>JANDEH010000006.1:40960949-42160949 GCA_024610705.1 Tetragnatha versicolor
AACCTTTTTTATCCATGAGTCAGATATTTCAGCTGGTCCAAAATTATAATCAGATTTTGTAGGAAACGCCTGTGAGACAAACAAAACTTTGATAAAATCGGCAGTATGATTTAAAAACATGTAGGTTTATTTACAAACATAACGAGACTAATACTAGGCCACTCTGAAAAGGTTGCTGGGTTGCCACCCATGGGCTGCAGGTTGAGTATCGCTGATCTACATTGTACAGACTTGGTTTAGGAAGTTTGATTTAGGTTACCTATTTGCATTTGTGAAATAGTAATTGTATATATTATATATTTCTTAAAAACCCATGACTGTTTTATACTAGACATTCTTCCCGAGTGCTTTTTATAACTGATTTGACTATTTGTAATTTATAATTTGCAATTTTTTATGCTTTTAGAAGTAATGGGTAAAAGCAAAAGAGCTTATGAAAGTTGTGGTTAATGCTTAGAACAAATGGAAATGGATACATTCTTACGTTCCAACTTTTTAGATACTACTTATTTTGAATTTTAGAAAATTACACTTATGAAAAAGTGTTAAAAACCCATTTATTATTTTTCTTTTGAAAGTCTCATTCAAATAATCCTTGTACAGGAATTTCAGCTAACATTTTCAAAAAAACTTTTAAAATTGCTCAAGTTAATAAGTTTTTTTAAATATGTGTTTAGTTTACTTGGACTCAATTGCATAAAAGTGCCTGAAATTATGCATTTTTAAAAAATCTTGTATTGAAAGTTTGTTGGTATCCTTAGTTTTCTTATTATGCTGAAAAATGTGTTCCAGTTTCTTCATTAACTTATGTTGTACTGTAGTATGTATAGAAGTATAAGAAATCATATTTTTCTATGTTAAAATATTCTTATTAATATAGATGTTCTAATTTCAAAATACTTACACAAATTAATGCTTAGATGTTTTTAAAAACTCGATTTAGGTTTGCTTCTGCATTTTTTTTAAATTTGAAAGAATATATAGATGATTTTTGTAATAACGAATATTTTAATGTGTATAAAATTGCAGGTTAGGAGGGTATTCACTATTTTTTACTAGAAATCTTTTATTTACATTCCAATTAATGATATATTTTTCATGGACATACAGGTGGGATATTTTTTTATTATTTTCTAGTCGGACAAGCTTCACATCATCATTTCTGTAGTATATTTTGTAAACATTCTATTTCTATTTATATAGTTGCATTTTAGTAAATTTTTCTCTGTAGATTCTCTTGGGGAGAATCGACAAGGGACTTAGATGACTTCATCGTTTAAAAGTTTGGAATATGTAAAATATTTATAATTATAAGGGATTATTTGTATTAAACAGTTTAAAAATTTAGGAGACAATTTTTGATGTGTGAGGTATTAAAAGTATTTTACTTCCATTTAGTTAAATGTGTCTTTAAAGGGTTTTTATTTCTCTGTAGTTAACTATGTTCCTTTGAAGGATTTTATACTATTTCTATAAACTTGTGGTTCTAACTACTTTTATAGAGAACAGTAATCTCTTTAAAACTTTGTTTTAAAAAATTTGGCAAAAGGGAATAACATTTTAACATTATTTTCAACATTTATGTTGTATTTTTGACCTTTTTCTCAAGAAACTTTATTCAAAAATTAATCATCTTTAAGAAGCAGTATATTGATGCTGATATAACTTAAATTCAAGCTATGGATTTAAAAAATTGAAATAATTCGTGTTTTGTAAATGCACTGTTGCTCAAAATTAGGAAATTTATTGTAAAACATTACATTTTGTTTTACAAAGTTTAGTTTCATTTTGACATTAACATAGGAAAGGGGTTAAGTTCTTTGAAAATTTAAACCATAAACTTCTAAATCATTATAATAAACCATATCTTAAACATTTTTTTAGCATAAAAAGTCCATGTGGGACTCATAAATTAATAGTATATTTTGAATTGTCTAAGCATATCAAGTGAATGCTGAAGTCCATGAGCTTGAAAAATGTTATGAAGAAAAGATAACTCTGGGCCTCAGGTGTTTTGGTGCTGGGGAATTAGAAACTGATTTCTTTTGAAATTTATTCCCTGGATTTAAATTGAAGTAAGACTTTGTGTCTCCTATTTGCTCAAATTTTCAAGATGTAACATTTTATAAATACACTGTATTAGGCTAAACCTATTAATAAAGTAACCCAAAATGTTGTCACAACTAGATATCCTTTTCTAAAACATCTCCTTAAAAACTTAATGAAGTTAGAAAAATGCATTTTATATTTAGATTTAGCATTCCAAATGAAAAAAAAAGTTTGTAAATCCTTGGCACCAAAAAAAGAATAACTTAGTAGGCCTGTGTAATTTTACTGATTGAAACTTTTTAGGCATGAAACGTGTTTTATAAACATTATTGTAGATGCACTGTTAAACAAGTATCTCAGGGTATTGGTAAATGAATCTTGAAACTTCCAAACTGTAACTTAAAAAATTAAGAATTAGTTTGTAAGCACTGGTAGTTATTGTCCCATCTTTGTGTTAAATTTCAAGTTATTAATGTTCTTAATGTACTTGCACCTGTTCAATCTCTAACTGGTGCTTTTAAATTCTATGTTATTCTTCCAAATCAGAGAAAATATTTTACCTCAAAACAAACCATATAATCTTATGAACCTTTGATTCTCAACAACTTTATATCTATCTGCTTATTAACCATTCTAAACATTTCACTAAATTCTAAACTTAAAAAATTAAATTGAATGTATGCTTTATTTGCTGAAACAATTTTAAAAGTGAGCTAAGAATACAAGAAATGACTTCTTCCACATACTGTGCATTTTTAAGTTTTTCAAGGAAAAAAATATAAGCATTTAAAAAGTGAAGATTTAGTTACTAGTACTAAAATAATATATTCTTAATAAATCTGTACTCTGTGTTTCAAATATGTTAAGCGATTAAGCATATTTAAAAGTGTTAAATTATAAAAGCTTCTAAAGTGCCAAAAAATTCTATATAATAGATTGTGTGCCTTAGGATTGCTACACAAATTACTTGGACCTTAAGTTACTAAACTCTGCACAAATATCTGCCTAGTACAAATGTTCAATTTCCCAAGAGTAAAATCAAAATATTACAAAACCTTATCAGATCTTGTACATACAACTAACTCTTGCAATTTAGATCCTGTAATGTTGTCCAAAACTTAAGCATATTCTTCACATGAAAAAATATATTGTAGTCATAAATTTTCTCTGTCCATCCAGAAATATGCTCATTTGCGTGCATGTGATGTTCTCAAGAAAGGTTTTGGGCTCAACACTTACTAGAGGCATTGTAATTTGTCTTACTTTCCCCTTCCTTGAGATAAGATGTTTTGATCGATGTCATCAATATTATTTTTCTGAAGGATTATTGGATATATCTAGATTTTAAAATTATTTTTAATCATGTTTTGTTCAAAACAATCTTCATTGTCATTGAGGTTTTACAACTTATTTGATTGATTAAAAGTTTTTTTGAGCTGCCAGAGTCCATAAAATAGCTTACAGTGTTAAAAATAGTTTTATTTTTTCTATGCATTCATATAGTAAATCTGTACTTGTATCACCTTTTAAATATAAAGTAAGTGGAGTATACATTGTAGTCATAAATATTTGTATAGGTATCTATTTAAAAAAGCATTTTTAGTGCCTTTTTTGTTGCATAAACCATTACTATATTTTTACAATCGTTGTAGTTTAATTTTATAAACAAATTTTTCCCTTAGAATATTCATTATTAAATATTTGTTTCCCCAACTTCTTCTATTCAGAATAAACTTCTTTTGCATAATCAACTTTAAGAAAAATTATAATTTCTGATGAATTTAACAGTGTATTTTTATTTAAGTAATTATTCTTCTTAAAATAAGTTAAAAAATTGGATATTAGGTGTGCCCTTAAGCTTTTATATTTAATATTAGACTGAAATACTTGGATTGTAAGGTAACAAAAAACATCTAAAGTAATTCCTCAATTACCTGGGTTGCTTTGTAGATATTTTTAACATAAGTTATAATTTAAAATTTGAACACAGTACATATTTACAAGACTTTGCTGTTGTGATTGTAATGTTAAGTTTATTATTTAAGTCCTACCCCAACTTTTTATAAATTACCTACTGTCCTAGTTTTTTTAATTTTTCCTTTAACTACTCAACCAGTATATTATTATTTATATAGTACATAGTGTAATTGCATTACACTTATGTTACTTTGTTAGAAATTATAAGAATAGACTTAGAACTTGCAAGTCCAACGACTTTCAAGTCCACAAACATTATTTTTGCTGTTTTCATATTTTTCTTCACTCCTTATCATGATGAAACAATGTTACTCTTTTGTTTGCTTGTAGTGAGTTTGATTGCATTTCATCTGTGGTTACATGATAATTTATTCAGAATTATGATTCATGGTTGTAAGTGGTGCTGACTTTAACATTAGCATGTATTTATTTTGTGTGCAATATCTGTATATTGCTATTTATTATTATAATTGGCTTTTATGTGTGTAGTGCATTGTTATTAATGTGTGTATACTCTTAATTGACTTAGATTTTCAATGTATTGAAGAAATAACCTTTTGTTAAAAATCTTGTTTTAATTTTTAATTATAGTTTTCTTCAAAAGTTTCTTTTGTTAAAGTAAGCTATCTTTTACAGTTTTATAAATGCTTGGAATTAAAATCAGATCAGGGTATCGTTAAAATTAGTTTTATTTTAATTATCATTCAATTTTTAAAATGTTGGTATTTAACTTTTTTTTGGCGGGATTTGATTTCTTAAAGACTTAAAAGGAATGCTTAACTGTATATTTTTGATTTTTCTCCTCAACAGTTAAAATTTCTGTTTTTCCCTTTTCCCAACTAAAATTACAGCACTTTTTTATTACTTTTTTTATGCACCTTTACGATTTATTGGGTGTATAACTTCTTAATTTCTATTTAATTTTGTGAGATACAGAAACATTTTTTTCAATTCTACAATTAAAATTTGTCTAATTATCACTAATAAGATTTGATAGCATTATGATGTATCATTTCCCTTTTCAACAATTTTTGAAGGACATTATTTTCATTGCACATAGCCTGTCAAAGTTAGCTTATGGATGGTATTCAAGCAGATTCATCTGCATAATTTTCCCGCATGGTGTAAAATATATAAAACAATTGTGAACAGGTTTAGGAATTATTATTAGCCATGCATTTTTATCAGCTGATAAAGAATATCCTTTAGTTTCCTAGAAGTTAAATTTATGTTTTTCTTCTGTTTTGTGGTGTTAGAATATTTATTTTATTGCAAATTGCAATTTTTTCAAAGATTAGTTGCATTCTTTTTTAAAGAGCTTTCCTCCTTTTTTCCATCCTTTAAACACAAAATAATGTCTATGGATATTTTTCTCTCTTTAGTTACATTTATTTTTTTTACTTATCACTATATTTTACTTAAAATTTCTTCTTCTGTGATTATTCTTCAATTTGAATGAATTCAAGGTTCTTTATGGTTACTATTCATTTTTTAAAAAAACGTATTATTTGTTAAAATAGAATGGTTTACTATTCAGGAATTGACAGTGTATTGTGCAACTATGGCTTCGAACTAACGAAATAATGTTAACACATACAGCGTGTCCCACGAGAAGTGGCCCAACCCCTTTAACTTTTGAACCCCTACAGATATAGTCATGAAAGTGGGGTCTAGGTATAGTAAAGTGACCATGCTCTATCAGATGAGATAACTTTCAACGCCCTCTAGCGGAAACTTTAGGAGTTATAATTAAAAAAACTATGTGAGGTAAGTCAAAAAAGTCAATGACTAAGTTTTAGAGCAGCATCGATTCAGTAGGAAAAGACATCTTTAGCAGAAAAATATCTTGAATAAAACCCCTTAAACGCACGCTCAATTAGATTGAATTTATGTAGATTTTACGTTTTAAAACGCTACTCACGAGGCAAAAATGAGAAATTTTCAATTTAATGAACTAATAATACTTTTAGTCATTTACTTAAGTTATAAAAATAAAAATTTCTCATTTTCGCTTTGTGAGGAGCGTTTTAAGAAGTAAAATCTACGTAACTTCAACCTAATTGAGCGTGCGTTTAAGGGGTTTTATTCAAGATATTTTTCTGCTTAAGGTGTCTTTTCCTACTAAATCGATGCTGCTCTACAACTTAGTCAGACTTTTTCACATACCTCACATAGTAAAAATTATAACTCCTAAATTTTCAACTGGAGGGCGTTGAAAGTTAAATCATCGGATAGAGCATGGTCACTTTACTATACCTAGACCCCACTTTCATGACTATATCTGTAGGGGTTCAAAAGTTAAAGGGGTTGGGCCACTTCTCGTGGGACACCCTGTATATTTATTTCTTTTAATTTGAAACTTGTCTAACATGGTGTTACTAAATTATCTTAAAGTTTGTTCTACGATAAAGGAGTAAATGTTATTTATATATTACATAATTTTGTGATGTTAACAGGCAATGTTTCTAAAGTGTATTTATATTTTACACTAACTGCAATTAATAATATATATTGTTAACCTAACTATTGTTGTTCAAATGAAAAAGTGCCAATCAATGTACTATTCATTGCTGAAAATAAATTAATCTTAACAAACTTTTGTTTGTTATTATTGAATGCTAATGTATTTGAAAGAATGGATAATATTATCTGTGTTTTAAAAAAGAACAAAAATATAAGAAGAAAAATTTATGATTTAAAAATCTTTTTGTATTATCCAAGAGAAAATAAATGAAATAATAGTAATTAGGAATGATCAATGATGAGTCAAAAGAGGAAATTTTCCCTTATTGCTCAAATTTGTGAGCTATTTAGCTTTTTAGTAGAATTAAAATAAAACCTTAACAGTGTTAAAGGACTTTGTATGGGTAAGTAAAAAAATGGAATGCAAGGTTATATGTTTAGCCAATAATTAAGGATTTAAATTTATAGTAGGTTTGAATTGACAACCTTTCCAAAGTTCTGTTAGTTTTTTAAAAATCACAGTGGAAATGTTCCAAAGGTTGTTTGATAATGGAAGCAGTGTTGCAAAAAGACAAAAAGTCGAGAAAAGCTGCTTTAGACTGACTGAGTGAATGGTATCAGGTATGACACAACGGTTAGGAAAGAATCAACGAACTTTTACTATCTCCGTCCCCCATTTTTATCATCCAAATCAGTAATTATGTGGATAGTATTAACCCTTAAGGTTAAAGTGAGAATTAAATGACAGGTTTTTAGGAATAATTCCTGAAATATTAGGTAGATAAAATATATAAATCAAGTCGTTTCTAACCCCGTTTGTACATTTACATAACATTGCTTCAGAGGTTCTGAGTAATCAAATTATTTGTTATAACACTCAAAAATGTTTCCTTTAGGTACAAAACTTAGGTTTGAACTTACTTACATTAGAAACAAAACTAAGATTCTAATGTATGGGTTTTCTTTATCCTCACCAACAAGATTAGCGTGATTTGAATAAGGCTAACTCCTACTATATTTACGTAGGTTTAGTTTGTTTTTGCTGCAAGCATCTCAAATGATTGTTGGGCCCTCCAGAAGCTATTTAGTTTCTTAAGCAAGAATAATAATTTCTACTAATTTTGATTAAAAAATATTTCTTTGTCTACTATATTTACTTAGCTTTCCATTACAAATTGCTTAAATGGTAAACTAACATTGAATAAAATTTACATTGAAGGCATTAGGTTTAAAAAACAGGACATCAGAGGTTAACTACCTTTAAATAACTCCTCATGTTACAACTTCTTTACCCATCAATTCAAACGGTAATGTATTAGTAATATTCTTTATAAATTTGTGTATAACTCAAGTTTCATATGTATCTATCCAGATACACTACATGTAACAAACCATGATCTTTAATGTGCAAGCCTGTATCTGGGTATTATTTGCTGGCGTTCAAGAATCCGTTCCAAATTAGTAGAATTAAAGAAATTATCAAATGTTACTAAATTAAACAAAAATGATGATTTTTTAAAAACATCTAATGTTTTCACATAGTTAATGTAAACGAGATTAGAAGCAACTTGACTTCGCACTAATATTCTTGGAATTATTTCTAAACACCTGTAATTTAATTCTCATTTTAACCTTAAAGGTTAATATTATCCTCATAATTAATGATTTGAATGATAAAAATGGGGGAAAGAGATAGAAAAAGTTCGTTGATTCATTCCTAACCGTAGTGTCCTACCTGCCCTTCACTCAGTCTAAAGCAGCTTTTCTCGACTGTTAGTCTAAGATATAACTTTATTACGTTCATTAAAGGGGGAAAAGTTACAATTAAAAAATTTCGAGCAAAAAATATTAGAAATTTTGTCTTTATGTGGAAGCCATCTTAGATTTATGACGTCATATCCGCCTTTTGTGACCAACAATGAAATTTTCATTGTTTGGTTTTTAATTAGGAACATATTTTCATTACATTCACTTTGAAAATAGCATCTATTTAAAGAATTTGATGACAAAATACTGTGTTTTTGGTAAAAAAAATAGCCCTGTTTTGGTTATGACGTCATAAACTCACTTTTCTATGGATTTAGATGCTTTTTTGGTAACTATTCGATAAATCTATCTATTTCTGATATTTTCGTTCAAAAAAAATTCCGATATTATTTCTAGAACGCCATTTATAGCATTTTTCCTGCGGCAGCCATATTGCATTCATGACGTCATACACGCAACTTGCACGAAATTAGGAAAAAACACCCGGTGCCACGTTAATGTAGACGTCATTACGAATCGAATGATACCACGCTATAAGCTCCTGCAAAAATTTTTTTTGGAATATGACATAAAAGCGACTCCACTATGGAAGTAAAGTAGCTGATTTGGAAACTAAACTAAAAAAAGGAAAACTGCTGGGACAAACATCTTTTCGCTATACCTGAATTCCAATAAGAGACACAGTATCCAAAACACAACCTTTTATTTACAAATGAATAATTCAAACCTAGGCAGCACAATACTACATTTCTTGATTTTTTCTAGATTTTAATAGGAAAAAATAAGTTGGTTAGATTACCCTTTTAACAAGGGGTTTGCAATATCTTAGCAATATTGATCTCCTTCAAAAAAGCTTAGGAATTCCAAAGGATAATTTTTTTTGTTTCATAAGTAAAGATGACTAGAATTTTTTAACTGTTTCTTTATCTATATATATAAAAATGAATGTCTGTATGTATGTCTGTATGTATGTCTGTATGTATGTCCTTTATAGTTTTAAACTTTTCGAACCTACATTAACTATTAAACTATACCACGTTGATCTACTCGCTCCAAGGAAGGTTTCTGAAGAATAATAATTTAAAATCGATGCATCCTAATAACTTTTTTAGTCAATTTTATGCTCAAAAACCCAAATTTCGTGCCTAACTTCAGGGCAAAACCACATTGTTGTAAAGAAGATGTAACTTTCATTGTTGTAGGCATATTATCGATTGTTGCAGTTTAAAATCCATTGTTGTAACATAAACATAAAAGTGGCTCCTTTATTTAACTATTTCCACATTTGGACTGGCGAAGCCCATCTCTAACACACCAGAAGAATTATTTTAAATGGACTGGCGAAGCCCATCTGTAACACACCAGAATAATCTTCTTTAAAAATGGACTGGCGAAGCCCATCTGTAACGCACCAGATGGTATTTATAAAAAAAATAAAACCCGGGCGAAGCCCGGGTCTAGCGCGTCAGCGCTACTGCACCCGGGCAAAGCCGGGTCTAGCGCTTTAGCGCTAGTCTATTATAAAATTGGAAAAAATTCTATCCCCAAATTTCTATCTAAATGAAAAAAATTATCAACAGGAATCTTAATTCATATCTTTCGTTGGTTTATAAATTTAATTGGGCTAAGTTCTGGGTTATCAACTCATTAAACATTCATTTTATGGTATATAATTTAAATTTAAAATATCTATGTTACTGTTACAGGCAAAGTAAGAAACCGAGCATTATTAAAATACTCGAAGTGAGGCGGGCAATGTGATAAATTCAATGGAATTAATCAATGAATATTTATCTCTTTGCTCGAAATACGCGGCTCGGGCATTATTAATAATGACCGGATTTTTAACATTGCCCGGTAACATTTCTACCCATCAATGGGATGCTTTCATCCGGAGAAGAAGACAACTGCCGTAGGTAAGAGAGCGTTGATTGGTTTGTCAATAAGACGTATTACCTAATTTGGGATATCCGGTTCCCTGATCGAATTGACACGTTTTAAACTACTCAATATTGGTAATTAGAATTAAGTCCAAAACAGTTTATGACTTGTTTAAAGCGAATTAAGAACTTGGATTATTAATCTGTCAAGCTTAGGCACAAAGTCTTGAACATCATGATTTCTCCAGCTTACAATTGTGCAGTCATCAGAGAAGCAATCCTCTTCTCAACAAGTCAAAAGTTTATACCCGTCTACGCCACAAAAACCATCACTGTCCTTTGAAACAACATCACCTCCAGTCGTCCCAATCAGTCCCATCGTCTCCGAACCGACTGTGCTGCCAGTTGGACCCCTTGTTCTTCCCCGACCAGTCAGAGAAGTCCCCTCCATCGGTCTGCCAATCAGAATCCTCGTCGTTGGACCAGCCTCCACCGTCCGATGGCCAGCTGGACTTTCCTCCTCCACTGGAGGCCCAGCTTGACTTGCCTCCACCTTTTGAGGGCCAGCCCGACTTGCCTCCTCCTGAATGGCTTGGAGCTAGCCATGGTCTGTGGGAGGATTCCCAGCCTCCTCCTCCTCCACTTGGCCAGTCTTCGGCTCCTCCTCCTGAGTCCCAGCCTCCTCCACCTTTGTCCCAGCCTCCTCCGCCTCCTTTGTCCCATCCTCCACCTCCTTTGTCCCATCCTCCACCTCCTTTGTCCCATCCTCCGCCTCCTTTGTCCCATCCTCCGCCTCCTTTACCTCCTCCACCTTTAGCCCTAGAGATCGGTTGGGAGAAAGAGAGATATGAGGTTTGATAGTAGTAAATATATGTTGGAGTAATTGTCTATTATTAAACCATTCAACCAAATACTTCAACCAAACAATTTTATAGCTAAAATCCTCCTCCATCTTTAGCCCTAGAGATAGGTTGAAAGAGATATATGGGATTTAACAATATTAAATATATTGGAACTAGGGTTCAATATTAATCCAATTATCAACCAAATCTTTTCATCCACCAATTTTATCAACTAAAATCCAAATAAAGTGGTAGGCATCATAAGGATAGAATTGCATAGGTCCTAGACCTCATCCTAAAGGACTAGGGGGTATTGAAACTACCCATCGAAAGCCAAAAAGCGAGGTAGCGAAAGTTTCGACTTGCCGATGCTTCATCTCTGTTTCTTGAGCCCAGCGACGTTTTCTCGATAGCTTCCCCGATAGAATTCAACCTAACCACAGATTTTATTGTTTTCAAGATTACATCAGAACTTTGCGATGGCGGAAGGTTTACAGAAAGGAAAGTATAGGATCGTGTCGATCATGACGGAGGACGATCGACACGATCCGAAGTAATGGTGGCTTCCGTGGGTAGTTTCAATACCCCATAGCTCCTTAGGGAGACGCCTGAGACCATGGGTTCCTGTGTAGTTCTGAATCCTTATGAAGTACCCTACCTCCCCTAGAAGTTTGTACCATTGATAATGATACACCCTGCATGCATGTCTTACTTACGGAACAGGCACGGGGATGTACTTGACCGTCTCCTCTCCCCCTCCCCCCTTGTCCTCCGTCATGGCCTTCATGATGCTGATGGCTGGGAGGGAGAGGTTGGGCACCGACACCTTCATGGGGATGGGGATGGGCACGAGCAGCCCCTTCACCCCCAGCAGGTACTTCTTGGCCCCACCCTTCATCATGTGGTGCAGCACCTTCTTCATCATCTTGTGGTGGTAGGCCTGGCAGCCGCTCGCCAACAGCACAAGGAACAGGCACAGGATAATGTAACTTTTGGTCCTCTCATTTCTGCTGTGACAAGACTGGAAAGATAATATCATGTATTCTTTATGTGTCTCATATTATTACTAATAGTGATTAAGTTGGATAAGAGTATGTTTTCCTGAAATACACTGTTTCTAAAGGTTTCTTTAGGGTTTAGGGGCCATTTAAATACTATGTAAGCATGTGTCCTATTTGATCCCCTCTCCCTTGTCAGCTAAGTTAAGCATACCGCAACCCTCCCTGATAATGACGTAAGAAAAAACTGCCCGACCACCCCTTCCATGGTTCTTTTCCTTGTGAAGTCAAAATGCTTGGATTTTTCTTCTTAGTTGATTTTTTTGGTGAAATATTGAAATTATTTATGAAAGAAAGAAGAGATTTTCG
The DNA here is from genome assembly GCA_024610705.1 of Tetragnatha versicolor. Taxonomy (NCBI): domain Eukaryota; kingdom Metazoa; phylum Arthropoda; class Arachnida; order Araneae; family Tetragnathidae; genus Tetragnatha; species Tetragnatha versicolor. The sequence continues at coordinate 40,973,295 of JANDEH010000006.1, forward strand.
AAAATGCAGTGTTTGTAACATCATACGTAAGCATCATTCATACACCCCTTCCACCCTTGTCAGGAAAAATAAGCAAATAGCAAACCCCATCTCGCCTTAAGTGCTTACGTAATATTTAAAAGGCCCTTTGCGTAACGCACAGTTTTTAAAGGTTTCTTCAGAGCTACAGTCTGCAGTGGCGGCTTGTCCGTAGGGTAGGAACATAGGAGCACTTGTACCCCGAGTGAAAATGAAATAAGTCGTTCAATCAAAATAAAAAAGGAAAAAGAAACATATTCCACAACTTGTACTCCTTTCACACAATCTTCCTTCCATTGAAAAAATTAACCAAGAAATTTTTTTCTTTTTTTTGCCTTCGATCGCGCGTGTGCAACCGAGAAACAGGCAACCAGGAGATCGAGCATCGAGCTGACTCGGGGAATTTTTTTTTACACTGGCCACTCTCGGCTTCTAATGTCCACACTTTGAGTGTACTGCAGCTTGAAAAATACTCTTTAATTGTGGTAAATAAAATTGGAAGCTTCAAAATTAAGTACATTGCACCGGAAGACAGCGGTCACTGAAATTTATCCTCTTGGTAGTGGGATAGAGAGGGGAGATTATGTGAATATTATAGAACTTCAATTGGTATAATAAGGCTTTAAATTTTACTTAAATGATTGATTTATGATGGATTAAAGGCTGTATTCTGTGGTACCTGACCAGTGGTTAATAACCGATCAAGGAAGTAAATACCTACTCTGATTGGATAAATCCTTCACTAACAGCTGTGTAGGAGAAAAGGCTACGACCAGAGACACAATGTACAATCACAAGTACATTTATTGACAAAAAGGGGACAAACACAAGTACAGATTAAGAGTAAATTAAAGACTTCCTCTCTTCGCCGCTTACAGCGAACGTCTGCCGCTCAGATCTAGGGTTACAATAATGAATGAATAATGAGTCATAATGAGGGAAGCACGAGTGAGAGAATGGATATGCCTTTCCCACAACAACAGTTTTCAGATGGAATGAGAAGCAGAATGTGAGCTTTCTCCACAAACTTTAGAAATAAATCTTATAAATAGGAGTATATAGTCAATAATATATAGTCAAAGTCCTGCCCTCCATGCTCACATCACTGCTCCAATGAACATTAAAAATTGCAAAATTTCGACTTTAGTGTAAAATAAAACCACCAACCTGGCAATTCCTGGACATTTCACAGTGGCAACAAACTCCACAAAGCACGCTCTTCAGGATTCCTAAGCTATATCACCACCATTCTCCTCTTCTCCAATAACTCTTCCCCTCGACATCAAGAGATCGAATGACCACCAACGGACATGACACTGGTAGGAAAACATCATCCCTCCAGGAAAATACTTCAGAAGGGGGTTATTAATTGTCCCCAGCGGAAAACTCCAGAGTCTGGGTTACATGGATGGAGGAGTCACACTCGCGTGTGAGTCACGTCTTGGTGACTCCTTGCTACAGGGATGAGTGAGTTAGAAAAAGAGAGGTTTTTGTTCTGACCACTGTTTTTTTGTAAGGGACACCGATATATAGCGATTAGAGAAAGATTGCGTGAAGACACGAGGTTCTCACGAGAACTGGGGTAAAAAGTAAAAGCCTTGTGGCTGGTTGATTTGCATGTGCGGTATCTGGATTTAGCCTGGGTTCAACTTTGGTATTCAGTCTTTTTCTTTGAGTTTAAAAACTCAGACATGGACAAATGTAAAAGAAAATTCAAAAATAGATTGCTTTGGGTATTTTAGGCATTTTGAATATTTTACGGTTTTGAATGAATTTTAATATTCTTTTAAAATTTGCGTAATATCTGACAGGAATGAAATAATTCAAAAACATTTTCTATGCCTTTCAAATTTCTCAAAATTTTAATAATAAAGATGTAGTCTCCTTGAACGCTGAAATATTCAGGGAGGGGAAATTCCTTTCTTCATTTAAGGACCAATTACTAAATAGCATACAAGGCCCCAAAACACAAAAATTTATTTAACTTTAAAATTTTTACATAGTTAGCGTGAGAAGTTAAAGACAGTTTAATTCTTTTCACACCTTACAGCAATTTCGTTAGAAAGGAATAGTTTCCCGAACGCACTTAATATGCTTTAATGTTTCCTGAAACACATATTTGCATTCTACATTCTAAAGATTATTAGCTAATGTAATGTAGGTAGTTAATTAATGCTTAGTTTCATGATGCCCCTACACCTTATTAAATAAGGTGAAGTTAGAGAGAGGATTCTGTGTGTGTGTTGTGAAGAAATAAGAAGTAAGAAAATAGAAGAAAGAGTGCGAAACGTAAAGAGTGTAAGAAAAATAAGGGGTTGGGGTACAAGCTTAGGCAAAGCCAGAATTCATATAAATGGGATCATAGACATTCCTACTGTAACAAAAATTATGAACTTCGATGTAAAACAGAAAATGAACTTAATAAGCTTATCTGTTTTAAATTTGTATTTCATTCAGTTATACATAGAGCATTTAAGTCTGTCATTAATTAAAATTTAGTAAAGCTCAAAATCACGCATTGAACATGTCTGAAACTGTGGGGGGGCACGGTTCTCCTAACCGACCAAATGTGAAGTATTGCTTTTGCCTATGAAAAAATTGATAATAAAGTTATCAGGAAGGAAAGTAACTAACTTTTAGAGGGCGTTGCAAAGCCCCGAGTTCCCATAATAGTTTCACTCCTCAATACGCTTACGCCATATCCTCCCAAAATGGAACGCGGGAAAACATCGACCTTACCCCAAAAAGGAAAATTAAAAAGTGAACAATTTTTTTCCGTGGTCCAAAAAGACACAACATTCGTAAAAAGCACATGCTATCGGACCATCATCCTCGTACGGTATCCAAACCCCCGAATCAGTCGTTTTCTGGTGTCACTATCGCTGTAGCTTAACGGTCAGTGGTCCAATGTCCTGCCGACAAACATCGGTGTGCGTGTCAGCAAAACCGCTGACGTGAGGAAGAACGTGATATACGATCTTTAACTCGCTCAATAAAAGCTATGTGAACACTGAAAAAACTCCCTGTTCGTGAAGTTCGGGAAAAAAGTCCAAGTTGTGTATTTCATTTAGGTTTGACAGAGGGAGGGATTAATAAGGTTAATGACATCCAATTAGGAAGATGTGAAGTGAATTATATGTGGGATGCTTTGCTTAATTTGAGATTGATGTGGTTTAGTACCGATTCAGCCGTTCCCGATTGAGCCGGTAATAAAATATTCTCCCGATTCAGCCGGTGAGGGTTAAACGAATTCTTATTTTGTGCCGTTTCAGCCGGTGGGTACCTTAGGTTACCCCAATTGGCTTACAAGCATGTTTAGCGGAGACTTAATCACACTATGAGATCATATGTTCATTTCAAAAGTAGTATTCATTGCGCTACTGCTACTTAACATTTTGAAATAATTTCAGACAAGATCATTAATATGTTGAACTTCCCGGGCGGGATTCAGGAATAAGGAATATTTATTTTTGTTAATTATATACCTTATAATTAAAAATAACTTGTCAGTAAATTTATGGTAATATTAGACAAAAAGAGATGTTACACTCAGAGAGATTCACAGATGTTATCTTGATATTTATAATTAAATATTACAAACAATATTAGAACAATTAGAGATTAAGGCCTGATAATATGAACTCTCCAGGTAGCACAAGGAACAACGATACACCAATACTGGTCAATAACAGCCCCTATAGGATCCAGGGGGGCTAGAGGGGGCTCAAGCCCCCACCCCAAATGAAAAGTTTCACACTATATAATATGGCATTTTATGCACCAAAATGATTTAAAATTCTGTTATTTTAAGGTCAAATTTTCAAAAAATTTTGGGGGGAGGACCCCCAGACCCCCTTAGCACTTGCAACTCTATTATTGCAATTCTATTTTATTAAGTTTGCAAAACCCAAAAAATCTATATCCTAAATTCGGATGAGGCGTACCAAAACAAGTTGAAAAAATGGGGGTTTTGACTTAAAATTCCAAAAATTTTCGGGGGAAGACCCCCATTTTAGTAGTTGGAGCAGGATAATTCACTACCTTTTCCGTATTAACATCAACAAGAAGATTCAATTTGATTTTGAAAAATTCTTAGCCCCAATAACCAAATCCTGGATCCACCACTGAGTATCGCGAATATCGGACATCGAAATCCAGATATCTGACAGTCTTAATTGATTATCCGTAATTTATTAAAATAGAGGGAGATAAGAAATACATTCAAAAACATTTCTAATAAAATTGTACGAAAATTAAGTGAAAATAGGAATTAGACCTATTTACCCCCTTTTTTGGTAAAATTTCTAAAATGATATCCTGGAAATGATTTTGACTAATACTGGACCACAGACAATGGACAATGTTAAATTTAATATAGCTTTCTCCACTTTCTCTTTAGACCAATTAGAAAAAATAATAAAGGGTACCTTTTTTTCCACATTATCTATTTCGTATTTCAACAACCCCCTTGGTTTAATGGAATAAATACCTGAATCGATGGTTTGAATTCGATCTGAAAATGTTAAGTGTCAATTTCTACAGGTAGTTTTACATCTTCCCATGCCCGCTAATAAAACCCCTAGCTCCTAGCTCATTAGGGGTTAATTTTCAACCCCCCATTCCTGTGTGATTCTGAGTCGTCTCGTCTAGGTGAGCACTACCCCTCCTAGAAGTTATGAAACACTTATCTGAAACACCCTATTAGGGTTAGGGTATATTAGGATTATGATTCTAAGTATTAATACTTAAAATGATGATTCAATTTGATTGATCATCATTTTAATCATTTGATTGATAGTCTCAAATATTTAAAATGATGGACTTACTCTACGTAGTACCCACATTTACGTAGGTATACGTATCAGGGTTGGAAAAACCCATATAAAACTGGGTTTTTTTGGAAAAAGTGTGGGTTTTTTCAAAAATCAGTGGTTTCTCCTACATAGTAAGTGGGTTTTTTCAAAAATCTGTGGTTTCTCCTACATAATAAGTGGGTTTTTTTCAAATTTTAGTAAGTTCTTTCTGTGTTAAGTGTTCTTTCAAAATAATGTCAGTTTTTCCATAGGTTTCATAACTTTAACCTATGATTATAGAATTTTAATATGTTGTGTGTCTTTATTAGCTGATTAAAAGCCCCAGTGGCTCAGTGGTATAGTGCTTCGCGCTTCCACACCACAGGCCCGGGGTTCAATTCCCGGGTTGGGCAAGGTCCACTCAGCCTTTCATCCCTTCAGTGGGTCGATAAAATGAGGACCAAGCGTGCTTGGGAACTAAACACTGGGGGTCTCGCGTTAGAATGACCACCTAACCGGGACACATGCCTAACACCTTGCACCCCAGGGCCCCCACGGTCACGAAAACGACGATGGGCATCGTAGGCCTTGGCCCACTAGGGCTGTTGCGCCAATGAGTTTAGTATTAGCTGATTAAAACGGTGTATTGCATTACGGTTTGCGGTCATTATTACGGATTCTATGATAGTCCGATGCTTTACCGAAAAACGACGATAATTCTTAAATAAAGCATAATATATTTTGATAATGGTTTAAAAAGTGATTGTTTCTTAAAATATACGTCTATATACACATCATATCCTATTTTCATGAATATACCTTCCATATTTAGTTAGTTATTAGAGTTTGAAAAAAAGTTCTCGGTATCGTTAAAAAACACAAGTCCGCATTTCGCTTATAAATCGATAATAATTATTTGAAAAATTTTTTTGATTTTACTTATGAGTAAAGAACCGTTATGGCAAAGTTTTTCCAGAATTACGGGTGTCATGGTGATTAGGACGTATTTCAGGATTTTTCGAAGCAGAATGAAGTTTACTTGTTTATGATGCCAATCACTCCATTTTTTCAGCTGATTTGAGTTCAAAGTTTGTTTACATTTTGTTCGAATTACAAGTGTTATACATCGTTGTAAAGGTAATTAAAAATGATTTAAGAAAATAAAAATTTCTAAGGGGTGTTCTCCATATTACGGGGCGTGTTTTGGATCAAAGTTTGAAAGCATAGTGTATTATTTTTTCCCAAAGTCATTGCCGATTTATGAAATCCTAGTATGTTGTTCGGGACATTGAGCTGTTTACAACTATATGTCGCACTAAGGGATCGGGTACATATTTCGTGATTTATATTAAGTTAAAGACGTTTCCGTAATACTTGAATAAAAGTATTTTTGCTTGAGATTGGTGTATGAAATTTTAATATGTTTTACCAGGCGTTGAGCGGTTTAAAACAGTGGTTTAAAACATTAAGGTGGGCCTCATGCAATAAGCGCTCTACAGTAGTCCGAAGTTTCTCCGTAATATTCAAATGACACTATATTAAAATTAATAAATCGATCAATAGTCAGCGGAATCTTGTAGTATACTTAAAGATGTGCATTTTATTCAATTTTCGTTCAAATCCCGCTATAATTATGGTAGTTATTATAGTTTGAAAAAAGTCAACCGTTTTAAAAAAAAATTAAACTTAGTTTAAATTTTGAAAAAACCCATTAAAACTTTAAAAATATCCTAAACTTTGAAAGAATTCTATTTATCTTTTGAAAAAAAATACTCAAATTTAAAAAAAAATCCTTAATTTTTTATAACCAGTTTGAAATTTAAACTTCTTAAATTTTGAAAAAAAACCCCATTCAATAATAAAAATTTGAAATTTGAAAAACACTCCCTTGATTACTGAAACCTGTTTTATAGATTTTGGGGGAAAAACACCACTAAAATTAAAAGAAATATCCTAAGTTTTGAAAAAACCTTGGTGGGTTTCAATAAAACCCTGAAAAACCTATATAAAACTGGGTTTTTTCGAAAAAGGTGTGGGTTTTTTTCAAATTTAAATGGCTTTCTCTTATATAGTAAGTGGGTTTTTTCAAAGTTGAAACTTTTTATACTTTGAAAAAACCCACTGAAATTGTAAAAACATCCCTTTATTTATTTAAACCTGGTTTAAATTTTTAAAAAGCCCACTAAAATTTTAAAAATATCCTAAACTTTGAAAAAACCCATTCAATATTGAAAGAAATCTATTTAACTTTGAAAAAACCCACTGAAATTTAAAAAATCCTCCTTAGTTTCTTACATCTTGTTAGAACTTTAAAAGTCCTAAATTTTGAAAAAAACCCCCATTCAATAATGAAAAAACCCACTGAATAATGGAAGAACCTATTTAACTTTTTTAAAAACTCACTGAAACTGAAAAAACACCATTTAATTTTTGAAACCTAGTTTAAACTTTGAAAAAAACCCATTAAATTTAGAAAGAAATCTATTTAACTTTGAAAAAAAAATACTGAAATCTAAAAGATCTTCTTTAATTTATATAACTAGTTTGAACTTTAAACGCCTTAAATTTTTGAAAAAAACCCTTTCAATAATAAAAAAATTAAAAAACCATCTTAAATTTCAAAAATATCCAAAGCTTTAGAAAAAACCCATTCACAATATTAAAAGAAATTTATTTAACTTATAAAAAACACTGAAATTTAAAAAAATCCTAGTTAATTTTTTTATAAAGTTTAAACTTTGAACTATTAACGTTCTAAGTTTTGAAAAAACCCATTCAATAATGAAAAAACCTTAATTATTGAAACCTGGTTAAAATTTTGAAAAAACCCACTCAACTGCAGTTCTTGGTATGTTATTTCATTAAATGTTTTTCTTCAATATTAAAACTGCCAAAATCTTGATTTTTCTTGAAAAACCCTAAAATGGTTCCAAAATTTGGGTTTTTTCACATGTTTTTTTAAAAAACCCATTGGGTCCAATCTAGCCAACCCTGAATACGTATTGCATTATACCAAGCACGATTAACTTACTGAAGTTGTATATTTGTAACGCCAGAGACGAGGATTTTATTTTCAACAGTAAAATAAGTCTATTAAATTTAAAATAAAAAAATAAAGATTAAAAACTTAAAATTAAGTAGTAGTGAACAGTTTTTTGAGAGAAATTGTGTTATTATACCCAAATAAGATCCAACAAATTTATTTTAACGCCAAACTTAGTTTGTATCGCCAAACAATGACTCACCGGCTCAATCGGAACTAACAAACCATCATAAAGCATCACACCGGCTGAAATGGGAGAATTTTTGACAACCGGCTCAATCGGGAACGGCTGAATCGGCACATCACGGTGGTGGTTGGTGAACGGTTAATGAATCATTTTTTATGAGAATGATGTGAAGTTTTTTTTTGAAAATTTTGTCAATGATGCTATTATAATGACAGAGAAAACTGACAGCAAGGCAATAATGAAAACTTTATGCAAGAGTATACGCAGCTTAATGGCCGCAACCAATATAAATACATAAATAATACCTTAATCGGGTGATCATACCAACCTTAAGCATGAGAATGATCTTTGAAATGTTATGAGAAGAATTCTATAAATAACTTACAAATGCCCTTTCCAAATTTTCAATATTTCTTTCATTTGTAAATGTCCTTTAACTATAATTTTTTTTATATTTTTCTATATACAACAAGGTTGTTTTAAATTACGCTTACACCTGTTGAAACAAGAGGTGTAGGTAGTTAAAAAGAAAAACTAAGGTCTATAATTTGCTTTGTGTCTACTCTCTCGTTAGTATTTTTTATTGATCTGGGTTTGGAGGTCTTTCCAATCAAATGTTTTTAAAGAGGCCAAAGAATTTAAAAGGTATATAATTTACTAGAAGATATTTTTTTAAAACATTGCATTTAAATTAATATTTCTAATCGTTTTCTCATTTGAAAATTCTCCATTATTTTATAAAAACTATTTCAGGACGAAATTTGCACGTCTTCTAAAGGAGATCAAGTGTTTTACATTGGAATGTATTTATTTTTCAAATTTTATAATCTCCGTAGATATATAAACAAGTTGTTTTTATGAATGTTATGAAGTTAGAATCATAAATGTGTGTTTAGTTTTTAAAAATAGCAATTCCGCTAAATCAGTGGTTCCCAACCTGGGGGCGATCGCCCCCAGGTGGGCGATTTGTGTTATCAAGGGGTGATAAATAAGTAGTGGGCGATTGGAGGGCGATGACTATTCAAAGGGGGATATAAAATAGTACGTTACTCACAGAGTGAATTCAGACATAATCTACCAAAACAAGTTAAAACCCTGTTTCTTAGGGTCAAATTTCCAACCCCCCCTTTTGTACTTGGAACTTAATTTTTCAAAACTTTTTTTAAAATTTACAGAATAGAATAGTTTATTTACAGAAAGAAAAAAAAACAAATACATATGTTGTTCACTAAGGGCACAAGCCCTTCCAAGGGGTTGTGTTAGTAGTTCATCAAAATCAAAATCCTACCTACAAATATATGTCCGAAATTCGGAAGAGGTGTACCATAACTAGTTAAAAACCTGTTTTTTGGAGTCTTATTTCCAAAAAATTTCTTGGGGACGCCCTCGGACATAAAATTGCTTTATTATTTACACTTTACTTCAAATTAAAATTAGACATACAATCAGAATGAAAAGGGGGCGATAGGTGTTAGTCAACCCCTAGAAAAGGGGCGATAGGCCACAAAAGGTTTGGAACCACTGCGCTAAATAAAAACTCAGACATGTAGCACAAATATTAAATTTTATTTCACATCATGGCATAATAGACAAACCAATATATTTTTTAAAGCTTTACGAACATTTATAAAATTTTACGAGCTCAACTTGGATACATTCGAAAAGTAAGATTAACACGCACCTTCCAATGTGTATACATTTTTCCCTACTCTATTATAGTTTGTTATCTGGTTATATAGATAAATGGTATTTCTTTAAAACATTCAACGGTATTAGGAACATTCCAAGGTACTATCGGCGCTTCTTAAGACACATCATGACATAGCTCAATATTACTAACTTTTCCAGAGGTAGTCCACTTTAACATGTGATAGAAAAAATTCGATTTGTTTTTTACAAAGCTGTTAAAATTTATTGACCCGGCGTCAAATATAAACAAAAGATCAATGCACAACTCAAAATGGCCAATTATTGAACCCTGTCATGATGCATCCCTTAAAGATGATCTTCTTTAATTTACTATATAAATTTTATATTTTTCTTTCCATAGAATATTTTTAAATGCTATTTATGTTCGAGTTAACTGGTTCAGATATAGTAACAACATTAAACATTAAAGCTTATGCAAAGTTCATCATGAATAACATAGTTTAACTGGTTTAACCTTCATACTTAGTAAGGCGAGTAGTAAAAACAGTGGAGTGCAAAATTGGTTAATATAACATAAAAAAGGTATCATTTTTACTAGAAATGTTACCAAAAATAGCTCTTTCAAAGTTTCAATCTTCAGTTCTAATTTTTTATGTATTGCAGTCTGTATAAAAAAATACTAAAACATAGCTAAAAATATAACTCCATTATAGGATATTTCATATCATGGTTCGAAAGTTTCCTGATTTAGAATCATAAGAATGCTTGGTGATTTTAACATTACCAACCATTCCCCTTTACGCCAATCTCTTGGCAGTGAAATATTGAAACAAATTAATAGTTTTAGGAGTTTTCAAGAAAGACATAAAAATAAGGAGTTTTACTAAAAATCGGAAATTTCTTTTTAAAGTTCTTCAGAAGTATAGGTACTTTATAATTTTTACCAACGGCGGATAACTGATTATAATATCCTGTGTGTGAGCATGTAATACGTTGTGAGAGTTTGAGTACATTTTGTAAATAAGTTTTGGTGCAGAAGATGGACGCATTAGGAAAATAACAACTGGAATGTGGCAGCATGAGAAAAAGCCCCTTTTATACACATGATACCAGTCAGCCTACAAATTTTCCAATCACTGTATACTAGCAATTAGCATTATCCCAATGGATTATGTTAACTGGAAACGATGCATTTCAATCAACTCACAACAGCTGCTGGGTATCGTGTAAATCTGACTTAGGGTTCCTCGACTAGCGAATCCCGTATTTAGGTTTGTAGGGGGCTGAGGCATGGCCATGGCTAAAAAGGTGATTACACTGTAGAAAATATGAAACGTCACACAATATAGTGTGGGGGAAAATTGCCACCATATCATTAAGAGACGTTGCACCGTGACACAGAGGGAGCTCCCACTGTGGATTCTAGATGGGAGCCCCCTCCGTGCCGTGGTGCAACGTCTCTCAAAGCTGTGGTGGCGATTTCATTCCACCACTTTTTTGTGTAACGTTCCATATTTTTATTAACAATGTAGCGATCGAGAATGATCAAACTTAGGTCGTAAGATTGATCAACAAACGATCGTAATTTATTGTGTTTCTTCTGGAGAGAACGGTCTTTCTCAAACTATCATAATTTATATTGCCGACTTAAAAACAAAGGGATTAAGGGGAATCTGATGTAATGATTCTTTTTTTTTCAAATAAAGAAATTCGGTTCATCTCCAGATTTGCCACTGTTCTGAGTGTAGTACTCCTCATCAAGACTTCATCTTCATCCCCAGTCTCTTCTTGATGAACTCGACCGCCAGCACTTGAGGGCGCTCTTGCCACATCTCCATGGTGTCTTTGGAAGCGCTGATCTGATCTCCCTGGAGACGATCCAGCAACGTCACGCAGATGACGGCTCCTGAAGACGAAACAAAGGGGTGGATGAAGAACACAGAGATGCCAAAAAGAACTGAGGTCTGAAGATAAAAAAGAGCTTTTTTTGCGCTGTTACTGGATGGATGGTGTACGGGAAACCGTTTACATAATAGCGTTTCTTAAACTTTCGATCGCTGCGCCTACCCTATATTTTGAACTCCCCGACCCGTAACCAGACTTAAGTTTCAGGAGGGGGGTTGACTCAACGTTTTTCCTAAACCACACCCTAAAGAGTAAATTTATGGGTTTAGTTTTAGGTAAAGTAGTAAAAGTATTATTTAAATTATGACCCAATGTTAAAATTTTGTAATTGCTCTTTATAATTTCTCTTGTTTAAATTAATTTATTTCCTGACGCATCACATACTTTTTTGTATTCATTTTATATTTTCTTTTTGTTGTTAAATAAAGATTGATTTGAATATTATTAATATTAACAATAACAATAATAATAATGATGATGATATAATAACAATAACAATAACAATAACAATAACAATATCAATAACAATAACAATAACAATAACAATAACAACAATAATAACAATAATAATAATAATAATAATAATAATAATAATAATAATAATAATAATAATAATAATAATAATAATAATAATAATAATAATAATAATAATAATAATAATAATAATAATAATAATAATAATAATAATAATAATAATAATAATAATAACAATAACAATAACAATAACAATAATAATAATAATAATAATAATAATAAAAATAAAAAAAAAAATAATAATCAGGGTTGGCCGGTTTAAACCATTTGGTTTAAACCATTGGTTTAAACCATGGTTTTTTTACCAAAAAAACCACTTGGTTTTTTTGGTTTTTTTAGAAATTATAAAATATTTTCAGGATTTTTTAAAGAAAGTGTTATTAAGTATAATCTTTTGCACAAAATTAAAAGGTCAGATTTATCAAAAAATTTACATTTTAAGGTGATTAAAAATCAGAAATCTTTTAATTTAATGGTTTTAATTATTGAATTCTCTCTAAACTTAACCTTAAATGCTTAAGTTAAACTTATTATATTTTGCAAGAGATAGTTCATTTATTAATTTCCTTTAAAATGAAGCATTATTTCAAAGAGTAACTAAACATACACAAAAGTTATCTGTTTTTCACTGATAAAATATGGCTTGGATTTTAATTAATTAATAAAACCAATTTGTCTTATTTGTCAGTCATAAAAACCAGTTGGTTTTTTTAGTAAATTAATAAAAACCGTTGATTTCTTTAATGATAAAAACTAAAAACCAGTTGGTTTGTTTATAAACAGATAAAAACCAGTTGGGTTTTTTTTACTAAATTAATAAAAACCGTTAATTTCCTTAATCGGATTAATTATCTCAATCATTTATCCAATTTCAATTAACATTAGTTGCTTACATTTCCCTTTTATTTATTAAAAAAGTTAAATTTTCTCTTTCTAAAGAAATTTCTTAAGTTCATAAATAATCCATATAATTAATTTGATTATTTTACCATTTAATAATTAATCAAATTAATTATCTTTATCAATTATCCAATTTCAATTCCAATTCCAATATCAAATTCCAAAAAAAATTCTAAAAAAACTTGGTTTAAACCAAAAAAACCAAATAAACCCGGTTTTTTTGGTTTTTTTAAAAAAACCCGGTTTTTTGCCAACCCTGATAATAATAATAACAATAACAATAACAACAATAATAATAATAATGGAAGGAGTCTGGGGGATCTCCCCCAGAAAATTTGCCTCAAAAAGTAGTGTTTTAGTTCATTTAAGACATTGTAACCACAAAATTGTCCATCTCCTTGTAAACCACAAAACTTTCCAGGAAAAAATGTACTTAGGAGTCAAAATTTGGTGGGGTTCTTCCCCGGAAAAAAATATTGAAGTCAGTCCCTTTAAACTAGTGTCTTTATTTTCTCATTTGTTTATCTCTAGTTTATCTTGATCTCATTTTGAAAATCTTTGGGGAACACTCGAAGGTAACTTGAGTGTTCCCCAAGGTAACTCGTGGACCCCCTATGAGGGTGCTGGGGACCTCCGGGGGTGCAAGGACCAAAGTTTAAGAACCGTGGGTTTATAAAAATATAACATTTAAAACAAATAAAGGTTAAAATTGAAAAACGACGTTTCATTTGCACATAATTTATTAAAAGATGTTAAAATCAGACATGTTTCGAGACTAGACGCGCCCTAAAATTTAGAATTAAAGAACACATCAATTATGTTAAAAAACAAGAATTTGACAAGTCATCCATTGCCCGGCATGTTTGGGAAAATAACCATACGTTTAACTTTTCTTCCGCTACCCTTATTAAAAACTGTAATTCAACACTTAACCTTGATTTTTTTGAAAGTTACTACATTAATCAGTTCTCTAATGATCTTGTAAATGACCTGTCAAGTGCACCTTTTTCTCTGAAATTTGGATGTCGTGAATCACCATAAAATTTTTTCTTTCTCTGTATTTTCATAGTTTTCTTTTCAATTTAAATATGTTTCTGTATTAACTGTAACTGTGTTTCTTGTTGTTGCCTGTATATATTACTGATAGCCATGGGTAAATTTTTTCTTACATCGTCATTTCACTGACGAAGAGGGTTCAATATACCCTCGAAACATGTCTGATTTTAACATCTTTTAATAAATTATGTGCAAATGAAACGTCATTTTTCAATTTTATCCTAATTTGCACAGCTTGCCATCTATATTTGAAATAAAGGTTAATCTATTTTTTTCACCAACCCGTTTTTGTAACTTTAATGCGTGGTTTTAATCTGACATTCTTTTGTTTAAAAAAAACCCAGGATTTGGCGATTCATTTTGATTTTAAAAGTGATAATAACCACTACTACTATACTACGTTTGTTTCAAATGTTAGAGTGCGTTGCTGGTTCTTAAAGGATGAGGAAATGTGTCTTTGGAAATGTTTCGAAATAGACATAGATATAATGTCGTAACTTTCAACATCAACAGTAGTATTGAACTAAGATACGGGAGACGTTTTCGAAATTCTATAGAAAACTTTTAATGTACTTTTTTCGTATCGAACAAAGCATTTTCATTAAATTTCAAAGCATATGGTTTATATGATATGAATGATGTGCATTACCAACCTTTTATTCCTGCATGAGTACACATAGCTGCAAATGCCAAGGATTCCATTTCCATGTTTGTAACACCTTTGGAATGTATATCTTTTAAAAAGGCTATTTTATCGTCTATAGTGTAGTGGCAAAAGGCCCCATCTAGTCTGCCTTGACCTGAAAAAATTTCAGACATTAATTTGTCATGTTCGTAAAATTCTAGAATAAGTGCACCGGGGCAATTCTTTTTGTTAGTATAATAAATTGGTAAATATTGGAAAATTCATGATTTTTGACCCTTATTAGATTCCCTGCATATATTGCTTTGTAAATACCCAACAAAGAGGACAAAGTTAAGAAGGTGCAATAAGTTATAATGAGGAAGTTGCATGATTTTTTTATTTTTTTAATCGATTCCTCTTGCAAAAATAAGCAACTACCCAAAATTTGAGGCCGATCGAGAAATTTTTTGATTGCCAAAAAAATTAACAAAAATCCCCTTTCTAAAACCGCACGAAAACGCCAAGAGTTTGGATGTGACGTCATCTTATACTAAACATTGTTGTAAAGCAATGGAGTTGATGGTATTATTGTTGACGTCATCTTATAGTTTAAACAATAAACGTTTTCAGTCACGTGTTTTTTTCTCGACTTTTAAATTAAAATATTTAATTACCTGTACATTTTTTTGAAAAACTGACTAGATATTTCATTTTACCATACAAAAAACCATACGGAACACTTGTTTGTTTTTGAAAATCTGACACATGCAACTTCCTTATTGTGCTATAAGGGTAAACATTTCAAACTAAAGATGCTTAAATAGCATTAGCTCATACATGGTTCAACTAGTGAAAAATATAGCTTTTCATGAAACCATCAGTAAGGTTGTATGAAGTGTTTTGTATGTAGTTAGTGACAAATACCTACCCTCGTAGAAATCGTATGTGCACATTGTTTTTCCGAAATATGTGTTACACGTAGGAATACGTTCATCGGCAATACTTTTAAGCTCTCGGGCTAAATTTTTGTCAAGCACTGCAGGTCGTTGGATGGATTTTCCAAGAATGTCCTACAAACAAAAATAAACTGAGCTCTTAAATCATATTTCTATTGTTCTCTTACAGTATTAATAAACTAAATTCAATTATTTAAAAAAAAGAAAAAAGTGTGTTTAAAGGCATTAACGAAACATTTTTAATCCAAGCACTATTTAAAAGGAAGAGTAAAGAAACATATTTGCCTCCTCACTAATGGGCAGTTGAACGATTAATAAAAAATAACTATCACTTTTATAACCACAAACTTTATGGTAAAAAATTATTGGAGAAATTCTCCGAATGCTTTAATAAGAGTTATTTACAAGAGGTTTACCACTGCAGAACAGAAAGAAATTTTTAATAATGCTTAAATTTTACTAGCTCACTTATTTCGGAATTAGCTTGTTTTCTCGTATTAAATTATTACAAAGACAAAACGCCATTATGATAAACACATGAAGGATTCGAATTTTAAATAAATCGTAATTTGTAACTTTTAGTCTCACTCATCATATCAGTTGAAGTGCTTGCTGCAAAAATGAGCTAACTCCAATATCTTAACATTGAAGTTAGCTCATCGTTGCTGCAAGCACCTCAATTGTAAAATTCCAAGGTTCACTAAAGAGTTTCCCCTGTTGCACCCTGTAATGAAGTATGCACGTGCCGAATAGTATATCGTTCTATTTCGGGATAACCAGGAAAACGTACCAGCTCCAGATAAGGTCTCATTCTCCCGTCGACAGCCTCTTCTGTTATAACAAGAGAACCAGCTGGAACTCCTAAAAATATCATTTTATGAAATAAAACCAGCGTTTTAGTAGACAGAGTGCGCAGAGAGAAGAAATCGGTTGGATACTAGCCTTAGCACGTCTGTTATATTTCTTAGCCCTTATCCTTAAGGTGAATAATATATATGTTTGTGGATAAATTGTTAGAAAAAAAATGAATTTTAACTTTAATCAATTAATAATAGTCAATTTCGTAATAGTTAACTGAAAAATTAATTCAAGAGAAAATGATGCAGTCTAGAAGAGCAACATGGAAAGTGACCATGTAATTTGTAACATCTATTAAACGTTTTACCTTTAACTGTTTCTTATGAGAGTTACAGTTTTAGGATTCTTAATTATTTAATTTACATCAAACTAACTGTTGTAAAAAGTTAAAGGATTATTATTAATAAATTCAAAACTCTAATTATTTCCCATTTCTTTAAATTTTTATATAACTCTTAAATATTTCACTTTTTTACAACAAGCAATTGATGTAAATTAAAGTATTTATAACAGGAAATAAGATATCTAATTATTTCTTGCGTTAATAATTTTACTGAATTATTATAAAAACGTTATAATTTTTGATTATTTAGCTCTAATAAGACTTTGATTATTATCAAAGTCTAATATAACTTTAAGATGGAAATATAACTTTATATTTAAGTCAAATATAACTTTAAGATGGAAATATAACTTTATATTTAAGTCAAATATGTATAACTTTAAGATGGAAATATAACTTTATATTTAAGTCAAATATAACTTTAAGATGGAAAAAATGATAGGCATACCAGGGAGAAGTTCACCCCGAATTAAGATAAATTAATAAACCCTTATCTCCAGTGGTATCAGATTTTAAATTTATCTATAATGATGGAGCAATGGTAATTTAATAGTGAACAATCTAACGGACTGCTACAAAAATTATCTTATTATTTTTCCTCTAAGAGTTTTAAGAAATCTTCCAAAGTTAAAATATTATCTGTGCATGTATATTAATGGTGATTCAAATCCATTGGGCGAAAATGATAGGGGCTGTAGACAACCCAAAGACAATTTAGAATCACCCTGATTTAGATGAGCGGTGATGAAATCCTAAGGAAATAGAAAGCGGGACAAAGTTGACAGAATCAATGTATAAAATAAGTTATTGTGAGCAAACGGATAGAGTTAGAAATAAAATGTCAATGCTTATTATTATTTTTAACTTATTTGTAAAAAACCTGTGTGTTAATTGTTATCCTTAAATAGTCGTTTTCAAAATGCGACTATAAAAAAAGTGACAGTAACAAACCTATTATTGTTACACTTTAAAGACGATCCCTAAAGAAAACTCTTTACAGTTATATAAATAAGTTAAAACATAATAATTAGCATTCAAGTTTTAAAGCAAAGCATAACCCCTTACTGTTTGCTCGCTCACAATAATATATTTTTTATTGTTTTTGGCAACTTTTTTCTGCGTTCTATCATTTTGACCCATCAGTTCTGAATTATCCTGTATACATATCTGAGGCATAATAAGCATATAAACGCTAGTAGACACATCCTTGAAAACAGGTATAAAGGATAACACCAAGGAGATCTCCATAATATCAATACACCCAAAAACTACGCTTTGATGTCTTTTCGAGGTCAACGTATTGCTCATTAATTACACTAATGTGGATGCATATTCGGAATAAAATTAATGCAAATCAAATCAAGTTCGTTGTTTGCATAAAGACATGGATATTGGCAAATATTTACTCTGTAACTTTGTTTCTTGGATGAGATGCTTTAAATATTTATATTAAAAGTTAAGATTGATAAATTTATAGTTAATACGAATGTAAGACATTTTTAATGGAAACAATAAGGGGAAACGGGTAAATTTGATACAGTTTCAATATCACAAAAACTATCTATCAAGGTTTTTTTAGGTCTTGTTTTGAAAAATTGCCTTTATATGCCCAAGCATTACATATGAAACCGTTAATCTCAGTAATAAGTTCATAAATTTTAGGGAAGGAAACTAAATTGTTTTCGACAAAATTTTCCAATTGTAAATTTCTAAGTGAAATATAAAATCTTCCTGGAGCTAAACTACTTGGAATACAGAGATCTGTAAATTCAAAAAACAAGTTTACCCTTGTAACCAATAGGGGGTATCCTTAAATTTTAAATAACATTTGCCAATTTTTTAAATAAAAGTTTTCGTTCAAAAACAACAAATACTACTTGATACACTTGGATGTGGGGTACTTTGATACACTCGTGGAGCACATTGATGCACAAAAGTTTCTATATTTTGCGTTGGGAGATAAATATCTCTCAGCAATTTTCTTAAAAAATCAGTTAAGGGTAAGTTAGATCCATAGTGAAGAATATTTATGCCAAATTTTGAGTCTTTGGTTTTTTTATTAATTGTTAAAATTATTGTTTGAAATTAAAAACTGCTTGCATTGTAGCCATGTGTATTTATAAAAGAAATTGCGGTTGATAAATACATGACCAAACAATGGAATCAGGGACTGAAGCATCTGAGAAGTTCTTAATACTCTTTTTTAAAGGTAATAAAGAACTCAACATAAAAAACAGTGAAAAAGTAGTACTTGAAATGGCCAAAAAAACAATTATTATCGTATTTTTAAACTTCTGGGTGATTTTCAACAAAGATACATTTGAATTTTATTCAACTAATTCAAGAGAAACTATACCTATGAAAATTAGCATCTTATTTACTTAAAAAATTTGTTATACAAATGACCATTTGTCAAATTCTTTAATTATTTTTATTTCTGAATGCTTAATGGAAAAATTATTTTTTATGCTAGAAAAAAGGTGTTAAAATATGCTATAGGTACAACCTTGTAATGTATCCAAGTGCCCCACTGGTGATATAAAATTGATTTTTTACAAAAGTCGTTATATTTTAATTTTCACATCAAACTTATATTTTTTTCTTATTGGTTTCATAAAATTGATTCATTCTTGTTAAATATTTTTGGAAAAAAAGCATCTGAATAAGTCATTTTTTCTTCTCAAAAAATGGATTTGAATTTTGCTGTATAAAATTTCCCCGTTTTCCCCTATTACCTATTCCTCCACAGGTGCCCAGGCGAAGGAAAGTGACATCCTGGCATTGAGCGTGGTACATCAGTTTGATGACTTCGTGCAGCAAGATGGACACTGAGGGGATGCCCATGCCGTGCTGGAATGTCAGTTCAATTTATTTAGCAAGAGAGCATCGAAATTATAAAAAACACTAACATTTTATTATTCTTCGACGAAAATTGTTTTAAATTGACATGCTTGTGTTTCTACAACTGTACTCGCTTTGAATTTTAATCGTTTTTAAAATACTAACTTGGTTATACTAAAGGAGCAAGATCGAATTTTTAGACACGAGCAAAATGTGTAGATATGTTAGAGCACACGGCGGAAGATTTTGTGGGCGTTAAAATTACTGAAGTTGAAGAAATCTTTGTAGCACAGTTGCAATAAGTAAATACGTATTACTAGTTAGTTTCACAATCTTTATTTAAGAATTTTCTTTTGCAGGGGCATCTTGTAAGGGGGAAGACTGAAATATTTTTTCTCGAAGAGCAAATGTTTATTTGTGTGTATTTTTTAAAACCCAAGCGTGTGAGTCTTATAATTTGCTTATAAAAGGATAGTTTTTTTGCAGAAAGGAAAAGGAAGTTGAAGGATAGGGGTAACAGTATGAGTAAAAGTACACTGTAAAAAAAATTCCGGATATTAATTGATTAAAATTAAAAAAAACTCAACTAAAATAAGTCCACATGCATGCGCACAAGCAGAAAATTACTGAGAGGCAACAGAAAAATCTGTAGCTCACTTGACAGAAAGTTCCTTTTTACAGCATTTACCTGTAGGTTACAGCTTTTTTCTGTTTACAGGATTTTTCGACTTACAAATTTTTTCTGGCAACTATTGCTGCCAGAAATTTTCTGTTTTTTTGCAGGATTATTTTTTACAGTGTATATGTAAAAATAAATTTAGTGCACGTTATAAAATAATTTATTGTTTTCATTAAAATATTTTTAGCAAATACCAATACCATTACCTATAATTTTAAATTTGATACTTTTTAAATATAAAAAAGAAAACAATTTATTGATTAAAATCTTAGGTAAATACATACCAAATAATAGATTATAACCTGTGTGTTTCAATGCTTTTTTTTTTAGAAAAAGGAGGTACGACTTGCTTATTCACGAAATTACTAAAAAAAACCCTTTCACCTTGTTTAATCAACTTCCGGAATGTCTGCTTTCCGATTACTACTTAACACAGCTCATTTAAATCTTGAATAAAAGTAAATAATATTTCGAATTAGTAATTTGAATTTTCTGATTACTTTTATTATGTAATACTAGGGAGCTACCGCCCCCTGCTCGCTATCGCTCGCCAACCCCCGTTAACTGCTGACGCAGACACGTTTGAACCGCTTCGCAATTCCTCACAAAACCCTTCTCACTGCACTTACTCACTTTATAAAATATTCTTAAAACAGGGTTAGTACTTCTCCGGGGTATTCTTTCGAAAATGGTGGATATACATTCAGTAGCGGAAATTTAACAGTTCCTTTATGGTAACATTAATTGGGGGTCGCCTTATAATTCCAAGAAAATTAACAACAGAGCAATGTAACATTCTTTACCATTTCCCCAAGGTAATGTTTTTTCACAGATCCATTAAGAAGCACTGAAACATCTCAGGAATAAATTTAACGTTCTTAAAATTTGTAACTATTTTCATCGATTGGCTGTGAAAAATGTAGTAATTACCGTAAACATCACGAAAATTTAGAATTTTATCTTCATGAGAACAAACAAACGTCGAAGTTGTGTCAGTTTCATAGCAATGACACGAATGTTTAGACTTCAAACATTTTGTATTTTTATCTTAATTTCTAAAACAGTCCCCCGTGTTATCTAGTTGTTTGCGTTTTGGCATTATGAAATAAGGTGTCACATTT
Organism: Tetragnatha versicolor; assembly: GCA_024610705.1. Taxonomy (NCBI): domain Eukaryota; kingdom Metazoa; phylum Arthropoda; class Arachnida; order Araneae; family Tetragnathidae; genus Tetragnatha; species Tetragnatha versicolor. The sequence continues at coordinate 40,994,804 of JANDEH010000006.1, forward strand.
TACTACCTTAAAAAACATACTTGCAAAAGAATATAAAAATAATAATAATTGTAAAAAATAAATGCAAAAGTTCAAAATTTCCGAAAGCGAGTTTATATTTTGTTGTAAATATGGTAATGATTAGGTTGCCACAAGGACAAAGATAAATGTAAAAATATTAATTTGTTATTTAAAAAATAACAGATAAATTATTTATACATAAGTTTAAAATATAATTAAAACCGTTTAAACAACAGAAATATAAATGTTGTTAAAAATAACCCAAAATATATTTTTTTAAATTCGTGTTATAAATAGAAAGATGATTATTTAATTTATTTGAATATTAAAAACCAGTGAAATATGTTTTCAATTTTTTTTGAAATTCATAGTTTCTTGCTTTATAACTGCAACCTTATCCGTAATCTAAAAAAATGGAAATATTTTAAAATTGAGATTTTTTTTAGAAATTCTAAAGGCACTTTGCACATCCTCAAAAGAATCCGGACAGTTTGATACCAAATATGTGTTATACGGATCAGTAATTAAAAAGCCTTTCCCTGGAAACCGTTCACCAAAAACTTTTTTTTAGAATAGAGAGAAATATAAATTTATAATGTTTTGTCTTCAATTTCGTTGTAAATTTAAGATGTTTTGAAATAAAATTTATCAGTGAGGCAAGGCGTCATAATAAGATGGAGAAATGAAAGTGGGAAGCAGACATTCCGGAAGTTAAATAAAATTGGTAACCTTGGTAACCTGGTGAAATAGTTTGTTTGTTTTTTTAGGAATATTGTGAATAATTGTAAAATGATACAACAAAATGCTCAGTGGATTTATTTACAGACTAGCACAAAAATGATGACAGGGCAGATTTTAAAAACGCCCGTCTCTTTATCTTCATGGTGTTTATTTCTCAAGTGAGGGTGAAATGATAAGAATGTTTGTAATGTAAATATTTTGAAACCAAATCTAAAGAAACAAAAAATAATTCCTACGTGATTTTTAGTACGTGAGATAATTCTTAGAAATATTTTCTTTTAAAATTTGAAAAGAATTTAAAAATGGGGCAAAGACCTAAAGTTGATGATGATAATTTTAGAATTTATTCTAAATTCCCTCATATTTATATTACTTACTAACTTACAAATGTTTAATTCTTTTTATAAGTTTGGATTTACTTTGAAGAATGACTTTAAAGTATTATTAACTCTTTAAAAAATTAAATTTAAGGCTAAGCACGCACTAGAGACTTCCGTCACGGCGACTAGGATAACTAGTAACATAACTGTCATTCGAGAGCAATGTATCTCTATGGCGAGATTCTTGGCAATCGGCCAAGAGTCTCGTCGCCTAAGGCTAAGCGCGCACTGGAGACTTCTGTCGCCGGCGACTGTAACACTAGTCACTCGAGAGCAATGCATTTCTATGGAGAGATTTTTGGCAATCGGCCAAGTGTCTCGTCGCCTGTGCGCGCGCTCTAGCTTCTTGCAATAGCCAGGGTAACAATTTTGTCTCTGTCGCCGTGACAAAAGTCTCTAGTGCGTGCTTAGCCTAAGTCAAACGTAAAACCTAATAAAGACTATGTTGCCTTTATATTTTCTATACAGATTGTTTAGTAAACCTGCAGATTAACTAGGGTAATCCGTTAAAAAGTGCAGAAAATTGCTTAACTTCTTAAATTACATAGGTAACCTACATATAACCTATTAGGCACAGTGAAAACATGTTCTTCTCTGGAAAAACAGCAGAGTTTCTGATGCTTAACTATTAAGAATTTAGTGTATGGAATCATTCATCTACTTTAACAGAGCAAATCAGTTAAATATGCAGATTAGATAGGTAATGTGCACATGAACGGCTTTTAAGCTTTATCGATAACAATTACATTAATTTTAATTTCTAAAATTACGTTTATTTTAATTAAATTATAATTTTATGTGAATGAAATTATTCCTTTTTAAAATTTAGGCAAATTTAAAGGATAGCATAGAACCATGAGATTTCACTGAATAATAGCAGATACCCTTCTGTGATATACGATCTATGAAAATATTAAATATACTGATAAAAGCCCTTCAAGATATTACTGTTTATGAAACTAAATTTCATAAAAAAATACCAAATAATATGAGAAACATAAATATGTGGGAAAATGGACAACATAATAAAAAGAACACGAAATTCTGGTGACTAGGAGAAAAAAAACCCAGTTAAGTAGCTCTGAAAAGTACGGTATTCTCTTGCGCCCTTGAGAGTGAGTGATACATTAATAACGTCTCTTGAAGAGCAAGACGTTTTTCTTAATGGATCTAATTCATTCATTGATTTTAATATTTTGAAGGGGATAATGTTCGGAGCTCATATGAATGAGTGCTCAAGGTCACGTTTGATGAGGGCACAATTTGCTCGCTCTTATGTATAACCTCATTAAGCAAAGATGTTACTACGGGCAAGTCATTAGATCATTCTTAGAGAATATTGTTTGGTTTAGATATTTCCATTAAAAACCACCGACAGTTTAAAATTTCTAGTGTAAAGCTAAAAAAACTTCGTGAAATTAAAAAAGTAACACATTTCATTTTCACTGCAGTTTTTATATAATTTATGATACTTGAGTTTCAATTGAAGTTAAAAACATACGTGTGTTTGAAATAAAAATAATTTTAGTTATTGATATTATATTAAAATGGAGAAATTCGGAACCCTATATTTTTGGATACATTAACTTACAAGTCTTTAAATAAAGAAATTCTTAATAGAAAGAAAAACACTTTCGAATAGATTTAAATGTAAGACGCGTAATGAAAAAAAATTATCACAATAAAAAAGAGGTGCATACGGATTTGAATTCATAACTTCTAGCGTAGTAGTATGAGACAAGGAAAGTTTTTATGGCTAGCACGAGTGAATTAACCTTCACATCACTGATAAATAAATTTTCTTTATCTTAGCAATTGCTTTTAAAGATTTTCACTTGAGAAAAACAATCATCTCTATTTTCACACTTATACGTGTATTTGGTGTAATTTTCATATATGAAAGGAAATAATGTTTGAATAGGACGGGGTATAAAATCATATCAAATAAATAAAAATACTTTAATGAAAGAAAACTCCTACTGTAGAGTTGGAGATTTTTTACTGCACTTCAATAAGCATTGGTGTAGGTTAGATAATTTATACAGTTATAATTATTAAATTAAATAAAACTAAGTATACAACAGTTTAAAAATATCTTTTCATTACCTTATCCGGTTTTTTAAGGGATCAACATTAAATGTATGAATTATTATCAATGTTATTATAATAAATTAATGAGTAAATCAACTCTACTCATTAACTCAAGGAATTAACTATGCTTTTGTCAAAAGAAAGTAATTAAATGCTTACTTCCGTATATTCTATGTCATTACATTAGTATTAGATCTATGGTTAATCCTGAACTGAAAATCTCAGAAAACTCAAAACACTAAACTATATTAATTAGAAAGTTATTTTTGATCAGGGATACAGCATGGTTTTTATCCTTTATAGCTCGAAAACTTGATAAGTTTCTAAATTTCTTTAGACTTCTTAAGTGTCAAAGAGTTTAAGTGACTGTATAGTCATACATATGGTTTTTTTGATATAATTTAAAATTATTCTCAAAAATGAAATATTGCCATTTTGAAGCCAAAATATGACACATAATTTATATTAAAAATTGTAATCACTTTTGAAGAAATAATTGAGAGATCCAATGCTTACACTAATTGATAATACTGGTCCTATTTTGTACATCGAATACCTGTAAGAACGGGCACTGATATCACTCAAGGCAGTTCCGGTTGGAAGTTGAATATTCAGTTCTTTTTGGACGAAATGGGCAAATTTTTCCATTCTTTTGGGGGTTCCACCCATGCAAACAAACTATAAAAAGGAAGAAAATTTTTTATTAAAATGTTAAAAGTTTGTAAGGACATTAAAATTAATTTTTTTAACGAGAGTTGGTGTTTAACTTATTTAATTTACCTTAACATCAGAAAACATTTCTTCCAAATTTTGAGCTCCACTGCAGAGGGATATGTGGTACAAAAAATCCTCCTCCATCTCTTCGATGTGGGGATTTCGGAGTAACACAAGTCCATCTGAACTAAAAAAAAAGAGTCGGATTTAGTAAATTTTAGTGTAAAAGCAGTATGAAGATAATTGATTACTAAATTGCACCCCCTGTACAATCAAGTGGTTTATGATAAGACATAATTTTTTTTGAATTTTTTCCCATAAAATAGTTATTTTTATTTTGTGTCAGAAATTTTCAATACTTTAAAATGTTTGGATCCGTTGCATTATCCCTTTTTGTCCCAGATAGCCCGAGGTTGCAATTGAATCCAAAAGTAGTAAATATGGAGCGACTAAGACTGAAAGGATTTAGGAAACTTTTAGAAATGAATGTTTAGAATTTTATGTAGTTTTAAAAACACGGGATGGGATGAACAGCTATATGAATGGGCTTAGACAATCGGGAAAGGAGGGATAAAAATCACTTCTAACCTAAATAAAAAAAAGTTAACCTTATTATATTAGGAGTAGCCCTGACGCGCTAGTTTCAGTTTTTTAATAAATATCATCTGGTGCGTTACATATGGGCTTCGCCAGTCCATTTTTTTTAAATCTATTCTGGTGAGTTACAAATGGGCTTTGCCAGTCTTAGCGTGGAAATAGTTAAATAAAGGAGCCACTTTTATGTTTATGCAACAATTTATTTTAAACTACAACAATCGATTTCAATCTGCAACAATCGATATAATACCTACAACAATTAATGTTGCATCTTCTCTTGTTATATTTACAACAATGTAGTTTTACCATGAAGTTAGGCATGAAATATGGGTTTTTGAGCATAAAATTGATCAGAAACCTTCCCGGGAGCGAGTAGAACAACGTGGTAGAGTTTAATAATTAATGTAGGTTTGAAAAGTTTAAAAATATAAAGGACATACATACATACATACATACATACATACATACATACATACATACATACATACATACATACATACATACATACATACAGACAGACATACATACATACATACATACATACATACATACATACATACATACATACATACATACATACATACATACATACATACATACATACATACAGACAGACAGACAGACAGTTTTTTTATAAATATCATCTGGTGCGTTACAGATGGGCTTCACCAGTCCATTTTTAAAGATTATTCTGGTGTGTTACTGATGGGCTTCGCCAGTCCATTTAAAAAAATTCTTCTGGTGTGTTACAGATGGGCTTCGCCAGTCCAAATGTGGAAATAGTTAAATAAAGGAGCCACTTTTATGTTTATGCTACAACAATGGATTTTAAACTCCAACAATCGATTTCATGCCTACAACAATTGAATCGTCAGTTTGAAGAAGGGAATAAGTCCAAAAATCAAGTTTTGAGAAAATCGAAAAAAAGAAATGGAATTTTCATTGTATGGATAGCGATTTCACAACTTCAAGGGGCGATATCTCCCTATAGGGGTTAGTTATTTTCCCCCTCTTTTCACCCATGTGTAGGGCAAAGCTTGGAGATTGTTTTGAGCACAAAAAGTAAGTTTGTCATTTTTTGGACTTATTCCCTTCTTCAAACCGACGATGAAATTAAAGTTACGTCTTCTCTTGTTATATTTACAACAATGTGGTTTTGCCCTGAACTTAGGCATGAAATATGGGTTTTTTAGCATAAAATTGACCAAAAAAGTTATTAGGACGCTTCGATTTTAAATTATTTTTATTCAGAAACCTTCCCTGGAGCGAGTAGATCAATGTGGTATAGTTTAAAAGTTAATGTAGGTTCGAAAAATTAAAAACTATAAAGGACATACATACAAACATTGATTTTTATATATATAGATAGGATAGATTCGTTTTGAATTACTTAATTGGAAAGAAGTTAAAAGTAGTATTTTGCGTGTCTTTTAATGAAGTGATTAAAATATATTTTAGTATCAACATATTAAGATAAGATGAATTTGAATATAGCTCCTTCTTGATTTTTTCCTAAGATTTCGTTAAAAATTGTCATAGCGTCAAAAATTAAATACGCAAATATTTATGCTGACGGATTCAGGAAGTATTTTTATTATTATTAAAATTATTATTATTCATGACACACTTGAAAAGTATCATCGGTTATTTTACTCTGCTCATATCAATTTGTCAATAACATTTTTTAGAGTAAAAGTAATCCGGGGTGGATAGGAAAACACTTTTTTAGTGACAAGTAGGTCAAGGAGTATTCCCACCTAATTTTTTAATTTCATAAAAAAATTAGATGGATGTAAACAATGTTTTAAAAGGTGAGAAAGATGGATGAAAAAAAACGATAAAAAAAGAAAATTTAAAAACATTTACGGTGTTAAAAACTGATATTACTCTTAAGGATCATCAAAAGATATTTGTAATTAATATCTTGCATTTCAAAGAATTGATCAATTCCATTCAACATTATTTTATTCATAGATATTTGATTTTGTATTAATATTAAAATGATCTTACTGAAATGAAAGTCGTTCAACTTTCAAATTTTAAAACGAAAATAGGAAAAGAAAATAGTAATAAAAATAATAAATTTGTTATAACTATCTCTTCCATTATCAATACCTCCCTTTTCATCTTTAAGGTGGACTTGAAAAAATAAATATCAAATAAATATAGGATTTTTAAAAATATTTCTTATCCATTTTTAAAAAGGTCATTTTGTTTAATTATAGAAGTGTTAAAATTATCCATGGAATTATTACAATCAAGGTGGAAAATCAGGATATAACTGGTTTGATTGCCTATGAAGAGTAATTTTCAATGGATTTAATACTATGAAGGGGTATTATATTAATTCTTACGATTTTAGTTTTACGTGAACTTTATGCATTCTGCTGGAATACTTTTAATGAGTTATTTGGAGTTTCTTAAATTTCTTTTTTAACGGAACAACATCTTTATAAGATCTTTGCAAGTCATTGTTAACTTCATATTAATTTGAAGAATGTATTGTATAAATTTTGTTATTTATATTAATTGTAATAGTTATAAATTTTTATAAGTATTTTTTGTGAATGAATAGTACAAAATAAACTATGCAGAAAAAAAAGTAAGTGGCAAACTAATGATTAAGCAATATTAGCTGCTCTTTTGCAACTAGATAAAGAGTGATATAAAAAACTTGATAATAAATTAAGGTATATTTTAATGCTAAGAAAGTTAATATATGATGTACAACTCAACACATTAAAAGCTATTTTCTTCAAAAATTTATTTTCATTAAAAAATCCATGTTGACTAATAATTTTCATACCTTTGTAGTTTGCAAATAAAAAAACTTTCTTAAATACGAGAGAAATACGAAACATGCCACAGAATAAATGTGTAAATTGGACACAACTAAAGTTGATAAACAAGGTGCAAATTTCCTATATCATAGCACAAAAAACAAGAATCGTATCTTGCCGTTAACGGGATGCAAAATTCCACCTTTTTATTCAAGATGGAACTCTTTCAAACTTAAGAAGTAATATAGTACTACTTAAGAGCATTCAGAAAGATATGTCTACTTTTTTTATATAATTAATCATCAATTTCATTTTAACACATTTATTTTCTTTTTGTGCAAAAACTTTTACTTAAACTTTTGCCTTTTAGTTTTCACCACTGTCATGTACAGTATTTTTATAGGATTGAATGAGAATGTCATAAAAAGTTCCCAGGTTGTTGTCCCAATTGTTCTCAATGCAGACTATAAAGATTTAATGAATTAAAGGATCGCAAAATGCCCTTTCCGATTCAAATTCATTATGTGTTTGTTCTATTGCGTTACGCGCATAGAGTTAGTACTAATATAGAGACAGCTTAAACATCTTCTACGCTGTTCAAAGTGTGACCGGTTTTTCGGTTTCGTTCTGCCACTCACACTTGACCCGCCTACGAGAGCTCCCATGTTAAAATTGACTTCCGCCACTCACACAGGTCCGACTTTTTCGACATGCAAGGTTGCCTGACCGAGAAGAGTAAGCTGTCTCTATATTTGTACTAACTCTATGGTTACGCGGAATACTTTTTTCTGGCAATTGACACAACTTTCACAAGTCACTCCAGTGAAACATAACCGTCATTCTAGACGGGGTTTTAGACTGCGAAATGCCACTTCACTGTTTTCTCTCATCCACAAACAGGTTTACAAATAAATTGGAATTTTGTGGTAGTCCACCAATAACAGTCCACCATAATTTGCAACCGCTGGAAAAGCATGCCATTAACGGCGGGAATACCAGCCATGGGGAGGAGACACAGAGCTATAAGGAGAAGCCAGCATAAGGCTGGGAGACAACCTCTGTTATGACAACACCTGCTTTTGTGAGCTCACGTGGAGTGAGTTGATTTTCTGTGCAAGGATATCTTTATTCTTCATTTGTGTTAGATATCACTAACATGAAAGTAAATTGTTTTACTAAAAAAACTACCAATTTAGGAAAGTGTTGTATAGTATTTGAAAGGTATTTGGAGGGGAAATAAGTTAAAATGGGTGGGTTTCAAAATTTTTGACTAGGAGTGCACTTTAATTTTTATCCAAAAAAATTACGGGATTACAAGTTTTCAAAATTTAGAGAAGACTTTATGCTAGATGTTCTTTTAATTCAAAATTGTTCTTGAAATTCAAAATGATAGTTTGATCATCTAATTATAAACATCAAGCTTAATGAATAACTGAAAATGTAGGTTGTTGCTAATTAATAAAATCAAAATCAGTGTAATCTTGGTTGAATTTTCAATAATGAAGGAATGAAAAAAACAGTGACCACCGTTTTTGACAGCAGCTGCATGTTATTATAAGTTGTGTGTGATTTTTTTAATCTTGAGAATAAATACAATAACCAATTGAATCATAGTTATAATTGAATATATTTGAATATTATACTTGTTTAAAATATTTTGTCAATTTTAAATGGATAGATAATGTGATCGTACCAAGTAATATAAATGAATTTGGTTTCTTCAGATTAAAAAAAATAATCGCTACGATTTACTTTAAGTAGTGAAAAGGATTGTAGCTATTAGAGTTTACTGAATTTTTTAAAAATTAAGGATAAACGAAAATAATAAGTCTCCCATACTAAGATCTATTATAATCCAGATTGAATTGTTTTAAAAATAAAGGATAGAAGAAGATTATCCCATACTAAGATCTATTATAATCCAGATTGAATTGTTTTATAAATTAAGGATAGAAGAAAATAATGCATATCCCATACTAAGATCTATCATAATCCAGATTGAATTGTTTTAAAAATTAAGGATAGAAGAAAATAATACATCTCCCTAAGATCTATGATAATCCAAATTTTTTTATATTTCCTGGTTGAAATCAACATTTAAGTCAACATCAACCCTACAACCTCAAACTAAACCAACTATTGCGTCACATGGCAGATTTTACAAACTCCTGTTGAAACACACGTAAAAAGCTGAATTCACTCTCAACTCCTCATGTTTACAAACAAACACCAAAAACCGCCAACTTACCTGGATTTCCATTCTTCGTCTCCGTTCATTTTTAGCACGAGCACGAGAGAGAGGTCAGTCAAGGACGAGGACTAGAGTAGAGAATGCCGGAAAATCAATATATTTGTGGATCGCTTACTACTAGATGAGAGAGAGGCAGAGTCATACAGCCCTCTTTACCGGCGCGGAAGCTGTTCTGGGAACAACTGGGAAAACCGACAGCGGAAGTATTTTTTTCATCTGCTTCGTACAGAAAGGCGGGCGGTTTTAATTTTTTTTTATTCGAAACGTTCTTTTCTCTCAATCTCAAGGCGAGAGTTGACTGTTGTTCTTTCTACACCTGCATGGAAGGCAATCTCTGTTGAGTTTTGTCGGTGTTTAGTGTTCTATGGGTTACATACTGCAACTTCAATGCCTATTGCGATATGTGATGTGAGCTAACCAGGAAAACGAGGTTTGTGGAAAGAATCTAATGTATTCAAGATCATTGAAGTAGCCGGAAAGAAATTATAAAGTATTTAATCTAAATTCTAAAGATGATGAAGTAGCAGGTAGATTTTAAATTAAAATATAAACTGAAAAGAGAGATAAGTAGCGTAGGGGAGATTGAGGATAGTTGGTATTCTGCTTTTTTTACGAAGAAGCTCTGAAATTTTGATGGTAGATAGTGTAGATACAAATGCAATAACCACCAAAATTCCAGTCTCTTTCGAAGCTTTACAAAAGAAAGCACCCTGTCCTGATTAATTGCTTTTTCTTCATTGATGAGTAAAGCTTAAATTTAAATTTTTGATCTGGTAAACTCGTAAATTGTATTAAAACATTGCTGATATCAGTTTTCGAAAGATGGGTTTACTGCCGGTTCCCTGCCATGTATCATAACCTTAAGTTTTCAAGTATTTTTTAATTGAGGGAAATCAATTTTTTTGGTTTGGTTTCATTAGGGTTTTATGGCGCAAAAATCAAGTACGATCATACTGCCAATTTTGTTTTGGATATCGCCGCGGGGCATACGAGGTCACTTGGCAGAGCGACATCAATATCAACCGTGGCTGAAAAGAAGGTGTACCTGTACACCTATTTTAACAAACACATTTATCAAGGACATTGAGATCAAAGATCGAAAGCGCAGCTGAAGAGAGGATATGGTGACCACGGAATCGAACAAGTAGAACCAGTAATAACAAGGTGAACCAAAAGTCGTTCTTTTTTTTAAATCAATAAAAAAACAGATAAAATTCCGCCACTTGTTGCATCCTTCTGGATGACTCAAAAATCAATAGTTTACGAAATTTTAGACAGATGACACAACGATATTTTGAGAAAATCTAACTTCTCTATGACACATGAAAATAGTGACCTCAAGGATTACTTTTCCTTAAAGCTTTCAAAATATTATGGCACTATACATCTAAAATTTTGTGAATGACTGATTTTAGAAAATTTGTGAATGAAAATTTACGAGTCACCCAAGTAGGAAGCAAAAAACGGGGTCATCTCTTGCTCTTCCGCTTTTTTCTATGCATTGTAGAAGAGATTCATCTGGTTGTTTGCATCCTATTTAAAGTCCGTGTAGCACTTGATCTGACGGATCTTGCTCTTTTGCGTCCTTTTAAGGATTGTAAGAAGATCTTTGCCCTAGGCGAGAGTTCTCATGCTCTTATATCCATCCTCTCTATAAAAAAAAAAGGTAGACAGCATCCCATCACATGACTTTCTTGATCTTTTGCATCCTTATAGGATGGGCACTATATTATGTGGCTTCTCTTGCTCTTCTGCATGCTCTTTAAAGTTCGTAAGAAGCACTTGATCTGACTGCTCTCACTCTTTTGCGTCCTTTTTAATGACTGTAAGTAGATTTTCGACACAAGGAACAGTTTTCTTGCTCTTATCAATCCTCTATAATAAACGTAGACAGCATCCCATGCCTTTCTTGCTCTTTTGCGTCCTGTAGGAAGGGTGGGTTCTCTTGCTCTTCTGCATCCTTTTTAATGACTGTAGGAGCAGTTCCATTGGGGGGGTTTATCTTCGCTATTTGCATCTCCTTTAAAGTTTATAAGAAGAACTTGATCCAATGATTACTCCATCCGGTGTTACCTTTCTTATCTGCAACTTCTCTAAATTTCGTAAGAACACTTAATTCGTTGACTGCTCCTGCTCTTCGCATCCTCTCTAAGAACACTAGTGTGGGATAAGTGTAGGAACTTCTCTGGCTTCTTATGAGAAAAAAAAAGAAAATGGGGAGGAGAAATAGGAGCAGTTCCATTGGGGGGGTTTATCTTCGCTATTTGCATCTCCTTTAAAGTTTATAAGAAGAACTTGATCCAATGATTACTCCATCCGGTGTTACCTTTCTTATCTGCAACTTCTCTAAATTTCGTAAGAACACTTAATTCGTTGACTGCTCCTGCTCTTCGCATCCTCTCTAAGAACACTAGTGTGGGATAAGTGTAGGAACTTCTTTGGCTTCTTATGAGAAAAAAAAAGAAAATGGGGAGGAGAAATAAAGAACCAAATAATACTGTAGACTCCTTAACCGGTCCAATATAACCGATATAGGAATTGTTTTAGGTAAAAAGTAAAATTAGAATATTGATGCAGAAAAAAATTGAATTCCTCGTATTTAGCGGAAAAAAGTGGCTAAATTTCGTGACATTTCCCGAATGATGGGTAATTTTGTTTCCAAATAAATAAAGGCATGATATAAATGCTTATTTTATCTACGCAAAAGTACCTACATGTCAAACAATTTGATTTGTTTTCTTTTTTCTCTGATTTGACCAAGAAGTAAAAGTTTTAGTAAGGTTTAAAAATATATTTTTGGAAATGTAAAATAAACCAAATATTCCAGATTTCAACTACTTTCAGGTATGCGTCCTAATAAACACTGCTGCCATCTACTGCTTTTTATGTGCATTTAATAGTTCTCCATACTTCCATGAATCTTTAGATCCTGCTTCTAAAACGTGTATTCTGAAAAAAAAAATTCTGTACAGAAAAATCGAATATTTTATTTAACACATACCACAAATTTATAACCAAAAATATAAATAATTCCCAGTGGTATTAAAAAATCTTTTGAAAGAAAATTTTATATTTTTTGTTATAGGGGGAATCCTTCAATTTAGTGCAAGCACCGTACTTATTACTGGAATAATATTCGGCAAATAATGTTATATAAACTCTCAGTAAAATAAAGAGATTATTATATTGGCTAATGTAGTATGAGCTTTGTTTCTTTTTTGAAACTAAATATCATATTTTTTATAAAGTGTCGTTTATTTTAATGTATGACCTTTTTTAAAGTATTGAACTTTTTAGGAGCCAAAAATATTTTGAAGATTACTATTTTTAATGAGCAGACTGGGCAGTAATGCTTAATTAGTATGTCATAGTATTTCTTTTGTATATTGAACATCAATTGCATATACATCTAACTGTATTAAGACTACAATTTTTCTTACATTTTAGTAAGAAAGAGAGATTTTATTCATTGTATTCGTGAAAAATTGATTATTTTATAAGGAAAAATCCATAATTTTTTTTATTATCCTCATTTTCTGTTGTATTAGGGTTTTTTGTTTCCCTTTCAACAGGATCTATTGTAATATATCTACCGCTTTAAATTTTAAGTTTAATACTAAAAATATTTGAATTAATTAAATTTAAAGTTACCTTAAAATACTATTTCAAGTTTAAGAATGCGTTTGAAAGCAAGAAAAGTAATTAGAACGGATTTTTGAACTGTCTGATTGTGCCCTTACTTTTTGTGTTCGAATGTGCCCTATCTACCAACTCTAAATGGTAATTTGTAATTCAAATTGGGAAACTTTTTTTTGAACTTAACTTTATCAATGCCCCAATAGAATTCAAAGCAAAATTTCTGCTTTAACCCTTTATCTAAAGCAGTTTTAAGTCTGAAAAATAACACCCTTTCCTTTTGACCTTAACTACTTTTGAGGGAACAAAAATGACTATCATGTGAATCCAATCAAAATGGCAGCGAAAGCACAATTTCAGTTTTAAATGAATCAATCGCCAGTTTGAAAAAGGGAATAAGTCCAAAATATGACCAACTGACTTTTTGTGCTCAAAACAATCTCCCAGCTTTGCTCTACACATGAGTAGAAAGAGTTGGAAAAATAACTACCCCCTATAGGGAGATATAGCCCCTTGAAGTTGCGAAATCGATGTGCATTCAATGTATTTTTTCAATTAATTAGGAATTAAAGTTAATTTGTCTTTCTGGTTTTATTCTTTGAGGTGTAAACTAGGCCAAAATAAAATTTGCTTTTAATTTAATAGTTTTTTTTAACTTTTTTATCCAGTGAATAAAAAAGACTCCATTCATATTCATTTACTCCATGATGCTGCTATAATGACTCAGTTTCATAATAGATATTAAATTCAATTGTCTTAATCTTTTTTTTCTAACTTTTGTGTTGTGAACTAATCATAAATATAATTTAAACGTCAATTTAAGTGGTTTTTTGGATTTTTCTTAACTTGAAATTTCATAAGGGGACATCCATAAATTACGTGAGGTGTTTTTTCCAAAATCTGGACCCCCCCCCTCCCCCCTTGGTGAGATTTAGTGAGATTTTGCTGGACCCCTTCCCCCCACGTGAGATTTAGCTACAACCTTTAAAAATAATTTTCTATCCTATTCGTTTGCATTTTGTGCTTCATAGCATCTAAAACTTTTACACTGTTTATGATGTGGTGGAAAAGGACATCATGTTATCATCAGGTTTTCTTTATTATAAAAATCACACAAAACTATTTAAAATTTTACAATATCTAGCTTAAAATTATACATATTTTATTTGCTAATTCCATAGACATTCATTTACGCCAGAAAAACTGCCAATGAAGTAAAGAAATGAAACAAAATGAATTTTAAATGATGTACAACAAGGTATTCTTATCTCCACAATTAATTTAAAATATTGGCGATTAAAAGATTACGTTGGACGAAAAAGTTATGACTAGTCAGGCGACAGAGAGGAGGAATCAAATAGTACACTAAAGGGTACGAGCGTGGGAGCGTCGAAAGATGAACAGACAAACAGCCTCGCAAAACCGCATAGTTTTGATTGAGAAAATTTATGACATGTAAAAGATATAGTAAAATCCAACGGTTCGCTCAAACTGAGAAAGAGGGAATGAAGCCTAAAAATCATCACAGTATCTAATCTGTGTGTATTCCTTTCTCCTACTTAAAATTTTTTTTATTTTTATTTCTAATGGCAGAGAAAAAGACGACAATATCTTACAAAACAATCAGAATAAAAAAGTAAGATAAAGAAAAGTCAATGTCTCATCAGCAAGGCTCTTGCACTCCAATATCGTCTCACCTCGGAGCCCCCACACAGAGCTGGAATCTTTGGATGTGGGGCCTGTCCATAATTTCATCCATGTTGCAGAGTGGGCAATTAGGACTGTCATAAACGCCAATGCGGTGCAGGTGGTTTGCAAGGCAGTCATGTCCCACTGCAAGTCTAAATTCTGCGACTGCTCTGTCACGAGGTCTATCAGAAATTTTCTGGTCTAATAAATTTTCCCAGCTCCTCGAAGAAATACGAGAATAAGTGAGCCTCGACTTCCATCTGAGTCTCATTTTATTTTTGATGTAAAGTTTTATGGAGTGGAATGAGTAGCTTGTTGTTGGCTGTTCGACTATCCGTGTGCCCTTCTTGGCCAACATATCTGCCTGCTCGTTGCCGAAAATATCACAATGCCCAGGGATCCACTGCATAACGATGTGTTGCCCTTCTGCCTTTAATCCCTCAAGGAGCAGCTGGCATTCTAAAATATCATTTGAAGCAGGCACCTCGATTGATCCTATAGCCTGAATGGCACTTTTGGAATCCGACAACAAGACAACCTTGTTGTAAAGACGTCTGGGGACAAGTTGCCGCAGTGCAACACAGATGGCCATAACTTCTCCATCAAAGGCGGTCTTCTGTTTCCCAACCGGGACATAGAAGGAGAAAATGGAGGAATATATTCCTGCTCCGACATTTGGTGAACATTCCGTAAAGGAACCGTCTGTATAGACGTGCAACCACTCAGGCTCTGGATAGAGAGTGTTTATTGTCTCAAGGGCTAAAATCTTCAAGCTTTCCGGGGGGAGCTGGCTCTTAAGGATAGGCTGGGCAAGACTCAGGCTAATAGTTGTCTCAATACGATTCAAGGGATTACGAGGATTTAAAAATCTCTGAACAATTCCCTCATCAAGTTCCAGATCTTCTCTTATGTCGAGAGCTTTCTGAAGAAAGCCATGTTGTGTCTTCAGCTGCCTCTGTCCATTCTCATACTGGTCCCAAAATGGCACTTCAATTCTGATTAACTTTTCATATAAAACAAGAGCCCTCTCCTCAATAATCTCCTGAATGGGTCTGTTATTTGTCAAAAGTAGCATAGAGTCAATTGGGGTGGTCTTTACCGCACCAACAATCAACCTGAGGGCCTGGTTTTGAAGTACCTCCAGCCTCTCAATCAGGCTCTTCGGAGCAGTTACCAAAACTTCACAACAATAAGTAATAACAGGCAAAATGAATGTTTTAAAAGTGTTCTCCAAGGTTGTTCGTGCGCATCCCCATAGACAGCCAGCCAAACGTTTAAGAATATGCAGACGCTTTTCTACCTTCTCAACTATACTTTCTATTTGTAATTTCCAGCTTAACTTATTGTCAAAGGTAACTCCCAAGTAAGTAAATTTGTCCGTATTTGACAGTTCGTTATTTCTGTAAACCAACTTTGGCCGGATATTTTGGTGCATCAGTGAAAAAGTCTGCACCGCAGATTTCTCAATATTCACAGCCATGTTATTTTCCTCGCACCACTTGGAACTACTTAAAAAAAAAAGAAAATCGTATAATTTCTAACTTAAAAAGTTGACGTGAGATTTCAATCGACCCCCCTCCCCCCTTGGTGAGATTTGGTGAGATTTTTCCATACCCCTCCCCCCTTTTTAACCTCACGTAATTTATGGATGTCCCCTAAGGTTGAAAAAGGGAATCTATCAATGTTTTTCAACAGTAAAATACTTTTGAATGTACTGATATTTATTTCTATGATTGACCCCTTTTTTCTAAATAGGGTCCTGAATTTACAGTAAAAATTAAGAGAAGAAAATTTACTTTGCACCTTCCAAAGCAGGTAATTTTCATACACAGGGTTTCAATGTACCCACTGCTTTGAAAATTCAGGCAAAGAGTGGTACCAATACCTATTATTATATTTTACTATTTTTAATACTACCAATTTTAGTTTTACTACCTATTGTTTTCTTATTTTTAAATTAAATTTAACATAGATAAGTGGGTTGTCCGAATGTGCCCCATGTTCGAATGTGCCCCCTCTCTCCTAGTCAATTTTATGTGTTTAGTAATTTTGTAAGGTTTTTTGATAACAACTCAACGAAAATAAGTTAAAAATTATAGCTTTTAAACGATACAGCATAAAACTAATTTAAATAGCTATACAAAGAAAAAATGAAAAATCCGAAACTTTTTTGCAAATTTATAACAAAATAATTAATGCATCTTAAAATATTTGCAGATTCTTTTGTAGTTTGTTTACTAACTCTAGCTTTTCATAAGGTGTTGTCGAAAGAATGAAATGTTATGTAATGCAGAAGAATCAATAAATATAATAATAAAACAATACATTTATGCTATGTATGTTGAAAATACATGCTGTACTTGCAAATAATAATGATATTACTACAAATTGATTTTGCCATAATAAAACTTTTTTATGTGTATACTGCTTCCCAAATTTTAATTTTTATATATTCTTAAAGCAAAGAATCGGATGTTATTCATAATAATGTTTGTGACATGTGAATTTGATTACTGAAAGCAGTAACTTGCTCCAATTATTTTCCAAATGGTCCTTCTTCTATAAAAAGAGTACTCTTCAACCGTGCAGTAAACACTACATTCGATAAGAGATTAAATGAATTCTAAGGGAATGTAATACGTACAGCTAATTAAATTAGTATTATTGAAGTGCTTTTATTTTGCATCACAAATTTAATTAATTTATTATATAAAAGTAAAGGAATATTTCTGGGAACATGTGGAACAAATGTATAATAGTTTTTCAGATAATTGCGAAAGAAAAAGGTACGATGTCACATCCGATTTTTTACTAACACTAGAGCTCTATGAAAATTTGGAAATAGTTGTTTGAATATGTTTGCAGACTAAGATGCTAAAATGTACTTGTAATTCCACGTCATGGAATGAATAATGAAAGTATTTATCTGATATATGACGTAATTATTTTGAAAAACATATTATGCGTCGTTAAGTATAGTAAAATAGTCAGTTTAAAAAAGGGAGTAAGTCCAAAAAATAAACTTGAGAAAATCGAGGATAAAAAATCTGTATAATTAATGTTTTTCCAACCTTATGAAATTTCAGCTGACAAAAAAAAAACTCTTAAAAACCATTTTATTCGACAATTAAACTAAGAGCATATCGCTACTTAGTCCACAGCCCAAAAGTAAAAAAAATTGAAAGAGAAAGACAAATAAAGCTAAAAATAACTATTAAACTTATTGACTCGTTTAAGGAGACACTATCAATGGAGTAAGAGAATATCAATGGAGTCAAATATTCACTGGAAAAAAAGGGGTAAACACTTTTTAATTAAATAGTCAATTTTATTTTAGCTTAGTTTACAGCACAAAGGATAATAAAAGAAAGATAAATTAACTTATATTTCAAATGTAATAAAAAATTTTATGAATGAACATGAATTTGTCAGTTTCAAGGCTCTATATCTGCCGATTGGGGTTAGTTTTTCATCCTCTTTACACTTATGTGTTCAGCGAAGCTTGGAGATTTTTTTGCGCACAAAAAGTCAATTTGCCTTTTTTTGAACTCATTTTTTTTAAATTGGTGATTCAGTTCTTTGGACATTTTTATGTACTCCCCGCATATTCTATTTATAAAATATACGAATATATATAAATAATTATATTCTTATAATTAATTATATGCAGAGTTTGCGCGGACTTGTTAAAATAATGTGTTATTTATAGCCATTTATGAAACACTATGTTGTTCCAATGTTCTTATTTATAAAACTTTACTGCCTAATAGTTATATATTTTAGCAAACAATTCCTTTTTACATCTTTACATAGCGCTAACGCAATATGACTATTTTAACTCATGAACAAAACATACACCTTAATATTTTTGATCATGCCAAAATACTTTAACAATAGCACAGCATAAAAACAAGGTAAATATTTTTCTTCAAAAGATGTAAAATACCTAGATGTTAAAAATGCGATTAAGAAGTCCCACTCGCTTGTTTTTCACTTGTTGACATTTCTTGTCTTTTTTCCAAGGTAAAATTTTGTATTAGAATTTTATAAAAAGTGTTTAAGGATTTTTATCCTTGAATAGGTATACTCAATGATTTTATAAATAATGAAATTGCCGGACTTGTAAGAAAGACGCCACATAACAAAACGTCTAAAGAATGTGTTGAATAAATATTTGAATATTTTTTTTACTATAAATGCTCTTTACGATCACTTATATGCGTTATGCAAGGCGTTTAAACTTAGAGTAGCATGTTAATTCATTAATAATGCAACAAAAGAGCTTTATGATATCGAGTTTTCTTTGCGTGCTTAGGAATTTTCTTTTATTTGAAAAATATAATAACAAATACAAGAGGGTTAATCAAAATTCCTCCAAGGACTTATAGTATAGGCTACAATAAGTTACGCTCTTATCTTCTTTTTCTCTCTTATCGGAATAAGATCAGATCCATGAGGTTGTTCGCACTGAAAATCTCTAGGACAAAAGAAGATATTCCCGC
Organism: Tetragnatha versicolor; assembly: GCA_024610705.1. Classification (NCBI taxonomy): domain Eukaryota; kingdom Metazoa; phylum Arthropoda; class Arachnida; order Araneae; family Tetragnathidae; genus Tetragnatha; species Tetragnatha versicolor. Next base: position 41,014,185 of record JANDEH010000006.1, read on the forward strand.
ACCGAGTTCATATATATTCAATTAGATGCTGGCATCTTTTAACTTAGCACTTGGTGCAAACAGGGAAGGTCCTAGTGCCATTGGAGAACCTGATGGTTTTAGATGTCCAGATAGACATTAAGAAAAACAACAGGTAGCAAAGGTGAACACATCTATTTTTTAAATTTGTAATTCCTTAAAATTAATATTAGGTATATGACCTGAGTATACTATTGGTACTACCACCACCAACAAAATGCATATCGTAAAAAGTAAAATATTTATATTAGCTATTTCTGAAAAGTTTCAACCTACGTGCTTTTAGTTAACATTAGGTAACATAAGAATAAACAACAAAAAACTATTCAGCGTTCTGCTATAAAATTTCATTAATGTTGTTATTATTAGTTATGGAAATATTTTACATCCAAGTGAAAATTTGATATTTTTTACCTGTGTAATTATGCCCTGAGAAACTATTAGCAGTAGAATTAGGATTTTTTGCTGCGCTTATTCTAATATGATTAAAAATGTACACCAAGTTTTTTTTCAAATTTCGAATTAGTTTATTAAAATTTATATTTCTTTAATAGTTTTCAATTTTTTAAAATGAAAATAAAAACCAATCATTGTAAAATTAAAATGTTTGTACCCAACCCATGCACTCTTAAGTACATGGGCTGTCCGTAAAGTATGTTTCCCTATGAGCCGCAGACGCTAGGAACGCTGTTACGCGGGATTTGACCATACTGGCGTGTACCTTGACTTCTTTTCTATAAATCCCAGCAATGACCAGCTGCCTGCGATGATTATTGTAGATTTGGCAGCTGTTAAAGATGGAGCTTCCACTCGCTTCTCCCGCCAACCGCGCCACCCGTTCGTCGTTTTGGGCGTCTTTTCGCCCGTTTTTGAATTCTCTGTACCATTTCCACCCATTTTTTTTTCGCTCATACACGTTTTTCGTAGGCTTCACACATATTGGAATGAATGTCCACTGCCGCCATATTTTTCGCTCACAAAAAACAATCTCAGAACGTGGCGGGAGAAGCGAGCGTAAGCTCAATCTCTAACAGCTGCCAAACCTATAATAATCATCACAGATAGATGGCCGGGTCGAGGATTTGTAGAAAAGGAGCTAAGGTACACGCCAGTATGGTCAAATCCCGAGTAACAGCGTTCCTAGCGTCTGCAGCTCATAGGGAAACTTACTTTACGGACAGCCATGAAAAAAAGCAAGAAATTGCCTAAGAAATAGTTTTAGAGTTATTCAACTTTGATCATGGGCGGCATTTAGGGGGGGAAGAGGGGGCAACCCCTCCCAATATTTCCACTGATATGTGAAAAGTAGGTGCAAGTCCCTTGAAAATTCTGTAACTTCCACAAAGAGCTTTGGGTGTAACCCAAAAAGTCCTAAAAGGAGTTAAAACACTACCTTTAAGGGTCAAATTTCAAAAACTTTTCTGGGGGAGGACCCCAGCCTTTACTTTTAACTTACTTAAAACTTTAATGTCTGTTATTCAGTGTTTCCCCCTTGAAAATTCTGCCACTTACAAGAAGCTTTCCCTTTTTAGTGCTCATCAAAGAGTTTGAAAAAGTAATAAAACACTAGTTTAGAGGGACAATTTAAAAATTTTTTTGGGGGAGGCCCCCCAGCCCCCTTTAAAATTTTTACGTCGGTTAAACAGTATTTTTGCCTTCAAAATTCTGCCTCTTACAAGAAGCTTTTCCATTTAGGAGCTCCCCAAAAAGTTTGAGAAAGAGTGAACCCCAGACTCAACTTATTTTCTTTTTTTCACGTCAAATTTTGACATTATAATTAATATCATTCAAATATATAAATGCGCTCGTTAAAGTATACCTTAAAAATGAAGTTGAGGCAACCCCCGCAAAAAAGTTATGGTGTGGACAAGATCCACTTAAAAAAATCCTTGCCCCCCAACCAAAAACTGAAATGACGCCCCTGACTTTGATTAAAAAAGTTTTTTTTCTTAAAACTTATTTACCTCCTAAAGAATAGATGTATACGCGCAATTTGCTACAATAAGGAACTTGCACATTTTTTAGAAGCTTGATAAATCGCTTCAAAATGTTTCAAAACATTAAAAAAACGCAACACATAATTTTTTGACGCACAAATTTTATTTATATTTGAATTTAAAATCACGATTTCAGACTTCCTCCTAAAACGGGTGTCACGTGACACTCAGGCTCATGACGTCACGATCTCCGTTCGCCTCTTTCGTTTACCTTCGAACAATGTGCATACGCTTCGCAATCCTATCCGACATTTGTTTAGCGTTTTTCCTATTAGATTTTTTGGATTAATATGGCCTCAGCTGCCTACAAATATTGCATAGTGCCGTGTTGTAAAAACTCAAACGTTACGACACCGGACAAAAAGTTAATGTCTTTGCCGAGAACCAAATCCTGGACTTCGGCTTAAATGGTTGAAAGCCATGAAGAGGGATCTTATTAAAAGTCCCCTTGCTTAAATTCTTCTTAAAATAAATGTTATATATAATATGAGTAATAAATGTTATTACTCATTTGGTTTTTGAATAGATTCTATTTATAATATTCATAGCACAGGGAAAAAACGATTATATTATCCTTAAATAGTTAATTTTAGCGCTGCCATCTATAAGAAAAGTCGAGAACTACACTTATTCAAAATTTTGTGTAAAAAAACTCGCGATTATTTAAATTAGGATGCAGCAGACGGCATACTTTTATCTTTTTTTGTTATTAATTTTTAAAAACAGGGCAGGACTTTTGGTTCACCCTGTATACATCTAAATATTACTTGCTATTTTTCTACATTAACAAAAATGTGCATTCAAAAAATTATATTAATGAATACAGAAAAGATGCACAATTATGATAAATTTGATAATTTTTAAACAATTATTAAATCCAGTACATTAAAAATAAAATTTGAATCACATAACATAACCCACGTTTTTATGAAATGGGTTTATTTTTACTTGAAAAAATGAAATTTAATTTTGAAGTATTATGAAATAATTTTTAAGGATTAATTTATATATTAATTCATAATATAATATTTTATTTTACTGATGATTTATTTATTATACAATGAATGATTATTTAGTTTCCAAAAAAATATGTATACAAAAACTGTTCTTTTCTATGCAAAAAAAGGGCAATTTTCCCCACTTTTCTGGAAAAAAACCGTTTTTTTTCCAAAATTTTCGGAAATTTTCCATCTCTACATGGGGTAAGTACTTACCTTGCTTTATACAAAATTAATTGGCATAAAAATCAGCTAAAGAATTTGATCAATTAAATCTTAGAAAAGAGAATAGGAACTCTCCTAAAAAGAGTTTTGATTGTTTGTACTATTATTTTAACATTAAACAAAGATATGTTTAATTTAACTTTCTTAATTTAGAGTATTTTTATAACATAATTCTTTTATTTAACACCAACTATCGAAACAAAGTGAAGTTCTCTTACCTTTCTGCCTTAGATCCACTGGTTTCACACGCTATGTAACTCCGATTGTTTTCAAAAAAGTCTACAATCATCTCCCCAGAAACATATGGTAGATTATCACTCTGGGCTTTTTGAAATTCCGCCATGATATTTGAATAATTCTCAAAAATCAAACTTAAAAGCTCTCAAAACTCGCGAAGTCCGCATGTGCTCCGGTATGAGTACTGGCGGAAGGGAGATCGTGACGTCACAACCAATCATCGGTCGTTTTCATACACCGTGATAAATAGGCATTTTAAAATTTAAATAATTAAATTTTTGTTCACATGAGGGGATTAAAAAGTTTTTTTTTCGCTTTCTGACGATATTGGCCTGTGTTTTAAACAGTTAGAACCCAATTCGGGAACACATGCAAGTTCCTTATTGATACAAATCGTTAAAAATAATCTGTGTTACTACAACATTTATTCTCGTAAAGATCTTAATCATATACGAAATTGCAGTTAATAACATGTCACAGCTAATATTTGTCACACCCATGTTGTTAAATTGGAAATTATCCAGAACCGAGGAAACCCATTACCAACTTCAGAGAAGGACTCTTTGAAGGAGAAGAGGATTATCACAAAAAGACACACAAACCCTTTTCAGAATCCAGACGACCCCCTTCGACAGGTGCTTTCAAAATCACGCAGGATGCCCATCGATCGTTTGAAATGGAAATATCCCTTTTCCGTTCCAGCAACCACTCTCCCCGAGAAAGCAACAAAAACAATGCTTCCGAACGGCAAATAAACTTTGAAAAGGAAGAAAAAAGGTATCAGCGAGAAGTAACATAAATTACGTGGGAATTATGCCCCTTTTTCGAATTCTCCCTCTCTCTCTCAGCCGAAAACGAGTGAATTCCAAATCGAACGTTCTTTCGGCTTCCATTACCAGGTGGAAAGTGGAGGAGGGAGAAAAAAAAAGAAGGCAGTCCCAAGCGCCCCTATAAATCATTCCGGAATGTCTCAATAGATACAAGTAGTAAAATACTAATAGAAGAGAGCTCTTTATGTAGGAGCGCATAAAAATCGTGTAGAGGAGTCGGTGCTTGAGTCGTGAATGAGGCGGAACTAGGCGACATTTTTTAGTTTTTTTTTTGGTGGAGATGAAACGCGGAGGTCGAAAAAATCGCGCTCAGGGAGTAGAAGAAAGTCGAGGAAAGGGCTTTTTTCTACCTTTTTGGAGTGTGGGTGTTGTAATTTTTAGTTGGAAGTTAGGTCAGGGGATCGAGTTTGTTTTTTAGGGGTGTTTTAGATGGTTTTAGTGGTTTTAATTAGAAAGATTTTGTATGGAGGGAGTGTTTTTAAGTGTGTAACGTTTTGGTTTTCGTGTGTTGGATTTAATGAAGGTTTTTTAAGTTTTGTAGGGTTTTCTTTGTCTTGATGGTAGGTAGGTTATAGGTGTTGCAAGTTTGCTGTTACTACTAAAAGGAGATTACTTCAAATTGACATCCAAATTTTTTAGAATACTACTTTTTGGACGGCTTCATTGTCATCTCCTAATATTTAGGTAAAATCCATTTGAACTCTTTTCTGATCTAGGTTGTATCGATTAATTCACAGGAAAATGTAATTGCTGACTTTTTAAATAAATCCTTATATTTCTGTTTTGTCACAGATTTGATTTGCCTTTAATTATAGGGTAAATCTATGCATTTATTTATCCAATAATTGACGTAATATTCATTTAATATCATTGTTTACTACACTAGGGGGCTCTGCCCCCTGCTCGCTATCGCTCACCAACCCCCGGAACTGCTTCGCAGTTCTTTGTAGGTCGCTTCGCGATCTTAGCGAGCAGAGCTCCCTGCTTACGCAAGGCCTTTCAGATCGCTTGGCAATCACCACAAAACCTTGCTCACTGAAATTATTTATTTTATAAAAAATAAGTTAATTAGTAGAAGAAAGTAAAAAAAATGTCAAAATCACCAGGTCATCTTCATGAATAACACTATCTTAAAATTTATTGGTTCTAACTTATCAATAATTTAATCGACATATTTTTTCTTGAAAATAGCCAAGTCGATCTTAACTTTTGTTAATCAAAAAAAGTTCACTTATAAATCTGTTAAATTTAACATAGTACCTAGTAACAAGTCAAAACGTCAAGTGTTTATCATTCATATTTCATATTTTTGTTTAAAGACTGACTTTTTAAACAATACCATTTAACCTATTCAAAATAAATAGAGACAAAACCTACATAACACTCAATGTTTACAAACAATTGATTAAGGCTAAGCGCGCACTAGAGACTTTTGTCTCGGCGACAGAGACAAAATTGTTTCCCTGGCTATAGACTGAGAGCTGGATGCAAATTCTGGGAATGATAAGGTGCACGAGATATTTCACCTGTAACAGATTCGATTGATGATTGAAAAACTTATGTCACCAACGCCAGAAGGCGGAGTGGAAGCTTTTAGTGTGAAAGGGGGGGTCGAACATGCAAACAGCGCGCGGTCCCTTGCGACAGAGATTTTGAGGAAATCGGTTGAAATTTTGCACTGTTTAAAGAGAGTGTAAATAAAAGATAATGTAGCATTCTCAAAAGTATAAGTTATGTTTTAAGGGTTGTAGAAAACTAAACGAATTTTCGAATGTTTATATGAATGTTCTGTACGGCCGACGAGGTGCAAGGCTGGACATAAGCTTAATTTATGGAAGAATGTGAGTAAAAGTTAGGGTAACACTCCCAGAAGACTAAGTGGAAGACAAAGGGTGGCCAGAAGTCACCAAAGGTGCAGAAAAATCTTAAAACCAGAATCAATCGGAAACTTCTGGCTGTTTGCATATGTATAGCTGACATATAGAACAAACTATATGCAAACAGCCAGAAGTCTAAGTGGAAGCGTTCGGGAGATATTCAGGAGCGAAGTACAAAACCGAATAAAAGCGCGGGGTCCCTAGCGACAGAAATTTTGAGGAAATCGGTTGAAAATTTGCACAGTTTAAGGAGAGTGTGAATAAAAGAATCCCTCACTCAGTTCTCAACATTATAAGTTGTGTTTTAAGGGTTGTAGAAAACTAAACGAATATTCGAATGTTTATATGAAAGTTATGTATTTTTTAAATTTCTGAAAATTTAAATTTTACCTTTTATGCATAGAAGTGACCAAGTAAAAATTTTACGGTGCTGATTGAAAGTGATCGTGGGAAATTCATTTGTAAAGTGGTAGAGCACCATGTCGTTTGACAGCTTTTCTCTTGCAACAATGACTAATAATACGCTAATATATATAAAGCCATTGTTAGCGTTGTTTTTAGCGTATTATTAGTCATTGTTGCAAGAGAAAAGTTATGTGTTATAAGTCATATGTTACATATAAACATTGGAAAATTCGTTAGTTTCCTACAACCCTTAAAACACAACTTATAATGTTGAGAATGCTACATTATCTTTTATTCACACTCACCTTAAACTGTGCAAATTTTCAACCGATTTCCTCAAAATTTCTGTCGCTAGGGACCCCGCGTTTTATTCGGTTTTGTACTTCGGGCCTGAATATCTCCCGAACGCTTCCACTTAGACTTCTGGCTGTTTGCATATAGTTTGTTCTATATGTCAGCTATACATATGCAAACAACCAGAAGTTTCCGAATGATTCTGGTTTTAAGATTTTTCTGCACCTTTGGTGACTTCTGGCCACCCTTTGTCTTCCACTTAGTCTTCTGGGAGTGTTACCCTAACTTTTACTCACATTCTTCAATAAATTAAGCTTATGTCCAGCCTTGCACCTCGTCGGCCGTACAGAACATTCATATAAACATTCGAAAATTCGTTTAGTTTTCTACAACCCTTAACACACATTTTATACTTTTGAGAATGCTACATTATCTTTTATTTACACTCTCCTTAAACTGTGCAAAATTTCAACCGATTTCCTCAAAATCTCTGTCGCAAGGGACCGCGCGCTGTTTGCATGTTCGACCCCCCCCTTTCACACTAAAAGCTTCCACTCCGCCTTCTGGCGTTGGTGACATAAGTTTTCCCATCATCAATCGAATCTGTTCCAGGTGAAATATCTCGTGCACCTTATCATTCCCAAAATTTGCATCCAGCTCTTAGACCACTATTGCAAGAAGCTAGAGAGCGCGCACATGGCGACGAGACCAAGATCACTAGGCCAAGAATTTCCTAATAGAAATGCATTGCTCTCGAGTGACTAGTGTTACAGTCGCCGGCGACATAAGTCTCTAGTGCGCTCTTAGCCTAATAGTGTGTGAAATTCTATATTTGAAAAGTATATCTGTAAGTTTCTGGGAAAACTTTTATCAGTCTTTTAAATACATTTTATTTAGAAAATAATTGTTAATATTATAATAATAGGAATTATTTTCATCTTAAAATGTATGGTGTCGTTTGGTCGTTGTGATAGGAGAGATAATAAATTGTACGACAGTTTCTTGCTGTTAATTGAGATTTTTTTTTAGAAATTCTAAAGGCTTATTGCACATCCTCAAAAGAATCCGAACAGTTTGATACCAAATACATGTTATACGGATCTGTAATTAAAAAGCCTTTCTCTGGAAACCATTCACCAAAAACCTTTTTTAGAATAGAGAGATACCTTTATGTTCCCGTATATAGGTATTTTCTGTTTTTTAAAATATTACTATTTCTATTTGCTCCTTCCCAAGAAAATTTCGAAGTTATTAATGATTTTCATTCAATTAACGCTGAACATCCTCATAGTGTTAAATAAGATATTGATGCATACTTTTTCTGAAAGACCTTTTACTAAAAGGAAATGATTAAATGACATTTTATCAGATAAATACAGTTATGAAGTAGTTTTTTTCTACTTGGAAAAATAAGATAAACTTTTTCTTAATTCCTTTACCATCTACTAATATACTCATACTTTATTATTATTTTTTTTTTACAAAATTCAACTATTATCTTTTAAGACTTTTATAAATGTGCAATAATGCAAAATTTCTCGAACCAAACTAGAGAACACTGCTTTTAACGATAGAACATTCGTTTTGAGAGGTTTAATTTCCTTTAAAAGTCCTATCATTGTTTGTCTCTTAGCATCCCCAATCGTAATATTCAACATACTATTCAAAAACACAGCCCTTTCTCTACAACTCAATGCAGTGATTCTAACGACAACTGAAACAAGACGGATATTGGAAAAACTTCAACGACTTGTTGACCGAAACATTTTTTCCTCTTCTCTCAAGACAAAACGTCCGTCTCTGAGGAGACGCTTATTAATGTAACTTCGAAAAAACAACAAACTAACACCCCACTTTTCCTAAGCAACCTTCCCAAAACTACTCCACCCGTCCTAACCCAAGTAATTTACACATCCAGCCATTCCTCATAACGCCTCTAAATGTAATAAATGCGGCCATCTCTCCATCTGTCATTGTGACTTCCTAGTCACAGAAAAAGCGACCCCAAGCCGCCTCCATGATGAATTAGAGCAGTCCAATTTTCATTTGGAATTCGCGTGTTCTACGCCCTTGACAGACCTCATGCATATAAATAGGCGGGGACTAATTACTTCACCGAAGGGCGTCAACCACTTGGGGGGTGTCTTGAGGGGAAAGGGTAGAGGGGCCCTAAATTACCCGGCATTTGGAAGAAACTTCGCCGCGAGACAGACTATTTGTTTCTCGCTTCTTTCTCGGTTTTTAAATGGAATGGACCAGAAATCGATTTGGTCGGCGGAGTCAGTTGTAAAGGGAAGGGTGACGACGTTCTGTAACGTTGCGTTTGTCATCTTTGACAGCGTTGGAAAAAGTTGGTACGTTTTTATGAGGTGGGTGAAGATGCAAAAAGGTGGGGATGTTATCTGTATTTTAATGTATATTATTAAGTTAAAAGGGTTTATATTATATGCAGGGTGCATAGGAAAGTCCCTTCACCTTAAAATATTTGGTAACGGTGAGAGCTACAGCTTTGCAAGTTACCTAACGATGAAATTACTATGCGCGACCTTATGCGAGCAACCGCAGCTCCCTCAGTGGCGAGCAATGGAAGTTCGCCACTAGAAATCGAAAACGAAAAGAGATGGAGCAAAAATTTCAGTGAGAAAGTTGTCGGCAATATCGTAAAAGCGTGTAGGAACAAATTTAATGAAAATATCTTAAGTATTCAAGAAGATATTAGCAAGTGAAAAATCACTTTTCTGGCCCCAAAAAGTAAAAGTTCAAAAAATTTATGTTTTTCAATGTTATCAAGTAGTTTTCGCCTTTTTTTTTTAGCAAAAAAGGACAAATTTTAACTAAAAAATAAAAAAACCCTTTCAAATTTAGTAAAAGCTTAGTTAAAATATTTATCTCGCGAATTTTTTAGGAATTTTTATTTATTTAATTCTACGAAAACCGACCCAAATCTTTTCAATAAAATAAATTCAAAAAGTAAATATATAGGTAAAAGAAATCGTATGAATCTAAAGAGTCATCAAAGAATTTTGCAAAATTACGCTACAATATTTAATTCTTGGAAGAGTGGGAAAACGCTTGAGTGGAATGTAAAAAATAGGGATAATACAAGATAATTTGATACTTCAAATTAATAACAGGTACTTGAAATAAAATTCCTACGAAGTTACAAGTTGGAAAAATACAATGCTAGTTAAATGAGTAAAATATTTTTGAAATTGAAATATATGTTAGAGTTTTGTTTAAGTGCAGTAGTAGGAATTCGTTCATCCCAATTATGCAAACACTTCAAACTTTCACAAAACATCTGATCAAGCCAAAATTACAGGTTCTTTTCAAATCCTTTTACGTCTGAGTGCTCAATTAACAGTTCAACCGAAATGATCGGTCCTTGCGCCAGGCGTAGAATCAAAGTAAAATGTATTTGCATACGTTGCATAACAAAATATGCAAATCCAAACAACCGCTCAGCGCAAAGAAAGAGGACGAGAAAAAGCGCATCCTCTGACAGTCCATCGCTCTGAATGGTTGAATTAAAGCGGCCGAACAAAGAAAAATTCAAATGAGCCGTCCTCTCTTTAGCAAAATCAAACTATCGGCCATTCTTCTCAGAAACGAGCTTCTGTTGCAAATCCGATGAGAGATTAGCGGCTCTGAAGAAGAAGTAGAAGTCCTTTATTAATTTTAAACGTTTATCGTTTGCACTTATTGCGGGGAAGGAGGAATTATGGAAGCCAGGAATTTTTGTGGCGAGTAATTTAGGCTTCGTAATTAAACTCGGCGTACGATCGAGATAAAAGCCGCCCAAAGAATCCTGACTAATATCTTTTCTTCCGCGATTTGGCAACACAAAGCTCTCCCGCCGCCGAATGAAAGAAAGGAGGGGATAAAGCGAAGAATATAAAAACCGCGCGTGGAACATGGGGCTCGGACATTCTTCTTCTTTCTGTTTCTTTTTGTCTGCCGATATTATTTTTGGTGAGGGACTTTGAATGACAATGATTTTATTGATTTGCTTTCTAGAGCCGTCAGACCTCGGTGGGCGGGATGTATTGGATATTTTGAAGGGATGTGGCTTCCCTTTTTAAATGACAAAAGGCGGTGTAAAATGGCTCTGTCCAAAGGAGTGAGAAGACAATAAAAATTCAATAGGCTTTCACATTGAGCAGAGTGTAGTCTACGGTACTCTTCCGGCTCTTCTGTCTGCTCTTTTACTTTTTGGAGAGGAATATTTCCTATGCATTTCCTTTGAGAGTTGACTTGCGAAATATTTTAAGTTTTGACACAAAGTTTTAAGCATTCAGCCCTTAAGACAAAGGGAGAACATGTTCGAACGGAGAACATAATAACACGCGTTCCGCGATTGAAGGTACTGTGTATGCTCAAAAAAGGTAGTTTCATTTCTCTTTGATGTTTTAAAGGTTTTTAAATGAACTTCTTTAGGGTAGTTCAAACATGAAAGGAGTTCTAAAGGTATTAAAAAGTATTTTGAATGTGTGTGTGAAAGAAGATTTTAATTTTGAAACATGTAACAAATGAAGTATTTCTAACCAGTATTTCTTGTTAATACTCGAGAAGTTTGCCAATATTACGTTTGTATGAAAAAAGGGAAACTCGAATTATAAATTTTATCCATTATTTTAGAAATCCTTCTATTCTTGCAACTTTTTCATAAAAATGTAAATAAATAGTCAATGGTCCTTAAAAAACTAGCAATATTTAACTCAGTTTAGTTCAATTTAGTTTAATAGGTATTTTGCGTAAGAAATGGGGGAAAAACTCACTGGTCCTGCTGACCGCTACTTTGCCATTTTCTTACTCCTCGTCCTCATCCAAAATGACTGTGACTCCCAAAACCGACTAAAAATGTTATCGACATCTTGTATGTCAATTGAAAATCTTTAGTTGTATTGCACAGCATCAGGCTGACATAATAGTTTAACTACAAGCCCCTTTCCTCTTCAATAGCTTTAAAAATTCTTAATTTTTAACACGGACGTAGCTATAGCTTTTACAAGGGGGGGGTCCAGAATTTATTTTGCAAAAAAAAGCAAACACATTACATAAACGTATGTTAAAATCCATTTGACACTCAAGCAAAGCTGCTAACTTTCAATAAAACATAATAAAGGTTTGTAAAATATTTATGTATGATAAAGAAAACAAAGCTAAAACAGTATAAATAAAATAATTATTTTAAAGTACTAAATTTAGCTTTTTACGCCTAGATGCTAACTTATTTATAATTTCTTCTGAATCCAATTGCACCGCCAAGTCCCGATGAACACTCATCAGAGCAAGTCCACTAAGTAAGTAACTTCGTTCAGGGGTTGCAGTAGACACAGGGAGTGTAGCTAATATTATAAGAAGCTTTTTGGTTAAAGGGAAACACAATTCATCGCACTGATCAACAGCTTCTAGAGCAGTGGCAGGTTTTTCGGCAACCGATTTCCAGTGATTATATTAAATTTTAATTCAATATAATCACTATCCATTTACTTGAAACGCAACTTGTCTAATAAGTGCCAGTATATTAATAGGAGTAAAAATCAGTTAATCTGTGTGAAATCTTCCCAGTAATCTGCAATAATTTTGCAAAAAACACTTGTAAAATAAAAATGTCTCCACTTAAAACGAACATTTTTGCTCATTTCAGTACTTATATACAATTAACATGCGCTGTAATTTTCAAGAACCATTTTCATTAGAATTAGAAATAAGTCGATGATTTTAATGGTGCGGAAACTTTAACAGAACAAAAGTTCAGAGAAAATAACATCTAAAGCAGTGTTTCCCAACGTGGGGCGCACGCCCCACCGGGGGGCAATATGATTTTCTAGGTGGGCAATTTGAAAGTTTCAAATAAAATTCCCCCCCCAGGTGGGGCATGGACTACCAGGCTGTATTTTCTTTACTTAAAATTGAATTTTTGTGAATCTGTGGTGTAAGCGGATGTATACAACCGATCATATTATGGAAAGGAAAAGTAACAAAATATAAATAACCATTTTTTCTCATTTCTGGTTCAAATATAATTTTTCATAAGATAGGACTTACCTTTTTCGCTTCATTGTCATTTTTTGTGGATGGACCCGCTTCTCTTTCGTTTTTAGAAAAAAAACCCAACAGAGATTGTTGAGTAATACGTTTCATAGTGTTTTTAAAGACTGCGTTTATTTTTATTCAGTAACTACTCACACGTGTACACAAATAAGCAGTTAGAGACAAGACTGCGCAATACGAAAAGACACATAAGATGAAAGGGTGGCCATGAGGCCATGTGGCAGAAGTGTTTCGCTAGCTCTTAAATCCACCCACGAAAGAATTTACTCTGTCTATGGAAAAGAGAGATTTATCTCTATGAATCATTAATGAAGTGAAAATCATGAATATGAATCATGAGTCTTTAATCACTATGAAAAGCTTTGGCGCCTGTGCTTGACTGTGCGCAAGATTTGAAAATATAGGTATTTGACTGAAAAAAAAATTGATGTTCAGGCCAAGGGGGGGGTTCGGACCCCCTAAACCCCCCCCTTATATACGTCCATGATTTTTAAGCAGCATCTGTTTTAGAAAAAAATTACATTACTTTATGATTACTTATTAGACTTCAAAAATAACATTTATTGCATAATTTACTACCTACATAAATTTTACTACAAATTATGAAAAACCGAATACGAGTTCAAACGACTGATCACTTGCATTGGTTAATTTTTATTTGGTTTTGAATTTATTTCTTAGTATGCTTTTAAATATCTTAGTTTTTATAAATTTTAATGGTTGTCATGCATATACGCTAATGGGTACTATCAAACGTAACATTTAACTAACGGAATCTTAACCCACAAACTAACGCAAAATTTATTTCATTTTCCGGGATAGATGGCCGTGTTTGATGAATAGAATTTCCAAACGTTTCGCTCTCTGCTTCGGAGAGCATCCTCAGTGGCAAAAAATCAACTGATAAAATTGAAAATAAAAACAGATACCAAACAATTACAGCGTGAATGCTAACGTGGAATGAAAGTGAGATCAGATACTAATACTATTGTTCATTTCATTCCACGTTAGCATTCACGCTGTAATTGTTTGGTATCTGTTTTTATTTTCAATTTTATCAGTTGATTTTTTGCCACTGAGGATGCTCTCCGAAGCAGAGAGCGAAACGTTTGGAAATTCCATTCATCAAACACGGCCATCTATCCCGGAAAATGAAATAAATTACTCTTCAGGTCGTGGAAGTTTTCATCAATTTATAACGCAAAATGTTTTAGTGCCTTTGATTTATTGATACATAATTTACTTTTCTACCTAAATGCTTTTTAAAGAAACTAAAAAATAACATTTTCTCAGAGCATAAATTTAGCAGAGCATAAAAATTGACAAATATATGAGCTAGAGAAGTTTCCTATGCATTTTATGTGTAGAGAATATCAAGTGTCTTGCTACCGATGTGCTTTTGCGTTCTTGTATTTCGAAATTCAAAGTGTGAAAAAAAGATTCTGAAGACTTTCACAATGAGAAAAAAAATCCCTAAAAGGAACGGCTCGTGCAAGCATTGTAAATTCTTACCAAGTTCTCCTAAAAATAGCGGCGAAGGAAAGAAAATGTGTTTTCTTTCTTAGATGGTATTACATACAGCAAACATAAGAGAACAAAGTATAATATAAGTTAGAATTGTGCTTTTAAATATGCTCCAATCAACTTTAAATTTTTAATAGCTTAAAAAAGTAACACGCAGATGCTGGTTTGGAAACATATTGAGTGCTTTTCTGATTGGTAGCACATTTATTTTAAAATTAATTACTTTAGAATAAGACTATACTGGGTTGCATTGTTTCTTGATCCTTTGACGTCACTTCGCGGAAGGAAAACTGCATAAACAGAAAGCATGAAGGGTTGCTAGGAGGAGTTTAGGTACGCAAATCGTGATAAAAAGACGCTACATGTGGGTTTCACAAACTAATCGTATTTCTAAATTGAAGTTCTTAATTTCACTCGAAATTCAGACACCGCGCTACGAACTTATATTTTTTTTACTGCTATCAGCTTGTTTCTCCAGGGTCGAGTAGCGCTGCAGTCTAGTATAGCTTTTAAGAAATTAGAAGTTTTTAAGATCTTGAAATTTAAAATGAAAGTCTTCGTTAAAAAAATTCTGGGAAAAGGTGTTACGAAGTTTTAAAATGTCAGCTTTCCACCATGAAGTCATTTTCAATTTTTCTTTTCACAGCTTTCAAGTGCTGTTCTACTCCCCAAGTCTCGCTAATTCATAAAAAACACCTTCAAAGAACGTTACAAGAACCTGCAAAGAGTGAAATTACAGATATCTGTTCTAACTAATGTTACGGTTAACAGTGATAATATTTTTATTCCGAGAATCACCCACTCGCGCACTTCATCCAAAATCCTCGAGTTCAGCCGAATGTCTTTTCTTAAGGACAGAATGGAACGTTTTAAGATTTCCCACGAGTCGCTTCTACTTGAAAAGAATTCCCAAATTCCCTGAAACTGCGCGAATCTTCCCAAAGTGTGACTAAGAGCAACAGTTAAGCTCAAGTCGAGTTTGGAAAAGCGTTGAATCGGTGTATAGTTTGGCTAGTGTGCCTATATTTAGAACGATGTGTGAGGAGTTTCACACCTTTTAATATAGTTAACTAATGTAGCTGTTATTAATAAGTACTGTTAAAGCGTTGTGAAAATTTTACGTTTTAATGAATAACGGCCGTATTCCCCACTAACCTAACCTAAGTTCAACCCAGAATCTAAACTTCTAATTGGTGGATGAAAAAGGGAATCTAGTTTTAAACCAATCAGAGTTGTCAAAAAAGCTTGATTCCAGGTTAAACTTAGTTCAAGTTGGTGATGAATACAGCCAGTGCTATTCTTATGACTTTTTTTATATTTATTTAATATAAAAAATTTCAGTAGAAAAATTATTATTATTATTCGATTTCTGTGGGGTGCCATGAATTTCTTTAAGGAAAGCCTTTGTTAAAAATTCAAAGCGGGAAAATGCCCCTGGCTAGTTTTTAAAAGCGTATTTCCGATTTTCAATGCGTGAAATACGCTCCAGAGGCGTTAAAAGTATCTCTGAATACAGCCGTAAGTCTTCCGGTGATAAGAGTACATAAAAGGTTAAAAAAGTTGCGCACTTGAGTGTCTAATACCTTTATGTGTTTTTTGTTTAAAAATTATGTGTCTCTTAAAATGTATAACACTCTTTTAGATGTGTCCAAAAAAGTTATACATTCCCTTTTACTGACAACTCATCTATTTTTAATTTTATGCTTAAAAATTCAGTCGTAAAAGATATAGTATCGTTTTAACGTTTTCTATTTCTCATATATTATTATATAAAATTAAAATTTAAAAAAATCATTATAATAGTAAAACAAAAAATTAGTTACCATTTTGCTTAAAAATGTCCCAATACTATTTAAGAGGAGAAAGTTAATTGAATTCTAAAATTTAATCTTTGTTATCATCCTAAAAGTTAATGATATATTTAGTAATTACACAAAATGAAGGCTTTTCAATTCAAATTTAAATAATACTACTTCGTTTTTGAAGTCCATAAATTTTGTCGTTCTTTCCTAAAAGTAAACAGGAAGAAACTGTTCATTACTAACTTCAACTATTAAACTTTTCATTCATTGGTTTCATGAAGACTTTAAGAATAACTTACATTTGAAAAATAACTGGCGTGTTCTGAACAATACAAACATCTTCCTTCACAGAGGTAAAAGTTATTAACGGAGACAAACACATAACGAGGAATTACCAACTGTAATAATGTGTAAGCTTCACCAAACCAAGTGCTTTTCACCAATACCAGACTCACGCACAAAACTTATTTCATGGGGGCTTAGAATCTCCATAAGTGAATGAAATCGAATCAAATTACTTCAGAAGTATCCAAAAAGAACTCCATTGAAAATCTGCATGACGTGACCTCCACCAATAGGAACGATGGAACAAAGATTCGAACGGGCAGACGCAATTTCGGAGCATTTCGAATTCAGTGATCCTGAATCTCCATGAATGCCAAGATATACTGAAATCTCAACGAAATTTAGTACCTTTGCGATGTTAGTGTGAGAAAATCAAAAATTGAAGGATTTTATTTGAACAGGAATATTCAGGAATAACAAAGAAATTTTGCTTGATAGTGTTGCTATATTTGAAGATGTTTTTATTTATTTTTACCACTATGTGATATTTTTTATGGGTTGTATTGGGTTTAAATTATAGACAAATTTTCTGCCAAATTTTGATAATCTATTCTTTTATAAAAATATCTCAATATTCATAAGCATAACCTTATTTGCCTTATTTTTGATAACAATGTTTTTCTTTTCTTAGTAGCCCATGCAAATGTAATCATGTATTTATCCCTTCACTTCTTTTCTTTTAATCGGGGAAAGAGCAGCTTACGCTGCTGGTACCCCATATTTGACCAATTATGTACCGTAAAACGGGGTAAATTAGATCAGAGGGATGAATTGGATCACTATTGGGGAAAGTTTTTTAAACTATCATAACTTCCCTTGTGTTAGAGTTATAGAATCAGGATAAACTCTAAACGATTCTAAACATTGTTTAGAAGTTGTTTCAGCCATCAAAATATATTTTACGATGATATATTGGGTGCACCACGGGTCCACCCTCTAAAATTTTCTCATTTAATTAAACTAAGATAATATTTTAGCGTCAGAACACCGTATCAAACAGTTGCAAAATAAGGATCAAGAAAACATGATATAACTACAACCACAACTTTTATTGCGAGATTAGAAAATGTATTTTAATTTTGCTGTCAATAAGTTTGACTAATCAGGCGTATTTTTGAATGGGAATAGAAGGGAGTTGATCTATCTTTTTTAAAGAAAACATTCTTGAGTTTATCAAGTTGATTATCCCTAGAATATTATTAGTTCTATCCAGAATCTTTGAGATGTAATGAAACGAAAAGGAAAGCATAAGAGGTGCATTTAATAGCATCTTTTGAAAGGTGTGCATTCTTTGCTGGAAGCAAACAGTTTGAAAGTTTACAAACTTTTCCTGGAAAGTTATATAGTCGATTTGATGAATATACTACGCTCAGAGCGAATTGATTTTTTCGCCTCATATTTGCAACGATAAAAGCAACTCGAAAATACAGCTCCTCCGGGACTTTTTTTCCCAAAAAACTTTTCCACCTTTTTTTCTACCTAACCATCACTCGCGATTCAAAAAATTCCCAGCAGATGTTTTTTCGAACATTCGGAAATCGCATAACATTCTCCGGGTTAAGTTGGACGACTGGGAAAGGGTTTTGCTGGGGCCGATACGCTCAAGGTAAAAGGAAAAAAAATCCTCAGATTTCGAATTCTTAAGGTCTAGAAATCGTTAAGAGTTAGAAAGCATGAGATTTGAAGTTCACCCGAACTGTTTATTTATAAACATTTTTTTTGAAAGGGGGAGTTCTAAAGGACTCAGAAGGCGGAAACTTTATGTCGGACGCGATTTCATATAAATATACAGCCCCTCTTTCTTGGTAGATAAAAATATTAAACAAGCAGGGATGCGATGTGAAAAGAGTAGCTTGCTAATCGCAGGAGCAAGAGAGGCAGGGGAAGTATTTTTCACCTTTGCCTCTTCCCGAAAAGCGAAAATTCCTGAAAGCCTCCTCGCTATAGGCGTGTTCAAAGAAATCCGGGGAGCAGATATTTTTCCTCTTTTCTTCCCAGTTTTATTTTCGGGAGCGATATATAATTGACTTGTGTGAGGCGAAACTCAATATCCGAGTCTAGAGTTATTGCGGCGGTAATAAAACTGAATTTTTCTCTCGGAAACCCATATTGGGTCATATATTCAAGCTAAGCGCGAGGGAAAAAACTGAATACAAGACTGGGTGGGGGATAGATAGAGTGTGGGGGGATTTTTTGTGGGGTAAATCCAGAAGTGGGTCTTTTTAAATCGCAAGCATATTGGGGGATTTTAAAGCGTCTGGTTTAAAGTTAATTTCCAAGAATAGCTTCTACAACAGCGTGATTAATATCAGTAGTGTTCGTTTTGTTGATCATAAATTTGAATTTTTGGACGACTTTGTGTTGAGGAGCTGTAAGAGGATGAAGTGGTGGTCAGTATTCCAATCCCTTTGTTTGGGGTGTAAGAGTATATTTTTTTCTATTCGAATATTACAAAATAAAATCATAATTGAACCGTGTTTTAAAAAATTGGATCTTCATTTTTGTGGTGTAAAGCCAGTGGTTTCTGAATCAAAGAAATCTGTGGACAACTGAGTTACTTTTCCTTCCCCCTCTATCTCAATATTGTCACCAAGAAATCTACACCAGCTAAATAAACAGAAATTTATTAGGCGAAAATCCCCTCACACAAAACGGTGAGCAGTATTTATATGAAATAGGAAAAAAAATTAGTGACTTAGATGAATGTTTATTTACATATGGAATGAGAGGGGAATGCAATTTGGGAGTTTCTATAGAGTTGAAACGGTATGGTTAGATTTCTATATTGCGAACCACGGTTGTCAACTAAGGCTAAGATGTCCACATTTTTAACATTTATTGTCATTAAATCTTTAATTATTAACCCTTATCTTTGAGAAACCATTTTAAGCATTTAATTGATTTCTTCAATTATGACGCTATATTATTCTCGCTCATTTCTATTTCCTAGACACCTTAAAATTTTTATATCTGAAAATAACTATTTTTCTATACCAAACTTTTATACAAATACAAATACAAATACAAATTAAGTCGACCAACTACAGGCGTTAGCCTAGCAAGGTTGGTCCAGTCTTTTTAACTCAAACTACCGGAATCCCAGTATCTGTCAATTTTCCTCTTGAACTCGTTTACCCCTCTTGAATTTACAATTGTTTCAGGCAACGCATTCCATCTATCCAATACCCTATTAAAAAATAATGCTTTCTACACTCCGTCTTAAATTTTACTTTATTCAATTTGAAATTGTGACCAGTTGAAATCTAGTCCCTCTGTGTCCCCTTGCTTTACCATTTTAAAAAGTTGAATCAAATCCCCTTTAACCCTTCTTTTCTCTAGAGTGAACATATTTAGCTTCTTTAATCTTCCCTCATAACTTAAACTGGATATACCCTTGACCATTTTAGTAGCCCTATGCTGAACCCTTTCAATTGAATCAATATCTTTTTTTAAGTATGGAGACCAAAACTGAACAGCATACTCTAGATGAGGTCTCACCAAGCCGAGTGATAAATCTCAAGCAATAGTATTATTATGTTAAAAACCCAAACTTTGCATGAAATCGTAAAAAAATATAAACTAAAATGAAGAATAAAATATTATAGCAAAAGAATCTTCTTTTAAAGTTTGAATAATAAATTAAATTAGTTAAAGATACAATATTTTAAGATCAATATAAATTCCATTAAAATTAATGGGAATATTTTACAGTAAGTAATAAAAGATAATATTTCCATGTTAGAAAAATCTCATATAAAACCTCATATTAAGTTTCATGTACTTAAAGTTTTTTTTTTATTTTAATAGATATTTTGACTCGATCTTCACCGAACAAAGGAAACATACTTATACACAGATGTATGGTTATTGTTCAAAAATATATTTATATTTAAATTTGTTAAAAACAAAGTAGAATTAAAAATGTCCTGTTATAAAAAATGTTTCTTGTTACATTGAGTTGAAAGTACACCAGTGATAAAATAGTATTAAAAAAGTAAATGTTATAGTTAAAATTAACTTTCTTTTTAGTTTATCTTGATTTAACTACTTTTAGAGTGCAGAGAAATGATATATTTTCTACCATTTTTCCTCGTTCTAAAAAAATCCTTTCGAAAAATAAAAGTTTAAATAAGAAAAAAATAAGATTTAATAAGATTAATATAAAAATATTTTGTCCATTGAAATAAACAAGTGAGTTACATAATCGATACATTTTATAAACAAGATTTTTTCCACAGAGTAAAACTTTTTTGTAATAGATTTAAGTTAGTGGAAAGGAAGGTAAGAGTGCGCAGTGCGGTTTAGTTTTATCCTTTAGTTTACAACTGTGTAAGCGGGAGCGAGTCGGATCAATTGAACTTTGTGTTTTTAGCTATTATAAAACACCGGTCTACAACTATTTGGCGCGGCCGTTTTGGCCCGGGGACGACTGGCCGTTTCGACACCGTAAATAAAATGATAGTATAAATAGAACTATTTCATAATCCTTCTAAAAATTAGAGCTTAATAAGTTTAAGTGATACGATAGCAGCCTGCGCTCTGTACCTGTCGCCGGGTTCGATTCCCGTCTTTCCCCTAGGTGTATTTTCGCTCAGTGTGTCAGTAAAAATTCTATTCATTACTTGACGAAGGTTTCTAAAGAGATTGAAGCTTTTTTGATATAAGTTTATTTTAAAAAGTTTAAACAGTTATTCCTTCTTCTACAAACTAATTTTTAAAATGCATAACAAATTAAAAATTAGTTTTGTTATTAAAAATTAGTTTAATTGGTCATTAAAATTTAAAGTTTTGAATTACACCACCTGTGATTAAAGAAATTAGGTTCAAAAAGTATGTGTGTGTGTTTTATACCCTGTGCAAAAACTGAAACATAAAACTTCATGCCATTTCTTTCATAACTTTTTTGAAGTAAGTTGTTTTGTGATAAAGCAAAGTATGAAAATCTGAACTTGAGAAAAAGAAAGAAGCAAAATTAATTTATAAGTCATTCCTGTATCATAACATGATAAGTAAGTTAAAAATTTAAATAACTGTAGTCTTAAATAAGATAAAAGCAATATTCAAACATATTTTGAAAGAAAAATATTAGAAATTAATTTTTCAGGCTAGAGTTAGGATCTTGAAATTTTGAGGTAAAATTGCGTTCTGAGCGTCAGGTAACGAATTTTAAAATTTATAAGTACTGAATTAAAAAATATAATATTTTTATTTAACAGTTCTTTTCTTTTTGATTTTTCTGATTACATTGGTTGGTTTGTACAGCATTATACTATATTTTTGATTAGATAGGTTTATATAAATTAACATCCTTACATTATACGTATTTTTCATTAGTTTATTGACACTATTTTAATTTATGTTAAGCAGGCTGTAGTATCCAATGTAAGTAGGGTGTTTAACTAGATTATCATGGGGCACATAAAAGCTTCAAAACCATTTAATTTACAATTCTGAAGCCCCTCAAAAATTTTCTTTTTAGTAAGAAGCGTCCATGCATTTTTAAAACTTCAACGATTAGATCAGAAACCCGAGACTATTAAATATCCTACTTTGAACAGCTTTCATTTTATGTGGTATTATTTTATCTCTCTTTCCGCTTTTAAATACTTATACACTTATTGAATATTTATCTGCAAGATGCTAATACGGGCTGCAAGAGAGAATAAGCCTAGCCTGCGCATTGTAAAACATTCTTTCTTCATATACATAAATTTACCGGCAGCACTCTTGCAGGTTAATTTCTGTACTTGGAGGAAACATCTGTTCTTTCTTTTCTGTCGAATGAGAGTTATTTGAAGAAGCTTGGGAGTTGTTTTAGATTAGTTACAGGAGGAGGCCTTTAAAACAATAAATATACTAACTATAAAATTCCATAATTCCGAACGGCAATATGCCCCCTGCAAACATATTACACATCTAGCTAAAAGAAGATAGCCTTAGATTTTTTTTAAACTAAATGATCACAAGCCCTTTCAACTTGTTCATACTTATTTTTAAAATTTATTCCTTTAGTGGCGATTTTATTAAACCCAAATTTTCTTAGTGGAAAAACTTACTGTAAAGAAACGTTTCCTAGGAAAATTTTCGTAAAAAAAAACAGGAAATCTAGCGTAAAAAGACACTTTTTTTACAGTGCAAAGCAAAGACGGCGAAACCGTCACCTAGAACTTGAAGAATGATATACTCCCCTAAACCGCCTACAAGCAACACACAAACCCCTGTTTCAAATAACTCACATTTCAATTAGCAGAACATCCAACCATTTAAATGGAACACCCACCCACAGAAAATGATGACTGTAAGTTAAAATCACAAAAAACCTCGTATCTCCTCCGCATAATGCTGCGTCTGCAACAAGGCCGGCCTAAGTCATCCATTTTAAGGGAAAGGTAAGATTGAATGCTTTTCTTGACAGTATTAAATCCGCGTTTGCCGGCCCTCTCCATTCTTTCAATTTAAAAGGGATAGACTTTTTATTAACTCAGAAAAAAGCGGGGTATTAGCATTTACTTGCAGTAGGGGGCCTTTTTCATTTCGTGCATGCGCAGAGCGGACTTAATAGAGCAAGATTTGGGAAGATAAAAAGCCCTTTCGATAAACTGGAAAAGAGAGTTAATCTTTGAAAATGACCAGGGCTTTCATGGACTCGCCGTGTACATAGACTGCCATTTATTTGGGCATCTTTTCATGCTTCTCAATCGATGTTTCTCAACAGTTTTTTCTTTCGTTTATTTTCGATAACGTTTCATAACTGTAAAAGTCGAGGGAAGCTCTTAAGCATCAGATTTTCTTGTTTCTCATTTTCACAAGTGAGATGATGCTATACTAGACGGCAACGTTACTTAACCTTGGAAAAACCAGCTGGGAGCAAAGAAAGTAGTTCCCAGCGTGGTGTCTGCATTTTGAATGAAATTAAGAACTTTAATTTAGAAATATAGCTAGTTTGTTAAACCCATATTTAGGATAGCGTCTTTTTATCACGATTTGCGTATCGAAACTCCTTCTAGCAATAAAACAGGATTTTTTATTTAGTTTCCCCTACCGCGTAGTGAATTTATAGGGTCAAGAAACATTGCAACCAAGTAAAGGTCAATAGAACTATTTCTCTCTAGGTTCAGCGTTTTAATGGTACCTAAGTTGGAAGCCAAATATTGATCATCTATATATATAAAAATCAATGTTTGTATGTATGCAGTGTTATTCTTAGGATTTTTTTGGAGGAGTAAAAATACTCCTTGACTTTTTAAGGAGGCGTGAAATTCATTTATGAGGAGTGAAGTACTGAAATAGCATAAACTATATGTGGAGACAAATTTTTTGTAAAAACGTTTTTTTAATGGACAAACTGAAATGGAAAAAATGAGGATGCTATTTTGGTTTTTAACAAGTATAGCATCTGTTAATATAAGTAGAAAATATTAAACATTGTAAATAAAATAATTTATTTTTCATTAAACATTATGAATGAAATGTTTATTTAATATTACAA
The DNA here is from genome assembly GCA_024610705.1 of Tetragnatha versicolor. Taxonomy (NCBI): domain Eukaryota; kingdom Metazoa; phylum Arthropoda; class Arachnida; order Araneae; family Tetragnathidae; genus Tetragnatha; species Tetragnatha versicolor. The sequence continues at coordinate 41,038,283 of JANDEH010000006.1, forward strand.
ATTAGAGTAGAATTTTTTTTATTTCGGTGGGCTGCCATGCATTTTTTAAGCAAAACGTTTGTTAAAAATTCATAGCGTGAAAATTTGCCTGGCTAGTTTTTAAAAGCGTATTTCCTATTTTCAATGCGTGAAATACGCTCCAAGGGCGTTAAAATTAACACTGTATGTATGTATGTCTGTATGTCCTTTATAGTTTTTAACTTTTCGAACCTACATTAACTATTAAACTATACCACGTTGATCTACTCGCTCCAGGGAAGGTTTCTGAATAAAAATAATTTAAAATCGAAGCGTTCCAACAACTTTTTTGGTCAATTTTATGCTTAAAAACTCATGTTTCATGCCTAACTTCAGGGCAAAACCACATTGTTGTAAATATAACAAGAGACGATGTAACGTTAATTGTTGTAGGCATATTCTCGATTGTTGCAGATTGAATTCGATTGTTGTAGCATAAAAATGGCTCCTTTATTTAACTATTTCCCCATTTGGACTGGCGAAGCCATCTGTAACACACCAGAATAATTTTCTTTAAAAATGGACTGGCGAAGCCCATCTGTAACCCACCAGGTGATATTTATTAAAAAACTGAAACCCGGGCGAAGCCCGCTCCAGTGCGTCAGCGCTAGTATTTTATAAATTTCGAGACACTCTTTTTCACTTTGAAACTGTCATGGCATTAATGGTTCTCCATCTTTAAGTAAGTGATAATCATATGCTTTTTATACAGATACAGCAATCGCACGCGGGCGTATAATCTCTTTCTGATGGTTGGGCCGAAGTTTTCTTTAAGGGCTAAAGTTATCACTTTTGACGCTATCCCAAAAAATTGTTGAGTGAAAAAAGGTTTTATTCATTGTTTCAGTTTACAGAACAAAAGCAAAAATTATAGTAATCAAGACAAATAAAAATATGAAACAGAATGAAACTGGTTTTTAAGTTGCCATTTAATGAATATAAACAGAGTCAAATATCAGCTTTATAAACAGAAATAAAACTAATAAATAGAGAATTTAATCATACAAATAAGGTAAACAGAAATGGCAATTTAGTAATCGTTAAAAATGATAACTTCGTCTTTTAAATCAATAGTTATTTTTGTCTAAATTTAAAAAATATGGGTAACAATTCCTACAAATTTGGAAAAACTGGTCGTTTAACACAATAGGGGAAAGAGACATAAAAGGATAAGAAATAGGGAAATTTAGGTTTTAGAAGCTTAAAGGTTAATTCATTGTGTTATATACCATCATTGTAACTCCTTCCTGTCAAAGGAGTCAATAATAATGACTTTTGGCTACCATACAACATCGATGTTTGATAATAAGCCAAAAAGGGTCCTTTGTTCTCTCGCCAAACATGTTGCAGCCGTCGCAAAGTCAATTGACCGATCGTTAAACAGCCTCCACATCCCGTATTATGTCCTTGCGTCTTCAAAACCGTTTAAAATATCATTAACGCAGGAAAGACGAAAAAAAGCGACGAAACGCCTAACAAGATGGCGCCCATTAGAAGACAGCAAACAGCGGCAAATGACGTCCACGGAAAACAAAATAAAAGAAAAAATATCCCTCGCCTGGAAAGCTTTTTCCCCATAGTTTTGAGACGCTTTTTCTCTTTGACAGGTGTTAGTCGGCCATTGCTCAAACACACTGAGACGTCCGTTCTTTTTTGGGGATCTTCTCTTGAAATATCTCTCCAAAGCTATTCTAATAAGGTGTCTGATAAAAGAACTTCTCGTGTCTCGTCTTTCTATCCACGAAGGATAAGTCTATGCCTTTGGGTGGCGATTTATCCTCTTTATTTTGGTAGGGATCTTCGTAAAATGCATTGTTCGTGGAAGAGGACAGATTTACATAATATGTTTTTATAGGGTGATCAGTTTTCTCGCGGATCAATTTCAAGGATACGTTTCGATGTGAACTCAAGTTTTTATCGTTATAGTTTGCATAAAGCTACAAAAACTTAAAAAGTAACCATTTTAAATTTGAGTTATTTTGTTTGTTTTTACTTGTGTGACTGACATGCATGAACATGATTTCTTTCTGGACGAAGATATATTTTTTGAAAAGATCTCAGGATTACTTTTATAAAAATAGATGTTTAAAATCCTAAACAGGTTGCAAGATTGTGTTTTAGTAGTTAGTTATATTATACAATTTCTAAGTAGTATTTTTATAAGTAGATTTATAACTAAAATTTCAAAGAAATATCTTTCAAACAAAGATAACTTTTCATAAAAACCTTCAACACATTAATATTAATTCTCTTATTTGTACATTCAAAATCAATCTAATGTACCTATTAAGTTATTTATTTATTTTAAAACTCTTTGCCGTAAAACTAAAAAAATCGTTAAAGCAACATTAGTATAAGTTTTCGTTACTTGAAGATTAAAGCACATAAGCATAATTTGTTATTAAATTTTTCCTCTTTGTGTACTAACTTCAATGGTTTGAAATAACACATATAATATGTGTAGTTTTACTTACCAATTCTACATCTTAATAGACTATATTCGTGCTACGCCCATATTAATCACGTGATCGGGAAAAACAAACTAACTATCATCATATGTCACTACAAACTATCTCTGTGGTAACCAATTGCAAGCTCAGTAGGTCATGTGATGGGTAAAATGTGACGTCAGACGGATATAGTCCAATTTGATTTTAAATTTTAAATTATTCCTTCCTATAAATAAGAAATTAATAGTGTGTAATATTCAACTGATATTGATTTCAATCCTTAACTAAATTACTGATTTTAACTTAATTTATAATTAAATAACTTTTTAAACCATATTACAGTCGAATCCGCTTCATGTGATCACGGTTAATGTTATCAATCGGATAATGTTATCGAAATCAACAGGTCCCGATCATTCCTATTCTAATTTAATGTGATCAACTATGGATCAACACGCCGCTTAATGTTATCAAAATTTGTCCGTATCCCCTAAAAATCGTCCGCTATCGGGTTTCGTTTTGAAGGCTAATTTCTACAAGGAAACATACTGTCCCACCCTAGAGCATCTGGAGTTTCTTTTTTTCTGAAACTCATTATAGTAAGGATAAGAAAACATTCCGCATATATTCAAAGAAAACGGTTAAAGAGAGGGGTCCGAATCCATGCTTGTGAGAAACCATCGGCGCCTTGCAGATATTTCTGATAAGATCTTAAATTTCCCTTGTTTATTGAAATTGGTTTATTATAAAATAAGTGGTTTATTAGATTGGAAGGATATAATATATAAGGGATATAATACATATAACTCCATTACATATAATGGAGTGCACACAAAAAGACACCTTTCCTATATAAATAAAAATATAAAGTAAGCGATTATTTTATTTTTATTATTTGAACTACTCTTAAATTTTCCCCTAAAAATTTTAAGTCGTCAAATACGTAGTGTAAATTGGTTTTAAATACATTAATTATGAGCACGTAATTTTGATTTTAAAGCAAACAATATAGTTACACTGTCTGCTACTTTTTGATATAAAATCGTTTAGGGAACGTACCCATACTACGTGACCCATTTTTTACCATTTTCGACCCCCCTCCCCCCCCTTGGTGACCATCCGTAGTATATGCCAAGACTCCCCTCCCCCTCTAGTTTTCACGTAGTAATTCATAAATACGGTTTGCCATCATTTTTTGCAAACAGAAAGTTTTAAAAAATTAATTTTGCTTAATTTGTCTAATTTTAATAATTAATTTGGCAAATTTCAATAATTAATTTGGCTTAAGTTTATATAAGACAAGTTTATAAGGCTTATTATTATTTGGCTTAAGTTTATATTTTAGACAAGAGTAATAAATGTTCCAAAACCATGGTGAACAATTTCAAAATATCGGTGCTATTCACCGAATATTACAATATCTGTTGAGCCCCGAAACGTTTTTTTCAACCCTTAAATATGTTCGAAATGAAGGAACGGCGAATATATTTCCACGGAAGCACGGACACTAGAAGATAGTGCTTTGAATTCATGGAAATCTCGTCTTGTAGTAAAAGCTAAGACTCGTTCAGGCGGAAAATAAAATCAGATTCGAATATCGGAAAAAACGCATTTGCTTCACTTCTCTCTGAAGCACATAGAATCTTTCAAGTATTACACTGAGTCGAAGAACGAAAAGCATATTGGATTATTCGGATGATGTTCTTTTGTTGTTTCGTATTGGCAACCAGATCAGCACTGAAGACAAAATAAATGCTACAAAAAGTATTAATCGAATAAAAACGCAGTTCTCTTTAGCAATAAGTACGCAAGACCAAATCCATTGATGTGGAATTTCGCAAAATTTCGTAATTTAGGCGACTTTTTTGATATTGTTTCTTTAGACACGCATGCTAAGCCTTGCATAAATTGCCGAGAACATGGAAATAATTCTTTAATAAAACCTAATTCATCAGTTTAGGATGCTTAGGGGTTTTTGCTTTTTTTCCTTTCTTAGAAGGATGATTGCGAATTTATGTATTCATTGCAAACGCAATCAAAATGATTAAATTGTTTTGAAATATTTTCGATTTTGTTGCCATGGTGTTACTTGAAATCAATGAATATTTAGAGTCTCACATAGAGATAATGTTGCAGTGAAATGAATAGTTTGTTATTAAAGTTGGAGGATTGAAAAAGAGTTATTATATAAAATATATACAATCATGATAATTAAAAAAATATTTCATTACTTTAAACTAATCAGATGGATGAAAAAACCCAATATAATTTTTTTAGTAAAAGTTGCAATGAATCGGGAGTAAAATTGTTAGTTTTTTATTATAAGGAATTTTTAAGGATGGATTCTTATACAAGAATGAATATTGAAGAAGTGCATTAATTCTCTAAATCAAAATAAAAAAATAAATACAAGGAACAGATTTATATAAAAATGAATAATTTTTTTTTATTTCCAATGGCCGGTACTAAAATGAATAAATTGAAGAGAGGGAATTTCATAAGGAATTATCTGCTAAGGGATACAGTTAATGGGTATTTTAATATTTTATTAATTTTAGAGTAAAAAATACTACCCCATATTTTGACAAATAGGAAAATAAAATAAATACATGATGAGAAGAGCTACAACTATACTGTATGTAAACAATTTTTGTGGTTCCTATGACTAAAGTTACAAATTTTATAGTACAAGAGAGGAAATGTACATTTATTCCTATTAAGTACAAGTTATTTAATAGGTAACAAGTAATGTGCAAAAAATAATTACCAGTAAAAAAATTCGTTAATCTAAAAAGCAATTTCATAAAATATATTTTATCTTAAAACTTTTGGAAAATCATTTTCAATCAAAAAGAACTCTAACTTAAAAAGCGCCCCCTTCAAAGCTACACCTCATCATTACAAATTCCATTCATGCGTTTTAGTTGTTCATAAAAAAAATTTGAAATTTTAAGATCGCTGTGAAAATTTGCTGGAATATCCACCTTGAAAACAAATTAATATCTCTTATCGAATAAACCTATAAAACAAGGAAAAAACAAAATGTGAAGTAATGATAAGTTATAGTATAATACACAGTGGAATGTACTTGATACCTTCACATTCTTTCAATAATAAATTTTCTCTTCATAGCTTCTTTGGAGTGATTAATTCAAGGACCCTCCTTTCCAAATCAAGAACGGTTGTCTCATATTTATATGTTCCTTTCACAAGAGCTCCTAATTTTGCCAAAACATCAAAACCGATAGGGAGAAAGACGATTAATAATTAAACGAGATCACATTCCTTTCTCCCACAAGGGACGGAAAAAAGAAGCTTTAACAAGTGGTAACAATCTTGATAGTTCGATATGCTAATTATCCGAGTTCTTTTATTCACCACTTGAAAGGCGGCTTTCATAAAATTTGAGGGACCTCGAAAAAATATCCGCCCGCTAAATACCTTAATTTGGAAGCTTGTGTCAGTTCGGATTGTTCTGTGTTTCCCTTTCAACCCCTTTCTTCTTTTTTTTTCACGCGGGAAATTAATCCGGAACATTCCGGAACAAAAAAAAGACAAGAGAGACTTGCTGACAAATCTTTAATTCGTGGTCTCTGAGTCGTCTTCTCTTCTCTGGAGACGGCAACAAAAATGTGCAATGCTCCAATTGAGTGCTGCAATTACTGCTTTATTCAAATCCTTCCCCTCTTTTTGGGTTTTGCGCCTCTTTTTACGACGGCCCTTACAAAGGGAGCGACCAGGAGTAAAAAGGAGGGCAAAAAACCGGCAAGGTATAAATTTGGACTTCTTAAATGAAGCTGTTAACGTATCGAGCACATTCAATTTAATTAAGTTTCATAGATTTTTTCCCGGGTCCGAGATGTTTCAGAGTCCGCTCGGGATTCGGCATCAGGCCTTGTCTTTTTTGTTGAAGATATTTTTTTTATCTTTTCCTCGCACTTAATTAAAGAACTTACAGTGAAATAGTGTGTAATGATATTCAGGGAATTCCTTGTTAGCATGAGAGTGAGAGTGAAAGAAAAATGGATAGTTTCGGAAGACAAAAAATTCTTCGTCAAAGAAAAACTGTGTTTTCTGTTAACATCTCGTCTGTTATGAAAAAGGAAATGGATGGAAAAGAAGAAGAATGGAGATTCCTTTCCAAACTAAATTCACTTTATTAAAAGTCTGTTTCCCCCTATAAATAGCTAAGCAGTGTCTTTTTTCTCGTATGGATCACCGTCTTATTAGTATGTTATGTGACTGACGTCACTGCAGCACCTTGAGGTACTTTTAATATTATGAGCTGGTTAGAATGAAAGTGGTATAAGTCCACTGAACGTAGTTTTGAGTAATCGAAGGTCTTCTCTAACAGCGCCTGTGTTAAACCTATGAAGACGTCACTTTTTAGGCAGCTCTTATGGGCCAATCATTTGACCTAGGCGATTACCAAACTAAATAAAGAAACACAGAAGAAATCCAAATCCACGCTTTTCTCAAATTTTGTAATTTTGAACTTATACCACTTTTATCCTGAGCAGCTCATTTGCTAAAAGCATTCTTATACGTTTGAAATTACCAAGAACTTGAATAAGGGAGAGGGATCCATACAAACATCATATAACAAACGTAACTGCGAGGATAAATTGAACATGTTGCTGTTGCAGTTCACTTCATTTAAGAAATTTACAATGAATTAGTTTGACTAAATTTCTGGTTAATCACTTAATAGGATTTATAAATACAACTCTATTAATCTAAACTAACTTCATTGGAGGTAAGGTAGTGGAGTGGTTTATTGCAAGTTTATCATTTCTTGTCCAACAGAACTGACCCCTACTATAATAGAGCAGAACCATTAGAGTATTTATTAAATACCCTAAAACGTTTTCTGAATCGTTTGTGTAAACTTAAAATAAACAATTTCTGGATTTTTAATCTGGAATTCTATAACTATATAATAAATTCATGATGTATATTAAAGTTGCTTTCCTATTGTTAAGGCCATTTACTTTTTAAAAATAGTAAAAACAATTAACATCATAATGGAGTTTTTCAAGAAAAACATTTAAAGAAAAAATTGTATATTTAGATGCTTAAAATATTGAGCTCTAAACTCTTATTTCAATACCATTCATAAGGCTGTAAGACGTTTTTTTCTCATAGTCATTAACAGGATGTATTCTTCTCAAACTAAAGCAAAAAACCCCGTGCAAATAAATAAGATATCCTGAAAGGATACAAAGCTTAAGAATGTCTTCCAGTCCTTTTTTTTATATCGCTTCTTTTTCACGAGATACATCCTAGCTTTTAAAGAAAGGGATATCCATGCATTCGATTCAGTCTGTTGAATGAAAACCGTTAACACCTGCTAATCTAACGATGGCGAGACGAAAGAATAAACAGAAATAAGCTGAAAAACCTTTTAAAAAATTACTTTTCCCTCCAGAATATTTGCTGACGTTTCAACAGCTTAATGTATTGAATCGTTCACTGGATAGATAGAGATGATAAGAGCTTGGTTCTGGCATCAAGTTTTGTTGAAATAAATGTCGTTGCCAGGTTCGTCTTCCAAATAAAGCACGTGAAGGAAGCAAAGAAACAGTCGTTCGTGTATCGCTTTCTCACTGTTGTCAACAGAGAATATATCTTTTAAGAAAGCTGCATCACCGACTGCGGAATTAAAATCCTAAAAAAAGACTGATGGTTTCACTTTCTCTTTTAAAAAGTTTTACTTGAAAGGAAATATTTCTAGAGTCACTTCCGGCAGGTTTTGAGTAAAAAATAGGGTTTGGCAAAACTCTGGAAGGCCCTTTCCGCTACAACTGAAATTCCATTTTTCCTTTGCTACAGTTTTGGTAAACAAAAACTATGTGATTTTTACCATGTCGAATGGAATATTTAATTTTAATAAGATACCTTGTTCTTTCTTAATCATGCTGTTTGCCCTTGGAGAAGAAAAATCTTTAGAAGATATTTTAAATATGTTCAAAACGCAAAGAAAAGACGAAGGATTTTAAAAATGTAATTGCTTCTTGAAAACGGAACTAATTAAACTTTTCATTTCTCTGTTTCCATACCATACATGCGTGTATAAAACACTGGAATGAACGAATGGTTTTATCAAATGAATCCAATCGTGCATATGCATAATTTTTTATGTATGCAATCAATTAACTACCTTTTAATTGAGCATTTTCTAAAATTTTGATTAAGCTCGAAAGAAAAAAATACTTCGAAACTTGTGAAAATAATAAACAGATATTCGTTAAGAAAATATTTATCTTTTAGATATAAAAAAACCAGCCACAATTTTAATCAATAAAAGAATGCTACTGAAATTATAAGAACCATATTCCGCATAATCCCGGATGTTTTTTTTTATTTCCAATGCAGTTGGCGAGAATGAACACAATTCTTTCACCAGGGGTGGACACAGAGAACAAGAAAGATTGAACATATATACATATATACAAGTTAGGGCGCGAGCCTGAAGAGTAGCCCTCTTGCCTCCCAATACCGGGAGTAGATGGACACTTCCTTGAGCGCAGGGCATAGACGGAGGTGGTCTGAAGTCATCGCCTGACCACCGCTGCAGAGGGGACAGGCAGGGCTGCTAACAATTCTTAGTTTGTGGAGATGTGCATTGAGGCAGTCATGCATTGTTGCTATGCGAAAAGCAGCTACAGCTTTGTATCTGGGATAGTCTGGGAGGTTGCGGATAGACGAGTTCCATATTTTGTCTTTTGTTATTTCTTCTAGCTTGGAAATATGCAAATTCTTTAGAGCTAGGTTGATTTTTGAGGCGACTGATCTGTAGCAAACTTCCTCACAGGGGGTCTGCAGAATGGTACATCCCCTTTTGGCCAAGTTGTCTGCGGCTTCGTTTCCAGGAATGCCACAATGTGATGGTATCCATTGTAGGACTACTGTTTTGCCTTTTTCCTGGAGGCTCCAAAAAAGGGATCGACACTGTTGGATAATAGCAGAATCAGGGGCTTGGCAGAAGTTAGCAACCGCAAGGATTGCTGCTTGTGAGTCACAGAAGATAGCCGCTCGTTCAAATAGAGATGGTTGGGCATTGAGGTTCAGCAAGGTCGTTCTTATCGCCGCGACTTCTCCATCAAATGCAGTTTTTGTGGGACCAAGGGGAAAATTAATCAATAAAAGAATGCTACTGAAATTATAAGAACCATATTCCGCATAATCCCGGATGTTGAAACTGAATTTCAGAATGCAACTATAATATGTAACTACCATTTAGTATTTAATTAATTTGAAAATATATTTTTAAGTGTCTAAAAAATTGATACTATTTGTTTATTCAACTATGAATCGAATTTTCAAACACTTCCATTTATAAATATTTAGGCAAGCAAATCATTCTAATAAATAAGTTTGCTCTTCTGTAAATTGATACATAGTGACCGTAAAAACGACAATTTACTTAGTAATTTAGGATTAGCCGGGCGCAAGCACAAGGTGATACGATAAATTCACAAGAAATTTATATTAAAATTATAAATACAAATTTTATACAGGATGTTCCCTTAAAAATGAACTAACAGACAATTTCTAAACCAATCTTTATAGTACCATTTACTTTCGCTGGCAAAAATTTCAAAAAATGAAGTAAATAATTGAATCGTCAGTTGGAAGAAGGGAATAAGTCCAAAAACCAAGTTTTGAGAAAATCGAAAAAAACTGTATAAGTAATAGAATTTTCATTGTATAATCACCAAATTTTTACTGGAAGTTCACAACCCTATTTAGAAAACAAAGCAATTATCAAAACAAATATAAGTATATTCAAAAATATTTTACAGTCAAAATAAGTTGATGGACTTATTCCCTTCTTCAACCTTATGAAATTTTTCTGATGAAAAAATCTTAAAAAACCCTTAAATTCACATTTAAATTATATTTCTCCTTAGTTTACACCACAAAAGGGTGAAATAAAAGGAATAAGACAAATAAAATTCAAAATTATAGTGAAACTGAGTTATTAGAGCAGTATCAATGGAGTGAGTGAATATGAATGGAGTTAAACATTCCTTGCATAAAAAAAGTTTGAAAAAATTATTTAATTAAAAGATACATTTGATAGTTTTTGGTTCAAAAAATATTTTTTTCAATTCAATTCAATTTTCAATTCAAATTCTTTATTTGTTACGTTCACAACATGAACATTTGACAATTGGTACAAACACATACACAAAAAACAGGAAGACATATAAGTTGCCCAGGGGTCAGAAACCCATAAGGGCAACCTAAAGGAGTTGTATTTAAAAATAATAAAACGAAGAAATATACAAATATACAATACATACAGACATATATAGATATTACACATAGATAATGGATAATAGTGGCATCGCAAGGCAAGCTTCAGAATGACTAAATTGGAATTTAGAGAGCGTTTGTTCCTTTTTTTTTTAAAAAAGTTCTGCAATATTTTCTATTGTAAAAATAAAAAGCTTTAGTAATTTTTTAAACTTAATAGGGGATTTTTCTGTTTTTATGTCATTGGGTAAAATATTGTAAAACTTTGGTGATAAATAAACGTAATGTTTATGAAGAATTTCTTTTTTTTGCTTTAGGTACAAAATATAAGTTTCTTGAACGTAAATTATAAGTTAAGTTTCGTAGGTCAGACTCGTTTGCTTGCTTAGTAAAATAAACTATTGTTTTAAAGAAAAAAAGGTGACCAACTGGTAAAACGTTAAGTTTTTTGTAATAATCAATTAAAGGGAACTGGTTGCTACTGCTTTGAAATTTAATTATTTTATTTTGAATTTTAATTACTGGATTTATATTTTGTAAGTAATCCCCACCCCAGGCCAGAATACCATAGCTTATTATTGAATTTACCCAAGAGTGGTAAAGTTGAAGCAAGAAGATCTTTATTATCTTTTTTATGAAATAAAGTTTGTGTAAAATATAGCGTAGTTTATTTGTTAGGCAATTAACGTGGGATTTCCATTTTAGGTTCGAGTCTACATTTAAATCAAGGTATTTTATTGAAGATACTTGTTCAAGAGGGGGGCAATTACAATTAAGACCTATACAGTCATTTACATGATAATAAAGACGAAGATTCTCAGGAGGCCCGTAGATACTGAAATTGATAAATTTTGTTTTATTTACATTTATTGCTAATTTATTAGATATAAACCAGTGTTTAATGGTCAGAAGATCCTTATTTATGTTATTTTGTAGTATACTATAGTTAGAACATGAGTATAGAATTACAGTATCATCTGCATAGGTTATGATTTTTGCACATAAAAATGCTACAAAATATACACTGTAAAAAATATCTGTAAATTTACAGATATTTTCTGTATTTTTTACAGGAAAAATCTGTTTTTAAGAAAAAACAGTTTTTTTCTGTACTACATCTAGTTGGCTTTTGTCCCCAGAGATGGCGCTGCAAAACCTGAAGCAAAAAGCTTAGATTTTTTACAAATATCTTCCCTAATTAATCAATAATTTGGTTTTAGAACATTACAGAGAGGTTCTAAATACGTCTGACTGTAACCGCCTCTATGTTAGCGGTCAATTTCAGTTTGGGTTTGGATTTTAGAATTAGAATTGGAGATGGAATTGGCTTAAAACAAAAGTAAGTTTTACCTAACTTCATCCCTTCTTGTATCTCCATCCTAGACTGAGAGAAATGACAGTTTCAAAGTCGAGTAAATCGATGTTCTCATTTTGTTGTCTCAATTATGACCACTCAATGCTTTCAATTTTGAAACACCAGACATACTCAGTTTCAAACAATTTAATAGTCACCACTCAAATTATGCTTATTTTTAGTTTATATATAAAAATTGAATTATTGGAGTATATCAAAGCGAGTCTGAGTTGGTGTAATAACATGTAACACATCGTTGTGACGTCACACTCAACTTACTGGTCTAGTTCCCGCGTCATCAAAAAAATGAAACACAATGCACCCCTATGTTATTAAAAAAAGTAAGAAAACTTAGTTAAAATAACAGAAATGCTCTTTAAAAAAACAGATGAAACCTGTATAATAAACAGGTGTTCTATAAAAATTAACAGATGAAACCTGTATAATAAACAGGGGGTCTGTAAAAATTAACAGAAGAAACCTGTATAATAAACAGAAACAAACTGGCACAAAAATTGACAGTTTTTTTCTGTAAAATCGATTACCTTTTTTTTACAGTGTAGGAAATAAGCAATTACCCTCCTCCCTCCACAAAAAAGGATCATTTTTATCTTTATGAAGAAACATGATTGTACCATGGGAACATTAATGAAAACTTTATAGAGTGAATAATCCATTACGCAATTTTTTCTAAGCTTTTAACTCTTTCAATCCTAAGCCGGTCTAAAAGGTTATAAATGAAATAACCTTTAAGTTATATATAGTTTGTGAAAACATTTTTTGTCAAGGTGGTTTTCTTCATGTTTGAGTAGGAGGCCGCCTACCTGGGAGAAAATAGATTTTTCTTTGCAAGCCTTGTCTAGTAAGCCATGGGAAGAAATATAGTTTGCGTGAGAAGATAATACTTTTAATAGGGATAATTCTTTCTAATAAAACAATACCGGTCAAAGCTATCAACTATAATTAGAGGTACAATGGCAACTTACTATTTATTTTGAACAAGATTATGTAATACACCACACAAACACAACCACCAGACATAACCCTTCATTTCTAATCAATATAAACCCCAAATGGCCGACCAATCCCCAATAAACACGGACATTTTAGGTCCCCAACCGCAGTTCCGTCCCCCCGTGGTCAAAGATCCCGTGAAAGTCATGAAGGAGGAGTTGGAAGCTAACAAAACGAGGCTCACCCTTACGCTGAACATGATGGCTGAGATGAAGGATCAAATCGAAAAGTGCACCAACGTCCTCAAAAAAGAGTTGGGTGGGTTAAATTTTTTAGTTTATGAATAAGAAATGGAGAATTCAGTTCATATTGAAAGTACTTTTGACAAATTCAGTGGTTTAACATGTTCAACTGCAATGCAAGCCGCTTTTAAAGAGTGGATTTAAGTTTTAAATATTAATTTTTTTTTGAAATTTTGGGCCAAAGTTTCCCTGAATTGGGTCAAAAACCTTCAAAAAACCCTTCAAAACCCAAAATTTAAGGCGTTGAGTTACCTTTAGCCAATACTATACTGTTTAGAAGTGTTAATTAATAATAATATATTGAAAGTTCATTTCAATTTTAATTTATAAAAAATTAAAGCTTTGGTTCAATTCCGTTAATGGTCCCGCTAAGTACCGCCATGCTCTTTTGGTCACCCAAAAGTAGAAATATTGCTAAATAATTTCAAACTAATAGATTAAAATGTTTAGTTAGATCAATAACTGTTTAGTTTATCAATAAAATCTTATCGATATTTGAATAAATGGAGCTCATAAAAATTTGGTTATATTTAGCAGGACTTTTAACGGAATTGAACCCATGCTTTTTTTAATAAATAAAACTGATTTAATTGTAGAGTTTACTTACATAAATTTTTAAGGAAAATACATACATGAACAGTAAATAGCCTTTTAACATCCTTGGTATATATTTTGATGAATTAGTTGATTTAATTGTGGAGAAAAATCCGCTTTTAACAAAAAAAAACGATATTTTTTCGGACACCATCGATTTTATAATAGTGATACCATTTTCACCTTACTATACAGGGTGTTTCAAAAGGCACTGTATATTTGGACGGCCTTTTTTCAACTAAACTCTACTCTAATTTCCACGGCTCGGCGTTCCATTGGTTCCATCACTAAGCGCCGAGACTGCTACGTAACCACGAGACCTACAGCGCATGCGCCACTGGCCGTTTTGGCCGTCCAAATATACACTTCGGTTTCAAAATTGCGTTGCACGGCTTTTATTCGGAACCAACGCCTCCTAGGGTCATGGAAGTAAGGTATACCACTAGGTAAGTGAGCCTGGAGAATGCACTGAAATGACTTACAGCGCCCCTAGTGGAGAAATTAAAAAGTTAAAAACATTAATTTAAAAGCTAAAAGAGATAGAGCAAAAACCTCAGCGAGAGTATTGTTGCCAACGTCATGAAGAACTCACTGAAAAAAAATTCGCGAAAATATCTTGAATATTCGCCGAGATATTAGCATGTGAAAATAGCACTTTTTCAGGGGTCAAAAAAGAAAAAATTCGCATATTTGGAAATTTTTGTGATTTTTTGATTAAATTTTTAGTTTTTTAAACTAAAAAAAACACAAAACTACAAAATAACACTGAAAAATTTGCAAATGTGCGAACTTGCTCTATCTCCTTTAGTTTTTAAATTAATTTTTTTAACTTTTTAATTTCGCCGCTAGGGGTGCTGTAAGTCCTCTCAATGGATTCTCCAGGCTCACTTACCTAGGGGTAGACCTTACTTCTGTGATCCTAGGAGGCGTTTGTTCCAAATAAAAGTAGTGCAAAGCAATTTTGAAACACCCTGTATTTAAGATTTGGGTACTCTTCCAGAATCCCGGCGCAAATCGCGTCAAACATTTTTTTTTGGCGACAGCTCACACATGACCTTCCGAAACAGATATTCCGTTTGGCGCTGGTTGCATCATTATTGGCGACTTTATCGCTTGCGCCGGGATTCTGGAAGAGTACCAAGATTTGTTAAGTTATAATTTGGATGTATGCCGTGTTTAGAGTTAATTTCTCATCCCTATTTGACCACTGCTTCTTCAAACTCAATTAGTATTTCACTAATTTCAGCAGATACCTTTGGGCCGAAGTTACCCCCAAAGCATGGGCCAAAGTCACCCCAACGTAATTAAACGTAAATAATTGTCAAGCAACGCAGTGTTTTGAATCATGTTGTTCTTTATTGTCTTTCAAAAGAAAAGTTGTAAAGGTGAACAAAAATCGGCATTTTGATTCTACTCTAGTTGGAAGACTCCTAGTGATCGTATTTTTAGAATATCAAGACACAACTTAGTAGATGTCATGTCATACTATCCATTCGCCATAGCATTAAATAAGTATAATGATCCCATTCTTTCATATATATGTAGATACAGCACGTAGAATCTCTTTCCGATGCTTGGGCCAAAAACATTCATCATTCGTTTGTTGTTAAAACATTCATGAAATACTAAAAGTTTCTGAAATTACCCTTTTTGATGAAAATAATGTATTAAAATCAATTACCTTAACTTCAAAAGAGAATTACTTCATTGCTCCAAAATTACTTTGACAGGCAAATACTTGGACATCCAAGCCCTTGTTAGGACTGGATCCGGCCCGGGGCCTCTTGGGCGCACCCAAGAAATCATCAACCTGAGACTGAGACTCTCCTCTCTGAAATCACAGTTCTTGGACCCCGTGCACAAAGTCTACTACCAAGGCCCCTTCGACCCTCGTAAGAAGTTCGACGTGAGCATCATCCCCAAGAAACAGGACTCTCTGTACGGGCAGTTGCTGGAAGAAGACAAGAAGGACCGGCTACAGAAGCAGGACAAACCGCTGGAGACGGTGAAGGAGGAGGTCAGAGAGATGTCCCTCATGTACAGAGCCTCTTGCTACAGAGAAAAGAGCCTCAAGGGCAAGATAAGAGAGGCTAAGGTGAGATTTTAGCTAGCTGGTGTTGTTATAACAGAGAATTGGCTATTGAAGTTATTATGTCATTTTGAGACTCAAGTTTCTTACGGGTTTTCTTAGTGGTTAACCAAGAAACAAGTGGTTAACCACTTATAGGCTGAAAAGTAGTCTTCCATCTTTAACTACCAATTAGAAACTTGATTGCCGGTTAACCGCCGCTCATGTTAGAGGCCATAAACAGTATCATCTTCTTAATTAGAAACAAGAGTAGTATCTCCTCGTGCGTAAAAAGGTGCTTAAAAATATTAAATTTGTTACATTTCTGAATTTTTAATACTTTACTACTACTTACTTTTCCATTCATCGTTCTACTAAAAATCTCACACTAAGCTGTTTCGCCCTTCAAATAAAGAAATATTGCAAAAAAACCCCAGTAAATGAAACGAATAAAATGTGTTCAAAATTATACAATTGGTAGAAAAAAACACAATAAAAATTTAGCAATGTTTTGTTTTGAATATTTGATGTAAAATGGATAGATTTGGATAGTGTTTGTAGTTAAATAGTGAAAACCTTTTTGGGAAGTGTTGAACCACGGCTTACTAGATACTACTACAGGCTGACCGAGATGCGGAAATCTTTAAAATGTAGATGGCAATAGTTAACATCTAGCAAAGCAAATCTGCAGAGTTGAAGGCGGGGCTTAATGGCTTTATGGCCAACAGTCAGCAGTTTCGTCTTGAAAACACGCCTTTGTTTTTCCTTATTTGTCAGTGTGTTTATCCTATTGGTTAGGACGTGTTTTAACCGATTTGGGGCAATCCTAGCGGGAAAAGTTGTCAAAAGTTTTAAATAATTCAAAACTCGGCCAGCCTGTTGTAGTGTCTAGTAAGCCGTGGTTGAACTTAACACTTAAAAAAGAGTAAATATTAATAAAAATTATTTCTCCCAAGGCGCGGCTCGAAAAGATTAGGTCAGAGACGGACCATAGGACTAAGGTGATGGAATACATGATCAACCACCAGTCCCTGATAAAAGCGATGCTGAACCCGTTGACCATGTCTCTGGACGTCTCCCTCTCAGATAAATACAGGAGCACGTTTGCCAGCGTGAAGAAAGACATGCAGGAGCTTCCAGGGCAGTACAAGTTCAAAACTTTCTACGACAAGACGGAGAAGGAAGTGAAAGACTTCCAAGAGAAGTTGCTCTCTCTGGTGAAGATGCTGGACTCGAACACGGAGCAGTTGGTGAAGGCAGAGGGTCTCTGTATTCAGACTAGGTGCGGTTTTGAACGCTTGGAGCAGTCGGAGCATCCTACGCCCGTCGACAATAAGAGTTCGTCGAAGCAGAAGGGAGCTGAAGAGCATAAGCCTGAAGATGAGGAAACCTCACTTTCTGAAGACTTGGCTCTGCTGGGAGATGAGAACAGAAGCATTCGGGAGTTTCTCCTCTCTCCGTTTGTGTTGAACGAGGATGATTTCAGACTCTTCCTGTTGACTCTTGCTATGGCCAAAACGGAGTTCTTGAATTCAATAGATGAGATCAAATTGAGCTGTTGTGCTGTCACTGAAGATGCATTTTAACTGGTAATTAACAAAAAAGTTAACTTTATAATTAACAATGACGAATAAATTAGTATTACGGGAAAATGTTTTTCTTTACCTGTATTGAGGTAAGTAGAGGAGAGGAGGGTATTATGGAACACCCTTTATATATTTAAGAATAACTCTATTGGTTTTAATGAAAATCCGCAGAATCATTTTAAGTACATACTATAACTAATGACAATGAAGGGCCAATGGTCAAATAAATCAGCATTTATTATTTTAATAAAAAATGTACTTTAAGAAAAGTTACAAATGGAGGGTAATATGGAACAGTCGGGTTATATGGAACAGTTGAATTTACAGCTTTTGAAAACTAATTATACCTTAGAGTTAATATTAACTATAAAAATATATTTAACAATTTACGTTCGAATAGTTTTGTTAATGATTCTATTTACAAAAGTCATAAACATAATCGTCTTTTCTGACCCTTTGCTTATGGTATGTTCCATAATACCCGACAGGCCATCTTGTACAATGAACCCTTTTACTGACCGATAAAACATGGATAGCTAAAAAACGACTGCAGTATAAGAAACTACTGATCTTTTAGTGTACATTATGCTTAACAACAAAATCAAAGTCTCATAGTTACTGGTAGGTTAAAAGGTTTGAACATTTATCGTCAAAAACTTTCGAAAATCCTAAAACACACTTTGCTTTGCTGCGACTGATCAGACAACAACAAGATCTAAACTCTTTGCGCACTGCATCAAGGGGGATTTCTTAAGACTTTGATAGCATTGCCAAGTGATGGCAACACTAGGGGGAGCAGAAACTCAGGTGTTCCATATTACCCGACTATTCCATAATACCCTCCTCTCCTCTATATTTCGTTAAGAACATAATCCCTTTTTTAAAAGATTATAACTTAAAAGCTGAATATGTTTTTGACAGTTAAACAAAATGCAGTATTCTAAACATTTCTTTTTTTATCTCCCATCCACATAACATAAAATTATCTTCCCATCCATTAACATAAAATTTGTTTTAAATCTTCAAGGGTACCAAATAATTATATGGAGTATTCTTGACAATTCCTTTGTTTTTCAAATAATATGATGAAAAGAACTTGGAGCAATGAACATGAACCAAAAGGTGAAACTGAATGAATTAAATGAGTTTCTATTTATTATTCTATTCTATTTACTATTCTATATCTATTCTATTTACTATTCTTATTTACTATTTCTATTATTAGAGTTATTAATATGCATGTTAAAGTTTTCCCATAAGGGGCCGTTCAAATATTACGTAAGCACTTTTTTGGTCATTTTTAACCCCCCTCCGCCCTTGTCAGCAAATATAAGCAAACCTCAACCCCCCCCCCATAATTACGTAAGCAACTGCCGGACCCCCCCCCCCCCGAAATTTTGACTACCATTTTAGTAAGTACTGTTTTTTTTTCTCCTTGAAAATTATAATTAGGTGACTTGTACATGGAGCTGTTCTTTTTGGATGTTAACCCTAGGGGTTCAAAAATGAGTCAAAACACTACTTTTCGGGGTTAAAATTTCAAAATGTTCGGGGGGGGGGTCCATTCCCAGAAAAAAGTGCTTACGTCAGGTTTCCTGATTCAATTTTTTGTCAATTTTTTTGGTTGAGTTTTGAAATTATTTAAGCAAGAAACAAGATATTTTCGAAAATGTAGTACCTTACGTAAGCATCACTCATATCCCCCCTGCCCCCTTGTCAGAAAAAATAAGCAAAGAGCAAACCCCCTCCCCCCCCGTTAGGTGCTTACGTAATATTTGAACGGCCCTTAAGTAGTATTTCCCAAGTTTAAGAAAAACGTTGGATTCTTTTGTAACTAAGGTTTATACTTAGCTGTTTTATTAAAACTATTAGTATAAGGCTTAATTTAACAAATACGTTAGGGCTCTTAAGAAAGTTTTGCCAGGAATAAGAAATGGAAGTAATTTACTGAGTAGTAATTAATTTTAAGTTGTAAGTAAACGCGGAAGAAATTTAGCATTCTGACTACTACATTTTATTTATGTCGAAGTTTCTCAAAAACAAACACCTTAAAAGCATCTGAAAACCAGAATTTTTTTAAAAAAAATTTATATTTAAGAAGTAGTATATTTGCTATAGGGGAGAGTGTTGTACCTATGGACAAAAATAACGTTTGGATTTTTCTAAGACAGGTAAAATCACATTTTGACCATTTAAAGTGCCCAACTTATAGTCCTATCCTTTGTGAGTAGAGATATATTTTTTATTAGTCAAAATTTTGAAAATTGGATTTTTAATCATTTATAATAACTTGGAAAAATTTGTGTCCAAAGGTACAACAACCTGTTGTACCTATGGACAGACCCAGTTGTACCTGTGGACACCCTTAAAAAGGGAAGATTTAGTTGAAAAAAGCTAAGAATGAACATTTTTATTGATGAATTACCTTTTAATAACTTATTTCAAGCCTTTTTAAAATTGAAAATAGATTTTTTAAAGTAATGTAGTTTTAGATCGTAAATGATCATTAAAACGAAGTTGAATGATAGAAGTCTTGATTTTTTACCAAAAACACAAAAATCACATGGTATTTTCAGATCAGAATTTAAGGTAATAGTTTCATCAATCATGCTGATTGATCTGACAACTTCACTGATCCAAAAAAAAAACGATTCGATCGACACTTAATTGTGCAAGCATTTGGTAGTAATAACAATAATAATTTGGTGGTAAATCTTCTTCAGTGGAAATTTTAAGTTTTTTTAATCATCATACTTAAATGCGATAGGGTGCTTAGGGTTTTATACCATATTTTACATTAAATTCCAAGTAGAATCATAAATTTAAAAAAGTAGTTTATATCACAAAATATTTGATTTTTCATCTAAAATTCACTTGAAAATAATCGCTGACAAATAGATTACCATTTAGAAATAGTATAACATTTATTAAAATGTATTCAGTAAAATGAAACCTGATTCTAGAACGCCGATTAGCTACAGACACCCATAAGAACGTGTCCGTAGGTACAACACTCATGGTGTCCGAAGGTACAGCATCAGGTGTTTTTGCATTCAAAGTTCTATAAAAGATAAAAGAATTGAGATCTGACGATTTCTAATATCAAAACTAAAAAGTCAAAATCTCTGGGATTCCCCCATATATCCCATTTTATCATATCATAATCATAGAGGAAGAAAATAATTAATGTAGTGATGCACTAAAAAAAACTTTGAGCACCTAAAAACAGTATTTTTATTATAGAAAATTTAAATAATATTTTAAACAGCTGATTTCACGTTAGCAACTAGATAGCATCTGTTTACATTCAAAATCGACCACAAATTCAAATTTACATTTTTTCCCGAATTTTAAAATGAGGTGGCTGAAGGTACAACCGTCCGTAGGTACAACACTCTCCCCTATGCACTGCTGATAAATTTTTTACACTCTACGCATTATTACATCTGTTTTTACCTCTCGTGATCAAAGATCACAGAACCATATATGGAATCATATGAGAATTCATGGCCTAAAACCCCATATATCTTCATGAAACCAATTCTTTTCAATTAAACAAAAGAAAACGTCTCTCCTCACTGACAAAATCAGAATATTCAATTATTTACGGCATCTCCTCCATAATTTACGACCGCATGCAGCCGTACATTAGAGCCAACGTACCTAATTACTGAGGCCACAGAGCAAGATATTAAGTAAACTCCTTGGTCCCTAAAGTGTTTATGCAGCCGGATTTTATGGTTATGTCCACCATGTTCTCAAATCATAAAGGGAATAGAGAGGCCTGCGGCTGGTATCGGTAAGATGCGTCAATTTTCAAAATTTCCTTTTAGAAAGGAAGGAAGAGAAGCTCTGGTGTTTTGGCGACAGACTTTTGTTCTAGGACCATTCTTTCTATGGAGATAATACCAAGCGAAATTATTATCTTTACTGGGTGAAATAACTTTTGATGAGATGGAAAGACCCGAGTCGGAAGCTTTTGAGATCTTTCTGATATCTTACTATTGTAAAGTTCTAAGCTTCTTTTAGAATAGGAAGTGTTCTTTTGGTAGCTTGATTAGGCCCATCAAACATGAAACGTGGTGGTATTTTTAATCCTTCTTGTATTTTTGAAGTTAAGTTGTTGGCTTATTACGATTTTAGAGTTAAAAACTCCTATTTCGAAAGGGTAAAAATTTAATTGATGATAAATTAAGTAACCTTATTTAACAAACATTACATCTAAGGACGAGTTCCTGTGAAAATATTTCTTGTCAAGTTTGGCACCAACCTTTTTGAGACACCCTATATTGTGTTTAAATATGGTGTATTTTTGTATACATCAAGATTTATGTTGAAGACTGAAAGACACCATTAGTCAAAACGTGCCCTCTAATTAATAGAACTTGCACAAACTCTTCCTAATTATAAGAAATCATTAAGAATAGAGGTTTAGATTCCTTCAATAAAAGATCTTGATTGATTGATTCTAGAGAAGAACATCAGCATTCACGTTTCTGTGCTTAAGTGCATGATGTAGCAGAAGGTTCTGTTCTGGAAATGATATACTGATGACACCTACTAACTCGAAAACCGTTAATCTTTAAGTCACCAGTGGGAAATAATTGAATCTTACTGCTCATTTATCTTCTAACATGTGGCAGTGAGATGATTAATTATTGTTTTGTAGTAATATGTTGCTTGTAATGGTGCTGTCATTGAACCATGTGGTAAGGTGAAGAAAGAATTGAAAATTGCTGTGATGAGAACGTTAGAAAGATAAATTATTTAACTAACTTTAAAAATAAGAATATACCAAAATTATCGATATATATCTCTGTAATTTATCTCAATGGATTCTCCAGGGTCCCTTACCTAGGGGTAGACCTTACTTCCGTGACCCTAGGACACGTTGGTTCCAAATAAAAGCCGCGAAACGGACTTTTAAAACACCCCGTATAATACCAGAAATATTCACATAATGAAACTCAAAAGTATTCACATAAAATATCCCGTATCATTCAAGTAAGAAATATTGAGATGCACTTCAGTTAATTGTTTTCAGATATTGTTCACATTATGAAACTTAAAAGTAAAAGTATTCATATAAAATATCCAGCATTATTCAATTAAAAATATTGTGATGCACTTCAGTTAATGGCATTCCTTCAGAAATTCATACCTCTATCAAATGCATCATTGACATCAAGGGTTTTTTAAATGCTTTCCTCAAAATGCTTAACATTTAATGATATTCGAATATCATTATAATGGAAATCAAATATAATGATTAAGTGAAAACATTTTTCTAACCAACAAGGAGTTCAAAGAGAAATAATGTGTTTATCCATGCTTATGATCTGATCCATCACTAACCTTCTCTGCAGGAAGTGGGTTTTTCGCATTGTTTTAATTTTCTTTATAACCGAGTAGAATTTTTTTTCTTCCGACTGAAGAATGTCTTGTTATTCTCTTGCGCAACATCAGACGAAGGAGGTATTCCGTCTTCTTTCGTCTCGAAGATTCTGATGATGAAATAAAGACGTTACTTTGATTCACTCTCATTGTAGTTTATCTATTTGTCCCTTTACTGTGGGTGACTTGTTACGATTTGTTGTTTTTGTCCCTGAGAGATTTTTTTGGTCCCCTTTTTTCAGTCTACTAAGGTCTTTCGCCTTTTGTGTTCGGCCAGATGACTCTTTCATCTTATCGATTTATTAATGCATTTGTTAAAAGATTGTTAGAGCTTTCAAGAGAGGGTAGAAGATATTAAAGAGTTTTTAATGCGTTTTAAAAAAAGCTAACGAGTTGTTTCTTTTTTATCTAATATTTTTTGCTGTTTATCTCTATGAATAAATATACACCGATTCCCTGCTGATTTTGGATTGACTACTGCTAGAGAAAATTTTTGGAATCGACTTATATCCTATAGTCATAGAGAGCAGCATAGGAATGTAATAAGTGTAACTTTGTGTTCCGAGAAATCTAAATATAATTAAAAATTACGTTACTAATTCAGAGATTTATCGCTGATGATTTGGACCCCTCACATAGAAATTTTATTAGAAAGAGCTGAGTTTTGAGTTGCATTGGCATTACCAAACTCAAGGTGGGGAGTGTGAAATATGGGCTAGGATCTAGTGAACTGATTCATTTTTATATTATTATTGTGAAAAGTTTTGACAACATTGTGAGAAAGTATTTATGATGCTAAATTATTTGAGTTATAGTTTAGTTTTAGTTTTGGATCTTACAGACCAAAGCTATCAACACTTTGTTACAGACAAAAGTTGTTAGAATTGGTAGTATCGAGAGTATTATTGAGATGTTAACTTTTACCTAAATTTATTAAACAATAGCATTTTTTATAAAGCCTGATCTTTTTTTAAAAGTCATCTACACTTCAGAGAGCTTCCACCCGGAGAAACACAGAAACATTTGTCGCTATGAAACAACTACAGGGAAAGCGACAATATACAGGGTATATCTATAATGGTGCAACAAACTTTCAGGGATGATAGTACTCATCAAGACGAACAAGAATCGGTATAGAAAGGGGGTCCCAGACCAAATCCCAGGGAG
Organism: Tetragnatha versicolor; assembly: GCA_024610705.1. Lineage (NCBI taxonomy): Eukaryota > Metazoa > Arthropoda > Arachnida > Araneae > Tetragnathidae > Tetragnatha > Tetragnatha versicolor. The sequence goes on from JANDEH010000006.1 coordinate 41,062,432, forward strand.
TTAAAAATGGAGCGACACCCAAAAAAGTCATTGAAAAATTCAATTTGTACAAGAACTACTATTGGTAAAAACTTAATTATGGTCTCAAAAATTGTGGTTTAATATGATCTTTAAAATTACCTCAAAAGTCTTCACTTTAAAATTTGTTTTATTATGAAAAAAATAAAAAACACAAAAAAATGTGAAAACTCTGCCAAAACCTCATTTTGTATTTCGAAATCCTTTCTTTTGGTTTTATAATCTGAAAGATCATAGTTGAAAACCCTTAAGTCCAAAGTTTCACGTAAATACAATCAATATTAAACGCTTGAGATCCTGTTAAAGTTTGTTTTTTGGGTGCGCAAGCAGTTTTCTAGAGCTGTTTCCAGAACAGCTGTTAGCGCACGCAAAAAACGAACTTCAACAGGATCTCAAGCGTTTAATATTGATGATTTTTACATGAAACTTTGGACTTAAGGGTTTACAACTATGATCTTTCAGATTATAAAATCAAAAGAAAGGATTTCGAAATACAAAAGGAGGTTTTGGCAGAATTTTTCACGTTTTTTTGTAGTTTTTTAACTTTTTTCATAATAAAACAAATTTTAGAGTGAAGACTTTTGAAATAATTTTAAAGATAATATTAAACCACACTTTTTGAGACCATAATTAAATTTTTACCAATGGTAGTTTTTCTGCAAATTGAATTTTTCAATAATTTTTTGGGGTGTCGCTCCATTTTTAACTCCCTGGGATTTGTTCTGGGACCCCCAAATCCTATGTGATTCTGACTCGTCTAGGTGTCCACTATCCCCCCTAGAAGTGTGACCCATTATTTATGGGATACCCTGTATACAATATTCACATTAAAAGAAAACTATCCTCACCAAATATATTTGATACCATCTCTGCCCCCAGACAAAAGCTGACAAATAACCATCGAATTTTTGCTTTGGTTGTCGATGCTTTTAAACCAAACTTACGATAAAGAGATAAAACACGAAATACTTTGATGCCAAGACTAGAACCACCGGAAAATTTGTCATTTAGCCTTTATGGTCAATAAAAACTAAGAGTGATGGTGGGAAATCATATTGAGAATCGTAAAGTAATTGAATTTCCTAGCTTTATTTCTTCCACCGTCACCTATAAATTGGGAAGGGAACAGTTTGGCTTTCCGGACTTGCCACATATCGATTTATTGGTAAATTGTTTCAACGGGCCAATGTATCTTTTACGTATCGAAAGAAATATCGATACGTTCAGAAGAGAGACTTTGGAAATCAAAGGCGAAATTCAAACTTAACTCTATCTGAATGTTCCAGTAAAAACGTATTTTCATGAAATTTACAAAAACTTTGAGTACATTAAGAAGTAGAAACGCAAATTAACCACACTCCATGGGAACGAGGCTTTCATCTTACGAACTTTTTTCACACCAATCCCAACAAAAAACCACGACAGACTGATCGTAAAAGCTTGCACGGAAAATACAATTCATAATTGAAGCGATCCGGGTGGTGCTGCATCCCTTCATGTCGTGTCCGGCCTCCCGGATAAATCAAGCTCCAGGAGATCCAGCCGATGAAAGAGGGCCGACGGCAGTATATCGCGAAATCCGGGAATCGCTGTCTCCATAAAGGATGCTGCCAAAGACGGTGCCGACATCGGGTTAATTTATTTCCGCTGCTCTGAGATGAAAGTGATGCCCCCCCTGTGCTTTTGAACGGGATCTTTTTCTTTTTTTGGAGGGGGGTTAGTGTTGGTCGCATTTGAGGTGGGATCATTGAGGTTTGTGCTGTTGTTTTAGGAATGTATAGGAAGGGGTAATTTGTAAGTTACAGTAAGATGTACAATACTGGCAAAAAAAATCGACTCAGACCCTATATCTCCGTAACGGCTTGTGATATAAAGACAAATAAGGTATCATTTTTCATGATTTGAAGTATTCTATATACAGAAAATTTTTCAAGTTCTTAGGGGGTCGTCTTCATATTAAACGAAGCACCAACTTTCGTTTTTCCTATGGAAACCATCAAAGATTATTCCAGATTCTGAAAGAGCACCCTCTAAAACCTTCCAAAACCAGTTTTCATGCCATTTGGTCCCCAAATGAAGCCAGGAGTGGGGATTGAAGTTCGTCGAATTTACGTTGAAATCTCGTTTTTTACGTTGAATTCTCGATTTTGATCCTGCGGGGTTGATGGTTGAAAGGATCAAAATCGAGAATTCAACGTAAAAAACGAGATTTCAACGTAAATTCGACGAACTTCAATCCCCACTCCTGGCTTCATTTGGGGACCAAATGGCATGAAAACTGGTTTTGGGGGGTTTTAGAGGGTGCTCTTTCAGAATCTGGAATAATCTTTGATGGTTTCCATAGGAAAAACGAAAGTTGGTGCTTCGTTTAATATGAAGACGACCCCCTAAGAACTTGAAAAATTTTCTGTATATAGAATACTTCAAATCATGAAAAATGATACCTTATTTGTCTTTATATCACAAGCCGTTCCGGAGATATAGGGTCTGAGTCGATTTTTTTGCCAGTATTGTACAGTTGAGGATAATAAAAATGACTCAGCTGTGATTTCTGGCGAACCTCTTGGGTTAGGAAGACTAAATAGGGGTCGTTTTTCATTAATTAAAGTACTCTTTTACCAAAAAATTTTTCCGAGTCCTTAGGGGGTCGTCTTCATATTAAACGAAACACTAACTTTTTTTCCAATGGGGATCCCCAATTATTATTAGTTTTTCTGAAAGGCCATCCCCCCAAACCCTTAAATAACCAGTTTCATCCAGATTGATTAAAAAAATTCATTTTTTAAAAATAAACTTAATATTTTTTTTTAAATAGCAAGATTTTTTTTGTGGTAATCGATTCTGGTAGTAACTTTATGTAGGAAACCAAAATTTCAATCGATTTTATCTAATAGTTTTTGATAAAACGAAATAGAAAGAGCATTTGCGGTATGCATTCGGCAACGGTATACGGCCCCTTAAGATATTAATTCGTTTTTATCAAAAACTATTGGATAAAATCGATTGAAATTTTGGTTTCCTACATAAAATTACTACCAGAATCGATTACCATAAAAAATTTCACAATTTAAAATTTTTTTTAAGTTTATTTCAATCTGGATGAAACTGGGTATTTTAGGGTTTGTGGGGATGGCCTTTCAGAAAAACTAATAATAATTGGGGGTCCCCATTGGAAAAAAGTTAGTGTTTCGTTCAATATGAAGACGACCCCCTAAGGACTCGAAAATTTTTTGGTAAAAGAATACTTTAATTAATGAAAAACGACCCCTATTTTGTCTTAATAACCCAAAAGGTTCGCTAGAAATCACAACTGAGTCCTTTTTTCCCTCAACTGTACGTTTTGTGGGGGCAAAAGGGGAATTGTGTTAGTGTGAGGAATAATGAAAATGAGGGTAGTGAATGTTTTGTGTTAATTCGCTTTCAAAAATTTTAACGCAAATCGCAGTTTTAGAGTTAGATTTTGGTCATTTATTGTCTTTTGTCATTGCTTTTGATTAATATTTTTGAAAATAATTGCCTTTGTAACCTATAAAAGTGTTAAAAACTTCTCAGATGTATACTCGAAGTTTCTGATTTGGTCGTTTGATTATGTATTTATCAATTGAATTGGCTTCGTTTGATGTTCGACCAATTTAATTCAAATAATCGCTTCAAAATTACTTGATTAAACGAAAGCTTAAATTTATTTTCATAAATATTTTTTGTTTCAAGAGTGAAATTTAAAACTTTTCAGGGTTACTTTGGTATTAATGCGTCCAAATATTGTATAAAGGTTCCCCACATCAAAGTATATTAATTTGTCCAGTTGGATATTTTTGAACAAGCACCTTTATATAAAAAATATACAAAGGTTATTGAAAATTTAAGTATATCCTCTATTGATAACAAGAATGAACTTGCTATTGGAGTTAACTGGTTTCTGTATTCAAATTAGGATAGTGTTCGAAAGATTTTACATTTAACTTAAAAATTTAATATTAGAACTTTTTTGGATGATAAAATTTAGTTTATTTTATTAAAACAATTACTGCAGAGCTTAAAGGTTTCCCATTTAATGCTTATGCAATGCACATAAAAGCAGCATTTGTTTAGTAAAAATGCAACCTGAATAACTTTGATAGTTTATGCTACATTGAAAGTGTATTAATGGGATCTCTTCTATCAAATCTCCTCGTTTTCCCATATATTCAAACTATTGAGTCTTTTGGTTTTTTTGTATTAAGGTAAAAAAACTAATTTTGTAATAATACAAAATAGTTTTGTAATTTATTAGCAAAACAAATGCAATTATAAAAGAACTAATTCTTTTAGAAAGAAATATAAAGACATTTACAGGGTGTCCCACGAGAAGTGGCTCAACCCCTTTAACTTTTGAACCCCTACAGATATAGTCATGAAAGGGGGGTCTAGGTTAGTAAAGTGACCATGCCCTATCGGATGAGACATGTTTCAACGCCCTCTAGCGGAAACTTTAGGAGTTATAATTTTTATTTTAAAAACTATTTGAGGTATGTGAAAAAAGTCAATGACTAAGTTGTAGAGCAGCATCGATTCAGTAGGAAAATACACCTTAATGAGAAAAATATCTTGAATAAAACCCCTAAAACGCACGCTCAATTAGGTTGATTTAACGTAGTTTTTACCTCTTAAAACGCTCCTAAAAAGGTGAAAATGAGAAATTTTCATTTTTATACTTAAGTAAATGACTAAAAGTATTCTTAGTTCATTAAATTGAAAAATTCTCATTTTCGCCTCGTGAGGAGCGTTTTGAGACGTAAAATCTACGTAAATTCAACTTAATTGAGCGTGCGTTTTAGGGGTTTTATTCAAGATATTTTTCTCATTAAGGTGTATTTTCCTACTGAATCGATGCTGCTCTACAACTTAGTCATTGACTTTTTTCACATACCTCAAATAGTTTTTAAAATAAAAATTATAACTCCTACATTTTCCGCTAGAGGGCGTTGAAAGTTATCTCATCGGATAGAGCATTGTCACTTTACTATACCTAGACCCAACTTTCATGACTATATCTGTAGGGGTTCAAAAGTTAAAGGGGTTGGGCCACTTCTCGTGGGACACCCTGTATTTTGTTACCTGGGATGCTTTTTTTACGAGAACGTTGTCTACGATGCCAAAACCTTTAATAAGTTCACAATAAATGTAACTAAATGTATAAAAATATCCACGAGATAAAATAAAGTTCAAATAATTTTATTAAAATAGAATTAAAAGATTATGTTCACTAGAAGGTATGCATAATAAAGATGATTTATTTAACTTTTTGAATAGAATCTTCCATATTAGAAATTCTTTTTAAATGCAAATACATAAAGCTAAATAAATGAGATTATTTCTTTGAATAAAAAAGATACACAATAAGTAAATAAAAATAGGATCTAGTCAAAGAAAACTGTTGTCATTACTTAAATTAAAAAATTGAGAGTTAAAAAGAGCAAATATTTTTCACTCTTACGTAATCATTTAAATAATCCGTTTTATCTATTAAGATAAAATAGAGAATGAATAAACAGATTGCATAAATGACACCATTTAAAAAACTGAATAAGACAATATTTTTCCTTTTTTATTACAGATGACTTTGTCATTATTCCATCATTAAGGTTTTCGGGTAATAGAAAACTAATATTTGTTTACTCTCTCTTTAATAAATTAAATCGGTAAAAATTTAATCTCATTAAACATTGTCAAATGTTTAATGAGATTAAATTTTTCTTTCTGCAGAAAATTTTTAGAATTATTTTATGCATTAAAAAGCATAATACTTATTCAAACTGTTTCTTTTTTGTTTAAAATTTTCCTCAATAAGCAAATTCTCATTAATGCAATTCCATGGTTCCTTAAATTTAAATCAGTCGCTAATTTTAAAATTATCAAAAATATTACACGCTACAGTATGTGAGATTTGAAAAACTATTTGAATTAATGAAAAGTTAAAAAATAAGATAAATTTTCATAGTTGTTTTTGAATTTTTGTGCCAAAGTACTATCGTTTCTTATCCAAGGCCGTACTTGATTGATCAATTTTGATTTTTTTCTCCGTCTCCATAATTAACAATTTCAAACCTTGCATATTAACAGGCATATTATTACATCATGATAGTTAAAAAAGTTTCATAATATGCAATATAATTAATATATCATAGTATTAATTTAATTATAGTATAATATAATTAAAAATTAAATAAAACTCAAAATTAAACACATTTTTTGGTAGAGAAAAATTGTCTAACTTAAAAATGAAAAATAATTATGTCTTGTACTATAAAATTAATCTTTAACTGGCAAATTTAGTTTTACTATAGGGGAGAGTGTTGTACCTATGGACAAAAATCACGTTTGGATTTTTCTAAGACAGGTAAAATCACATTTTGACCATTTAAAGTGCCCAACCTATAGTCCTAACCTTTGTGAGTAGAGAGATATTTTTTATTAGTCAAAATCTTGAAAATTGGATTTTTAATCATCTATAATAACTTGGAAAAATTTGTGTCCAAAGGTACAACAACCTGTTGTACCTATGGACAGACCCAGTTGTACCTGTGGACACACTTAAAAAGGGAAGTTTTACTTGAAAAAAGCTAAGAATGAACATTTTTATTGATGAATTACCTTTTAATAACCTATTTCAAGCCTTTTTAAAATTGAAAATAGATTTTTTAAAGTAATGTAGTTTTAAATCGTAAATGATCATTAAAACGAAGTTGAATGATAAAAGTCTTGATTTTTTACCAAAAACATAAAAATCACATGGTATTTTCAGATCAGAATTTAAGATAATAGTTTCATCAATCATGCTGATTGATCTGACAACTTCACTGATCCAAAAAAACCCAATTCGATTGACACTTAGTTGTGCAAGCATTTGGTGGTAATAACAATAAAAATTTGGTGGTAAATCTTCTTCAGTGGAAATTTTAAGTTTTTTTAATCATCATACTTAAATGCGATAAGGTGCTTAGGGTTTTACACCATATTTTAAATTAAATTCCAAGTAGAATCATAAATTTAAAAAAGTAGTTTAGATCACAAAATATTTGATTTTTCATCTAAAATTCACTTGAAAATAATCGCTGACAAATAGATTACCATTAAGAATTAATTTAACATTTATTAAAATGTGTTCAGTTAAATGAAACCTGATTCTAAAACGCCGATTAGCTACAGACACCCACAAGAACGTGTCCGTAGGTACAACACTTATGGTGTCCGAAGGTACAGCATCAGGTGTGTTTGCATTTAAAGTTCTATAAAAGATAAAAGAATTGAGATCTGACTATTTCTAATATCAAAACTAAAAAGTCAAAATCTCGGGGATTCCCCCCATATATCCCATTTTATCATATCATAATCATAGAGGAAGAAAATAATTAATGTAGTGATGCACTAAAAAAAACTTTGAGCACCTAAAAACAGTATTTTTACTACAGAAAATTTAAATAATATTTTAAACAGCTGATTTCACGTTAGCAACTAGATAGCATCTGTTTACATTCAAAATCGACCACAAATTTAAATTCACATTTTTTCCCGAATTTTAAAATGAGGTGGCTGAAGGTACAACCGTCCGTAGGTACAATCGTAGAAAAAAAAAGTGAGACAGTTCGCATTGTAAGCGAACTACTGGGGTTAGAAAGATACTGTAAACGCCAATTTTCATTATTTAACGTCTACTTTAAAAAAAGCTATAGTTTATGTCTATAGGGGGCCGTCTACATATTAAACGAAGCACAAACTTTCGTTTTTCCTATGGGCGACATCAAAGATTATTCCCGATTCTGAAAGAACACCCTCTAAAACCCCTCAAAACCAGTTTTCATGTCATTTGGTCCCCAAATAAAGGCAGGAGTGGGGAGTGAAGTTTGTCGAATTCACGTTGAAATCTCGTTTTTTACGTTGAATTCTCGTGCGGGGTTGATGGTTAAAAGGATCAAAATCGAGAATTCAACTAAAGAACGAGATTTCAACGTAAATTCGACGAACTTCAACCCCCACTCCTGGCTTTATTTGGGGACCAAATGACATGAAAATTGGTTGTGGGGGGTTTTAGAGGGTGCTCTTTCAGAATCGGGAATAATCTTTGATGTCGCCCATAGGAAAAACGAAAGTTTGTGCTTCGTTTAATATGTAGACGGCCCCCTAAGGACATAAACTATAGCTTTTTTTAAAGTAGACGTTAAATAATGAAAATTGGCGTTTACAGTATCTTTCTAACCCCAGTAGTTCGCTTACAATGCGAACTGTCTCACTTTTTTTTTCTACGACTGTACAACACTCTCCCCTACATATACACATGATATACATTTTTGGGTTCTTACGTATTATACCGTCGACCATGCCGCTTAATCATAAAAGTTATCAAATCCTATTGACTTTTCTATAGATGTACCGCTGAATTAGGCGGCTACTGAACGGTCGACGGGATAATACGTAAGTACCCATTTTTGATGTACACCCCATGATCTAAAAAAAACCAGGCAAATATACTAAATTCGATAGTATATTGGCTGGTTTGGTATAGATAGGTGCATTAGGTAACTACAGATAAATTATACACGTTCAAATTTATGTTTTTATTGCATGAAGGAGAATTCTTTAAATCAAAACACTTCCCCTTCAAATGTAAGACCTCGCACTATTCTTTCTCCAAAGAAAATCTCCGGTTCAATCTACCTTCTCCCTGTTTTTTATCCCGGCGTTCCCTAAAACGAACTGGGAACCGAAACGAAAAAAAAAAGGCGAACTGGTCAAGTACTGCGCGTGACCCCCTTCCAGGAGAAAAATGCCCCTCGATATCACACGAGAAATCGAACCTGACACAATCCCTTGTCCAATAAAACCCACTCATTCTACCCAGCTCGAATATCATCCATAGATCTATCGGGCAGAATCGATCTCAGTTCCTCCTCTATCCACCAGATGGCGACACCAAAGTTACGAGGGAATTTAAAGGGGAATTCGGAGGGAAAACAGCTCACAGAGCGGTCCCGGCTATGACGGGTCGTTGAAGTTGCTTTCTCCGTGAATCTCTCGAAGAGCGATGTTGATAGTTCGTGGAAGCACGTGGTGGCTGTGGCCTGTTGGGGCTGTGTTTGCTCTGTGGTGTGTCTGCTCGGCTCAAGGTGAGATTTTGATGTGGACTCCCTGGGTAGAGTAGTTGGAGGGAATGTTTTCAGGTTTTGGAATGCGACAGTGGATACCTTTTGAAAATCTGTGGGGGGATATTCAAAAGTGCACAAACATCTTCGTATGTGATGTTAAAAATGTCTAGAAGGCATTGACGAACTAGGTACGAAAAAGGGCTACACAGTCAACAACCGCGCGAAAAATATAAATATTCAATACGAAAAGAGTGCTACAATTTCCAAGGTTCGTATTGGATGATCGGATAACCAAATAACTCCTATAAAATACTTCATGATTGATCCAAATTGAAAGTAGTGAATCATTGAGTTTTCAATTCAATGATTCAATAGGGTGGGTTGGGGTAAAGTGGGTCTTGGGGAAAAATGGGTCAGTTTTAATTAACTCGATATAAATCAAATTTAAATTGAATAATTTTCGCTCATTTTTTTGTATTATAATCTTTTACCTGTTGGCAACATTTTTCGACTGTCAAAAATTAATATTTATGATTTTGAGGACTGAAAAAATATTTAATTTGAACCGTAAATGATGTCATCGAAAAAACAGGGTTTACTAACTTCCAAAATATCTATATATTGTAATAAATTACAGCAGACTTTTGTAATATATTTCCATAAAAGAAAGTCTGAGAGACATTTCAAGCCAATCAGTTTAGAAAAATATAAAATATTTTATCTTTTATAACTATATTTTGGGCTTGGGGTAAAATGGGTCATAATAAAGAGGCCTTTTGTATTAAGTAAAAACAATGTTTTTAACTTATTTCCTTCAAATATACATTGAACTGTCATACAAGTTTATTTTTTTACCCAAACGAAGTATTTTAAATGCTAAATTTGAACAATGTTCATTAACTCCGGACTTTTACAATTTCATTAAAGTGCAACTTAAAACAAATTTTTTCAGATGAAAACGGCTTAGCCGATTGCCTTTTTTCTTATTTTCATGTATATTTAGTAATAAATATATTTTTGACATCTTTTTGCAATGAGACCTATTTTACCCCACATTGGGGTAAAATAGGTCATTACTTTTGATGCTAAGTTTAACCAACTTATAACTAAAAAATATATGATAAAATTAGATGAAAATGTTCTGAAGGATTATAATGTCAAGATCCAATTGAAAGAAATCATTAAAAAGTAATAGTTTTGATGAAATAAAACTTAGAATGTGAAGGTACCTTGAAATTGACCCATATTACCCCAACCCACCCTATAGGTTCATCATGAGATATTTAACTCTTTCAGTCATAGCTGACCGAAATTTTCCTTAGGATTCAATGGCTATCCTGTGTGGTCTTCTAGGACTCTAGATATCTCGATGTCTACAAATATGATCATGGAAACTATTGAGTTGGCCGTTTGATAATTATACTATGATTAAAGCTTTTATTAACATTTTATTTCACAAGTTTCACTAATCAATCAAAACATTATTAAAGAGATTATTCATGACGAACTAGACGTAGAAGGCTAGAGAATCTCGAATTTGTGAAGTCACGATTGATAACTTTTTCCTATAACAAGATCTTCTACTGCTTGTCTACAGCATACAAAATCTTTGCGCACGTTTCTCAAATTTTGATTCAATATAAAACTTGAATTATGGGTTAGAAATCGATAATTATAAAAAGAAAGCATCAAATTGTAACACAATTTTTGTAGTAATTTTAAAATACATTGATGGTTTTGATTTGGAACGAATTACTATTTTTTACTCTAATTTTGATCAGTACTTTGAAAAAACTTTTTCTAATCAACTATATTAATTAAGCTCTAAGAAATACAAATATTTTCAGTGATTATAAAAAATCAAATGAGTTCTTATCCAGAAATATCTCAATTGTTTTAAAAACCTATCGAGATAAATTATTGATAGTTGTATATTAGCAATGGTCTCAGATAGGTTTTTTAAACTTGATTTTCGTATTGACGAAACTTTACAACTTCCAATTAATCTATAGTCGACCAATTTATAGATATTTTCATTTCATGGACCAACGTTTTTCTAAACTTCTTTAATCATAAAAGGAAATAAAAAATATATATAAAACTAATATTCTATATTAGTTGAAAGTCATGATTATGAACTATCGGTTATTGTTATTACTCTCAATAGTATCAAAAAGATTAAGATATCGCTGGTTAGAAAACTATTAATTTTTTCACTATCATTTAAAAAATTGTATTTATGATTTGAAAAAATATTATGGTTGATTGGAAAATGTTTTATTCGATACAAGTATATTTTTTAACTAAGCTTTTCTCTGAATAATGAATTAATAAATATAATAGTGGTAGACTAAATTGAAACATAATTTGATTTATTCTCTGAATAAGTTATTAAACATTTTATAAAAGGTTTCGCGTAATATATGATAACTTTACAGTGTTCCCTAGTTATTCGCGGTAGTTACGTTCCAAAATATACCGCGAATACGCGAAATCCGCGAATAACGAACCCAGTTTTAAAACGTGCAAATGTGATAATATAACATATATAATGGTTCAATTCCGTCATTCATTACATAAAACAAATAAAACTGGCTCATGCAAAAAGTTGTTTAACTATAAATTACTGTAAATAATTGTAATAACTGTAAATAATTAGTAGTAAATACCAAAAGGGTTACTAGTAATAAAACTTGCTTAGAATAAGTTATATTTTTCAAAATGGTTTTGCATAATAAATACCGGTATCGAACAATTATATCTTTTCTGCCAAACATGCAAGTTTCATTGCTAAAAAAACTTATAGATCGAAATCCGCGAATATGTGGGGGTAACATTACTCAACCGCGAATATGTGAAGGCCCACTGTATAGCTTTGGATTAAAAAATAAGGTTGGTTTGAACCCAGCAGAAAGACTGAAAAGAAAATAATTTACAAAACACTTTTTTTCTCTTTTTTTCCCTGATATTCTACAAAAAATATCCCAACCATCAGTTTCAAGGGGTGCGTATTTGGTTTCTAGATGTTTCAGTTTCCTTACTAAACTTATGAAACATTTTTAAAGCTTTTCTCACAAACTTTTCTTGGTGGGCAATAAATTCATAAATCCATTAATTTCTTTTTCATAATAAAAAACTTAACTCTTCTTAAATTAAACTATTAATAAGTAAAGAAAAATAAACGTAAAAGTGAGTTTTAGATTAAGTCGGCAAAAAATATTTTATTCCGTTAAGGTTATTTTAAATAGTTTCATAGTTGTATGTTGGAGACCTATGGTTGTTTTCTCTCTTCAAAATATCTTTGGCTATTTTGAATTTCTTGGATTTTATACCAGGTCTTGTCGTTTGATGCAAAAAAGAGTAAATTAAAAATTTAAATTATAAACACATTTTAAATATGTTAATTTAAAAAATCAAGTAAAATTTTTTCTTGAAACTTTAAATTAAATATGGTATCCAGTGTAATAAATTCTAATTACCTATTATAACACATTCATGAAAAGAAAGACATTTCTCTAAAATCTGTTTGTAAGCAAACAAAAATAATGACAAACACTTAACGTGAAATTCCTGAATAAATTTGAATATCATTGTAATTCTATCCCAATTCAAAATCCATCTAGAAGGAAAACAAGGTACTGAAATAATGCAAGTCCTATTTCTCAGGTACAGAGAAAAAACACAACAGAAGGCTTGAAAACACTAAAGTATACGATGCACACATTCCTCCTTTTTCCAGGATTTACATTCTTCGTCAATCCGATCAGCAGAGCGAATAGCACTACTGACAATGAGTTTTGTCAACAATACAATGCGTCCCTCTCTGCTGTTACTTAGAACCAGCCATATCGAAATACTCGGATGCGGAAAATACAGAAATTGCTTTTCGTACCTCTTGTATATGAGTGGAGCCGGAAAATTAGGATTCAAATCACGGAACTCTTGTAAAGGGCTTTAATGCTTGCTAAAATTTGCTGAACGTGTTGAGAAATTTTTGTCAGAAACGCGTAGAATGGTATTGAAAAGTCCTGATTTTTGAAATGGATAGTACAACACAATGTGTCGGAACAATGCAAAAATATCGTATATTATTTATAAATAATTCTGGAATTAAATATAGAGGCATTTTCTTCAAAAATACATAAATCAATCATTGCGTTAAATCCTTGGTGATTAATTTTTAGAATTTTTTAAAGAAAATTTTCAAAATATAATTAGGTGACTGTTATTAAACTACAGATACATGTATGCGAAAATTTAAAAAAATTCTTAAAGTAAAATCCATTATTGTAATTTTTCGAAAAAAAATCCAGTTATGATACATCACGAGAATTTCCTAAGTATCTTATTTGGGAAATAATTTATGCTTCTAACATATAATTAAGCATTATTACACCAAACGTTATATTTAGTTACGAGTTTCAAGTCGTAAAGCAAATTGTTAATATTAAAACCTACTGTTTGGAACACTTCTTTCATAAAGAAAAAAATAATAGTAGTAATCTAGTAATGAAGTTAAAAGTATGGTATACAAGTAAAATCTGCCATGCACTTTTCTATTAACGTATAACCTTTTCTCACTTCCTCAACTACAAAAAAGATAAAAATATGCTTAAAAATTAATTAAAAAAACATATAAAGATTGCGAGTATTTTAACTGTATTGCCGTATAGATTATAGTCTTCAAATAGTATTACTTTGTTTTTATCAGGTTTAAGATTAAATCCTATATTCTAAAAACATTACTTGTAGAAAAGGTTTTAAGATATTTTTATTGAGTTAAAAACATAATTTTTATCCACTTTAATCCATAGCGTCTATGTCATTAGGGACACAATAACATTTGAATAAAATTATGTGTTAATAAAAAATCTATAGCCTCAGAAATTCAAAAAGTATATTTATATTTTTATAGCAAAAGTAGAATAGCTTATGGATTTGTTTAATAAGAACAAACATTTCATCCTTTTTAGAGTTAAGACAACGCAAGCACACTTTCCAAATAATTTTATTCATACTAAAACGCCATTCTCTTTACTTTATAGATGGATGATCCATTCATAGCTAAAACGTGAAAGCCCAAAAAAACCTCCAATACTTACTTTACTTAGCCGTCCATTTTCCAGATGGTTTCCCCAATGGGACACATTATTTGAGAACTCATTTCGCACCCTTGGCCTGTAATAACAATGCTGTTTCTAATACCGCCCACTGGGACCTCCTGTCTTTGTTGTTAATAATTGGGAAAAAGATCTCTCTCTTCCTGAGAAGGATACGACCAAGAGTATCCATCGAGTGTTTCTTTGAGGTTTTCGTCATAACCCTTCGTCCTTTCTAAGTCTGCAGAATACATAGAAAGAGCGGATGAAGCGAGATTTTAAGTCAGCTATATAGTGTCCTAGGATTTTTATGTGGGAGTTTATTCACAAATGTATGGAGAAATGTTTATACTGTAAACTAAATTCAACTGGGAGTTTTTGAAATTTTATGAAGGGTCTTTATGAAAGAAGTTAAATATTGTGAAAACTTTCGTATACTTGTGTTTGAGTTCATGGAAAGTTTATCTAGCTTCTATGTTTTAAAATTTACTTTAAAAGGTCATGAAGGAGAAATTTCGAAAACTTAAGATTGCTAACTTTTAATTGCTAAATTGAGTTTAATTGAAATTCTAAATGGATTTAAATTACTTCAGAAAGGATACGTTGTGATTTTCATTCAGGTATCTTGAGCAATGAATTTATTTTATGTTACTAGAGATTGTATTAATTAATTCTTTTAAAAACAAGAGTCGCAGATTTAATGCTTCAACGATAATAATTATTGGAATACTTTTATAATATAAGCGTGTCTTATAGCCTCCTATGAAAGGTTAGTAAAAATAAGAAAAAACATCTCTGTGTATGTTATGGAAATTCGAGTATTCAGCCGGAGACTTTGACACCATATTTATTTCAATACCTTTGTGCCAGTTGCTTTATACTCTTTGACAAGCATTTGCTACAGTTTACATCACAAAGTGGGTAGATACTGGGACAAATTGGACAAAGAAAACAGAAAAATAAATAAATAAAACACTTTGGGTACTTCAAATTATTAGAATTATACTTTAGAATTTTAAAATTTCAATTCTCGGTGGAGATTTTTAAAAATTTTAGAATAAGGAGCTACCTGTCTCGGCTTGTTATCACCCACCAACCTCCGTAAACTGCTTACGGAGCTAGGATTGCTTCGCAATCTCTCCTCACAAAATACAGCTCACTAAATTTAACTAACTTTAAAAACATTCGTAAAAACAACTAACAGAAGAAGAGTCAACCAACTTCCAAAATACGTCACAGGTCATCTCCATAAATCTTATTCTCTCGAAAATTTGAATATTTATTAACTCTAATATGTAAATAATTTAATCAACATGTTTTCCTTAAAAATATCCAGCGCGTATTTTAATTGGGTTATCAGACGAAACATGTTTAGTTTCAGACAAAATGTGTGTAATTCTAGTTATGAAATAGAATATCAGTAAGTTTTTAGAATTCTTTTATCAGTCTTTGAAATATTTAATCTGTAGAGTATTTAAAGTGTATTTTGAACGTGTGAAATTTTTTTTTCATTATGAAATATGGTGTCATTAGCAGCTTTGATTGCATGGATAATAAGTTGTAAATTGTTTAACAGTAGAACGGGTAGAACAGTATCATACTTTTTTAACTGTTACCTTATCTGTAATCTAAGAAAAATGAAAATATTCTAAAATTGAGAATTGTTAAACATCTGGAAATTTTGATACCAGAAAGGTGCAATTTGGATAGATAATTAGAAAGGTTTTTTAAAACTGTTCTCCAAAAAATTTTTTTATAGAATAGATAAATTAATAACTCTAAATTTAAACTGCAACCCTTAGATTTAGTAGAATACACTGGTATAGGAATTGTGATAAAATATATTTTAGTTATTTGGAAACTATTTAACTTTAATGAACTGAACTGAACAAATTTTCCATATTTATTGAGTGTTATTCGTTCTCAACAATACATTCATGGATCAAGTATCTCGTTCGAAAGCAGTATGCCTAACTACATTCCACGTTTCGATTGACAATTTTCGATTACTTTTCGATTGGGTGATTTTTCTAGTAGGCTCTTCAGAATGTCGCGTAGATTCATGAATCAAAAACTAAAGGTATGTGATTCCATTAAATGTTGATGATGTAAAGAATTCAACCATCAAATCCTTGAATACATTTTTAACTAATGCAATGGACAAAGCTATCTGAAAAAGTGAATAACTTTTTAAAATATGTTCTGGGAAGAAATAGCTCGAAGGTAAATAATACACTGGTGTTCAAAATTAAGAGAATTTGCACATTTTTTCAATTTCTCCAGATCTACTTGATAGATTTTGATGACATTTGGTATGAACATAGGTTGATATAATACCAAATAAATAATCATTCAAAATTTGTAATACACGCTCATGCGCAGAAGTTATAACCGCCAGAGTTGAAAGGTATGAAATAGCGGTTCCAGAATAGAGCAAAATAATGGGTTTATAAGGGGTATGATACTATCATATTCCTATTCAGATTCAATTATCAGATTCCTATCATATTCCTACTATCATATTCCTATGCATATTCACCACTATCATATGCATGTCTCCTTGAGTGATTTTAAAGAGTGAATAAGGCGGATAATAAAATTCCCTGTTCATTAGGCCTACTTTCTCAGAAACCCCGTTTTGGGGCTCTGAAAGGTATGTGGAGGGAGGTAGCGAGATGCAATTGCCTTATATAGAGTCCCTCATACCTCCCCTAAAGAGGTGAAGTCTTTGAATCTGGCTGCCTATTCCACATGGCGAATATCTTCCGTTTTAATGAAAATTTCTAACCTGATGAGCTCCATTAAGTGAAGGATTTCTATCGATTGAAAAGAAATTAAGACCGATAGAACCCCCAAAAGGTGAACAAAGGTCTCCAAGATATCAACACATTACCTGAAATTGTCAGGGTTCCTCTTTCAAAGGCAGGGAGGGATCTGCAACTTGTCAAAAATATGAAAAAAATTGTCATTAATAAGGGAATATTCAAAGGGTGAATATTTTCCTCTCTGTTAGGTCTCAAATCAATTAAACCATTGATTCTCGATGCAATCTCATGTGGAAAAAAACCAGAATGCTCTGTCAATCTTTTAATGTAGGAGAAACTGACCATTTTGGAATCGGAGATTTGGTGCAATTTGTAAGAATGGTGTTAAAACTATGCCAATGAAGGTACTGTGTTGATATCTTGGAGACCTTTATTCACCTTTTGGGGGGTTCTATCGGTCTTAATTTCTTTTCAATCGATAGAAATCCTTCACTTAATGGAGCTCATCAGGTTAGCAATTTTCATTAAAACGGAAGATATTCGCCATATGGAATGGGCAGCCAGATTCAAAGACTTCGTCCCTTTAGGGGAGGTATGAGGGACTCTATATAAGGCAATTGTCTCTCGCTACCCCCCTCTACATACCCTTCAGAGCCCCAAAACGGGGTTTCTGAGAAAGTAGGCTTAATGAACAGGAAATTTGAAAAAAAAATGCCTTATTCATGCTATAAAATCACTCAAGAAGGCATGCATGATAGGGGGAGGGTGTCATACCCCTTATAAACCCATTATTTTGCTCTATTCTGGAACCGCTATTTCACACCTTTCAACTCTGGCGGTTATAACTTCTGCGCATGCGCGTGTATTACAAATTTTGAATGATTATTTATTTGGTATTATATCAACCTATGTTCATACCAAATTTTATCAAAATCTATCCAGTAGATCTGGAGAAATTGAAAAAATGTGCAAATTCTCTTAATTTTGAACACCAGTGTATAACGTTTTCATAAAAACATACAAATAAAAATTTCAATGAATTATTTGTAAAATTTGGAATATGAGTAGTTTTTTCAGAAAAATAATATAGGATTTAAAATGCTAACATGAAGTTTAATTTTTTTCACTTTTACCACCCAGTCAGATAAGATGATGTTAAGATTCTTAGACACTTGTAATTTTCTTTATACCATTTGAATTCGAAAGTTCCATACAAACATTATAAATGCTTATTCAAATCATAAACTGAATCTCCTGTTAGGTTCTGAGTATAGCTAATATATTTTACACCTCTTATCACTTTACCACACTTAAACACATCCTCAAAGGTGAGCTAAATTAGAGATCCCCCCTCTAATTGATAATCCCTTCTTAGCTCTGCAATCACAAACCAACCAACAATTTACTTACAAGCCTCCTCTAAAATCCCTTCCTTCGCCCAGCGGACACCAACCAATCCCAGCGCGTTATCACCCGAACCAGCTCTGAAGCTTCCGAGTCAACTCCCGAGCGATTTAATATTTAGACGATTCCGTTTCGGGACAGCTCGGTAATCTGCTTTAATCCGAAATTAATGTGTCCCGTAACCGCTGGGTCGTGTGACGGTTATTGCAGTTCACCGGTGGTTGTCTTTGAGGATGTTTATTAATAAAGCTCCGGGGGTGTGTAGTATGTGTGCGGATGTCATTTTTAATCTTTTATGTCATTGAGAGGTTTGGGATTTCATATGGAGCTGCTGTGGATACGATTGGTTGAAGCTTGTTATTGATATTATATTTAGGGGCCGTGATTTCATTTGGGTGAAGGGAGGAAATACACAATTGCGTGTGTTATTCTTCGCAGTTTGAATGGTTTATGAAGTTTATTATTGTAATAACATTTTGTATTGGGTTGTCCCATAAGTTCTGTTACTTTTTACGAAGTTTCGTGTTTGAAAACTTTTTATGAAAAACTGGTAAGTGGTGGAGATTTCAAACAAAAGGGATTTTGATCTATGTATATTTATGAACATAATTTATGATTTTGGTAGTTCTTGTGATATTATTTCTTTTCTCTAAATGGCAGTTTGAAAAAAAGACCGTAAACGACGATTTTCGCGTAATTTTTTTCTTTTGTTTAAAAAACTAGGAAGAACGCATAATTCATGGCTAAAAAAGTTTTACTGTATATTTGAAATGTTTCAATTAAGATGTCATAGTTTCAAGATGATTCAATAAGTTTAAGGGAGGAAATTTTGGCTTTAAAACTTTCGGTAATTTCACGTGTTTTTAAAGCACGCCTACTGTTTTTCTAAGCAGCTGGTATGAAGCATATAAAAGACAGATGTTTTTTGAACCATAATGCTTGTTTAATCGAACTCTATGGTTTAAACATTGAAAGCATCTTTTCATAATATAGTTGAATAGATTTATTTCTAAATTCCAACGAGTTGTTTTTATTGTAGTGTTTTCGTATGAAGCAATTGCTTTCTTCGCATAGCGTATATAAGTTTAGCGAGTGTAATTCTGATAAGCTAAAACGTTGCGCGCTTGAATTGTGTGCACTGCTTTCTGAACTTAAGTTCAGATATAATTTAATAAATTGCTTATTTTGAATACTTGGGTCTATCTGTAAGCTTTTTTATTGATTTTGATGCTTTTTTTTCGTGAAAATTTCTTCGAAATGACTAACATTACTGAGGTAAGTTTCTTGAAAAGATGTTTTGTTTGAGACCGAAATTTCCTAAGTTAAATTTATCGAATTATCTTGAAACTATAACATCTTAATCTAAACATTTCAAATATACAGTAAAACTTTTTTAGCCATGAATTATGCGTTCTTCCTAGTTTTTTAAACAAAAGAAAAAAATTACGCGAAAATTGTCGCTTGCAGTCTTTTTTCAAACCGCTATTTTGAAAAGAAATAATATCACAAGAACTACCAAAATCACACAATTTTTTATTAAGAAAATTTAAAATCTCGCCATGCTCCACAGAGTATAACATGGGGCAAAAAATCACACATTTTGTCATAAATATACATAGATCCCCTTAGTTTGAAATCTCCATCTGTTACCAGTTTTTCACAAAAAATTTTCAAACACGAAACTTAGTAAAAAGTAACAGAACTTATGGGATAACCCAATACTTACGTACAGGGTGGTTATAAAATAACATACTTACTTTGAAATTCTTTACAGAGGAAACTATTTGGGGAAAAATCAGAAATTTTAAAGGAGGCATTTTAAATGGATGGGAATGTTTTTCAAATAAAAAAATTTGTAAATTAATTAATTTAATTTTCTAAATTTTTTTCTTAGATTTCGGACCGTAGCCAGAAGTCTAAAAGGTAAATGTTTTAATGTTTATTCAAACTATCAAATCAGACACTTAAGGAAAAAAAATCGCTCAATTTTGTTGAGCAAAGGGGATAGTTAAAATTTCTGTTTTCCTTAAGTGTCCGATATGCTAGTTTAAATAAACATTTACCTTCTAGACTTCTGGTGACGGTCCGAAATCCAAGGTAAAAACTTAATTAAGTTAAAAAAGTTATAGTTGTTTCAAAAAAATTCCCATTCCTTCAATATACCCCTTTTAAAATTTCAGATTTTTTCGACCAGTAGTTTCGTCTGTAGAGAATTTTAAAGTCAGTATGGTATTTTATGACCACCCTGTATTATCCCGTCGAACGTTCAGCGATCTTTAAATTCAGCGGCACAGCTATGGATCAGTCAATGGGATATAATAATCTTTTAGGATTCAGCGGCCCGGTCTGTGGGATAATATGTAAGAACCTTATGTTCTTCATAGCAATTAAAATAGAAAAATTAGATTTTACAAAAATTTTAACATATGCAACCATTGGATAACGTCATCAGGGGTGCAATATCCAACGGTGCACAAATTTGTAATATTGTTCTTAACAGCTAGATTAAATTACAGTGTAACGTCTCGTTTTATCGAACTTTGATAACTCGAAAACTCGCTTTCTCGAAAAAAATTTCGTGCATCTTCGATTTCGAGTTATTGAGGTTATACTATAGTTAGAATTCAAATGTTCAAAGGAAAGAAAATATAGAATTAAGTGACTAATTGAATTACTAATTGATTAAGTGAATTAAGGACTATCTAAACATAGTCAAACTCCTTGATGTATGACAAATTATGAAGATATTTGACTGACACAGTTCGATTTATTTTTGTTGAACGTATAGGTAATAAAAAACTAAATTTTTGTTGCAAACGTCAATACATTATAAACGCATTCAGCAAAGGAAATAACAATGCAGGAATTTTACGGTTAATGACCCTTTCTCTTCTCACACTATTTTTACAGCTATTAATCCATCCATATAATATATATATATATATAAATCCTGTTCGGTATTAACTTAATAATAATTACGTTATATATCTATTGAATTTTATGGAAAGTTATTATGCAGATAGTATTACCTAAATGTTATGTTATTTTTAGTCAGTTAGTCAGTTATAAAAAATAGGGTTAATAGTAGGACTAGCAATACTCGCATTTCGTTGTTCTAACTTAGCTGAAAATGAAAGAAATAGTACTCAGGGAGTAGATATGTTTTGCGACTTACATCAAAGTCGTATCATCAGTTCTTGGAAAGAAAAATCTCCTAATGTACATAGCACATAAAAACGGGAAATGTATTATTCATGAAAAATGTTACTGATCAATATGTCTAGAGATATCGGTATCATGGGATATCTTTATTGGATTATAATAACTATTATACATTTATTCTGCAAAAATATGCATAAATAAACTATTATGAAATATGCACCTGTTGGAGTAATGCATTACACTGTTAAATAAACTGTTGAATTTAAAAGGAAGCTGTTAAATTTACTGAAAGAAAATCCATGTAATGTATTCACAGACCTTCTCTGTATAAAATAACAGAATACAATACAGCTTAATCTTAAGCTACACAGGAAAGAATTAATTCATATAAAATAATTTATGAGGTTGTTAACAAAAGCCTACATGATTTTCGAAATTTAATTTTTTAAGCGACTGGGTCAATTGCGTGGTAATTGAGAACACTAACCATTGAGCAAACGATTTTGAGACGTTTTTAATAGTAGAAAGTAAAGTAAAGCAATACCCAAAATTTGGATGGTGATTTTTTATGGCTTGGGGGAGTTCTCGGCATTTTTCTTGGGTTTTTACTGTGCAAACAAAGTTAGAATAATGATATGATAGTAAAAGAAGAATAAAAACAATAATGTGTTGTTTTAGAATGAGAAACACAGGGGGTAGCACAATCAGACGACCACAACTAATAAAAAACATGGCAGCGAAGTGATTTAAGCTGAGTTGCAGTCTGTAAAATTAATGAAATTACAGATAAAATTTGTATTTTACAAAAAGGAGATAATTTTTAAAAGTATTGTTAAATATACGCGTTAAAACAACGTTTTTTACAGTTTATCCATTAAATTCTAAAATTTAAACTAATTTTTGACCCTTTACATTTGGTCTTTGTGATTTTTAAACAAAAGAATGGTTTTTATGAACTAATTCAGGTTGAAAATTTTGAATATTGAACACATCTGACTAAAAGAAATAACTTTGCATACCTTAAAACCTCATTGTTCTACGTTACTGCGGGTTGATGAAACACCCTAAAGTTTTCGGGGAAGGTCGAAACAATAAATCTTAAAAACCTTCAAAAAGCTCTTTTGAAAAGATTACCAACATCACCCCTTTGAATGGCTTGCAATCAATCCTTAATAATCTTTTCAATGAATTTCTAAAGTAATTAAAACCTTAAAGGGGGATTTCGTAGTAAAGTTTCGCGGAAAGTATTTTGATTCAGCTTTGATTAATTTCTATGCTACTTTTTCTGGAATTAATTAGTTGACTCCCGAGTATGTTACTTAAGAAAGATTATTCTTATCTAATGAATATTTCCTCCCGTTAACAAACATTAAAAGCTTTTTGATAGTGAGTTATTTTTTTATTAAATTATCAAGTTAATATTTATACTTCGAATTTTGAATATAAACTTCGAGAGTGTCATAGTAGTAGTCATCTTTGTAGAAAATATACAGATAATGACGGTAAAGTAGACCGTAATATTTACGTACATTTAAAATTATACTAAAAATTATTCTTCAAAGTAACAGAAAACCTTGAAAATAAATACCATCACAAAAATGCCCACGTAAACAATATCGTATAAATTATACAAATACAAATACAAATACAAATTAAGTCGACCAACTACAGGCGTAAGCCCAGCAAGGTTGGTCCAGTCTTTTTAACTCAAACTACCGGAATTCCAGTATCTATCAATTTTCCTCTTGAACTCGTTTACCCCTCTTGAATTTACAATTGTTTCAGGCAACGCATTCCATCTATCCACTACCCTATTAAAAAATAATGCTTTCTACACTCCGTCTTAAATTTTACTTTATTCAATTTGAAATTGTGACCCCTTGTTCTATTACCCGTATTGAAATCTAGTCCCTCTGTGTCCCCTTGCTTTACCATTTTAAAAAGTTGAATCAAATCCCCTCTAATCCTTCTTTTCTCTAGAGTGAACATATTTAGCTTCTTTAATCTTCCCTCATAACTTAAACTGGATATACCCTTGACCATTTTAGTAGCCCTATGCTGAACCCTTTCAATTGAATCAATATCTTTTTTTAAGTATGGAGACCAAAACTGAACAGCATACTCTAGATGAGGTCTCACCAAGCCTCTGTATAGTGGCAAAATAATATCCTCGGACCTTGAAGAAACAGTTTTTTTAATGTATCCCAATATCCTATTAGCCTTTTTACTAGCAGATGAACACTGTTGAACCCATTTAAAGTCCGAATTTACAATAACCCCTAAATCTTTGATCATATTACCTTCTTTAACTTTGTCCCCTTGCAGAAAAAATTCTGCCCTACCATTACCCCGACCCATATGAAGTACCTGACATTTACTTATGTTAAAGGACATACCCCATTTTTCATCCCATTGCGATATAATATCAACATCCCTTTGTAAATTTTGTACCTGCTCCTGAGTATCTACCCTACCCCAAATTTTTAAGTCATCAGCAAAGATGCTGATTTTGTTCCTAATGTCCTGACTAATATCGTTAATGAAAATTATAAAGAGAATTGGCCCCAATTCTGACCCCTGTGCCACCCCACTCATGACCTCTGCCCACTGTGAATAATTACCCTTGACTTGCACCCTCTGTTTCCTACCTATCAACCAATTCCTAATCCACAATAATGTTTTACCCCTGATACCCAATTTTTCTAACTTGAGTAGCAATGCCTCGTGTGGAACCTTATCAAATGCTTTTTGAAAATCTATGTAAAATATGTCTACACTATGTTTTTGATCCAGCTCCTTTGTTACTCCGTCATAAAACTTTAAAAGATTAGTTTGACAGGATCTACCCTTCCTGAATCCAAACTGATTGTCTGAAAGTAAGTTACCCTCCTCCAAGTATACTATTATATGCTCTTTCAGTATGGTTTCGAAAATCTTACAAATGACTGATGTTAAGCTTACTGGTCTATAATTGCCTGGATTATTTTAAAATGAAAAATATTACTTAAACGATGTTCTATATAATTAATGAAAATTTAATTCTAATTCTTGGTTGAATTTTTTTTCTATTTTGAAAATTTCCTTTTTATTTCAGTTAATATATTTGTAATTAAGTTATGATAGTCTTAAAATGAAAAATATTACTTTAATAATGTTCTATATCAATAAAATTATTATGAAACTATCAACTGTCGTGTAATTAATGAAAATTTAATTCTAACTCTTGGTTGAATTTATTTTGAAAATTTCCTTTTTTTCTGTTAATCCATTTGTAATTACGTTATTTAGTCTTAAAAAATTTATAAGACTGAAAAAGTTTCTGAAATATTGTAGATTTCAAAACTGGAGAGAAAGAGAGAGAAAAGTTAATTTTCTTAAACAAGAAATGTAACTCATTCATTAATATCTATAATAATCCATATTTTAAAGGTTTGATTTTATAAATTAGTCTCTTGATTTAATTTTTCAGTAATAAAAATAATGCAATTTAATGTATTTATTAGTTGGGTGGACGGGTGTAAAAAATGAGGTATTTCCAAAATATTGTTGCTGACTTTTATTCTAATTCTAATTTGTTTCTTAAAAAACATAGCAATATGCGTGAAAATAATAAAATAAATCATCATCTTATAAAATAAAAAAAATACCAATGCAATGTAAATGTCTTAATTTCTAAAGCACTTTTAAAAGATTTGATTTGATGAATTATTAGATTTTGCTGATAACAAAAAAGGGGCGAGTGCAACAAGGAGATATGTGACATAAAACTTGTTTCAAGATAATTAGTCTTGAAGTTTTTTGGTGGGGCTTTTATGTTGATTAATTTTTCCTCTATAAAGTAAATATTACTGTTAAAATTAGGATTAAACTTACCAACAACCACTAACTTGTTTTTACAGCAACAACGTAGAAAAAGGAGATATAAAGTTGTCGCAAAGCTCAATTTTACATACTTCCTTCCACCGACTTTTGTACATGCACTTTGTTGTGGCTACACACCCCCTTGAGATATTATGGTGCCTGTACTTAAATGTCAGTCAAAAGATACTGTATTCATCCATTACGATAGCTATTTTTATTAAATGTCGCATACCTTCCAATCACTCTTTCAAATGTAAATGCAATTTTATGCCAGAACAATTAATTTCGTCATGAAGTTAAGTCAAAGTGTAGTAACTAATTTTGTAAATGCAATATTAAAATTTCTGTAAAAATTGAAATATTACTTCTAAGTGGAAAATGTCGGTTCACTGTAGATTGATTTTTGTTTTTTAATGGTTCACTATGAGCATACAAAATAACATTTTATAAACAGGAATTATTTCACAACCAACACCTACGAAAAGGTTCGCTATCAAGGAAGTTCACTTTATCTAGGTTTACCACTATAGCGTGGTTTTTAACTACATTAAAATCCCCTGTATGTACAGTGGAGGGGATGGGACACTTCCAACGGAAGAAAAAAATGGGATACTTCGAATGGAACTTTCAATTGGAAGTGTCCCTTTTTTCCCCACACTGTACGTTCTTTTCTTGAGTTCGCAGGTGTCTGACGTTCCAATAAGAGTCCAACCCTGTTGCTAACATTCCGCCAATCTTTACCTTCCCTTCTATTTCCTAATTAACCCTCACTATTCTGAGAAGGGGGTCAAAATATGAACCCGAATATGCGAATGCTTCCAGATTGTCACGAGAACCTCTCTCAGAATGGGATGCAATTAATTGGAGTAATTAAAAGTATTCGACGTTCGGTTTTCTTCCCAGCAGTTCCGAAAGGAACACGTAATCTCTTAAAGTTCGGCAGTTGGAACTAATTATCTTTAATTGAACCGACAGCTTAATCTCTGTGTGTGCAAAAGAGAAAATTTGATTCATTTAAGCCGGGAAGTCATATATTGTGTAATGCCTGGGGAGTCAAACGTCGCATAATGAACGGGGCGGGCGTTGGAAAAACTGCTAATTGTCTGGATCATGATCGATTGGGATTGGTTTACTGTTTATGAGTTTTTGTATTTTCGGAGGGGGCCTTTAGCTTAGCGGGAGATTTGTTTAAGGAAGCGTAAATTTTCGACGTTCGGTATGTTTGTTTTTGCTCTTAGTTATACCCGGCAACGCTATGTTTCGGTGTCCTAAAAATGTTTGAAATTTAAATCGTGTGGGGTTATAAAATATTGTAACATCAGTTTTTCATTATGAAGATAAATTAAAATTTTCCGTTAAAATTATTAGGAAGTTCGATATTTGGAGTCATTATTGGTTGAAAAAGCTCGTTGATTCCGTTGGAAAGAATTACACACACATTGCAATAAAACTAACGAATTTCGGAAACTCGTTGCCAAAATATTTTGTGTGTGACTGTTTCCCGTGATTTCATAATGGAGAGATCTGTTTACTTATGCATTTTTCTGTTTGCTTTGTATTCAAAGTAAACTGAGAGACGTGATGAAAATATAGTTATTTTTTATTAATACACTTTAAATTTGATGAGATTTAATGAGAGAAATTACGTTCGAAGTCAAAAATATAGTAATACTCGAATATTCTCACTATAGTATCTATTTTTGAAATAATGAAGGGAATTTAATTATTGATAAAAAATACTCTATGTAGGGCAGTGTTTCCCAACGTGGGGCGCACGCCCCACCGGGGGGCAATATCATTTTCTAGGGGGGCAATTTGAAAATTTTCAACCAAATTGCCCCCAGGTGGAGCCAATCCAGGGGGAAAATTTAAAAAAAACTTTTTAAAAAGAAGTTTATCAAAATCTGATCCTATTATCTTATCTGAGAATGTATGTCTGAAATCTGGACCAGTATGTATCAAAACCAAGTTGAAACCCTGTTTTTAGAGTCTAATTTCCAAACCTTTTCTGGGGGGATGACCCAAGATCTCTTTGTTTTTAGAACGCTTATATTTGAAACTTTTTTACATTAGGTTCATCAAAATGCAAATCTTACCTAAAAATTTATATCCAAAATTTCCCCCAACAAGGGATACCAAACTAGTTAAAAACCTGTTTCAGAGTCAAATTTCCGAAACTTAATTACTCATAACTTGATTTAGTTCATAAGCATACAAATTCTACCTAAAAATGTTCTGAAAAGCTTCATTAGACTTATTAAATATACATAGGAGCAGTGTTAATTTTAACGCCTCTGGGAGCGTATTTCACGCATTGAAAATAGGAAATACGCTTTTAAAAACTAGCCAGGCGTATTTTCACGTTATGAATTTTTAACAAACGTTTTGCTTAAAAAATGCATGGCACCCCACCGAAATAAAAAAATTCTACTCTAATTTGTAATATTAAATAAACATTTCATTCATAATGTTTAATGTAAAATAAATTATTTTATTTACAATGTTTAATATTTTCTACTTATATTAACAGATGCTATACTTGTTTAAAACCAAAATAGCATCCTCATTTTTTCCATTTCAGTTTGTCCATTAAAAAACCGTTTTTATAAAAAATTTGTCTCCACATATAGTTTATGCTATTTCCGTATTTCACTCCTCATAAATGAATTTCACGCCTCCTAAAAAAGTCAAGGAGTATTTTTACTCCTCCAAAAAAATCCTAAGAATAACACTGCATAGGAGGGAGGGGCTAAGAAATAATTTTGACTCCCTCTCAAAATATATTTCTATATATGCCACTGAGACCGGGGGGGCATGGAAAATTTAGAAAGGATTTGGTGGGGCATGGACCGAAAAAGGTTGGGAAACACTGATGTAGGGTATTATGTTTATTATTAAAATGAAAGGGAAATAACTATGAATGCCAGTGTTTGAAGCTTTAAAACTAAAAAAAAAGGTATGTATTTGTTCAGTAAACAAAGGGTAAATGAAATTAATGAAAATAGTCATGATTGAATTCAAAATTTTTTTGCACGTATAAAAAACACTTCAATGTACTAGCTTTTTAAAATGCCTTAATTAGAGTTTGAGCAATATAAATATTTGAAATCCTGTTATTTATTGGACTTGCTATTTATTTAAATATCCTAACATAGCACTTACTTACATACATAGAGTTTACAAAATCTGATTTTAAAGAAATTATATATAAGTTTTTAATGAGACGTAGACTTATTTGGATTAAACGAGTTCTTCAGTTATTTTTTAACTTAAAAAAGCTTATTTCTACATTATGTATAATTAAATGTACGGAAAACAAAATATCTTCAATAAGCTATGAACTTCGAAGAGCACTACTTCCCTTTTTAAAACGAATTTGTTAAGAAAAAAATCTGGAGAATCACAAAGTGGCTAGAAGTTAAATAACCAGCTTTTCTGCATAAAAATAACCTAGTATTCATATGACGGCATTGGTGTTGCTTGGATTCAATAAAATCAAGTAGCCTTAAATTAGGCAACTGGTCAACACACATCCACTCCTATAGCACCGTTACAAACATCCCTATCAACACCTGTAAAATTACTAAAATTCTACAATCAGCTACCTGTTTCAAATTCAGTTCATTCCACCTTTACAAGTGGAACAGTTCCCCTTTTCTATCCCCCCCAAAAAGATCCACTCCATTATGCTCCAGCTTTAAAACGCTAACAACCAACAGCAGGACCTCCGATGACAAATATGAATGCATAATCGAAATGCAGAAATCGCGGCTATTCTTGCATTATCATTAAAACCGACGATGTATCGCACGTGAATATTCATACGCACATCGCTTACCGGAGGATATTCATTGAAAGGGGAGTCGGAATCATGGGAATATTCGGCAGCAGCCTCACACTTCTGTTCTGCATCGGGATTCCCTTTTGCCCCCGGTGGTATATAAAGCCAACTTTGAGAAATGGAATAAAGAATTCATTAAATGATGGATACAAACGTGGTTTTGAGTCGATCGAGCGAGTTTGGATGAACACGCGGGTTTCGTGTTGTTTCAGTAGTGGATTATTTCCGTTGGATTGATTGTGGAAACAATGCAATATTTGAGTAGCCACCAAGTGTATGCGTCTGTTTCAGTTTTATTCTAAACTTGATATCTAAATTTTTATTTATTACCTATTATAAACAAGTTTCGGTATTAAAAAAATGATATTTAATTCAGTGATTTACTCCACAGTTCAGTTCAGTTTACTCCACATGTATGAAAACTCATTATTTTTCGAAAGACTTGGTGAAAATTTTAAACATGTATGATTCTTTAAAATTTAAACCCTGCTTCGAGGTATGTTAGAAGTTTACAGAGGAGTTAAATGCTTTATATACATGTTGTGTTTTAATTCTACAGCACAACAAAGAAGGCTTTAAGACATATGCTTCTAATTATTTGATGGGTTGGCAGACTAATTTTTATTATCTGGATTCTTTCATCTTAAGTTCGAATATCATACATCCTGGCTTCAATCGCCCACTTGTTGGCGTTCAAGCTTTCTCTTGGTGGGCGGCAAGAGTTTTATCAGATCGAAACTTTTTGATAAAGCTTTTTTATCTCTTTTAAATTTAATGGACTGGATTTTAAAAACCCAGAAATAAGTTTCTAAAATCATTCTCAGGATTAATTTTCTTTAATATTTAAAAGTAATTTCATCAAACTTTATACGGCCGTATTCTGTTTCAATGTAAAAAAGTATATTATCAAGCTGTATAGATGAAACTCCGTAAATTGTTTTATAAAGATTTATTCTTTCACAAACGTAGCAAAAGTTCAAAAAAAAGCTTATCAAAAGTATTTGGTAAGCACTAATTATAATTCCCTTTAACTTGCTTGTGCTTTAACTTTACTACCCATTTTTCAGTAAGTAAAGCTACTTCCTTCTTTATCAATGACTACGGAACTGGTGGGGGGTAAAACATTTTGTTTCTAACAGACATACCTACGCAAGTTGGAGGTAGGTGCTAGATACAATAGAGACAGTAACTGAACTCATATTTTTCTCAGTTAGCACTTATATCTATGGAGGAGACTGTTGTACCTTCGGACAAAAACCACGTTTGGAATTTTTTAAGGCAGGTAAAATCACATTTCGGCCATTTAAAGTGCCCAACCTTTAGTCCTAACAGTAGAAAATATGGTAATATTTTTTATTAGCTCAAATATTCAAAATTGGATTTTAATTAGTTATAACATGCCGAAATTTGTGTCCATAGGTACAAAAACCTGCTCTTCCTATTGACAGTTGTACCTGTGGACACCCATAAAAAGGGGAGTTTTAGTTGAAAAAAGCTAAAAATTAACATTTTTATCATTACCTTTTAATAACCTATTTCAAGCATGTATAACTTGAAAATCAATTTTTTCAAGTAAAGTAGTCTTAAATCGCAAATGATCATTTTAACGAAGTTGATTGATAGAGACACCAACAATAATGTGTCCGTAGGTACAACACTCATGGTGTCCGAAGTTACAACATCTGATGTTTTTGCATTCAAAATTCTATAAAAAATAAAAAATTGAGATCTGACGACTTTTACTATTAAAACTGAAAAGTCAAAATCTCAGGGATTAACCCCTTATATTCCATTTTATCATATAAAAATTGAAGGGGAAGAAAAATATTAATATACTGAGGTACTAAAAAATTTTGAGCGTCTAAAAACAGTAAATTAATTATAATTAGGGGAAAGTGGGGGCTAATGGGACGCAGGGCTAATGGGACAAGTGAATTTTTTTCCATAATATAAATATTTCAGAAAAAAAATTTACATCACTTATTGGTAACAGGTGTAGCACACATTTGCAAAATGGAATATCTGTCATAACGAATTTTTTCTGCGCAGAAAAAATACAAATTTGTTTTTAACAACCAATAGCAAAAATTTAGTTTTGTAATTGATTGAACTTCATGAATGGGGTATTTGCATGAGTGAGGGATTTGCTTGATTTTATACTTTTTCGATACATTATGGTCTAAAACTCCCAAATTTCGGATTTTTAGGTTCAAAAATGTGTTTTAAATAATTTAAAATTCAATTTTATTTTTGCCAAAACGTCAGAAAAGTCACGTTATCAGAAAACGGGCTTCTATTGAATGTGACATCACAGCGCATGAAAACCATTGTGTTTTCTGTTTTCACGTGATCAGAAAACGGGCTTCTATTGGATGTGACCTCACAGCGCATGATTTGTTTTTCGAAAGTGTTTTCGCGCCCAAACAAAAAACGAAATTTCAAAAATTTATAGCTCAGAAACTAGGCTACGGAAATACTTGATGTAAACGTCATTCTTCATGGGTATCTACTATTTTAATAAAATTTAATCTCAAAACGTGAGAATACCTCATTTTTAAGAATGTCTTAATCTTATTTGATGACACTTTTAGATTCTACAAATACTAGAGAGCAAGAAAATATAAATGAAAAAATACAGAACTGCACTAGAAAATAATTATTTCTATAATTGTAAGTTATATTGTGGGGGCTAATGGGACATGTCTTGTGGGGACTAATGGGACAACTTACTGTGGAGGTAAAACGCTCGGTTCCAGCAAAACCGACTGAAATGCTATTGGGGAATTTATCTCCTGGGAGCAAAATATTCGTTTGGTCTATGGCTCAATGGTCTATGGCTCCCATTAACTCAATAGTACCATACATTAATAATAAAGGCATTTAAAATTAATAAATGACTTTTATTTCTGAATTATAAAGCATGTCCTACTAGCCCTGCACTTTGTCCCAATAGACCCCACGTATGGGGGCTAATGGGACAGTAGCATTAAATTACAAAAGTTGAGATAACACTTAGATAAATAATGTTATTTACTATCCAAGAATATTTTTATAAACTTAAATGTAAAATCTTTTTAAATTCAAAAAATTATAATAATGGCTTTATTTATGATCTTTTAAGAGCATTTTTTAAATGTCCCATTAACCCCCACTTTCCTCTACTTTAAATTTCAGATGATTTCACGTTAGCCACTAGATAGCATTTGTTTACATTCAATATCAACCCCCAATTCAAGTTTCCATTTTTCCCGAATTTTAAAACGCGGTGGCCGAAGGTACAACTGTTCTTAGGTACAACAGTCTCCCCTATTGTTTGTAAAACCGTAATACATCTGCTTATCCTATTTACTATTATAATAAGGAAGTTGCATGCGTCAGATTTTCAAAAACAAACAAGTGTTCCGTATGTTTTTTTGTATGGTAAAATGAAATATCTAGTCAGTTTTTCAAAAAAATGTACAGGTAATTAAATATTTTAATTTAAAAGTCGAGAAAAAAACACATGACTGCCGTTTATTTTTCTAAACTGTAGGATGACGTCAACAATAATACCATCAACTCCATTGCTTTTCAACAATGCCTATTGTAAGATGACGTCACATCCAAACTCTTGACGTTTACGCGCGTTTAAAAAAGGGGATTTTTGTTAATTTTTTTGGCAATCAAAAAATTTCTCGATCGGCCTCAAATTTTGATTAGTTGCTTATTTTTGCAAGAAGAATCGATTAAAAAAATAAAAAAAATCATGCTACTTCCTCATTGTGAAAGTGTGTCTGTGTGTTTGTTAATCTTTCACGCAAAAACTACTGAATGGATTTTAATGAATAATGTAGCTTTAACATCAGAATAGGACATAGGCTATAATTTATAAAGAGAAAATCAGTCCTTCATTCTTTTTTTCACATTTTTCCTGCTTTTTTCACTTATTTTTCCGTGTTTGAAAACCTGTTTTACCAGTCATGCAAGCCAATAATAGGAAACTTTAGTACCAGTGTTGTAGTTACTAGGCAATTTTATTAATCTCTATATAAATAAAAACGTTTGTGGCTGTGTGTGTATGTATGTGTGTTCCGCATCTCCTTTTAAACCACGCCGAAGGCGTGGACTATTCCTCCATTTCAAGATTTTTCCCCTTTGAAATAAATATATTTACTGAAAAATATAATTTTTTTCATGGAAAACGAGTTATAAATAAAATTTTGTTTCAAACACTGAGTTATAAAACTAACTATATTTTTATAGCTCAGTGGTTTGTTTTATAGCTCAGTGGTTTCAAATGAGACAGATCACTAGACTTTTTCATTTACTAAACTTTTTTTATTATAGTTTCAAATATGTTATTTTATAAAGACACCAAGATATTAAACATTATCAGGAACATCGGGATTGTAAAAAAGTGACAAGAACACCGGGATTGGAAAATTAGCGGGAACATCGGGATAAGAAAAATTACCGGGTTAAAAAATTACCGAGAACACCGGGATAGGAAATTTACCCTAAAGACACCAGGAATACCGGAATATAAAAATTACTGGAAACACCGAGATAGGAAAATTACCGGGAACGCCTGGATTAGAAAAATTACCGGGACCACCGGGATAGGAAAAATTACCGAAAACACCGGGATTAGAAAATTACCGGGAACACCGCGATAGGAAAGAGGCGCCTGGGATACCGGGATGATTTGTAATATTGCTAAATTTACAAAATTATAAATGTATTTTAAGAAAACTTTTAAAAAAATAATTTATACACCCCACCCGTACAAGGCCGGGTATAACAGCTAGTTCTACCATAATGATTTAATTTATTGAAAATTGTTGTAAATTACTCTACCTAGATTCTCATGAACGATGGGGTAAGAAAAAGTTGACGGAAAAAGGAGAAAAATATTGGCCTGATGACTTAAAAGTTGTGTAGTATTTAAATTTAAACCTTTCTATCAGACTTTCGAGAAGGGAAGTGTGAAAATTAATCCATACAAGACGAGTATGTACATAAAAATATTCGGGAATAAATTGACTTACATTGTAAGTAATGAACTTAATAATTTTTGAGTAGGAATACTAATTGCTTCGAAATAAAAAAGTTTTATTTTTAAAATAGATACAAAATTTAAATTAACCTGCAATCTGCTTTGAAGCATCTGAGAAACTGCTTAAAAATGCGTTGAAATTGCGTCTAAAGTGAAGTTTTATTAAAGAAGTCTAGTTAGTATTTTGTATTAACAGTATTAGTATATGAAGCCTGCATGTAAAGTTATCAGTTTTTTTAAAGACATTTCAGCGGTCTTAAAAAAACTACAGATTTTTTACAGAAAACTGCAGACACAAAGTGTTTCTATTCCCTTCATTTTTTAAAGCAATTCTGCAGACTTTTTCGGCTGGGTGCTAAGGAAATACTTGTTGCTAAGTTCAGAAGTACTACCAAGATATAAGACAATTGACTCAAAATATATACATGATTATTACATCATGATTATTAAAATATTACATGATTTACATGATAGTATACATTGTTGAATCGGATGAAAGAATAAGATGTAACCTTAGTACATACAGGGTGTTTCAAAATTGCGTTGCACGGCTTTTATTCGGAACCAACGCCTCCTAGGGTCTTGTAAGTAAGCACCTAGCGGCGAAATTAAAAAGTTAAAAAAAGTAATTTAAAAACTAAAGGAATTTTCAGTGTTATTGTGTAGTTTTGTGTTTTTTAGTTTAAAGAACGCAAAATTTAATCAAAAAATCAAAAAAATTTGCAAATATGCGAACTTTTTCTTTTTTGACCCCTGAAAAAGTGCTATTTTCACACGCTAATATCTCGGTGAATATTCAAGATATTTTAATGAATTTTTTTTCAGTGAGTTCTTCATGATGTTAGCAACAATACTCTCATTGAGGCTTTCGCTCTATCTCCTTTAGTTTTAAATTAATTTTTTTAACTTTTTAATTTTACCGCTAGGGGGCGCTGTAAGTCACCTCAATGGATTCTCCAGGCTCACTTACCTAGGGGTAGACCTTACTTTCATGACCCTAGGAGGCGTTGGTTCCAAATAAAAGCCGTGCAACGCAATTTTGAAACACCCTGTATATCCTTAGTACTCATATTACTCATTCAACAGAAACATCTTGTTGTAAAGCCTATATTTTCAAATTTTATTACAATAGAATACGGTATAAATTCAGAAAAATCCATACAGAGAGGAGTATTTGTTGCGACGAGAGAGATTTCATTGACATTGGGCTTGAAAATAAATTGTTTTATATTCTCTTCAAAAGCATTTTAATACCAATTCCAGTACGTATATAAGTTCTGGGCTATTTGTTCAAACAATACCAGTGAACTGTAAACTATAATTTAAATTAAATTTGATACAGTATTTAAATAAAATAGCTGTTAAGGTGCACAGTTTCAATACAAGATCTTAAGCTATAAAGAGGATCAACAATTATTTCTGAAAAGAAATATATTCAAGCAATCACAGTCAATAACTGCTATTGTTAATTATAAATTTCTTTAATTAATTTCTAAAAGTAATTAAAATTAGATTATAAATCCCTTCCGTCAATTGGATATGCACAGTCGCATCTTCTGGCCCGTAAAATTGGGAAAGACTTCCATTTTTCATGCGTTCATATTTCCTGGTTGTGTATTCCTGTAGAGGAATCAATTAATAAACGTTAGTCTCAAAATGAGTAATTAACGAAATTAATGATCTTCTTAACCAGAATCGTAAGAACTCGTAATAAATCTTTCCTATTGGTGATGTTTTCAAGCCTGTTTGGAGACTTTATAGGAAAATCATTAGCCTGAGTGTATTTAGCATTTATGTTGTTTGCAGGAAATTTCATATGTTTCCCACCATAAATTACGTATTTATAAAAATGAGTGAATGATAATCATGCAGTTAAAGCCATTCACTTAAAAATATCTTTGCATAGTCTTCTGGTATGGTCCATTTAAATTTTCACGTGGAACTTATTTAATTGAAGCCTGCACTTTAAACCATCCAATTTGTAAAGAGTAAAATTAAAAGCTTGTTAAAGATGCATGTAATTTGACTGCTTGAATAAGTAAGCTGATGATAAAGAATCAAGATGGGAATAAAAGAGATTGAGTGATTTCAAAAGATTGGTGGAATTATTACCATTTTGACATATGCATTTTTGTCGTTGTGGGTTATTTTTCAAACAGATTATAATTATCCTTGATTGTAAAGAATTATATTAATAATTTCATTTATAAATGTATTTTATAATTTAATCATCTAATTTCCATAGACTTGTCTGATACCATTTTTATTTGAAAGTACTGCATCTGTCTTAAAATACTTTTTTGTGAAGCTGCCTGTAGGGCATTTGCTAGATTTTTCTATTGGACTATAACTTTATAAATTTTAGGTCATAAATCTTTTTAAGGTAGTAGGTAAAATAAAGTATTCAACGCAAGACCTATTGAAATAAATTTTATTTGGAAATAGAAAAATTCAATCTTAAAGTAGGTTTTTTAAAAACGAGAACTTAACTCATTTTAAACTCTTCCGTTCATGTGATATGAATATCAACTTTCTATTATCCTTAGGCCATGCTATTTTTTCTTAAACAAAAATCTTGCTAACTCAATCTACAAACTTTAAGTTAACCAACGATTTTTAAGTTGTGAATTAAATACCTTAACAGGGAGATGTTTTAACTCAAGATGTTTCATTTTTGAGTACGCATATTTTCAGAAATGAGTATATTCATGTTTTCAAATTTGAGTACATATGGATCGGAGCCAGTTCGAGTACTTTTTACTCAGTTTTGAGACTATCGATTTAAGAGTGCTGTCTTACGTATAATCCGCTAATAATAAACTATTAATACCCTAACCTCGAACCTACAAAAGGGAACACTAAACGATTTAAACATTTAAAGGCTAATGAAACTATTTCCCGAACAAACTACTAAACATGTCAATCCTAATGCATCAACACAGTTACAGCCAATTACGACACCAGTACCTCCACCGGCATTTAAATCCCAAACCCTACTCCTTCTCCAAACTTCAAAAACTTGTCAAAATGAGTGCCAAACCCAGCCAACCGTTCCCCTGAACATTCCCCAGGCCTGACGCCCCATGACGTGACTTGTTGCCCCGGCCGACCGGAACCTCGCCGGGCTGCGATTTAATTTTGCCCTACGCCCCATGTTCTCTCTATTTAATGGTTAAGTGTATCCATCGACTCTGTCGGCGCTCAGTTGGAGTAAGAGGCATCGGGACTTTACCGGTTAAGTTGCTAATTATTGCAGTTTTGAGGGGTGATTTGGGGCAAATAAACAGTGGGGAGTGGTGGTGTGTTATGGAAGTTCGAAGTTATGGTGGGGATTGTGTGAAGGATGTGTATACATCAGGAAATAATGCCGGGTATCCAATTTAAACATGAATAAATAAATACAGTGTGTTTTGGGATAAAGGGATGTTTATGTTCATAAATGTCTACTAAATAACTGAATAACTGATTACTTACCTTGTACGAAATTTTTTAATAGTTATAATTAGTGATGGGCAGGTATCGATACCAAATACTTAAGTACTCGATACCTATAGGTATCGAGTGTATTCGATACCCACAGGCACAGGTATCGAGTGTATTCGATACCCACAAAAGTATCGATACTTTATTCACATATTTCGTTTTAAATTTTTCAATGAAGTAATCTTTATAATACCTACTGTAGATCAAACGCAGCCTGTTTCCGTTTTCATTTTGCAACGCTCAAACCCAAGCCGTTAATCATCCGCGAGAGAAATTTGACGCGGCTAGGTTTTTCCCCCGCCAAATCCTTCGCCTCTATCCACCTCCAGACCCCTAGCTACGGGGCTTTTTGATGTATCGCTTTCAGTTTTTTGAATATTAGTCTGATTATGGATAGGCCCTAAAAAAATTGTCCCTTCAGGTTCGTTTCCCGACATTGAAAAAAAGTACTCGATACCTGAAAATACTCGATACCTATAAGTATTCGATACCAGAGTATTCGATACCTATGAGTATTCGATACCAAAGTATTCGATACCTAAAATTATCGATTTTGCCCATCACTAGTTATAATTCTTTTGTGGGGGGGGGAAATTTCCAAATTCTGTAAAATTTTCTGTTTTCGGTACTTAAAATTCACAACTGAATGAAAATCTCAAAATGTACAATATCTTAAACTTATTTTTTCTTCTATCATTCATAAAAAATTCAAAATACAAATCGTTCATAAAAATCAATAAATGTGATTTGTTTAAATAAAGATTCAAAAATTTTTTTTCTTTTACTAGATGTGTTATTGGATAAGAGATAAATTAAGTTTTAGTTCTAAGTACGCTAAATTGAGGATAGTTTTTGGTCATTTTGTATAGTGAATGCTGAAAATTTTACTAAAAAAATTCAATGATGTTTCTGTATTTAGACAAGCTTATTTTCACTTATACATGGCTTCATATAAATCAAATAATAATATAGTAGGGCTGTTAAAGGGAAGAATTGTTCATATTTTGATAAAGGCACCAAAATTGGTGGAAATGTAGTTTCAAACATGCTGAATACAAAATGGACCAGAACCACTCTGGCGGAAGTCACGTTTGGGACTTCCGGTCAATAACAAAATGGCCGCTCGCTGGCCTATTTTCGGTTGTTTTAATGATAAAAAGGCAATTTTGGTGTCAAATATTATATTCTAAGGTTCAAGGAACATTATTATGATGCAAAAATATGCAATTTATTTTAAAAAATTGAGTAAAATCCAATAAATCTCTTAAATAGCGAAAAATTCTAAGTTTAGAAATATTTAAATTATGTATATATTTTCACACAAACACATATAGTAAATAATTTAGGCATTAATAATGGAAAAATAATTTAAAACAATCATATTTATATAAATTGATGAAAACTTCCACGACCTGAAGATACATTTATTTGATTTTCCGGGATAGATGGCCGTGTTTGAATGGAATTTCCAAACGTTACGCTCTCAGCTTCGGAGAGCATCCTCAGTGGCAAAAAATCAACTGATAAAAATTGAAAATAAAAACAAATACCAAACAATTACAGCGTGAATGCTAACGTGGAATGAAAATGAGATCAAATACTAATACTATTGTTGTGCTGGCTTTATCCCGCATTTCTTAAGTGCCGGGTGCCAGACGCTCGGAATGGAAACACCCTCCTCTTTTCTATTGAAATTATTCTTGTGTTTGAAAATTTCTATTGCTTCTCTTATTAATCGGATGGATTGATGGTTGGTTGTTGCCAGGATTTCGGTGTTATTAAACAGTACTCTATGGTCCCCATTTGTTAAAGTATGCTCTGCCACGGCCGACTTCTCAATCATCATATTTATATTTTTATTCGGACTTTATTTACATTTTCCTTGCAAGCGCAAAGATCAGTGCACAGAAGTTTAGCCCTCAAGCAATTGCAGCGCGATGAACACATTGTTTTGCAACCGCAGCAAATGAGTTCACGGCAAGATGCAGATGCTTCTGACAAAGATGTCCAATAGGGAGTCCATTTTTCTTGAACTTTATGCCGAACGGTATTAGTTTTGGAATTGGTGGAATGTAAAAATATATTGTCTCAATATTCTAGCAGTCTTCGAAAATTTATTGTAAAAGCTCTTTTTCGCTGAAAGATACAGTTGAATCATCTAAGGCATCGGCAACATTTTCACGAAATGACAAATATATTTCTCTTCCTTTAGGGTACTTCATAAGTCCATCAATCGTTTCAAGCAACTTCTCTTTTAGTCTGGTTGAGTTCACTCTACCTTCGATTTGTAGTCCATACTTGACTAGTGTATTTCTATATAAATTAGCCATGTCAGCTAGCCTAAAAAATATTCTGTCGTACCTATATTCTTCAATCATATTTACAATTTCTACAAAAGCTAGTGACTCTATTTCCGTCTTGTCATTGTG
This sequence comes from Tetragnatha versicolor, assembly GCA_024610705.1. NCBI lineage: Eukaryota > Metazoa > Arthropoda > Arachnida > Araneae > Tetragnathidae > Tetragnatha > Tetragnatha versicolor. The sequence continues at coordinate 41,102,651 of JANDEH010000006.1, forward strand.
GCCTTCATTGGAATTTAGACTCTTGTGTTTGATATCTCTTACGCGATTATTAAAAGAAACGAGGCATCGACGACGGTGGTATTTAACTTCGGACGATATCACATCGTCAACAGCAAGTTTAGCTAATAAATTTGGATCTTCCATCAACTTTGCAGATTCCCACAGCCTTTCACTGAATGAAAGGTTCGTAATCAAGTGATGTTGTTCATCTTTAATCAACTCATCACGAAATAAGCAGTGCCTTTTCCTTAGTGATCGAGTGTATGCTCGTTTCGGATCCTCAAGGGGATTTGGGGGTTCAAGAGGACTTTCGAGGTTCTCTTCTAGTTGCCTTAACTTCTTTATATATATTTCTAGCTTAACTGAATTATACTTAGCTCGACAACTTTTATGTCACACTGACCCTTTTTGTTTTACTTTGAGGAGCTCCACAAAGCCGGTCAAGATTTAAAGTTGTTGGTATAGCATTTAATTTCTGAAAGTCGATCAGATTTTCTTCTAGAGTTAATATAACTCGAAGCTATTGAATGCACTACAGATTTGGAGTCGTCAACTACTTGGCAGAAAATACAAATATCCCAATTAATCATCGGTCGATGATCTTCAATATGATTAGAAATAGTTTGGGGATCAAACCATTCTGCCATTAGAGATAATACCTTGATTTTTATCTTCAGATATAAATCAAATTCTTCAAAATTCTGCCCCTAAACCCCCGAAAGAGGAGAAAAAGGATTTTTTATTTAGGTATAACCAATCGCAGGAAACATACCTAACACGGGATTTCACGTGCCCAAACAACTTTTCTGTATAAATGCTTCAAAACGCGTACTGTACTAAAGTAGCTATATGTTATACATTTTATCTATTTATTTTATGCATGATTTAAATGTTAATGTGTTTTACAAAACTTAATTAAGTTCAGTTTTAAAATATGTTTAAAAATAAAAAAAATAAAAATCTGAAGAGAACTAAGGTTACTTATAGGATGCATCTAGTGGTCAGGAACTTAATGTTTCTAAACTTAGAATTTTTAGTTATTTAAGAGATTTTATTGGATTTTACTTAATTTTTTAAAATAAATTGCACATTTTTGCATCATAATAATGTTTCTTGACCCTTAGAACTTAATATTTGACACCAAAATTGCCTTTTTATCATTAAAACAACCGAAAATAGGCCAGCGGGCTGCCATTTTGTTATTGACCGGAAGTCCCGAACGGGACTTCCGCCAGAGTGGTTCTGGTCCATTTTGGATTCAGCATGTTTGAAACTACATTTCCACCAATTTTGGTGCCTTTATCAAAATCTGAACAATTCGGGTGTTTTTCCCTTTAACGGCCTTACTAATAAGCTTTATAAATATGAAGTTATTGAAATTTATTATACAAGATAATATAACTACATATCGTAAAGATTATAAAGATACATTTTTAGCCTCATATTTTCCTCTCATATTCATGTTTCGTTTAAATATTTTACAAGGGTATTTAAAGTACCCTTCATGGTAAATGAAAAGGGTGTTTTTTAGGGTTATACAACGCAATCAAAAAAAGGATTTTCGGAAATTAAAACCAATTTTCATAACCAGGAACTTATTATAGTATAATATTCTGAAGGATATTAGTTGGTACAATTTTGGAGGTAATTATCAACGTTAATAAACCTATATGTAAAACTTATAGTATCTGATTGCATCAAACAAAGAAAGTTATTCAAAACGAAGCTATCAATTATCTACTCTTAGCAAAAAATGGTATATAAAATGATTAAATGGTTTCTTGGAAACTGAAACGCTCGTATGCACATTTAATCTTAGTAGATAATAAAATGCTTCTATAAATAATGGTAAGGGGGATAATAACCGAACTTTTTATCCGAAGTTTATTGAAAGAACATTATCTGGATAAGAGACGATAGCTTAATTCTAAGGAATATTCAAAAACTAATTTAATACTTTTTTTTGTTTTTAATTTTTAAAAATTAAGACATCATCCATCATTTTTTAAAAGATTTAACTTTTAAGAACTAATTAACGATGATTAATTTTAATGTTCCTTAATTTTTACTCACGATTTCTACAAACCCTCTTTGTGCACTGTTTTAATGAAAAATAATCTAAAATTAAGTTTGTAAATACCTGGTAAGGGTATTTATATATGCGAGGTAAAAGAAATTGAACATCTTTTTCAAAGTCATAAACTACCCTTAGTTTTGACCAAAAGAATGTATGATTATATTTTGTAAAATTATACCTGGGTAATTAAAATACCTTTGTATCGTATGGAAAATAATTATATACTAGTAGGAAATAGAGGGGCTTACTACTCACTATTTTATACACTATTTTGAGTTGAAAGGAAATTATTTTGTCTGGATGCTTTTGGGGAAATTGTGTATTCATTTAGATAATAAATTAATCGAGTAGTTCGGAAAATGTGAAAGACAAATATATAGAAAGTCCTTAAATTATAATGAAAGTAGGGTAAAAGAAAAATAAATTCGTTGGGGAATCAATCAAGCTCATTAAGTATATATGAAGTATCACATTACGTATTCGTACTAAAAGACGAAATTCTTCGGAATTACCCATCCAACTATTATTATTCCATTAGTTAATTACTTTATCTTAAGGGAAAAAATAATTATAATTTATGTTTCAGATGAAATTGAGTCAAGCACCATAAATTTATACTTCATAAAATTTCCAATGGCAGAAATCAGTAAGATGAATATTAATTTTGCTTCAATAATTAGGAACCAATAATAAAAAGACAACAAGATGCGTGATGAATAATTAAGTATTTGATGAATGATACATTCAAGTGATTCTTTCCAGTCTTCTGATAAATCTTATTTAAAAAGTCACACTTGGTATGGTGACATTTGATCATAAATTATTCTAGTTTGCATATTAAGATAAAATAATCCGTTTAGTGGTGTATGATCAAAGCGCTAAAACAGCAACGCAATGGCAAACAGAAATGCAAGTAAAAGATGTTGACAAAATGTTTTATTCAATAACGTAACACTAATATTTAATGCGATTAACATCGTAAATTCTATCTTATAATCCGATTTACTTTAATCTCCAGTTGTTTCCTTGAATTTCGCTCATGGAACAGAAATATTCACATTCGAGTGTTTGTACCGCACGGTAAAAAGAAAGAAAAATCTATCTTAAAGCATTTTTCAATTAGAATGTAAGAAATAGATTCTTTAAGAAAGGAGTTCTTTTTTTTCCTCCTTTTTTTTCCCAACGAGGTCTTTTATTAGTTCAAAAAATAAACCGATTATAAGTAATCCTTCTGTTATTAAGTATTTAAAAAGTGGAAAAGCGTTTGTAGTGACATTTTATTAGTTTCAACGGGTTTTTTTGCATCAAGGGCTAAACCAAGCTGAGTAGGTCCTTATTGTCGGTTTGGGGGTCGTATGTTAAATAATAGGAATAAAAGGACTGGGTCCAGCGAAAAAGAACAAACTTGGTAGCATACAGCACTCTTTTCAGTTCACCTTTAGAAATCTTTCTAAAACGTGCGTTTTTAAACAAACAAAATATTCTACATAAAATATGCTAGATGCTATGAAAGTGTTAAATTTCATTAAAAAACAAGCTAACATTTTTGTTGGTTAAAGAATAATAGTTAGAAATTTGTGTGACAAAAATTGCAGAATAAGCTAAACCAAATAGAGAAAAACAATAAAGTGATTACTGATTAATTTAAAAAATCATGTGATTACTATTTATCTTCACCGACATTATTATTTAGGATTTTCCCCCAAAAAAACCTGCTCTTGGTGACATGCCGTAAGTTATTAAAATATTCTTCCTACTCTTTCCTATCATACTTATTTTACACTCCTTTTACATTCAAAGAGAAAATTCGATATTTCTTACCGAAATAAGCACGGCTTTAGTAAGTATTGATATGCAACCAGTCGATAATATAGAATCGATAGGATTAATGATAAATTAGATTCAAATAGGGATTCCATAAATTAAAAACACCATCAATATAAAAGAGGAATTCCATTCAAATTTTCTAAAAGAGAGGATCCTAAAGGAAACTATTACTAGTTAAGTAATTTATGCACAAACCCATCTTAAAATCCGTAGGTAATTATCTTTTCCTTTGAAGAGTTCCCTTAAAAGGAACCGTAACCATACTAAAGAGATAATCACCATTCTTATGAAGAACCGTGGTCTTTCACTTTTCGTGGTTTCATATATATCCATTCCCTTTTTCTCTTCTCTTCATTGCTTTTTATAAACGCATTTGCGACAGTTTATTTTTTAATGAGAGCCGTAGAGTGTTATCTCATTTTTGAGAGAAAAAAATTTCTGAATGAATCGCTGGCTTCACGACTCCTTGTAAAAACATGGAAGCTTCCTTTCTCAAAAATGACACCAGTTAGTGCTGGCGTAAGAAATCCACTCCGCGTTTTATGAAAAAGTCTTAAGAGGTTAAGTTTTGCAACCTCACGGAATAAATTTATTAAGTGTGCTTAACGTATATTTGCATTTTTATTTGATCTATCCGAATGTTTGCGTAGGGATTTTAAACAAAGAGCAGCCGGTATTACTCCCTTTAATTTTATTCTTTTGATATTTTATGCGAGTCTTTATCTCTTAATACATATTTAAAAGGAATTGTGTGTATGTTTTCAAAAAGTACTGAATTTTAAGAGTTTTATTTTTGCTGTCAATTTTTTTAAAGTTTTGTATCTGAAAATACCTATCGCATTTGCAAATAAATCAATATATCACTATTATTTTATTTCATATAATATCCACAATCTAATTAAAAACAAAATTCATTACATCCTTTACGGTACTAAAACATTATTTCTTAAGGTTTTTAGTTGATGTTATTTCCGATCTTGGTTTTAGGTAATAGTTCAAAACTGAAAAGGTTATATTTACATTCTTTGATAGGTCAAAGTGGGATTTTTTTATTTTAGTTTTTTAAAATTGTATAAATAAAAAAATATTTGAAATTATCCCAGAAAAACAAAGTATTTTTGTTTTACAATTCAAAATATAGGAGTTGGAAAATCACTCGGTTTCATTTTTTTCAGACTGATAAACTTTCTTAGCATAAAAGATACAATTTCAAACTAAACACTATCACACCTAATCATTTACTAACACATATTACTTTTTCGAAAAATGGTTGCAATTTTGCATGTAAAAAAGAAGGGAACACGGTGATATCCAATTCGCCTCATCAACGAATCAAAAAAAATTAAAAAAAAAATTAAAAATTAAAGTAACAAAAAGTTGGGGAAAATTTTCAGTCAGTACCCTGAAAATATCAAACGTCTACAGAATCCATCTCTCTGATAAATAGTTGAAAAAAAGCTTTAGAGTAAGAACGCTTCTATAGAAGAAAAATATATATTTATGTATCGAAAACCGATTCTTTCTCCTAACTCCTGATCGGTTCAAAAAAGAAAACGTTATCTTTTACGGGTTATCTTCCAAAATATTGAAAGTTAATTTTTATTTGATTTTTAAAACTTAAGATTTGAGAAGTCGATTAAAAATTATAGGTGTTAAACTACGATGTAAAATATTATTAATTGTGTAATTTAAATGAAGATTATTTTTCTACAATATTTTTTTGTAATAAATGCTTTCTAACACTCATTAAACGATGTTATTGCAACAAAGAATTAATAAATAGGGGGTTTTCTAACTTGATTTCGCGTGCTTTTTCGTGATTATGCTTAGTGAAAATAGCCATTTTGTTCCTTAAAATCTGTAGTTTACGAATCGTGATGGTGGACACTTCGGGTCTGCGCCAGGAGATGGTGAGAGGCGCAGAAGTGGAAAATCGACGAGTTTCAATTTTGTGTTGTTTGGAGTCAAAATGGTTCCTTTTACTTTTTTAATTTGCTCAAATGCCCCATAATACGAGAGAGGCGAGGGAGGACTAACGGGACATAGAGTTTGGAAAGGATCAGTTCACTCCAGTAGAAGGGGTGGAAGGATAAAGTGGAACGTAAAAATTGGTAAGCCTATTTTCTCTGAGGCGCAGGCTTATAGTCATCCATTAACGTAATGAAAGGTGCCATTCTTTTCCTTATTTTCAGGCGAGAAATAATTGCGATAGTAGAAATCTGGCAACGCTCACTAGGGGTAGGGAGAGGTGCAGGAAAAAATTACGAAAATCAGCAATATCTCCTGAAAAATAATTTCTTTTCTGCACCAACTGCGGTTGAATGTTTTGTAAATTGACACCAAAAATGGGTAAAATGCATTAAACCGATTTTCGAACGATTCTTCTACTTAAAATAGGGCCTGAAAGGTGTAGAAAAAAATAAGGGGAAATTCTCAACTTTTAAGTCTTTTAAAAACTTATTTTTACTCGTGAAGAAGCACTAATTTCAGGCTAATTTTTCCCTTTATACACTTAAGAATACGAAATACCATCGTTGATATCTGGGACCTGCGATTAAGGAGGGGGGCAGGGGCAGAAAAAAATATTCCTGTTTTTATACTCTTCGTGAGAGTAAAATTCAAAATTTTCTACTTTTAGTAGAGTCATAAGTGGTGCAAATGAAGAAGATAGATACCTGACATGTCTAACAGCCCGTTAGAAAAGAGTTCCTCCCATTGGAAGGTGAAATGGAAGGGTTAAGCGGAACATGAGGAAGTATATGGGATGTTTTGAAAAAAATTGTGTCTATTTTAGTGAAATAATGTAGAAATCTATTTGAGCAGGTTCTATGTAATCTGTAGAACTGGATATGCGACAATAAGTAACTTTCATTCTCGACCGAGGATAATAATTGGGGCAGAAAAAAGTTAAAATTATACTTTACTGAGAAAAAGAGTATTTATCCTGTTTAAAAGGTTTTATGGACTGAAATTTTTGATTGGGGTCACTCAAGGTGGCCTATCCTGAGAAGCATAAACTCATCTTTGGGGGTTGAATGGATGAAATGGAATACTAATTCCATTTTTTGACAAATGGCGTGAAATTTCTTGGAAGAGAGTGATAATAAACAAATCGATTCCTCTTTCCAACTCTCTCGAATGGGTTACCCAACAATGAAATTTGGGAATCAAGACAAGGGTCCGTGGTCGGCGCAGAAAAATTTTATACATTAAATTTTAGTTTGTATTATTGTGTCTAAATAAGATAAAATATCCCTAAAATAAGAAATTTCATAGCAGATATGAAGGAGACCCATGTTAAAACTGTTTCTTGGAGGGTAAGAGGATAAAATAGAATATTAGGGGGTATAACATTTTACTATTTTACTAAAAAGTGAGTATTTCTCGAAAAAATTGCATTAAAAGGATTCGATTTTCCAATTTTACTCCATGGAATATGATACGTATAAGATAAATCTGTAGTATTAGGCAGGGGAAGGTTAGTTGGGCAAAAAAAAACCTGTAATTATTACAAAATTAAGACAAAAAACTTTATAATATTCTAATTTTTTGAGAAATAATTAAATGTCTTAAATTTGTAATAATTACAGGGTTTTTTTGCCCAACTAACCTTCCCCTTCCTAATACTGCAGATTTATCTTAAACGTATCATATTCCATGGAGTAAAATTGGAAAATCGAATCCTATTAATGCAATTTTTGCGAGAAATACTCACTTTTTAGTAAAATAGTAAAATGTAATACCCCCTAATATTCTATTTTATCCTCTTACCCTCCAAGAAACAGTTTTAACATGGGTCTCCTTCATATCTGCTATGAAATTTCTTATTTTAGGGATATTTTATCTTATTTAGACACAATAATACAAACTAAAATTTAATGTATAAAATTTTTCTGCGCCGACCACGGACCCTTGTCTTGATTCCCAAATTTCATTGTTGGGTAACCCATTCGAGAGAGTTGGAAAGAGGAATCGATTTGTTTATTATCACTCTCTTCCAAGAAATTTCACGCCATTTGTCAAAAAATGGAATTAGTATTCCATTTCATCCATTCAACCCCCAAAGATGAGTTTATGCTTCTCAGGATAGGCCACCTTGAGTGACCCCAATCAAAAATTTCAGTCCATAAAACCTTTTAAACAGGATAAATACTCTTTTTCTCAGTAAAGTATAATTTTAACTTTTTTCTGCCCCAATTATTATCCTCGGTCGAGAATGAAAGTTACTTATTGTCGCATATCCAGTTCTACAGATTACATAGAACCTGCTCAAATAGATTTCTACATTATTTCACTAAAATAGACACAATTTTTTTCAAAACATCCCATATACTTCCTCATGTTCCGCTTAACCCTTCCATTTCACCTTCCAATGGGAGGAACTCTTTTCTAACGGGCTGTTAGACATGTCAGGTATCTATCTTCTTCATTTGCACCACTTATGACTCTACTAAAAGTAGAAAATTTTGAATTTTACTCTCACGAAGAGTATAAAAACAGGAATATTTTTTTCTGCCCCTGCCCCCCTCCTTAATCGCAGGTCCCAGATATCAACGATGGTATTTCGTATTCTTAAGTGTATAAAGGGAAAAATTAGCCTGAAATTAGTGCTTCTTCACGAGTAAAAATAAGTTTTTAAAAGACTTAAAAGTTGAGAATTTCCCCTTATTTTTTTCTACACCTTTCAGGCCCTATTTTAAGTAGAAGAATCGTTCGAAAATCGGTTTAATGCATTTTACCCATTTTTGGTGTCAATTTACAAAACATTCAACCGCAGTTGGTGCAGAAAAGAAATTATTTTTCAAGAGATATTGCTGATTTTCGTAATTTTTTCCTGCCCCTCTCCCTGCCCCTAGTGAGCGTTGCCAGATTTCTACTATCGCAATTATTTCTCGCCTGAAAATAAGGAAAAGAATGGCACCTTTCATTACGTTAATGGACGACTATAAGCCTGCGCCTCAGAGAAAATAGGCTTACCAATTTTTACGTTCCACTTTATCCTTCCACCCCTTCTACTGGAGTGAACTGATCCTTTCCAAACTCTATGTCCTGTTAGTCCTCCCTCGCCTCTCTCGTATTATGGAGCATTTGAGCAAATTAAAAAAGTAAAAGGAACCATTTTGACTCCAAACAACACAAAATTGAAACTCGTCGATTTTCCACTTCTGCGCCTCTCATCATCCCCTGGCGCAGACCCGAAGTGTCCACCATCGCGATTCGTAAACTACAGATTTTAAGGAACAAAATGGCTATTTTCACTAAGCATAATCACGAAAAAGCACGCGAAACCCATTTTCGTGAAGTTAGAAAACCCACTAAAAGGAAAATTGTAAATTTCAATAAAAATTGTAGATGTGGGTCTAAATTATAGTCTGTATAGTCTGTTTATTTAGAAAAGGCTGCTAAAACATCAGCGATAAACCTCCAATATCACCTAATAACGCTCTTCACGCAACCTCAGTGGCCAATTTTTTACAGTAATTTTCCTACTTCAGTATAGACAGCCTATTAGTTGCACTAGACAAATATTTCGATGAGGATTACAATAGTTACTGCTTTTAGTACATAATGTCTCACCGGACTATTCTAAATGAACAGACTATAGGTTATTCTAAACAAGTTAAGATTTGAAAATAAACAACTCTGTGTTGAGAATTCTAATACACGCCAGTTTCTCTTGTTAATTTTACATTTGAAAGGATTTTTCAATTTTAATATTTAACTCATAAATGGTTTCATTTTATTTTATAAACTTATAATTTTGAGGTATTAACTCGACTAATTTGTAAATCACCAAAGTTTAAACGTTTTATTTAACTTTTCCAATTACTTTTTGTAGAGTTCACTTGGAGAAAATCTTATTATTTTTTCATAAATTTCAAATTTGTTTTAGATACATAAACAGTAGACAAATAGACCAGAAAACAGTTCAAAGCTAAAATAAAATTTAATATTCAGTTCATACAGTTTTGATAAACAGTTAATTAGGAATATTTAATAAGTACCCAAACCTACTACTATATTATTACTTTGAACATAATTAAGAAAATTAATATTTATCTTATTTAGCAGTAAAATATTTGAGGTAATTGTAATCGTTTAAAGTGTTTTCTGTAAAGCTTAATCTGTGGCAAAATCAAGAGAACATGTTAAACTTAACTCTAACGAAAAATTACTTTCTCTAAACAGATGCTGTATGAAATCAATTAAGGTTTAAACACGATCTTCATTAGACCTAATTAAGTTGTATCCATTATTAACTTTTTTTGACGTCAGTGCGCTACTTATTGAAGTAATTAAAAGTACTTTATAATTTATATTCAACCATTTGAAAATATCTGTAAGCTTCCATCGTCTTTCCAGGTGATTAATGGGTTGAATTTCTTTAAATAAGTAGGAATTTATTTTAGGTTGCTTTTAGTAACCAAACAATGTACCCATTATTCTTTTCTTTTCTTAAAGTTTAAATAAGCAAATAATAAAGTAAAAGATTCAAATTAAGAATTACAGTGCTTTATTAAAAGGTCGTATAGTTGAAAAAATTTTGAGATATAAAATAAATTTCATAATGGTTACTATAACGTATTACAAAAAATTGTCCACTTAATTTAGAAAAAAACTGTTCATCCTCTTTAACAAACATAACCCCCCACTAATATCTCAAGATACTAATTCTGTGGTTCCCAACTAGTAAAATTCTGCAGACCACTTGGCTTTAAATTGAATCACTTATGCACCATCTTGGTACTTTATCTCTCCTATACCTGTCTATTTCTTACTTTCTCAATTTTTGTTATCTTCCTGCACTTTTCCAAGTTCAAAGGTGAAAATAATCATCTGCTACAATTTAAAGATATTATTCAAATAACACTACGATCATTTTAGCCCTTGACTTTGACAATACATACTAGTGAAAAGTGTTCTTAACCAGTATCATAATGACAGTGTCTTCTGCAAGGTTATTATTTATCACCTATTGTTTACACACACTGCTATAAAAAGTATTGAATTTCAGCTTTTTTTTGTTTGTGCTGCTTGGTCCTTTCACGGGCCACATTCATGTGGACCATAGTCGATGGACCACCAGTTGAAAATCCCTCACATAAATAAAACTACGTAGTTACCAAACATATTTACAAGCATGACAAGGCCTCCATTCAACATAAGCTTTACAGGTGGTAAATATTTTTATAAGTACTACTTGTATAAATACGATTTTCTATTTATTAAAAAACGACCATGTTACAGATTATAATCCGTCCCCAACAAGAAATTGAAATAATTATTTCTAACAAATATAGAGCTAGATTATGACGGATACAAGCATTGTATCAGTTGGGTGGGTAGTATTTTTTAAATATGGGAGCTTTATGTGGATCACGAATTAGTAAATAAGCAGCATATTACATAATACTTAATGTTTTTAAACGTAATTTATATAGCATGCAGTTTAAAATTAATGAGATCTTTGGAAATAATTTCTACTTTAATTTTTTTAATCATTTTGGAATAATGCCCATGCAGTGTACAATATATTTTTGGTGAAATATTTAATCTTAATTCTATAGTTTACTTTTAGAAAAGATTTAAATCAACCACTGTACCTTAGGAAATAATAGTACATAGACTTAATTACTTTTTAATGAATAAAATAAATGTAATAAAGATTTTATATGAAAAATATAACATAAGACTAAAAATATGGTAGGTACCTATAAAATTGGTATAAAAGGAACGCTTATCTTTTTTAATGGTTATTTTTTTCAATGTAACCTGAATTCAAATCATTACAAAAATTTTATTGGCCCGAGAAAAATTGAAAAATTGATCAAAACCATAATTTGTTTTATCCATCTGTTTGGGAATAATCTCTGTGGATAATTTTAAGCCAGTATCTGGGGATTTCTCTCAGCTTACGGATGATCTGTAGTAGTAAGTTCCGCTTCGTGTTTCTTATTTGATGTCCGTTTAGTGTTGTACTACTGGTGGCTTGACAATAAATGAAAATTAACTAAAGATTCGTGTCGAGCTAACGACTTTTTTGATGCTTCTGATGGAGTCGCGGCGGTTCTTCCGACCGTCTTTCATATTTAATCCCAAAAAACTTTTCAGAAAAATTTCCAGTTAATTGTTTTGAGTCTCAATAAAATTATTAAAATTCCAGACAAAAGTTACAGCTTCACTCACTGACCAATGAATTGAAACTCTATCATTTCATAAATTAGTATTAAGTGAGACCCCTGTTTCTGCATTAATCCACTGATTTCTAAATAAATTCTACAAGTCACACCACAAAAACACGCAATTGGGTAATCTCACGTGCGACAAATTTACGACGACACGGGGCATATTTGACAAAAACACCACCCTCAGATGGCGAAAAGGCAGAAAACATTCTAGATTTCCCAAACCACAGCTCATTAAAATTGAATTCAAAATTCCATGACACATTTTTCAAATCTCCCACGAAGCCAATCCCGAAAAATTCTGTCATGCCGATAATTTTCTCCTTTTGCTCCAGGAGGGGAAATCGGGAGAAAGCGAAGAGAAAGGCATAAATTATTCAAATTACTCTCATATTATGCATGAATAAGAGGTAGTTTCATTCTAATATTCACGTCACGTTCTATAAGGTATGCATGCCCGTGAAAAGGGAGGTCTAAATAATTCCATTCGAACATATCTCTTGCTAATCGACCAGAGGGGTTACAAGATGGCATTCTTTTCAGTTTGGAAGGAACATCTTAATGGAAAGCGTCGGATGGTTGTTTTCTGTTTGTTTACACTGCCGAGCTGCTTTTCAATTTAAAAGGAAAAGGGATAGTTTCCTTTTTTTAAGTTGCTTAAATATTATTTCATTTTCGATTAAAGCTTGAAAGTTACATTCTTAAATTATAAAATCGAATACATAAAATTCTAATATCAAACATTGAAAACTTAACTGAATTGAAGGACTTTAAATTGGTATTTATGGCCAAATACTCATATTACCAGTGTTGTTAGTTCAACTTTAACATTACTTAAATATTTACTTGGTAGTTAACTGAAATCATTAGTTGATTTATTTTAAGTATTAAATGTGACTTTCGGTTATACATTTAATATTGAATCCAGTAATTCAATATAGAATTTCCTACTCTACAGAGGTTTAAACCAATCTGTTTGTAATATAACTTAAAATTTGTAAAGTAGCCTAGGGATTTAAACATTAATATCAATCTCGCATCGTGCTGACAAATGAAACTAATTAAAAAAATTTGTAAAAGAAGTTATGAAGTTATTCCCTAAAGGTTTATTTTGACGAAAATACATTAGAATTCTTGAAATGAAGGAAAATAATGTTTATTATGGTTGGTAAATTGGTTTGGTTGGTTTTCTAACACAATTTTCATTATGCTTTTGTAATTATGTTCGTCTTTGATTATTTCATTCCTCCTATAAAAGTTCAACAAAAGTACTAGGCCTTTATAACGATACCAAATCAGTGAAATTCAACCCTGCCTTCCCCGATTCCTTAAAAATCACGGAGCAAAACAGCAGATACGCATTGCATTTCGAATTGCGTAAAGCCAATATTCTTCTTCCAAACTCCAGATGTGCTTTGCCCTTTTGGAAATTAAGAGAACGGAGCACCGTGAACGGAGACATTAAATCCTCGTGTTTGCAGTATTTCTACTTCCATGCTTCTGGAAAATTTCTCAAGGTGGGCTATTTTGATAATGGGGTAAATCTAGAAAGGCGCTCTGCTTTGGGCCTCATGACCGCAGATAAAGCAGTTATTTGAGCTTTGTTTGGTGTAGCAATCTATTGACTCGTGTTTTGCTTTGTTTTGATTGTTACTTTATCATTTTGCGATGCGTGTTTCAAAGGGGTAATTCGAAAGAATTAATTGAATTTTGTGTACTTGACGATAAAGACCTTAAAATAATAGATGTATAGGGAATTAAATAATTATGTCAAGGAATAATTGTGTTAAGAAATTAAACTTATTTGTTGAACTCTGTAAAAAATAAAATTTAAATTTTAGTTCATATTTATTGGTAAAAGAAAATATGTATTTAATACATAAATGTAATACTTTTAAAATACCTTAATGCATTAAACTACTAAGAGGTCGTAGTATATTTTATTTTTTACTATTTTTAAAAGAATAATAATTTGTAAGAAACTTGGGAGGTATGCAGGATTTCAATTTGTTATTTATTTTTGAACACACGAGTTGGCAATATTTCTCTTTTTAAAGTCTTAAAAAATAAAAATAAGCTAAATTATTTAAGTTTTTGATGAGAGAGTGAACTAAAAAATTAATGATTTTACAAAGAAGGGATACAATTACAAACAAAATCAAATGTGTTTAAAATTTAAGATTCAAGTAGTATAATATCTTAAGTTTAATTATAAAAGCACTTAACTAACACCCAAGAATAAAAAGCCCTTATGGATATCCACAAATATATGCTTTTAAAAATGACCGCTCTAAAATATTTTAACCTGATGACACTCTGTGTCTAGACGACAAAAAAAACTAAACCTAATAAAGATATTATTTTCTAGTACAAGCAATTTAAGAGAGAAAGAGAGAGAGAAAATACCAATTTAGAGTAAATAAATATCTGCTATATTTTACAGAATCCATTGAAGTAAATAAAAAAATCTTACAGGCGTTTCCTTATCCCCTTTTTCATCATTTTGTTTCAAGAGTGTTTTATTTTTTAAGTAAGAAACACCAATATTATGAAAAGGAGTCAAAAATTTATAAGTTTATATCCAGGCCATTGTTGTGGCGTTCATATAGAATGTTAAACTAATTTATTCTTCCCAGAAAATATGTAATTTTTTTATTTTGTGTTCAAGATTTAAAGTTTACTTAACATTTCTTAATTGAATTAAAATTAATGTTATATTTTCTTTTCTGATATCTGTAAGTGCTTAATTGCAAAATTTAATATAAACCAGGGTTGGGAAAAACATGTTTTTTAAACGCGTTTTATTTGGTTATTTTCCCTAGACACAGAAAGGGTTGAGAAAACCGTATTATTTTTTTAATTAAATTAATTTGTTTAATTGAAATTAGATTATCAAATCCATATTTTCTAAATACAAGGCAGTTCATCCTCTAAAACGATTTTCGTGAGTTTTCATCATGGAATCATGCACTTTATCGAGCAACGTTACACTGTAAAAAAATTATGAAACGTTACAAAAAAAACTGGGCAGCTGAGTTGCCCATTTTTTTCAGTAACGTTTAAGTATGTGCGATTAAATAAAAAAACAGCAGTCCAAAGCAAGCTGCAGATGAGACGGCATGAACAAAATACCCCGCAGTTTAAGTGCAGAACCAGTCAAGCGACGTCGTTTGACATGTTTCTGCACTAAAGCTGAAATTTAACTTGCTAGAAAACTATTTTAAAATTCTTATTTTGAATGTGCGTTTACCACTACAGAATCCCATGACACCAATAACTCCTTTTTGAAAAAGTGGCGTTTGACACGTTACAGAATTAAGCAATTCAATTAAGGGAGCAATTTTCTAAAAATACATGTGCTTTAAAACAATGCTATTTTGCTTTGATTTAAACGTGTTTAAAACAAAAGTTTTAAATAAAGAATTTTAAATGTAACAACACCCTGATAAAAACATATTTAAATTTCCCCCTAAAAATTACAACACTTAAAATGATATCAAAAAAAATTTTTTTTAAATAATTTATAGACATTTGCTTAAATGCTCTTCACATAACATCCTTTTGCAATTTTTGAATTTTAATTTTTCTAATGCAATTGAAGTCTTAAACATCTACCGTAAATACTATACTGTAGTTTGCCCTGTAATACCTCTCCCCTTCCCATTTATAAAAATATTAAAAAGTTTCTAGCATTTTAGATTTTCTATGGTCTCATTAAAAATATTTTTGCGAACACATTTAGAGCTTCATTTCCAATTTTTTTCTAAACGAACGCAAAGGATATCATTACTATATATTTCCCCCAATTTTCTCTTATAATCAATTTATTGTTCGATTTTTTTAAAAAGACGTCCTCCTTACCCTTACTTCACTTCACACAAACAAAATATATTTATTTCTGGAAATACACTTTTCATTAATTTATTCCTTGATAACCTTCCTTGGAGTTTTTACTTGTTGAAACTTCTGGATCATCATCAAAATTTCATCTTTAAACTAAATTACGTCGTATTGAAAGTTGTGATATTTAAGAAGAAATCTTAGTTATAAAGGGTCGCATTGTAATTCATCAATAATTATGATGATCCTATATT
Source organism: Tetragnatha versicolor (assembly GCA_024610705.1). NCBI lineage: Eukaryota > Metazoa > Arthropoda > Arachnida > Araneae > Tetragnathidae > Tetragnatha > Tetragnatha versicolor. Next base: position 41,118,835 of record JANDEH010000006.1, read on the forward strand.
TCGTGTAGTATCCAGAACTTAAAATCAATGCTACAATTATTTATTACAGTGTACATCATTAAAAGTCATCATTAAAATTTAGGTCCATGTTTGATTGGAAGAAGCAAAAAATGAACGATGAATAAACAAATCCAAAAAAAAATTTAAAAAACTTTTAAATCATTTTTAATTGTTCAAGTTTTACCAATTGCTTACCAAGGAGGGGTTTCTTCCTTACTTAAATTATTTTGTAAACCATTAGTTCCCTATATTTTATTAGTTTTCTACTTCTAATTAGTTTGGTTGTGTGCGATTGCCATTAACAGTAAAATTAAATTAAAATTATAGTACTTTACGTTAAAGTACTTTGATTTATTACCTGCAATTTACAATTTAAGTATAACTGGGAATTTTCCCATTTACATTTTTATAAGCAACAAAACTTTCGTAAAACAAATTGCGCTCTATAAAGGGGTGTATTTTTCAATTTAACATAAGAGACATCGGTAATCACTTGCACTCAGCGTTAACCATATGACTACCGGGATCTAAAAAATCGCTCGATTCGATTCCAGAGGTTCGATTCTTGGATTTAATTCCAACCTGGTATCAATTCCTGAGGGCCAATATCGAAAAATACAATCGAACCTATCAATTTCAATGAAAAATAAAAGATAATCAGTAATTATAATTAATTTAATTAATTGATCATTAAAATAGTTACTAATTATCAAAATACTATTAAAATAGTGAACGCAATTGCTAATAATTATCTGTAATGGTTAGAAACCAGATACGATGCTTAGGGTTCGATTCCTACTGGAATCGATTCCAAGGTATTTGATTCCGATTCGATTCTGGAACCGATTCCTTCAGAAATATTTAGAACCCTACATAGAACTATAAAATTAAGCATAGAAAATCCACATCTCTTACTCCACCACATTGTTAAAGAGCCAAATCATTGATATACAACTCATCAGTGTAAAATCCCGAAACACCTTTTCATCACGACTGCTCATCTCAAAAACCAAAACTTCCCGATCTCTAATCAGCTCCAAAACTCCATCGCTCACTTTTGGGGGACCCTCTTCATTAAGCATTCGCATCCTCCATTGTCTCAGTGTCCGACAATGCTTCTGGAAATCAGGCCTTCCTTTGATCAGGTCATCCACTTACAACGGGGGATCAATAGCTTCGTTTGCCAGGGGGTTCTTCATTTGTCTCTCTCTCTCTCTCTTGGCAAAAAGGCTTCCACTTAACCCTTCCTTGTGTAGGGGCTGACGGATATGCGGGATTGGGATAGGGGAAGAATGAAGGATCTGTGGTATTGTAGTTCGGAATTTTGAATTTGTAGAGACTTCTTAAAAATACCATTGTTGAGATCATACCCGATATTTAAATGTTCATTAAATTAAATTGCATTATAAGGGACTACGGAAACTATTTTGATTTCTAAGTAGAATTTCCAACAAAAACACGTTTTGATGTTGCATTCACACTCTTTTTATGTAATTCTAATTTGTATAAAAGTTGCTGTTTAGAGTTTTTTGTTTGGGTATAGATGAAAATTGTTTTAAAGTAGTTTTTTCACTTAACTTTGAAAATGTTCCAAGTGTTTTTCATGCTTTTAAAGTAAAAGGTTTCCTATTTAATTCTTTTTTTTAATATTATGGTCAGATACAATTATTTAAATGTGGAAAACGCATGAAAACTGGTTTAATAAATAGTGCTGATATAGTATTTAGTATCGTATATGAGTAGTACTTAGTGTGTAATGTTGAATCAAATGTTCATTTAATTTTTTTTAAAGAATTAAGATTAAGCTCTTCAAAATATGGTTGTGAGAAACAAGTTTAAAAAGGTTCCTATGATGTAAGTAGATTAGCATAATTAATGAAAATTCTATTTTTATATTCTTTTCTTTGAATTAGCTATAATTTTTATCATATTAACAACCAAATAATTTTCTCAGTTGAAATCTACTTTTACATTTTTAAACCTAATTATTAGTTTTGAATAGCGTAAATAAGTATTTAAATCACACCGATTACACTGTTCAACAAATTTGACTTTCAATATTTTTTCCTTGATGAAAATAGTCATTTCTTATAGATTTTGGGTCGCTGAATACGAAAATCCCCATTAAAATTTTCAATTGACTCAGAATTTTCGGGGAACAGCCCCTCCCCCTTTTTACGTTTTCGACGACTTCAAAACTTTAAACTCGATTTTCAGGGTCAAAAAGCATTGTTTTAGTCTTTAAATTACCTCCCAGGTAACAAGAAATGTTCAAATTAATAAAATATAATAAATTTATGACGAATGGTACAAATGACAATGGTAATTACCCCCATAAAAATACAAAAAATAGATAAAATTGTAGAGGTTTCTATACGCTATTTTTTCCTCTTCTTTTTTACGCAATTCCCGTTTAAAGGGCCCTACCCCTTCCCCAAGGACCCAAATTTGATGACAATATGCAGCAATAATTTTTACTAAAAGCGGCTGAGGTGTTAGCCTCCCAGAAGCCCCCGCGGAAGAGTTCGGAAGACTTCCAGAATCGCGAAGGCGCTCGCGAGCTCAGGAATTAATATTGATGATTTTGAAAAGATTACATATGACGTTTTTCTTATATTTTGGGTCTATCCTAAGTAGAAACTATTCAGTTCTTTAAAAACTGACCGGTTTTAGGGAGTGAGGATTCCTTGTTTCAAGATGTTAATAGATGCATGGCTATGGATAACAATTAGGGCGCATACTCTTAAAAATTGAGGGTGATGGAGGAAAATGGGTGTCATATTTGAATTCAGCAGATCATTTTACACATTGCTGCATATTGCCATTGCTGCATATTGCCATCAAATTTGTGTCCTTGAGGAAGGATTAGGACCCTTCAAACGTGAATTGAGTAAAAAATAAGAGGAAAAAATAGCGTATTAAAACCTCTATAATTTTTAGCTAATTTTTTTTGCATTTTTAGGGGGGTAATTACCCCTTAAACTTATCCATTTGTTATAAATTTATCATATTTTATTAATTTGAACCTTTCTTGTACCCTGGGAAGCAACTTGAAGATTAAAGCAATGCTTTTTGACCCTGAAAATTGAGTTTAAAGTTATAAAGTCGTCGAAAAACCTAAAAAGGGGGAGGGGCTGTTCCTCGAAAATACCGAGTCAATTGAGAATTTTAATGGTGATTTTCGTATTCAGCTACCCAAAATCTATAAGAAATGACTATTTTCATCAAGGAAATTTTTCATTGTTGAGCAGTGTTATCTCTTCCATATGAGTTAAAAAACTGACATCCTAGATATGTTGCCAAATATAGCTAAATTAAAGAAGATTTTTGTTTTCAATTTTAATAAGATTCGCCTAACGGCCGTAAGAGACTATTTTTGAGTAACATAAAGTTGAAAGAATAAGCCTCCGTAGATGTATCGTACGGGTAACACCACAAAATTCATAAAACTACCCAAAGCATCATCATCTGTTAAATTTTTTACAGATAATATTATTCATCAAACCTCTCAACGGGCATTTCCGCTCAATTTACCCCATCAACTTACCGAATTTGATCTGCCCCCTCTTCAAACAAAAAAAATCACAAGATATCAAATGAACAAAATCCACACGCACACTCAATTGCTCAATTCCAGCGTTCCTTTTCAATTAGGTGCGTAGTAAAAAGGAACCAAGACCGAACGTAAAAGCCCTGATAACCGGTCAGCCCTCTCCCGAAATGACCACACCGTATCGCTGAAAGCGCTGACAGTCTCATATTTTATTTCTCCCGCTTTGAAACGTTTTTGCTCCTTATGAGGATCGCTAAGCCCGCTTTTCAAGGAGAACAATTGGGATCTGAGAATATGAGCGCCATTATCTTTTGGAGATATACTTTTGAAATAGGCTTACGGCTCCACTAAGCTGATGTTTACAAGCTATTTCCGAATTGCGAAAAGCTCTCGTTTTTATATTCGATGAAGGGTTTGTATTATGAAAAATCACTCTCCCTTGCTTTTCTGAGATTCGACCTCTTTGATTATGTTTCCGAGGCTGATGTCAGTCAGTTCTCTAAATTTGGAAGAATCGGGTTTAGTGTTGCTTTGTGTTTTTAACTTTTTTTTTGGAGAAGACTCGAATATTTTTTTTCTTCAAAAAGAATTCTATGCATGTTCAGGTCGTTGGTTTTTATGCATATTTTTATAAAGGGTGTTTCAAAAGTCCATTTCAAAGCTTTTGTTTGGAACAAACGTGTCCTAGGGTCACGGTAGGAAGGTCTACCTTTAGGTAAGTGACCCTGGAGAATCTCGAGATTATTTAAAACTAAAGGAGAGATAGAGAAACAACATCAATAAAATATTGTTGCCAACGTTATGAAGAACTCGCTGAAAAAAAATGAAAATATCGAGAATATTTGCGGAGATATTAGCATGTGAAAATAGCACTTTTTCAGGCCTCAAAAATGAAAAAGTTCGTAAATTTGCAAATAATCACTGATGTTTTTGCTCTCCTTTAGTTTTGATCTCCTTTAGTTTTTAAATTAACTTTTAAACTATTTTATTTCGCCGCTAGGGGCGTTGTAAGTCATTTCAGTGGATTCTCCAGGCTCATTTACCTAGGGGTAGAACTTATTTCCGAGTCCTTAGACGTTGGTTCCAAATAAAAGCCGCTAAACGGACTTTTGAAATACCCTGTGTAATTTACTGTGTACTAAATAGGAATACGGTATTACTTCTGTGACAAAAACCTGGAAATACGTTTGCTAGGGGAATTAATAAAATATATAGTCCAACCGCAGCTCAGCGAGAAAAAATTTTGGATGTCATACAATATTGTGGTGAATAATACGGAAGCGGGTTATTTCCCTCAATTTTTTGGTTGGGATGGTAATTCGTAAACTCCGAAAAAATGTTTTAGGCAAAATCTGTGTGAACATCCTTTAGATTTAACTTCTTTTCAAAGTTTTGTTTTTCCGTAACGGTCGGACTATACCTCGTATTTTTTTCGTTAGGAAATTAATTTTTTACAACCGATACAAGTTGATTTAAATTACAATCATACCCTGAAACTAGATAAAAGAAACTAAAGGTAAACTAGATAACTTAAAACTAGATAAAGAAACTTAAAAGAAACTACAGGTTGCTGAGGTATAGTTCTTTAAGCGTTTTTATAGACTCCATCAGATCCTGCTAAAAATAGAACACTTACACCCTGCTTAAAATAAATATAATTTATGCTTAAATCATAATATGTGGTATAGATATTCCCCATTAATCAGTAGATGTCAAAAGGTTTGCTTTTCATAAACGGTACAAGTTTATATAAGCGTAACATGAATGTATAAAATAATACAAAACAAGTGATAAATATAAGTTATATTTATTGACAACATCGTCATCATGTCGAGGGTTCCGCCCGGAGGCTATACACCTGTACATAGATCAATGTTGATCTTCCAACTGTAGTGATAACTAGTTATAATAACGTGAGCTTGAAGCAGAACTTCACATGACTTTGAGACTTGAGAAGTCACGATCTACTGTCCATGGAACTGCAGCTCAGGAACAGCTGAGAATTTTCGATGTTATCAATTCTTGAAAAGGGAGATTATTAGGTTTGCCTGTGCTCCTCTTTGATCTTAATCCATCGAAGTTCTGAGGTAAACTTTCCATTTTCCTTTGACCTTCAGGACTTGCAGGCAGCTCTTGGGTGGCACGTCACTTCCTTAGCGGATTGCCTTACAATATCATATACAAAGCAGAATCAGAGTGGAATTCCCAACACCAGATTATGTTCTTTGTCCTTCACAGGGTCCACGTGAATATCAGGATTCAGGATAAGATATTCATTCCAAAAACGATGTACCAAGGATAATAATGGCAATCAGAGATGGTTTCGGTGGATATCGTTTGCTAGGAAAAATTTGGAATTAGTTCTGGACAAGTAATTGATATCATAATTATGAAGTCAAGAGAAATAATAAAAAAATTAAACTATGAAGTTTCTCTCTGATATGATTACTTAAATAAGTTAAAATTCTGCTGTTTCTTTATGATAAAATGGAGGGGAAAACAATCTAAATTTATTAGCTCCGGCAGGTTTGACTCTCCTTTCCCTCTCGCTCCCCGGCACACACACACTAGCGAAAAGTCCCAAAAACAATTAAAGAATTGGGATCCGTTCCCCTCGCCCGAAAAATATTTGGAAAAAAATTTAATCAAAATTGGAAAACCGTAACTGCCTTAGATATTCGCCTGCCTAACACTGACCACTATTGCGTCGGTACTCAAGTTATCGGACTTGGAAAATGTGGTTTACATGCCCCAACTGCGGATTAGGCGTATTGCGGTTAGATAACGCTCCACGAAACACTTCCTCCAGATCTCGCGGTCTAATAAGAACGTATTAAAGCAGTAGTCTCGCCGTCATTTCCTTGTTAACTGTCCGATTTTTCTGGACCTCCACCATCATCAAAACATGTTTAAGCTCATTGCAAGTTCATCCCACAATGCATTATGCTAACCATGAACTGCGACTCTTCACCCCCTAACTCGTCATATCTCACATGCACTTACACTACACTTGCTCCCAAACTTCTTGCTTCTTGATCCGATAGTTCCTGTTAACAGCGGAAGGTCCGTCAGAAAACGCCTCCATGAAATCCGTTAGGAAAATGGTTTAATCCTATCACCTGTTACCAGCGGGAACCCGTTGACAAGATACCGGTATCATGCGAAAAGTCTGAATGTTGCCCCCCATCGGTTTGAAATTAGTGGTAGTTCTGCACATGGCCGTCAAAAGGAACTTGAAGTCTCATTGTCCAGCACGACACAGTCGGACCTCGTTCCGGTGCATCAACCACGAAAGCCTTTAGACTTCCCGAGCCGTCCGCAGTTGTGATTGTGTGCCTAAAGCCCTCACATGTCATCCTCTTCAGGCCCCGAAACCGCCACTTTTGTTCGTGCCGTGTGTGCCCGTTAAACCTGTGGGTGTTCCTTAAAGTATGCCTGTTAGTCCAGTCAAATAGTATTTATTTTAGGAAAATTTTGGGGTAGAAGATATTTTTCGCTATCTGTATGTTTTTTGGGGTGCTGAATCTGAATCTGAGGTTTGCCAACAAAATTTCGTGACGGAACATTGTGAAAATTCGAAAAAATGGCAAAAATTCGCCCCTTTATTTCGTTTTCGGCCCCTAGAACATTACCTTTGCACTTCTGAGCTAAAAAGTCAGTACAAAAAATAAAGACCACTAACCAAGCTACAAAAAAGTCACTTAAAACTTTTCTCTCAGACGCATAGTTTCGGAGATAGAACACGTTGAAAAAGGGGCTATTTTCGTTCGATTGGTAAGAAATCCAAAAAATGTCACTTGTATCTCCAAAAAACCGCATTTTTGGAACAGGATACTATAAAAACTGCCTAAATAATATTTCACATGAAATTAGCTATCTAAAAACTCCAATAATGATAACTAAATGCATTTTTGTTCGGGGATTTCTCTTAAGAACGAAAGTTCAACAGGAGATAATAGTATTTCTATAACTATGTTGCTTCTTCGACATTACATGCAAAATTTTTCTATTGACTGCTCTATATGTTTTTGAGGGTGCTGAATCCGAATTTGAGGTTTGCCAACAAAATTTCATGACGGAACATTGCGAAAATTCGAAAAAATGCCAAAAATTCACCACTTTTGTTCGTTTTCTGCCCTTAGAACATACACTTTGCATTTCTGAGCAAAACAGTCAACACCAAAATAAAGAAGAGAAAACAAGCTACAAAAAAGTCAATTACAACTATTCTCTCAGATGAAGGGTTTGGACGCTAGAGAACGCTGAATATTCGGAAGTTTTTGTTCCATTGGTGGAAAATTCATAAAATGTCACTCGTATCACCGAAAAGCGGCCTGTTTTGGAACAGGATACTATAAGAACGGCTTCAATTATGTGTTAAGCCCAGGAAATCAACGTTCTGCATACTCAAATGTTAATTGGTAAATAATTAAATATAACAATAAAATACGACCATTAGCAACATTTTGGGATTACTGTAATATTTGCTCATTTTTAAAGGCTTTAATCGTGCATTAATTAATTAAATGCACGATTTATTTCATGTATGTACCTATTTTTCTATATATTACTTTGATTAAAGCCTTTAACAATGAGCAATATTACAGTAATCCCAAAATGTTGCTAATGGTCGTATTTTATTGTTATGTTTAATTATTTATCAATTAACATTTGAGTATGCAGAACGTTGATTTCCTGGGCGTAACACATAATTGAAGCCGTTCTTATAGTATCCTGTTCCAAAACAGGCCGCTTTTCGGTGATACGAGTGACATTTTATGAATTTTCCACCAATGGAACAAAAACTTCCCAATATTCAGCGTTCTCTAGCGTCCAAACCCTTCATCAGAGAGAATAGTTGTAATTTACTTTTTTGTAGCTTGTTTTTTCTTCTTTATTTTGGTGTTAACTGTTTTGCTCAGAAATGTAAAGTGTGTGTTCTAAGGGCAGAAAACGAACAAAAGTGGTGAATTTTTGGCATTTTTTCGAATTTTCTCAATGTTCCGTCATGAAATTTTGTTGGCAAACCTCAAATTTGGATTCAGCACCCTCAAAAACATATAGAGCAGTCAATAGAAAAATTTTGCATGTAATTTCGAAGAAGCAACTTAGTTATAGAAATACTATTATCTCCTGTTGAACTTTCGTTCTTAAGAGAAATCCCCGAACAAAAATGCATTTAGTTATCATTATTGGAGTTTTTAGATAGCTAATTTCATGTGAAATATTATTTAGGCAGTTTTTATAGTATCCTGTTCCAAAAATGCGGTTTTTTGGAGATACTAGTGACATTTTTTGGATTTCTTACCAATCGAACGAAAATAGCCCCTTTTTCAACGTGCTCTATCTCCAAAACTATGCGTCTGAGAGAAAAGTTTTAATTGACTTTTTTGTAGCTTGGTTAGTGGTCTTTATTTTTTGTATTGACTTTTTAGCTCAGAAGTGCAAAGGTAATGTTCTAGGGGCCGAAAACGGAAAAAAGGGGCGAATTTTTGCCATTTTTTCGAATTTTCACAATGTTCCGTCACGAAATTTTGTTGGCAAACCTCAGATTCGGAATCAGCACCCCAAAAAACATACAGTTAGCGAAAAATATCTTCTACCCCAAAATTTTCCCAAAATGGCCTTATTTTAGGACAATTTGACTGGACTATGTCCCAAACGACACCTTTCTGGCATCGATTCACCGTAGATATGCTAACGCATATCTACCATGAGAAAGGTGTGAAAATTCTTTTAAGTTTCGAAGCTGAAACGAGGTAACCGGAACCATGTTTAGGGACCGAAAGCGAGTACGTCACCAGCGACGCCCGAATTTCCTCCACACCTGTGGATGATTTTAGCCACCCACGTGATCGCCTTCACCTGGTAGAGTTTCCTCGGGTTCGTAAGGACCTTTGCACCGATCTCTGAGGAACCTAGAGCTCTTCTTTCCACCTCGGTCATTGAACAACGCGACAAGGTAGTGCTTAATGTCATCAGCGTGGCCACACACATTCTCCTCTGAAGTCAAACCCGACCTTAAAAGAATGCATAATAAACCAGACATATCCGAACAGTCGTTGGGTCCGCTCGGATTGACCAGTTAGGTTACCCTCCGCAAGCTTGGGACAGCGTTCAAAAGGGTCGAACTACCACGGCTCTCTGAAATCGAACAAGAACTCCAGAGGCCGAGAAAGGACTCTCTAATGGACCTTGACGCTAGGAAAGGACCGCTGGGGTTGAGTCTGAATGACTCCTTCGCCCACCTTCGGTCGCTAATTCGGCAAGTCGATCCGCCTCCTCGTTGCCCTTTAAACCTACTTGGGCCTTAACCCAACAGAGAGAGACGTCGTCTTTCGAAGCGGCCTTCGTGAAAGAGAGCCTTGTTTTGATCATTCCATCTTCACAAACTTCCACGTTCTTTAGAGCCATCTGAATGGACAGAGCGGGCTGGAAAACCACTTCACCCGCCGCCGTTCCGCAAACGAGTGCATATAGGCCTTAATGACCGGTGACATTGGATCACAAAAAGACCCCACACCAGCGGTCCTCGTCTGGAAAAGACATCCCACTAAGGAATCGTCGGAGAATCCGATCGTGCTGGAGCCTCCTACCCAAGTGCGCCCAGGAAAAACAACACCACAAGGCGCCCACCCTCGCGAAACACTGGGTGACTGAAGACGGGGAGACTCAACCCCCCGATGGGATCATTGCCACCCTGCACACCCGGTAAAGGCAAACCCTCCTCACGGCCAGCCAAAGCCAGAAAGACAGCCTGTCGACACATACAGGATCCGACCGCCCGAACGACACATCCCGGTTCCACCGACCGCCGCGCAGACACCCCTCCAAGCCGCCCTCGCACTCCCGAACGCACAGTGTCAACTAGGATGTGCCCCATCCCGGCCCTTCCCGGCAAGATGGAAGTCCCCGGGCCGGGCCCAAAGAGATGCGCCCAAGCACACTGTAACAAAACACCACCACCCAGACCAGGGAACACATCCCCGAACGCCAGCGCACTGCACGCACGCCTCCCCGGAGGCACGAATACCGGATAGAGCCCCCGGCACTTTGCGGCCTCTTACCGTCCTCTCTCCAAGGATTGGGGGGACCCGTCCCACTGTTACACTGAGGGGGAAAGATGCGTTGCGGGATGATTTATGCCCAGCCAACCCAGCCAAGCAACCGATGCAATCGCTTCTCAAACGCTCAAACCCCTCCTGTGGAGCACCCGTCAGCAACACTGGGATCGTGAAGCAGCAGGACAGCGACACCTTCAAGGCCCCACTAAAACGAACAGCCAAAAATGTGCCCTAAAGCCCAACGCATCATCGCAGACCACCCCCAAGCAGACCAGGCGCCAAACCCGTTCGACATCAAGACCCTCCAAATAGCCTTCCTTTCGAAACATGGATGGAACACAGCGCTTAGTTCCGCCACAACCTGCCCAAGACCATCCCCAGACCGACCATGATCCTTGAAGGACGTATCGAAGATATTCAGTCCGTGCGTGGTCTTGAGGTGGTTATGACGAGACTCTAAGCTGTACTCTATCGATGTTTCTAGGAGATAGCTGTTTGTAGGGTTCTGAAATCGAGCAATTTGAGCACCTAGCTACTTGGGTCCGGGTCTACGAATGTACGTTGAGCTTCCAAACACATTGGTCTGCCGTTTTGGCAAGAACTTGAAGCTATCGCTATCCTACCCACTCCACGATCCCTGTATCGCAAACGAGTACACCCCGGGAAATGATCAAGAGTGTTTGATTAGCAGCTGCATCGGTTATGCCGAATGGCGGATGCTGTTCAGCTAAACATGAGTCATTCTGAAACTCAACAAGTCGCCTCAATGGGACAGTGGGGACAAGTCCCCCAGCCCCCTTAGAGAGAGGACGGCAAAAAACCGCGAAATAACGAGCACTCCCCCGAGCGTTCTGACCTTCAAAGAGCCATACCTGCAACACGCTAAGCGTTCCAGAGTATGTACCTTGATTTAGGTAGTAATGTCTCGATGCGGTGTGCTCTTGAGAACATCTATTTAAGCCTAGCCCGAAGAACTCCCTCTTGCCAAAAATAACCGGGAAGAGGCTCATCCTTAGTGACACCATGCGTCAAGAGTGCGAAAGACCTCAGAAGAGTGTCTGATCGACAAACGATACCGCCAAGATGTATCGTTCAAACCGTCAAATCCTGTATGTATCGACTCTGTCCTTATGGTCTCGATTCACCGTGCAGAAAATCTGCTCGAACAAGGTGTGCAAACTAGCAGTGAACACATCGGGAGGTTGCATCTTACCAAATTCCGTCACCCGCTATTTCACAATGTAAGCACCTTGAGGTGTTATGTTATTCCTAGGTGCACTTTGGGAAACTCCGCACAACCGGATACTCCCACGTTTCCTTTGTAGGATTTGTCTTCTCCGGGCGGGGGCCACTTATCTGTAGGGCGCGGTATCCTCCGCGTCTTTTGTGAAACAGTACTCGACAAACGTCCCCTGCCATTAAGGCCGATATGCACTAAATTGCGGAACGGCGGCCGGTGTGGCGGTTTTTCTGCCAGCTCTGTCCATTCTGGGCTCTAAAGAGAACAAAATCTTGTGAAGATCGAGTGATCAAAACAAAGCTCTCCATCACGAAGGCCACTGGGAAAGACGACGTCTCTCTTCCTTGGGTGAAGGCCCACGTAGGGATTAAGGGCAACGAGGTGGCTGATCAAGTTGCCAAATTAGTGACCGAAGGTGGCAAAGGAGTCATTCAGACTCGACACCCACGCTCCTTACCTAGTGTCAGAAGGTCTATAAGAGAGTTGTTTCCCGACCCCTGGAGTTCTTGTTGGATTTAAGAGAGCCGTGCGGTAGATGGACCTTTCCTGTCTGTTCATTCCTAACAGACCCAAAGACTGTCCGAACATGGCTGGTTTAGGATGCATTCTAAAAAGGTCGGTTTTGACTTCAAAAGAAAATGTGTGTGCGGCTAGCTGGTGACACAAAGCACTACCTTGTCGGGAGTCCAATGACTGCAGTCGAAAGACGAGCTCTAGGTTTCTCAGAGATTTGTGCTCAGGTCCTTGGGGACCTGAGGAAGGTCGACCAGGTGAAGGAGCTCATGTGGGGGCTAAACTCATCCACGGATGGGGAGGAAATTCGGGTGTCGCCCGCGACGTATACTCTCTCGGCCCCTAAACATGGTTCCGGTTACCTCGTTTCAGCTACAAAACTAAAAGGAATTTTCACACCGGCTCGTGGTAGTTATGAGCTAACATATCTACGGTGAATCAAAGCCAGAAGGGTGTCGTTTGGGACAGGCATACTTAAAGGAATACCCACTGGGTCTGACGGACACACCTGGAATGAACGAGAGGGGTGGTTTAGGGGGTGGAAGAGGACGACACGTGACGGTGTCAGGCACACAATTGCACCCGGGGACGGTTCTGGAAGTCGGAAGGCTTTCGGGGTTGTTACATCGGATGAGGTCCGACCGTGTCTTGCTGGACTTGGGGATTGTCACGAATGTGATTTACTTCAAGTTTCTTCTGCATGCCTGTGCAGAACTATCACTAATATCATACCATGTGCGAGTGAATTTCAGTCTATCGGCAGGATACCGGCATCTTGCCATCAGGGTCCCTCCGGTAACAGTTGGCAGGATTAAACCGTTTACCTGACAGATTTCATGGAGGCGTTTTGCCGACGGACGTCCCGCTGTTTACAGGGACTAGCGGTTCTAGGAGCAAGGGGTTTGGGAACAAGTAGAGTGCAGTGTGCATGTGAGATATGACGAGTTAGGGCGGTGAAGAGCCGCAGTTCATGGTTAGCATAATGCGTTGTGGAATTAACTTGAAATGAGCTTAGACGTCTTTTGATGTCGGTGGAGGTCAAGAAAAATTGGACAGTTAGCAAGGAAATCACGGCGAGACTGCTCTTGAATGCGTTCTTTTCAGACCGTCCCTCGGCTATGCCGGTCGATCAGGAGGAGGTGTTTCATGGAGCGTGTTATCTAAGCACGTTAACCACATTTTCCGACTCAGACTCCAAAACTCTAATTGACCTAGAGATTCACTTAACCTAACCTATAGCTTTGTTGTTATACTTTACTATTACACCTCAGTAAAATTATTGGGGCTTATTTCCATACAGAAAAAAAATGAGTGCGTATATAGAAAATCCCTCATTAATTTTGACAAATATTTGCAATCCTTTGATAATATCGAATCTTATAGGTTTTAAGTTTTTTTAGTCGAACTTAAGATTAAGGTAATTTAAACTATCAGAAGACGTGTACTTTACTTTAATAATTAAATTAATGAATATAAAGGAGTGATACGAAACAAAATTGTTTATAATAGACAAGAAGTAAGTTAAATTACTTAGAAATTAAAATTTGTACAATACTGGCAAAAAAAATCGACTCAGACCCTATATCTCCGGAACGGCTTGTGATATAAAGACAAATAAGAAATAATTTTTCATGATTTGAAGTATTCTATATACAGAAAATTTTTCAAGTTCTTAGGGGGTCGTCTTCATATTAAACGAAGCACCAACTTTCGTTTTTCCTATGGAAACCATCAAAGATTATTCCAGATTCTGAAAGAGCACCCTCTAAAACCCCCCAAAACCAGTTTTCATGCCATTTGGTCTCCAAATGAAGCCAAGAGTGGGAGTTGAAGTTCGTCGAATTTACGTTGAAATCTCGTTTTTTACGTTGAATTCTCGATTTTGATCCTTTCAACCATCAACCCCGCAGGATCAAAATCGAGAATTCAACGTAAAAAACGAGATTTCAACGTAAATTCGACGAACTTCAACCCCCACTCCTGGCTTCATTTGGGGACCAAATGGCATGAAAACTGGTTTTGGGGGGTTTTAGAGGGTACTCTTTCAGAATCTGGAATAATCTTTGATGGTTTCCATAGGAAAAACGAAAGTTGGTGCTTCGTTTAATATGAAGACGACCCCCTAAGAACTTGAAAAAGTTTCTGTATATAGAATACTTCAAATCATGAAGAATGATACCTTATTTGTCTTTATATCACAAGCCGTTCCGGAGATATAGGGTCTGAGTCGATTTTTTTTGCCAGTATTGTACATTTTTATGAGCATAGGAAACTTGTATGTTACGAAGTCTTTCAGAAGGACTTCTTTAAATTATTTTTAAATTTATTTTTACTATTACAATATTTCATCAGTCTTAATATTAAATTGCGCGTATTAAGCATTTTTAATAATTTTAAATAATAAAGAATTTATGTTATTTTAATTATCATAAATTTACTTTTTCAGTTTTAGCAGAATTTTGTAATATCTCTTATTTTAATTCCCTGCATAACAGTTAAGTTACAAATGGGTCATTCCATGTCAAATCAACCAATGGTCCGGACCTTTGGGTCTTAGATTTTCGAAATTTTTTGTGAGCTTGTTGTACTCATCCATAGGAGTATAACAAGACCAATTTCAGATTTTTGGGGCCAGTAGTTTTTGAGAAATCCACTTTTAAAGAGGCAAAAATCGAGCGATTTTGAAAAAACATGACATTTTTAAACAGCTGATGCTCAAAACCTATTTGACCCAAAATTATGAACAAGGTGTCGTTTTCTTCTGTTTTAAACAAGCTTTTAAATTATGTAAAGCATGAAAATTAAAAAAAATATTTTTATTATTTTTTTTTAATTTGAAAAATATTTTTTTTGCTAGCAAAAATACATCCCCCTTCGATTTTTTTAAAAAAAATATATGTTATAAAGAAACTATCCAACTACATCTGTGCAAAATTTCAGAATGGGACCGCCATGGGTTCTTGAGAAAAAAATTATTTTGTAAGACGGAAATTTGAAAAAAATCGTTTTTCATGTTGAACCCTATAAAAAATCAAAATTTTTCTGTTATTGTATGAAGCTAACTGGTTGAGACCCTTTAAAACTGCATATTTATTTAATTTACAATAATTATGAAACAATATTTTCCTATCTATAACAATATTGGGTGGAAAATATCAACAGGGTGTTTCAAAGGTCCCTTTCACTGCTTTTATTTGGAACCAATATCTCCTAGGATCATGGAAGTAAGGTGTACTCCTAGGTAAATGACCGTGCTGAATCCATTGAAATGGATTACAGCGTCCCTAGCGGTGAAAAACTTAAGTTTGAAAAATTAATTAAAAAACTAAAGGAGATAGAACAAACACTTCAATGAGAAATTAGTTGCCAATATCATAACAAATGCACAGCCAAAAGTTTCATAAAGATATTTTAAATATTCGAGGAGATGTTGAAACCCTATAGAAAATTGACATTATTTTGTAACATTATTTAGCTATCTGATTGAGGCACTCAAAAATTGCTAATATATTTAATTTGCAAACAATATGAAACATACATTACAATCAATATGAAAACTGAACATTATAATGATAACTAAAAAATTTAAAAGCACATTTCAGAAAGAACATATATATTTGAAAAATAAATGTATTTGTATTGAATTCACTTTCAATCATGATCTTTAAGTTTTCATAAGAGGAGATCTGGCACCTATTAAGAGATGCAGCCTTACATAAGATATAAATGTTCTATTTTTATTTAACTTTTGACTTTACTAACTTTTTTATAAACAGTTATTTTAAAGAGTCAGTTAAGTTATTTTAATAGTTTCAAATATTTAAAGAGAGATAGAGAGAAAATATATGTTAACTTTGTAAATTTTAAATAGTATTTGCAGTACACTTTCACATTTAATTTGTAACTTTTCGTTAAAATTGTTTATACTTACGTACTTAGTAAAACTTCATTTCTGAATTTTCAATATCTGTTCCAAACGAAGTGAAGAAGTGAAGGCCGTATTTTGGAGGCAAGTGAATTACAGAAAGAAGCCCCCCTTCTTTGGGCCTGAGGTTTTACTATAGGATTCGGATAAACAAAACAAACAAAAAATAATCTATGGATCCTGGTATCTGATTGGTTGTCTGTGGCTGGGATTGTTTGTTTATATAAAGTGTGAGGGTCTCTCCGCAGTTTTCAACCCGATCTCCGAAGAACAAGATCTTGAATGTGACAGGGCAAGGGTCATGACCGCAATAAAAAACGGCGAGACAGCTCTTTTAAGGGGTGAGAAAAATCCTAATTTTTACTAGGAAAAACAAGAAACCCCTATAAATTTTATATAAAACTGGGCTAAAATTTTCCAACGATTCCGAATCCGTTTGAATTATCTCGCTATCTTAATTACTTAAAATTTTGCATCTTTTGAACCCACAGGGTCTAGTACCCGTGGGGGAGAAGGAGATTCTTATCTTGTGGTGGCGTATGCCGGCCTCCTGTTTGGATTCAGTGGTTGATGGTTTGTACTGAATCATCCAGAACTCATGAACTATAAATGGGACCTGATTCTCACCAGACACCCCGAAAAGGGATAGAATAGCGCCAAAAGCGAATTTTGAGGAGTAGGGAATCTAATAGAGACAAAGGCATGCTAATATCTCCTCGAATATTTAATATCTTTATGAAACTTTTGGCTGTGCATTTGTTATGATATTGGCAACTAATTTCTCATTGAAGTGTTTGTTCTAGCTCCTTTAGTTCTTTAATTAATTTTTCAAACTTTAGTTTTTCACCGCTAGGGGCGCTGTAATCCATTTCAATGGATTCAGCACGGTCATTTACCTAGGAGTACACCTTACTTCCATGATCCTAGGAGATATTGGTTCCAAATAAAAGCAGTGAAAGGGACCTTTGAAACACCCTGTAGATATTTTCCACCCAATATTGTTATAGATAGGAAAATATTGTTTCATAATTATTGTAAATTAAATAAATATGCAGTTTTAAAGCGTCTCAACCAGTTAGTTTAATACAATAACAGAAAAATTTTGATTTTTTATAGGGTTTCAACATGAAAAACGATTTTTTTCAAATTTCCGTCTTACAAAATAATTTTTTTCTCAAGAACCCATGGCGGTCCCATTCTGAAATTTTGCACAGATGTAGTTGGATAGTTTCTTTATAACATATATTTTTTTAAAAAAAATCGAAGGGGGATGTATTTTTGCTAGCAAAAAAAATATTTTTCAAATTAAAAAAAATAATAAAAATATTTTTTTTTTATTTTTATGCTTTACATAATTTAAAAGCTTGTTTAAAACAGAAGAAAACGACACCTTGTTCATAATTTTGGGTCAAATAGGTTTTGAGCATCAGCTGTTTAAAAATGTCATGTTTTTTCAAAATCGCTCGATTTTTGCCTCTTTAAAAGTGGATTTCTCAAAAACTACTGGCCCCAAAAATCTGATATTGGTCTTGTTATACTCCTATGGATGAGTACAACAAGCTCACAAAAAATTTCGAAAATCTAAGACCCAAAGGTCCAAAATTGTACTTTTTTTGGTTGATTTGACGTGGAACGACCCAAATAACAAGAAAAAAAGAACCACGCACCGTCTAATATCCCATTTTGAAATTCCATATTATCCATTATCAGGTTTGCCTGCTCCTCTTTGATCTTAATCCATCGAAGTTCAGAGGTAAACTTTCCATGTTCCTCTCTTGGGTGGCACGTCACCTCCTTAGCGGATTCCCTTACAATATTATTTACAAGGCAGAATCAGAGTGAAATTCCCAACACCAGAATATGTTCCTTATCCTTCGCAAGGGCCACATGAATATCAGGATTCAGAATAAGATATTCATTCCAAAAACGATGTACCAAGCATACAAATGCCAATCAATCATGGTTTCGGTGGCTATCGTTTGCTAGGAAAAATTTGGAATTAGATCTTGACAAAAATGGATATCATAATTATGAAATCAAGGGAAATAATAAAAAATTAAACTATGAAGTTTCTCTGACATGATTACTTAAATAATTTAAAACTCTGCGGACTCTTTATGATAAAATAGAGGGAAAAACAATCTAAATTTATTAGCTCCGACAGGTACAACTCTCCTTTCCCTCACGCTCCCCAGCACACACAAGCGAAAAGTCCCAAAAACAATTAAAGAATTGGGTAAAATATTTCTGCTCTGCAGGTACATCCTCAGTGAGACTTGAGAATAAACGTGGTAATCGGGACACATCCATTCCACTCGCGCGAAAAATGTTTGGAAAAATTTTTAATAAAAATTGGAGAGCCGTAACTGCCTTAGATATTCGCCAGCCTAACACTGACCACTATTGTGTCGGTACTCAAGTTATCGAAATTGGAAAATGTGGTTTACGTGCCCCAACTGCGGACTGGCATTTCGGTTAGATAACACGCTCTACGAAACACCTCCTCCTGATCGATCGGCGAAGCCGGTCTACGGTCTAAAAAGAACGTATTCAAGCAGTCTTGCTGTGATTTCCTTGCCAACCGTCCGATTTTTCAGGACCTCCACCATCATCAAAAGATGTTTAAGCTCATTACAAGTTCATCCCACAACGCATTATGCTAACCATGAACTTCGGCTCTTCACCCCCTAACTCGTCATATCTCACATGCACTTAGCACTACACTTGCTCTCAAACTTTTTGCTCCTCGAACCGATAGTCCCTGTCAACAGCGGAAGGTCCGTCTGCAAAACGCCTCCATTAAATCCGCAAGCAAATCGGTTTAATCCTGTCACCTGTTACTTCGGGAACCCGATGGCAAGATGTCGGTATCATGCGGAACGACCAAAAGTCGCGCCCCCATTGGTTTGAAATTAGTGGTAGTACTGCTTATGGCAGTCAAAAGGAACTTATGGTAAATCACTTCCGCGACAATCCCATAGTCCAGCACTACACAGTCGGACCTCCTTCCGGTGCATCAACCACGAAAGCCTTTAAACTTCCCGAGCCGTCCCCGGTTGTGATTGTGTGCCTAAAGCCCTCACGTGTCGTCCTCTTCTGCCTCCGAAACCGTCACTTTTG
The DNA here is from genome assembly GCA_024610705.1 of Tetragnatha versicolor. NCBI lineage: Eukaryota > Metazoa > Arthropoda > Arachnida > Araneae > Tetragnathidae > Tetragnatha > Tetragnatha versicolor. The sequence goes on from JANDEH010000006.1 coordinate 41,138,250, forward strand.
TTCGTGCCGTGTGTGTCCGTCAAACCAGTGGGTGTTCCTTCAAGTATTCCTGTCCCAAACGACACCTTTCTGGCTTCGATTCACCGTAGATATGCTAGCGCATAACTACCATGAGAAAGGTGTGAAAATTCCTTTAAGTTTCGTAGCTGAAACGAGGTAACCGGAACCAAGTTTAGGGACCGAAAGCGAGTATGTCACCAGCGACGCCCGAAATTCCTCCACACCTGTGGATGATTTTAGCCACCCACGTGATCGCCTTCACCTGGTCGAGTTTCCTCTGGTTCGTAAGGACCTTTGCACCGATCTCTAAGGAACCTAGATCTATTCTTTCCACCGCGGTCGTTGGACAACGCGACAAGGTAGTGCTTAATGTCATCAGCGTGGCCGCACACATTCTCCTTTGAAGTCAAAACCGACCTTAAAAGATTGCATCTTAAACCAGACATATCCGAACAGTTGTTGGGTCTCCGCTCGGATTGACCAGATATAGATAACCCTCGGCAGGCTTGGGGCAGCGTACAAAAGGGTTGATCTACCACGGCTCTCTGAAATCCAACAGGAACTCCAGAGGTCGAGAAATGACTCTAATGGACCTTGACTCTAGGAAAGGAGTGCTGGAGTCGAGTCTGAATGATTAATTCGCCAACTTCGGTCGCTAATTTGGCAAGTCAATCCACCTCGTCGTTGCCCGTAATACCTACTTGGGCCTCAACCCAATGCAGAGAGACGTCGTCTTTCGCAGAGACCTTCGTGAAGGAGAGCTTTGTTTCGATCATTCCATCTTCACAAACTTCCACGTTCTTTAGATCCATTTGAACGGACAGAGCTGGCTCGAAAACCGCCACACCCGCCGCCATTCCGCAAACGAGTGCATATAGGCCTTAATGGCAGGAGACGTTTGATGAGTACACTTTCACAAAAAGACCCCACCACAAACCTGTGGCCCCCGCCCGGAGAAGAAAAATCCCTCTAAGGAAACGTCGGAGCATCCGGTCGTGAGGGAGCCTGCTACCAAAAGTGCGCCCAGGAAAAAACACAACACCACAAGGTCCCCACCCTCGTGAAACAGTGGGTGACTGAACCCGCGAGGCGAGGACAGCCTGTCGACACACACAGGACCCGACCGCCCTAACGACACATCCCGGTGCCACCGCTTGCCACGTAGACACCCCTCCAAGCGGCCCTCGCACTCCCGAACGCAGTGTTAACAAGGATTCGCCCCATCCCGGCCCTTCCCGGCAAGATGGAGGTCCCCGGGCCTAAAGAGATGCGCCCAAGCACACTGTAACAAAACACCACCACCCAGACCAGGGCTCACATCCCCGAACTCCAGCGCACTGCACGCACGTCTCGCCGGAGACCCGAATGCCAGATAGAGCACCCAGCACTTTGCGGCCTCTTGCTGTCCTCTCTCCAAAGGGACGGGGGGACCCGTCCCCACTGTTCCACTGAGGGTACCCGCTGCGTTGTGGGATGACTCATGCCCAGCCAGACGGCATCCGCCGCCCGGCGCAACCGATGCAACCACTCCCCAAACGCTCCGACGACCTCCAGTGGCTCACCCGCCAGCAACACTGGGATCGTGAAGCAGCAGGACAGCGACACCTTCAAGGCCCTACTAAAACGAACAGCCAAAAATGTGCCCTAAAGCCTAACGCACCATCGCAGACCACCCCCAAGCAGACCAGGCGCCCAACCCGTTCGACATCAGGACCCTCGAAATAGGCTCCCTTCGAAACATGGATGGATTACAGCGCTTAGTTCCGCCACAACCGCCCCAAGACCATCCCCAGACCGACCATCCCCGACACGGATCCTTGAAGGAAGTATCGAAGATATTCAGTTCGAGCGTGGTCTTGAGGTGGTTAGGACGAGACTACGCTGTACTCTATCGATGTTTCTAGGAGAAAGCTGTTTGTAGGGTTCTGAAATCGAGCAATTTGAGCACCTAGCTACTTGGGTCCGGGTCTACGATTGTACGTTGAGCTTCCAAACACATTTGGTCGGCCATTTTGGCAAGAACTTGAAGCTATCGGTATCCTACTCCATGATCCCCGTATCGCAAACGAGTACACCCCGGGAAATGATCAAGAGTGTTTGATTAGCAGCTGTATCGGTTACGCCGAAAGGCGCATGCTGTTCAGCTAAACATGAGTCATTCTGCAACTCAACAAGTCCCCTCAATGGGACAATTGGGACAAGTCCCCCAGCCCCCTTAGAGAGAGGACGGCAAAAAACCGCGAAATACCGAGCACTCCCCCCGAGCGTTCAGACCTTCAAAGAGCCATACCTGCAACACGCTAAGCATTCCAGAGTGTGTACCTTGATTTGGGTAGTAATGTATCGATGCGGTGTGCTCTTGAGAACATCTCTTTGAGCCTAGCCGGAAGAACTCCCTCTTGCTAAAAATAACCGGGAAGAGGCACATCCTTAGTGACACCATGCGTTAAAGAGTGCGAAAGACCTCAGAAGAGTGTCTGATCGACAAACGATACCGCCAAGATGTATTGTTCAAACCGTCATATCCTGTATGTATAGACAAACTGTCCTTCTAGTCTCGATTCACAGTGCAGAAAATCTGCCCGAACCAGGTGTGTAAACTAGCAGTGAACACATCGGGAGGTTTCTCACCAAATTCCGTCACCCACTATTTCGTGAAAGTAAGCGCCTTTGGTGTTTTTTTCCTAGGTGCACTTTGGGAAACTCCACACAACCGGATAATCAAACGCTTCCTTTGTAGGATTTGTCTTCTCCGGGCGGGGGCACTAATCTGTAGGGCGCCCCTTTGTGAAACTACTCGTCAAACGTTCCCTGCCATTAAGGCCGATATGCACTCAATTGCGGAACGGGGGTGGTAGTGGTGGTTTTCCTGACAGCTCTGTTCGTTCTGGGCTCTAAAGAGCACGAAATCTTGTGAAGATCGAGTGATCAAAAAAAGCTCTCCATCACGAAGGCCACTGGGAAAGACGACGTCTCTCTTCCTTGGGTAAAGGCCCACGTAAGGATTAAGGGCGACTAGGCGGCGGATCAACTTCCCAAACTTGCGACCGAAGGTGTTGAAGGAGTCATTCAGACTCGACACCCGCGCTCCTTACCTAGTGTCAGAAGGTCTATAAGAGAGTTGTTTCCCGACCCCTGGAGTTCTTGTTGGATTTAAGAAAGCCGTGGGGTAGATCGACCTTTGAGCTCTGTCCCAAGCCTGACGAGGGTTTCCTATCTGTTCATTCCGAACAGACCCAAAGACTGTCCAAACGTGGCTGGTTTAGGATGTATTCTAATAAGGTCGGTTTTGACTTCAAAGGAAAATGTGTGAGCGACTAGCTGGTGACACTAAGCACTATCTTGTCAGGAGTCCAATGACTGCAGTGGAAAGACGAGCTCTAGGTTTCTCAGAGATTGGTGCTCAGGTCCTTGGGGACCTGAGGAAGGTCGACCAGGTGAAGGAGCTCATGTGGGGGGCTAAACTCATCCACGGATGGGGAGGAAATTCGGGTGTCGCCCGCGACGTATACTCTCTCGGCCCCTAAACATGGTTCCGGTTACCTCGTTTTAGCTACAAAACTAAAAGGAATTTTCACACCGGCTCGTGATAGTTATGAGCTAACATATCTACGGTGACTCGAAGCCCAGAAGGGTGTCGTTTACGACTCTTATACTTAAAGAAATACCAACTGGGTCTGACGGACACATCTGGCATGAACGAGATGGTGGTTTAGGGGGTGGAAGAGGACGACACGTGAGGGTCTCAGGCGCACAATCGCACCCGGGGACGGTTCTGGAAGTCGGAAGGCTTTCGGGGTAGTTACACCGGATGCGGTCGGACCGTGTCTTGCTGGACTTGGGGATTGTCACGAACGCGATTTACTTCAAGTTTCTTCTGCCTGCCTGTGCAGAACTATCACTAATATCATACCATGTGCGAGCGAATTTCAGTCTACCCGCTGGATACCGGCATCTTGCCATCAGGGTCCCTCCGGTAACAGGTGACAGGATTAAACCGTTTACCTGACAGATTTCATGGAGGCGTTTTGCCGACGGACGTCCCGCTGTTTACAGGGACTAGCGGTTCTAGGAGCAAGGGGTTTGGGAACAAGTAGAGTGCAGTGTGCATGTGAGATATGACGAGTTAGGGCGGTGAAGAGCCGCAGTTCATGGTTAGCATAATGCGTTGTGGAATTAACTTGAAATGAGCTTAGACGTCTTTTGATGTCGGTGGAGGTCGAGAAAAATGGGACAGTTAGCAAGGAAAGCACAGCGAGACTGCTCTTGAATGCGTTCTTTTCAGACCGTCCCTCGGCTATGTCGGTCGATCAGGAGGAGGTGTTTCGTGGAGCGTGTTATCTAAGCACATAAACCACATTTACCGACTCTGACTCCAAAACTCTAACTGACCTAGAGATTCGTCTAACCTATAGCTTTGTTATTATTTACTTTGCTATTTCACCGCATCCTACGTGTTGATTTGAATTAGTGAAAAAAAATCCACTCTTTTTTCATAAGAAAAGCAGTGTAGAAAAGAAATATGCTCTGGCAACTTCGGTTTCGAGAAAGAGTCGAGTTTCGTTTCATGGGGCCTATTGCCGTACAGAAAAAAATGAGTGCGTATATAGAAAATGCCTCATTAGTTTTGAATAAATATTTTGCAATCCTTTGATAATATCGAATCTTATAGGTTTTAAGTTGTTTTAGTCAAACTTATACTTAAAGGTTAAGGTAATTTAGAAGACGTACTTTACTTTAATAGTTAAATTAATGAATAAGGAGTAATACGAAACAAATTTGTTAATAATAGACAAGAAGTAAGTTAAACAACTTAGAAATTAAAATTTGTACATTTTTATGAACATAAGAAATTTAAATGTTACGAAGTCTTTTTAGTAAGACTTCTTTAAATTATTTTTAAATTCATTTTTAACATTACACAATATTTAATCAGTCTTAATATTAAATTGCGCGTATTTAACTTTTTAAAGATTTTAAATAATAAAGAATTTATATTATTTTAATTATCATAAATGTACTTTTTTAAATTTTAACATAATTTTGTAATATCGCTTATTTTAATTCCCTTCGTATCAGTTAAGTTACAAATTACAAGAAGAAAATAACCACGCACCGTCTATAGTGTCCCACTTTGAAGTTCCATCTTTGCCATCTTCCAACTGAAAAGACTCCATAATCACAATCTTTATCCTAATAGAAATATTAAATATTTTACTTGTCAAAACATCTTAAAAAACTTCATTCACCAAAGATACTACTGATTATGACTAATTGTTAAAATCGTTTGTTGTTTATTTTAATTGTTGTGAAAGTTTTTTTGGCTTATCTCCTTACTGTATTTCTTTGTTGTATTTCATTGTTGGGATGTTTTCTGAAATATTAACGCTTATTGTTGTGATGTGTTTTTGTATCTAGCGTTTATTATGAAAATTATTGCATAATTTTGATTTTTAAGTATGGTTTACTCCTCAGAGAAAATTTACTAAAGTCGGTTCAATTCCGTTAAATATCACCAAGTTTTTATGAGCTCCAAATATTCAAATATCAACAATTTTTTCTGATTTTTATTGATAAACTAATCAGTTATTGATCTAACTAAAAATTTTAATCTCTTATACACTGTAAAAAAAACTGTAGAAAAACAGAAATTTCAATAACAGTGACTTTATGTTTACAGATATATTCTGTCATGTAACATTCCCACCGCACTTCTATTTATTTTATGTAAAATAACAGCTTTTACCTAGTTTTTTAGCTTATCTGTACTTAAACAGAAACTTACTGCATTGAAAACCAATACAGCTATTGGCAACGTTATACTGAATCTTCTTTGGTTCAGTGGATAGCGTGCGTGCTTAGCATGCGGTAGGTCGCGGGTTCTATTCCCGGATATCAATTAATTAAAATTTAAAAAACTCTACTAAACTAAGTGCATGCGCACAAGCAGAAAATTACTGAGAGGCAACAGAAAATCTGAAACAGAAATGACAGAAAGTTCCTTTTTACAGCATTTACCTGTAGGTTACAGCTTTTTTCTGTTTACAGTATTTTTCAACCTACAGATTTTTTCTGGCAACTTTTGCTGCCAGAAATTTTCTGTTTTTTTGCAGGATTATTTTTTACAGTGTACTATGTTCATTTAGAATGGGTGCCTGAAACGTAATACACCCGGTTAGAAGCTGTTACTATTGTAATTATCATCGAAAAATTTGTCTTTTGCAATGGAAAGGCAGCCTAAACAAAAGCAGTTAAAATACTGTAAAAAATTGGTCACAGAAGTTGTGCGATGAGCGTTATTAAGCATTTTGAGCGTTTTTTATCGTGTTTCAGGCGTCAATTCTAAATGAAAAGACTATAGTTTGAAATTATTTAGCAATATTTCTACTTTTGAGTAACCAAAAGAGCATAGCGGTATTTAGCGGGACCTTCAACGGAATTGAACCCTAAAGTCTATAAAATATACGTTTTGATATCAATTTACTAACAACTAATTAAAGCACATAGTTTTGTAATAGTAATGATAATAACGTATGTGATATTAAAAATGTCAAATTATACGCCACAAACTTTATAGAACAGCCATACTCGCAATGTGCGTCCCAAAAAGCTTTAAGAGTGGCCCAGTTATAATTTAGTAATGCGACTTAATTATAGATAGAAATTCAAATAGAAACTTATCACTGTGAATAGAAACTTATACTTATATATACTTATACTTATATAAACTTATACTTATATGTCAATAGAAACTTATCACTTATTTAAAAAAGTAAATATTTTTTTCGGTAAAAAAAGGAATACAAAAGAGAATTAAAATATTATACCTTACCGAATAAGACAATTTTACCTATTGTTAACGCAGAAAATAATTAAAACTATAGTTTAAACAAACATCCTGATGTAAATGAATTTGCTCAAATGAAGATTTTTAATTAATAAAAATAGTTTATTAACCATGAAAACCAAACATATATTTAGATAACAGCTTACCAAGATACTTTAATTCTTAGCTCAATGTCGTCCACTATGCTTCTTGTCCAAAATCAACCCATTTCAGGGGAGACGATTTTAAGAGCTTTTCACCCTTGAAAGTCGAGTCCAAACTGAAAAAAATCCACTATTTTTAGGCAATAATTACATTCCATTGTTCAAAATTAAATTGTTTGTTCAATTGTTGTTGAATTCAAGTGTTTTCTTGGAAAAAACACGGTAGTATTTACATTGTTGTAAATTTTAAAACAGAAACGTCGTAGGTTATTGAAAAAATAAACTAATACGCAACTAATTAATAAACCTCTATGGCGTTTTATGTTCGTAAATAAATTCAAAAGTCCATATTATCTATTTATAAATTGGAGGCAATGGGATTAAATAAAACCCATTTGTATCTCCCTCCTTGAAACCAAACTAATTTAAATTTGAAGTGCTTTTTTAAATATACAAGATTTACTAGAGATCAAAGTTAGTAAAAACGCGATAGCCCTTTAATAGCCCTTTAGTTTGACACAATTCTAGTTTACAAAGATATCTTGATATTACAACTGAATTTCACCTTACACGATCGTCAGTTTGAAAAAGAAAATAAATCCAGAAATCAAATTTTGTGAAAATCGGGGGGGAACCTATAAGCAGTGTTATTCCTAGGATTTTTTTGGAGGAGTAAAAATACTCCTTGTCTTTTTTAGGAGGAGTGAAATACGAAAATAACATGAACTACAAATATAGATACAAATTTTCTATAAAAATACTTACTTTTTTAATGGACAAAAAATGAAATAGAAAAAATGAGTACGCTATTTAGTTTTTAACAATTAAAGATTATGTTAAGTACTTGTAGGAAATGTTAAACAAATTAGAAAAATTAAAACAAAACAATCCAAACAAACAATTAGTAGAAAATACAAAAGTTGATGCTTTGAGTAGACAAAAAGTATTAGTTGTTTTCAGTAGGGCTAAATGCATTTTTTAAGCTAAACCTTTGTTGAAAATTCAAAGCGTGAAAGTACTCCTGGCAAGTCTTTTAAAGCGTATTTCCGATTTTCAATGCGTGAAATACGCTCTTAAAGGCGTTAAAATTATATCTGCCTATAAGTAATGGAATTCTCATTGTGTAACCACATATATTTTACTGGAAATTTTGGATTCTATTAAGAATACAAAACAATCATCGGAAATAAAAATAACTGCATTAAAAAATTCCCTTTTTTAAATAATATTTTAGAAATTTTTATTTATACATATGAAAAAATCTTAAGAACTATTTGACAAATTATACTTATATTATATGACAGATGTGATTTATACTATTCTTTTCACAGTATTTAAAAAAAAGTTAAATATTAAAAAACTAATTTATTTTTATGACTTTACAAAACAAAAACCCAGCATTTTATTTCAAAATAAGTGCTTTGTTCAAATATTAATGTCATTGTCGAAATAGCTAAATACTTAATAATACTGCTTTAATAATATACAAATTTACTTACATATTAGATTTATCTCCTCATTTTTCAATGATGCTCGGCATTTCTTCTGCTCATCTACGCCAAAAACCCTAAAATTTATGAACTGTTTTTAGGAGTTTTGTTTCTTTTGAGAGGGACGAAACAAAACTGACGAAAATCATTGTTGGCTTCAATAGCAAATGTCGAAAAGCATTGTTGAACATTGTTGAACTTTAATTCAACTATTGATATGTAACAATAGTAACAGAGTCTCATTGCTAAAAATAGCCTTGCTTTTTTAAAAATCGACCGCCATTTTGAAAAAAAATATAATTTCTTCAATTTAAAAAAAAAAACTTAAGATACTATAGTTTAGGTAAATGGTGTCAAGAGCTAATAACCAAATTTTTTAATAAAACCGCTATATTTTAATCTCAAATAAAATTATGATGATGATGATATGATGATGAGATGATGATGATGGTGATGGTGATATCGTGTCCACGACGAGTCCAAATCAAATATTGCCTTGAGCGGAGTTGACAGCCCTTGCAATCTCTGTAATATTGGCATTGTAGAGGTCTATTTCCCTTAATAAGTCATAAATAAATATTAATTCAAATAAAATTATAAATTGACTAAATGAGACGCCTCAAGACATGAAGAATCAACGTGATTTAGACTCAAATACATGTTTTCTCTTATTTTTTTAACAAAGTTTTTATGATTCAGGGGGAAAATATTAAATTGTTTTAGATTTAAATAATGAAGATATTTTTTCCTCAATTACACCAAAATGCACGTCGAAAATGATAATAACGGAAAACTAAAAAGGAGGGGAAACGAACAACCTGAGAAACGAGGAGATTCAATTCGACAGTCGGAAAAAGGAAAACCCTAGCTGTTTTGTATATTAAAATATCTCTAAATTCTAAAAAAAAGTTTTGTTGAACGGTTTCTAGAGAAAGGCTTTTTAATTACTGATCCGTATAACACATTTTTGGTATCAAACTGTTCGGATTCTTTTGAGGATGTGCAAAATGCCCTTAATATTTCTAAAAAAATTCTCAACTTAAAAATATTACTATTTTTTAGGACTACGGATAAAGTCGCAGTTACAAAAGCAAAGAACTGCCAAAGAAATAACAAATAAAATTGGGGGGTCACCATGAAAAATGTTGCACTTAATTTTGCGTTTCGTATGAAGGCGGCCTCCGAGAGAAAAATAGTCAATTAGTGTTTTCAAGCTTACACTAAATCCAGAAAAAATAACACCAATAGCCCCCTTCTAACCCCACCCATTTGCCCGCACATTCCACTATAACTTTTTTTTGCGAGAGTTGTACACTGCGAAGATCATTGGCAACATTTTCATTCTAATTTTAAGTTTGCAATGAACTAATTTTATTTTAATTATTTGATTAGTGTAGTTAATAAACAAAAGTTAAAATGTGTAGAACTGAGAAAGTTTTTAGAACATTTAAATTTATTTAAAGTTACGTATTTTTGGAATAAATCCATCTTATAAATATAGATTCTTAAATTGAATGTCTTTCATGTTAATGCTTTTCCAGTTATCCCTTAGCTTTAAAATATATTTTTGAGAATAATTTATAGAACTACTTAAAAGGATTCTTCTGGTAGAATATTTTTGGATTACTATTAAAGTAAGATTAGAGTAATAGAGTAATTTCCTTTAGCATTATCTTTAGTGTAATATCTTTTGCAATAATAGGTTTGGTTGTAAAATTCTTTTTATATGTTTTTGAGTAAAACCTATTTCTGATGACGTAAACTTAGTGGAAGATAAATTACTGAATATTAGCTTAAGAAATAGTGACTGATTAACAATAACAATAACAATAATTTTTATTTACACACAAAAAAAGTTACATATTAAATCGAAAAAAGAAAAAGAAAAAAAAAACAAAATTTAAGTTGGCATATGAGTTACCCAGGGGTCATAGGCCCATACGGGTAACCAAAAAGACATTAACAGATGGATTAATATACACAGAATAAGTGGAAAAAAATATAACACATACATGAAAATACTGTAAAAAAAATATGTGAAACCAATATAGTTAGTAGAAAATCTAGACCATTGTACGCTAGCTTCAGAATAAAATTGTAATTAAAATAAGTAAAGAGCAATTCTAGAAATTTCCTAAAAGAACACCTCAATATTTTCTATTGTTAAAATGTAGTTTTTTTAAAGATTTTTTAAATTTGGAAGGAGATCTCTCAGATTTTAGATCCTCTGGTAAACTGTTAAAAAATTTGGGAGATAAATAATAATAATAATAATGTAGAATTTCTTTTTTTGTTTTTGGAACTTAATATAAATTGTTTGATCGCAGACTATAACTGATGCTTCGAAGATCAGGGCTATTTTCTTGTTTAGTAAAATGAAATATAACTTTAAAGAAGAAAAGGTGACGAAGGGGTAAGACATTTAATTTTCTGTAAGATTCAAGTAAAGGAAATTGATAACTACTTAAGAACTTAATAATTTTTTTTTGAATTTTAATGACTGGATTTATATTTTCTAAGTAATCTCCTCCCCAGACTGTAATACCATAACTTATTATAGAACTCACCCAAGAGTGATACAGCTGAAACAAGAACTTTTTATTAATTATCTTTTTAATAAAATAAAATTGATGGAAAATATAGCGAAGTTTATTTGTTAAATATTTTACATGAGATTTCCATTTTAAATTGTAATCTACGGTTAGTCCTAGATATTTTATAGAAGAGACTTGTTGAAGAGGGGGGCAATTACAGTTACTACAGTTATTATTACAATCGGGAAGATGATAATAGAGACAAAGATTTTCAGAAGGTCCGTAAATACTAAAATTTATAAATTTGGTTTTATTAATGTTTATCGATAACTTATTAGCAAGGAACCAGTCTTTAATTACCAAAAGGTCATTATTTATGATATTTTGTAATGTTTCATAGGTAGAACAAGAGTATAGGATCACTGTGTTGTCTGCATATGTTATAATTTTACCGTTCAATTTTAATTTACAAAAGTCATTAATATATATTAAGAAAAGTAAAGGACCAAGGATTGAACCCTGAGGCACTCCAGACCTTATATTTAAAATGCTGCTTTCTAAATCACCCAATTTTACATACTGTTTACGGTTTTGTAGATAAGAAATAAACCAATTTAAAGTTACTCCACGAATTCCGATTGAAAATAACTTATCAATTAATATACTATGATTAACGCTGTCAAATGCTTTTGCTATGTCTAAAAAGACAGCGGCGGTTTTGTTATTTCTATCAACACTAGTATATGTAAATTTATTGAATTCTAATAATGCATGTTCGGTACTAAGACCAGGCAGAAATCCGAATTGATTTTCAGAAATTATATTGAAAACCTTTAGATAATTATAAAGTCTAGAATGTACTATTTTTTCAATGACTTTAGAAAATATGGGTAAGAGAGATATAGGTCTGTAATTTTCAAATTTATTAGTATCACCAGATTTGTGAAGGGGAACCACCAAAGCCGTTTTTAATGAATCAGGAAAAGCACCTTTTAAAAGGGATAAATTTATAATTTTCGTTATGACGGATATGTTAATATTAGCTATAATTTTAAGGGCCTTAGGTGTTATTCTGTCATAACCAGGGGATTTTTTATCATCAAGTGAGAAAATAATTTTTTTAACTTCCACATCGTCTGTCTCAGAAAGAAAAAAAGAGTTGGATTGACTAGCTAGGTATTTTTTAAAGTTAACAGATTCAGTGTAAATAGCATTAGAACCCATGTTTATAAAAAACTGATTGACATTATCTACTAGTAGGCTATTATTATTGGCTAAAGGTTTTTTATCCTTTATATTAGAGTTTATGATCTGATTCACAAATTCCCATTGTCTTTTGATACTATTGCACTTTAAAAATTCGGACGTAAAATAATTATGTTTAGAGTTTCTAATTTTTATTTTCAGCTCTTTTTGAATTCGATTATAATTTTGTTCATGAATTATATCAAAAGGATATTTTTTATGTTTTTTATAGAGTTTTTCCTTTGACTTAATTAACTTTAGGATCTCATCATTTATCCAGTTTTTATTGGTTTTGCGATTAGGGAACTCTAAATATTGTTTACAGTTTATCAAAATATTTCTTAATATGTCTGCGAATCTGTTATATAAATGGTCCACATCCTCAGAATTTAAATTTAAGGGAAAAGTATAGTTTAGCAGAAAATCATTTATTTTATCATAATTTACTTTTGATATCTTTGTCATCTTAGGTTTTTCACTGCATGAGGCTTTACATTTTAATTTACAGGCAATCGGGTAGTGGTCAGTTAAGTTATTATTAAAAATGGCAGATTCGGCACTTATATCAAAACCACGAAAAATCAAGTGATCTAAACAGGAGTTTGAACGAGATCTAGTTATACCATCAATGAGCAAGGTGAAGACTTCAGAACTAAGACTATCTTGATAATCATCAACAGGATTTGAACTAGTTAAAATACATCAATATTTAAGTCACCAATTAAAAGTACATTTTTAGAGTTTATGTTTTTTAGTTTTTTTGATAATTCAAGATTAAAGCAATTAATGCTAAAGCCTAAGGAACGGTACTGGCAAATGATAGTCAAATCAAGAAGGTTGCTATATAACAGTATTGATTCAGCTGTGTTCATAGTAAATAAACAATCATTAAAGATGTTACAATTTTTTTTACGTAAACACCTATACCTCCAGATTTGTTTATGTCTCTGCAATAGAAATATGAATCAAAGTTGTTTATATTATAAAAAGAGGTTTCATTGCCATAGATCCAAATTTCAGATAGAACTAGTATGTGAATTAAATCAAATGAAGAATTTAACAAAGCTTGGAGTTCGTCGAAATTAGCACGGATACTCCTGATATTAAAATGGACTATTTTAATATAGCATGAGGTATTTGTGTTAGGTTGGGAAAGATATTCATTGAAATCATTTAGGGAATCTATATAAAAATATTTGCAGTTGTTATCAATAAGACTATCAAAGGAACTTAATTTACATTTTGGTAACATGTAAGAGATCGTCAACACTTACAATTCTGATTACCCTTGAGTTTTCGTGTTCCCTCAAAAAAATCTTTCCGTCTTTCACCCATGCAAACTTGAAGTTATTCTCAGCTTTGAATTTTCGACAATGAAAAAACACTTCTTTTAGTCTTGGGGTTAAATGTTCGTTGAAGAATACAGGGTCACTCTTGAATCTACCGTTGATTTGTGCAGCAGTGATCCTCTTTGTTTTGGCAGCCTTTAGGCAAGCGTCTCTGTGATGTTTGTTTATGAACTGAACAATGATGGGTTTTGGTTTGTCCTGTTTAGTAGTTGGGACTCTATGGGCAGTTGACACATGGCACATCATGTCGACCTCCAGGCTAGAAAATACTTTAGTTAAAACATCGTTAATATTTTCGTTTTCTGCTTCCGGAAGGTGTGTGATTTCGAGATTGGTACGCCTTGAATATTGTTGAAGTTCGGTTAATTCACATTTCACTTGTTTTAGATCGGCGACGATGACGGAGTTTTCCCTCTTTAATTCCTCTTTCTCTGACTTCAGGAGTTTTACCTCTGATTTTAAGCTTGTTACTGTGCTTGTTAAATCCTCTATTAGTGAGCTATTGTGAAAATTTGATATAAAAACTATTTCTTTGCACAGAAAAATATAAAATTGTTTGTAACCAAATAATAATATTATTATAAGTAGTTTAATATTATTATGGGTATAAAACTATTGTTACTACAAATAATTAACTTTACGTAGATTTTATTCCATACATACTGAACTTAATGAAACATGAAAAGTTTTTCTTCTTATCCCTCTGGTCTGTATCAGACAGATCCATGAGATAGTTCTTTTTTAAACACTCAAAACCAAGTCAGGATTCCTATAGAGTTCCTCCTTCGCCAGTCCCATACAATCCAAAAGGTGTTTAGCGGTGATGGCTTCCCGCAAATTGCACATGGTGCAAGCAGGAAAAGTCCCAGTGCAATTTACAAACCTTAGGGTTTTCAGATGTCCAGGGCGCAGTCGAGCCAGAGCAGACTGATTTCTCCTATCTCCAACAAAGCTAATCTATGCACCAGGACCCTCACTAATGTACCATGGGTGTGTCAGTGGACTCTTCCAAGAGGTGTTTATATAGGCATTGCTTCTTGAGTATAGCTCAAGATACATTAACCCATTAGCGCCCAGTGATCTATTTCTAGATCAGAGTTTCTCAAACTGTGGGTCGCGACCCACTGGTGGGTCGCAAGTCAGTTGTTGGTGGGTCGCGAGAAGATTTTTAATTTTTCACAAACGGTGTTACTGACTTTTGAATTATCAAACTATAAGTTGAACTTTTGAAATTATCAAATTACCATACTTTAGTAAAAAGAAAAAAAATTTGAGGAAAAACTACACACTTGGAGTGGAACGGAAAAGGCAATTAATGTAAATACGTACTATGTGTGTCACTTTAATGTGCCGATAATGCAAATCTAGTCGGTTATTCAAATAAGATTTGAAAAAAATATTTAGTGTTTCTCCCCATCCACATTGGGGGGGTCAATGCAAATTTTAAGAATTTTCTTGGAAAATGATGCAACTGATGTAATTTATCCCATATTGCTAAAAAACAAGTTAAAACCATGCTTTTAAGGGTCAAATTTTAAAATTTTCTCTAGGGGAGTACCCCCAGACCCCCCTTTGTTTGACCACAATTAAACTATTCCATACCCTTGTATTGTAACTAAATAGTTGGTGAACACCCCCAGTCAGAGAAGTTAAAATTCTGTAGGGAGATAATTATTATGATAATTATGAGATAATTATCTCAGTTCAGTTAATTATAAATAACTGAAGTCGGTGGGTCGCGTTAGATTTTGTTTCTCAAAAGTGGGTCGCGATGTTAAAAAGTTTGAGAACCCCTGTTCTAGATCGCTAAACATAGTGTCATAAATGCTCTCTTAAATAACCTTAAATACACCCAACAGTAACGAAACAGCACATATGGCAAGATAAAACATCCCTCAGTTCTAATATCCTGTGTTTTTTGCATTTGCTTAATTTATTTTGTAATAGGGATGGGCTAAAGTTAGTTTTGTGGTTTCATTTTGCAGTTTTTTCATCTTCATTCGCGTTTTTCAAGAAAACAGTAAAGATATACCACTTAAGGGATCCTTTTCCAGTTTTATTTTATCGTAATAGATGTAGCTATTGGGATATAATACAGAGTTTGGTCAAAATTAATTTATTTAGTGAAAAATAGAGTCCAAATACTGCTGATCTAAAAATAGATCACTGGGCGTTCGGGCGTTCTTTTTTTGTGTGTTGCTTACAATACGATCATTAAGTTTTTCCACTAAAAACTGATAAAATGAGTCTGAGAATACCCCTTAATGTTCAAGATGAAGTCAGCTATTGATTCTCTTAAGAAATGTAATATTATATTATTGCTAATTAAATTTTATAATATATTCTGGTGAATAAATGGAAGGTAGGCCATTATGATTCCTTTACCAATAGAAACAGTATTGCAATCAGGTATAAAATTATTGGTGTTTATTCACATAATCTTATTTTATACAACACAAGTCAATGCAAATAGTTTTGAAATATTTCATAGGGGAAAATATAAGACAATTAAAGGTTATCAAGAAGCTATGAAAATCTCGAATTGAGAATTACAATATATTTTTTTGGAAATCCGCCCTTATCCAGCCTTTGTAACTTTGAAATTGACGTTATGACAGAGTAAGTAGTTTATTGGAATAGGGTCGGCGAAAAGCTCAAACAAGCAGCAATTTTGAATGTTGCCATGTAAGATCAAGTTAACATTTTATTTCATGAATATAATTAATTTATAGTAAAACCAATCTACAAAATTTTCAAAAAATTAACCCAATTCATTTTATTTTACTTAGTTACAATTTTATGTCATGTTATTTGTTTTCTATAATATACTTATACAGGGTGTCCCACGAGAAGTGGCCCAACCCTTTAACTTTTGAACCCCTACAGATATAGTCATGAAAGTGGGGTCTAGGTATAGTAAAGTGACCATGCCCTATCCGATGAGATAACTTTCAACGCCCTCTAGCGGAAAATTTAGGAGTTATAATTTTTATTTTAAAAACTGTGTGAGGTATGTGAAAAAAGTCAAAGACTAAGTTGTAGAGCATCATCGATTTAGTAGGAAAAGACACCTTAAGCAGAAAAATATCTTGAATAAAACCCCTAAAACGCAAGCTCAATTAGGTTGAATTCACGTAGTTTTTACGTCTTAGACGCTCCTCACGAGGTGAAAATGAGAAATTTTTATTTTTATGATTTAAGTAAATGACTAAAAGCATTCTTAGTTCATTAAATTGAAAATTTCTCATTTTCGCCTCATGAGGAGCGTTTTAAGACGTAAAATCTACGTAAATTCAACCTATTTGAGCGTGCGTTTTAGGGATTTTATTCAAGATATTTTTCTGCTTAAGGTGTCTTTTCCTACTAAATCGATAATGCTCTACAACTTAGTCATTGACTTTTTTCACATACCTCACACAGTTTTTAAAATAAAAATTATAACTCCTAAATTTTCCGCTAGAGGGCGTTGAAAGTTATCTCATCGGATAGGGCATGGTCACTTTACTATACCTAGACCCCACTTTCATGACTATATCTGTAGGGGTTCAAAAGTTAAAGGGTTGGGCCACTTCTCGTGGGACACCCTGTATAAATTTAAAGGTCTTGGTTCAATTTCCCCTTTTCCCCCTATAATTACTTTCATCATAGGCTATTTGTGTATTTAATTTTGGGTAAATTATTTAATTTATTACTATTAATTATTTAATTACTAATTACTTTTTCCACATATTTATGAATAAATAAGCCTTTTTAAAGTGAAATTCTAATATTTCTATTTAATTCAGGATTTTTGAGATGTTTTTGAAGTTCAAATAGTACTTAGCTCTGTGACAAAAAATACCCTCCGAACGCCCAGTGATCTATTTTTAGATCAGCATTTTTTATAGAAACTAATGACTGTTTTGACAAAATTTGTTTATAATATTCATATTGAAGGCAAAATACACCAGATTCATGATTTTTATTCAATTCGCCCCCCAAAAAAATAATTTGGGAGTTAATGGGTTAAGGGATCCCTCTCGGTATGAGGCATGACAGAGCCCTCTTTAGCCAGTCCATCAGCCATATCATTATACTTTAAATCCACATGAGATGGGAAGAAAGTTTTTTCTTACCTTTTAATGGAAAATTATCCCTTTTACGCTTTTTTGGTTCCTTACAAATGCCATCTAAATTTATTTCCCAAAGATCCCAGGTTAAAACACATTTAAGGGACCCCGTTCAAAAAATCTAAATGGAAAGAAGTTAAGGCGTATATAGACCCTGGAGGGAGACTAAAAAAAAGAAGACGAACCACAAAATCATGAATCAAAACAGTGAGGACAAGAGGAGTTGAAAGCCCTCTTCAGTTGTTAAACAGGATATCAATCATCAATAACTGTCACTTTTACAGCGTATATTTCACTTGGTTGAGGAAAATAGGCCGTTTCAAAGGTCCGGGATATACATCATTTCTAATGACAATGAAAGGGGAAAATAGGGGATCTAAATATTATTTCTTGACAGATTTAGTAGAGAATGCCACCTTAAGGATTTTTATGCGATCAAGATCGTTACTGTAGAGTAGAAAGCTTGAGGTGTCTGCTATATATCAAATCCTAAAAATTTCAATTCCCAAAGAAGGTTTTCACAGCTAAAATTCTGGAAGTAAACTAGTTTTTCATTGTTAAGAGGTCTATTATGCAAAGGGCGGGGAATATAGTAAGGATAAAGAGAAATATAGGATAAAAGGGATTATGATTGATAATGTGGAAAACCTTTATTTCATGTGCTTTTAAAAGCTATAATTCATCTTTTACTTGTAAATTTGTCGTCAATTTAGATAGATATATAAATTTCTTTGTCAGTTCTAATTTAGAATTGGTAAAAGCCTCACAGGTACTTTTAATTTTCTCATTAAATTTTTACCAATTGTATAGTAGATAATTTTTTTAGTTAAAAAGTACAACTTTTGGCAACCAAAAAAATTCCAAGTTTATAAGTAATTATTTATAAATTATTATTTTTTTTTCATATTTTTTTATTTTCAAAAAAATTTAAGAAAGGCAGTTATGTTGCACATCAAAACAAAGATAATAAAATTACAAACAAAATTTTTAAGTTGTAAAGTTCTAGAGTTATTAGCTGTTTTAAAATGCAAAAAAAAAAACAACTTTACAAGAGTTATTTTTACTTTAAAAAATTTTTACTTCCGAAAGAGGGGTGATAGAAGAATGGAATCTGGAACATTATAACTATAACTATATTATATTCTCTTAAAAAATCAAGAAGAAGGTATGGGAGTGTTTAATCTTAGGTTTTTTTTATGTTTTGTGAAAAAATCAGTATTTTTTTGAAACTTTAAGGCTTTTGCGACACGGGTTAAAATTTTTTGATTGAGCTAAAATTTTGCAAAAATCATTTATTTGTATGATGGAACAATTTGGGGGGGCGTCGTATAACGATTTCCAAACTTTAAAAATAAGGACCACCCTACTGTTTATTCAAGGTAGTTTATTCAAATTAATTTCCATTACATCGGTTTATGTTACTCACCTAAAGAAAAATTGATTTAACACTAAATACTAGTTTGTTATTTTGGGGTATTTGATGTATGACATATGTATTGAAATAATTTTTTGGATTGAAAATAAGCCTGTTCCTCCTTTCTAGATTTAAAAATTTAAAAGGTAAGTTTATTATCAGTGCTTTAAGAGCCTAAATTAAACCAAGTTACTGTAGAAATCTTTCTATAACATATTTTGAATTTTAAATAATTTGAATTTATTACTGTTAAATAATTTAAATTTATTACTTTTTTATTACTGTTAAATAATTTAAATTTATTACTTTTTTATTACTGTATAAGTCTTAATTTTATACTGACACTGTTCTGTAATTATGCAGTATTAAAATCTAGTTAATTTTGTAAAAGATTGGTTTTAATGACCTAACTAAAAAGTAGAAACAAAATAGTTTTATTTCAGAGTTATAGGTTAAGTATCGCACTATATATTTTTTCTTAGTTTCTAAAAATATAAACCGACAGGAAACATTTCCCAAGTAATGTATCTGAAATTTTAATCCTAAAATTTAACATGACAAATGAAAAGGAGCATTGCTAGAAACGAAACTACCGTATAATGACCATAATCCCTGGAGTCAAACTAATTATTAACTTTAAATTACTCGAACAACAACCGGAATGGCTTACAAAATAATGAAGAGATCTTGTTCAAGTATTAACTCCCTTTAAAACAGTTAACTCTTCCGAGAGTTCAACTAATCCGCCGAGGTATCGATCCCATCACATCGATACACCACCTAAACTAAAGCCATCGATGCACAAAAGATAATCGAAAACTTAAAATCTGTTTGCCTTGTCACAACACGCCGCTAATGAGTGCTGTTTGGAGCACGGTTCCAGTTGAAAGAAGAATAATCCCAGATTCAAAATTAATTGAATGGGCCCTCAGGAGGAACCCCATGCCTCACCTCAGGGCAATGCTCGTTAAAAGAGTGGCAAAACGTCGGATTATCAAGTCGAGCATTGATTCATGCCTCAGCTTTAAACCCCCCCCATAACAGCAATTGCTACACGCAGTCATCAGTCACTTTACTTTTGGGGGGTTGGGAATCTGTCCCCTGGTGGGAAGGAAGGGGGGCTTGAAAAATGCATCCGGGAGGGTGAACAAGACCACATCACCTCGCGAATATTCCACGGAAGGAACACACAAAGCCATAAATTCTGCCCCTGTTCAATTCCACCAGGATTCGAATTTGGAGCGTCTTTTGAAACTCCTCCGGATTATGCGCGGCCAGGGACTTCTGGATATTTGATGACGTCACGGTATTTGCATATTTCTAACGACGCGGGGGCCGCCATTATGCACCTCGCTGCCGCCACCGGAAGAAGGAAATAGTTGAGAGTTTAATGAAATGGTAATGGCTCTCGGTCTTACCTTTTAGCGGGATGAAAATTCCTTCTTCGCGTACCATGATTACGGGAATGAAAACGTGAATTTAATAAATATGCCCGAGCTTTTGTTCTTGAGCATGTACTCTTTTCAGAAGAATCGTAGGATGTGTTTTATTAAACGAGGAATTACCTGGAAGCGGTTTAAGCTGATGATATGGAAATGAATCTGTTTTCCTCAGTATCACCTTTCTGCTTCGTTCCGTGTTTTCCACTTTTTCGCTTAATGCCATCGCTGTCTGTTGGAGATTATCGTAAATTACCTGGAATAAACCATGTTCTTGAGAATGTTTCAAAGCGAGAAGTTAATTAATGTTCTTTTTTTAGATTAATGCTTTGTTAAGCTAGGGAATATGACGGCTTAAGAGATTATCCTGCTCGAAAATTAATATTTTTATTAAAATCCCAGATTTGTATTTAAGATATGTAAATGAATAAGGTGATTGAATTTTAATTAATTATTTAATAATTTTTATATCGTATATTTGTCTTTCATCACTGTATTTTGTTAGTTTTTCTAAGCAATGACAACATTTCATATGTAGGGGAGGGTAGGAGTTAAAATTAACAAACATATTTAGTTTCATTCAAGAAAATTAAGTTAAATGAAATCTTTTAAAAATAAAGAAATATTTAGACAGTTGATAGATATTTCTACCTATGAACCTATGATTTATTACTTATCCAATTTTTTGGGGGTAACGGCAAACTTTTCTTTCTAAATTTTAAAATATTTATTAAAAAATGTCTATAATATGAAAAAAAATCTGACTTATCCTTTTAAATTTAGAGAAAAAGAAAAGATATCTGTGAAATTTACTTATTCAAATTAATCCTCTTTTCCGAGTTAAAAAAACGTACCACTAATTAACTAAAATTAATACAAAATTGTATTTGTATAAAAATATAATTTAAATTAAGTCAATTATATTCCCTCTCTCCTTTGGAACTAGTATTTTTTAAACCCAATTTAATGTTACACTCAATTACAACCTAAATTTTAACCTCTTAATATTATAATCAATAACCATCTAAAATCAAGAAAAAGGTCGTTTTTTACGAGGTAAGCGATTTTGCTTCTGAATTTCAACATATATCAAACATAGTTCAAGGAACCGTTTGTACACTTTTTTTATCTTGCCATCCATAGGAATTGGGTTTTACCATTTAAATGTTAATATTACACAAACTCAATAATAAATATGCTTTGAATTTTTTTATTCAACTCTTTTAAAATTTTTAGTGATTCTCCAAAAATATAGGTAGTCTAATACTTATTGCACTATTTTCTCGCTAAGGCTGATATTTATCCTTTAAAATACTTCTTTTAAAATTACGTCAAAAGTTTTCGTATTATATAAGATCGTATGTATATATAAGTATGTATGATAAGTATTAAAAGTTATAGTATTTAAGATAGTATGCTATAAGATCGATTAAAAATTTTGTGGTATAAGATAGTCTTAAAAAATATACGTCTTGTTGTCCAGTTCTTTAGTCATTTTATATACCCCACGCAACGAATATTTCTGTTTTTTTCTGCGAACTTGTTGAACACCCTGTATAACGAAAAAAACACTCTTCTAACCGGTATCTATCACAATTATCTACCATTTTTTATAACTATAACAGGGAAAAACCCTTACAACAAGCAACACACAACCCCATTTTTATCGCCAACACACACAATTCCACATTAGCACCCTTTCTGTTCTCACACAATCTCACTCAAGACATCTCACCCAACATCAAAAGATGAACATTACTTAGCATTACGATGCAATTGCTATGAGGGGAGATGAGCCACTACAGAAATTCCCAAAGATAGAAAAAAGGACAATCAAAGATCTCCCTAAGTTCTAGATATTTTTCCACCAGAGCAGCTCTCATCCCTCCCTGTAGTGCTAGACAGGGTCTCTTTGTTTATTTTTTAATGCCTTCAGCTGCGCTAGTAGTACGTTTAATTGCTTTTTTTGGTCCAGAGATAAGAGAGGAGATTCCTTTCTCCTATTGTTCGTGTTGTTTTTCCGCTGTCTTCTTGGAGACGGCAAACCATTAAGTTCTAGAGCCCGACGGACGCTGGGTTTTGTTGTTTTTTTTGCTGCTTCTGGCGGGATAATTGTTTCGGAAGAGAAGGGTTACCACGGTAAGGGAGGGTTTTGGGGAGGTTCTCTCTTGGACTTTTGGTATGATTTTTCAGTTTTAGGTGATAATCTGAAGACGGAATTCAATCGAATTCCTTTCCCTATAAGTGTAGAATTCCGATGGGGATCGGTCCAATTTTTATGTAATTGAAAAGTAGATAAAGGTTTGCCGTTGTTTATTTCCATTACTTTTGAGGGAAAAGCGTTTTTCCAGTTTACAATTGCATTATCTAAATATTTGTATATTATAATAACATCACTATCCCAGTGAATAAATTTAAAAAATTCTTGGTGTAGACAAATTGACTCGTCAGTTTGAAGAAGGGAATAAGTCCAAAAATCAAGTTTTGAGAAAATCGAAAAAAAAAACTGTATAAGTAATGGAATTTTCATTGTATAACCTCCAAATTTTTACTGGAAGTTCAGAACTCTATTTAGAAAATAGAGCAATCATCAAAACAAATATAAGTGTTTTCAAAAATATTTTACAGCCAAAATAAGTTGATGGACTTATTCCCTTCTTCCACCTTATGAAATTTTTCTGATGAAAAAATCTTTAAAAACCCTTAAAATCACATTTAAATTATATTTCTCCTTAGTTTACACCACAAAAGGGTGAAATAAAAAGAATAAGACAAATGAAATTCAAAATTATAGTGAAACTGGGTTATTAAAGCAGTATCAATGCAGTGAGTGAATATGAATGGAGTCAAACATTCCCTACATAAAAAAAGTTTGAAAAACATTGAAATTAAGAGAAAATTTTATTTTAACTTAGTTTACAGCACAAAGAATATGAAGAGAAAGAAAAATTAACTTTAATTCCAAATTAGCTTAAAAAATACAATGAATGGACATCGATTTCACAACTTCAAGGGGCGATATCTCCCTATAGGGGTTAGTTATTGTTCCCCTCTTTTCATCCATGTGGAGAGCAAAGCTTAGAGATTGTTTTGAGCACAAAAAGTCAGTTTGTCATTTTTTGGACTTATTCCCTTCTTCAAACGGACGATTCAATTTTAAATTTTGATTTTGCCCAAAATATTTTTTCTGTTGGTACGAGGCCTCGATAGGAAGTGAAAGTTTAATTCTAGTGCTGGTAGTGATGCTACAAATAGTTTTATATATTTCAACCGCCAGATGGCATTCTGTAAATACGTGTTTTATTCTTCTTATTCAATAAACTTTCACTTCCTATCAAGACCTCGTACCAACATTTTCTATATTTCGACAAACCTTATAACTAATAAGCTTTAGAAGATATTTAACTTCTACTAAACTTTAAAGAAAAATTCAATACATCCGAAACAAAATTTTTTTCTCCGAAGAATGAGTTATTAGTAAAACTGTTTTGTAATTTCTTAAAATGTTTTAATGATTGTGTGATTTATAACCACTCAGTTCTTTAACGATAAACAAATTTTAACAAAATTGTTTTTCAGATAACTATTTCCTCGTATTTAGTCTTTGACTCTTGATATCAATGTAACAGTATCAGTTTGGCCCACCTTATAACTCAAAAAATAACCAATGTTAGTTTTATTTATAACCAATGATGTTACTCTTCAAAATAATGTTTACAAAGATAGCAAGCTTTCCAAGTTATAAACTCTTTATGTTACGCTATGGATGTAAAAATCTGGAAAAGAGTCACGTATTTAATAACTGCAAATTTTCCTATTTAAACTCATCATATGAGTTCTCCTTTTTCATGCTCTGCAATACTACATTTAGCAACCACTAAAGTCTTTCCCTAAACCTTCCGTTCCAAATCCGTTTTATTTTCATCGAAATAGCTTTTTCAAGGGGGCGGACTGTTTCAGGATCAAAAAGAAAACGGCCGCTAAGTTATCCCAACTCAAACAGTTCTCCTTTATTTTGAAGACTTCCTTACCAACTGCCTATATGTACATATTACGTTTGTCTTTATTGTATCTGTTAGGAAAAAGGGGAGAAAAAAATGTGTGAAGAGATAACATCCCAGGACTCCAGGGTAAGGATTTCTTTATTTTGAGCTCAGCCATAACGGACTAAAAGCTCAAAATAAAAGAAGCCTTTAGTCGATACTTTTATATAAACTTTTATGTTTGACATATCCTAAAGATTTTCTACGCTGCTACCTTAAACTTTGATGTTTCTTCCCATCCCCTTTTGTAACTTGTTCTTTATCTCTTCAAAAAACGAGTGTTTCTGAATGGAAAAAATCCGCTCACCTAAAGAAGACCGGCGCAAAAAAAGTGCCACTCTTTTCACCCCGTGTTTTTCTTGCTTTCGAAAGCGTTTTTATTGATTTCGCAGCTCAGCAATAAAGTGTCTCACTGGTTTATAGATGTTTCTTCTTCTATAAATGCAATAAATTAGGTACACAAGTTTTCAAATATATCTGAAAAGTATTATATAAAAAACTTTGCAATGTGGTTAAACTGTATTTTATTTCATGGATAACGTATTATGGGCAATAAAATAATAATGTTAAATTGTAATTTATTTTAGTTAGGTATCGTCGCAGTATTAATTCTGATTAGGGTTTGTTATTATATTTTCATACACTACTGTTCATAAATTAAGGACGGAACTGTTTTTTCAACATAACACCTAGGGAAATTATTTTTCATCAATGAAAATTATATCAAGAGATGTTCAATGGGTGGGAATACAGGGCCCGAAAGCAAATTTTCTCTACCAATATTTTAAGGGGGTAAATGGACCCTCCATTGATAATGGAGTCCCATTACAATTTGGAGCTGTGGCAGAAACGTCTGTGTAAGAGGTATTTTACCGAAAACTTTATGGTTATTGTAATGAATATGATTACTCCTGAACTCAGTGCATATTTTTAAAAGCCTGTGTTACCTTTAAATGGTATTTTTTATGTTTTATTGATAGAAATCGGTCTAATCATCATTTTTGGCAAGTTTTAGCTTCTGGGTAATTTTTGGTAATTGGTATCTTACAGTCAACCATGTTTTTAGTAGTTCTTACATGTGCTAGATTATGTTTAGGTCTGGAGACCCTGAAAGTAAATTATTTCTTTCAATATCGTGACTTTCAAGAAACTTTGAGATAGCCAAATTGTGATTTTGTGCAACTTTTTCTCTCATAAAGAGAAATTCTTGATCTGAAATTTCTTCTAAAAGAAGCGAATGGGACATGAGAACCCAGGCACGTGATCGCAGACATCAGGGAAAATTTTTCTTTTTTACTTGGGAAAATTTTGTTGAAATGTCTATAACAGTAATAGAGTATCAATGGAGAAATTATATGTCTTAAAAACTCATTTCAAAGGTAATGGAGATATTTTTACAACTATATGTTTCTTTTTAGGTATGTCTACGTCCATAAACACTAAAAAATACTTTTTTTTCAAACATTAATAACAGATGTCCTTTCTGTGAAACTATACAATTATGTTGTGCCGTTTGAGCACCTCGTATACACCGCAGATATTTTCACTGATGTTTGCTATTGGGTACCTGTGTTCTCATGTCCCATTTGATTCTCTTAGAAGAAATTTCAGGTAAGGAATTTCTCTTTATGAGAGAAAAAGTTGCACAAAATCACAATTTGGCTATCTCAAAGTTTCTTGAAAGTCACGATATTGAAAGAAATAATTTACTTTCAGGGTCTCCAGACCTAAACATAATCTAGCACATGTAAGAACTACTAAAAACATGGTTGACGGTAAGATACCAATTACCAAAAATGACTCAGAAGCTAAAACTTGCCAAAAATGATGATTAGACCGATTTCTATCAATAAAACATAAAAAATACCATTTAAAGGTAACACAGGCTTTTAAAAATATGCACTGAGTTCAGGAGTAATCATATTCATTGCAATAACCATAAAGTTTTCGGTAAAATACCTCTTACACAGACGTTTCTGCCACAGCTCCAAATTGTAATGGGACTCCATTATCAATGGAGGGTCCATTTACCCCCTTAAAATATTGGTAGAGAAAATTTGCTTTCGGGCCCTGTATTCCCACCTATTGAACATCTCTTGGTATAATTTTCATTGATGAAAAATAATTTCACTAGGTGTTATGTTGAAAAAACAGTTCCGTCCTTAATTTATGAACAGTAGTGTATAATTTTATGGGATCAAATCTTTTTTGGGTCTAGTAGAATCCTCCTCTAAATCCGTACAGTAAAAAAAATCCTTTGTTTGAAACTACAAGTTGAAAAAAGAGTTGTAAAAATAACTTGTTCATTGACGTCAGAATGACGTCAAAAGTCATTTTCAATGCTGATGAATTTGATCAAGTGTTAGGTAAATATAATCTTTATTTTCTTGTTTCGTTTTTGTTCTACGTTATCAGATTTCACAACATGCAAACTAAAGAAGTTTATAACGCTATCCCATCTATTTTTACGAAAAATTTAGAACACCTTGTTAAAAAAATTACTTGTAATTTGAAATAGGTAAATTGGCCACTTTAAAACTTGATTACAACAGAATATAATCTAACATAAAATATTTCTAAATGATAATATTAGCTTAATACCAAACCGTGCTCTTTTTAGTCACGTTTAATCTAAGAGCTTTCTTAGTTTTTTCTTTTTTCATCTACATAATTTTTTTATTTATTTATTTATTACACATATAAGGTTACATAGAAATATAAAAGACAAAGAAAAAACACTTATAGTCACCAGGGATCACTTGATCCATATTGGTGACCTTTGAAAAAAATTATATCTACATTTTCGATAGAGAAAACGACAATGAAATAAACAACTCATAAAAAATAAATACAATCAAGTGTGGCAAACAGGGTGTCTTTTAAAATATATAACAATTTCAGTACATCAAATATATAAATACATAAATGAATAATAAACAATATGGTGATAAGATGCTGTAGAGGTTTTAAATACTGCTAAAGAAAAAACTGTTCCACTGTATCAATTGAAAATAAATATTCTTTAAGTTTCCTTTTAAATATGTATTTAGACTGGCAGTTTTGAAGTTCATATGGCAAGGAATTATATAATTTCGGTGCTAAAAATGAAAAGCTTCTATAGAAGATAGATTTTTTTTGGCATTGGGATGTTATAAATTTCGTTGATTCTTCTTAGGTTGATGTTGTGACGTTTTTTACATAGCTTTGGATTGCAGTATAAATTAAGACATATTTTATAAAAGAAAAGATGGCGAATAGGAAGAATATTTAATAACTGAAAATGAGGTAGGTGAACTGTATGCTGGTAGTTTAATATTAGTTTTATAAATCTTTTCTGAAGTCTATCAATTCTTTTTAGAGTAACGTAATTCCTCCCCATACAATCAAGCCATAGTTTATTTGTGAATGGATCCAAGAGTAGTATATATTAATTAAGAATTTACTGCTTACTTTTTGTTTTAAATAATAGAAATTTAGCATTATGAATCTTAACTTATCTGAAATTGATTTAGTATGACTTTTCCATTTCAAGTCAGAGTCAATATGAATACTAAATATTTAATTGAAGAAACTTTTTCAATAGTTTTACAGCTACATGTATGATGGTTACAATTTTTATCATGATACACTAAAGATAGATTATCTGATGAATTTTGCTTTAGGTTAAAAATCATGTACTTTGTCTTATCAATATTTAAATCTAAACAATTATAGGCAAACCAGTTTCGAATCCTCTCAAGATCTTCAAGCATCTTTAAGTTTAATTCATTAACTGAATCTCTGGAATACAGTAGCACAGTATCATCAGCGAAGCTTATCAATCTACCATGTAAATTCAAGGTACACAGGTCATTTATAAAGATTGGAAACAATAAGGGACCTAAGGTTGAACCCTGAAAAACACCACTGTTTATGGGGAAGCATTTGCTAAAAATATTATTAATTTTGACCTTTTGAATGCGGTTTGTCAATAGGATTTTAGAAAATTATGGAAGTCACCTCTTATGCCAATAGAAAATAATTTATCCAATAAAATATCATGTTGAACTGAGTCAAAAGCTTTTGAAATGTCTAAAAAGATAGCAGTAGTTTTTTTTATTGTTGTTAATACTATTAAAAATGAAATTTTAATAGTCGAAGTAGAAAATTTCCGTTAATTTTTAAACAAATTATAGAAGTTTTGTAGTAGTATTAAATTTGATGAGTTTTCAATTATGTATAAAAACTTTAAAATTTAATGCCATACATAGTATTTCCGCTTAGTCAAGATCATCCTTATTATGAAATTATACTCATTTGCAACCTAACTTGAGCCCGTAGAAATATGCCGAGAGCAACCAAAGAAAGTAGCTCGCGATGTGTCTGAATTATGAGTGAAATTTAGAGTTTCAATTTCGAATAATGATTAGTTTTTTAAATCCACGTATATTAAGCATCTTTTCATCCCGATATGCATAAAATTTTCAGTATTATTATTTTTTAAAGTGGCGTAACGCGTAGTAGTACAACTCGCTCTCAAACTCGCCAGCCAATAAGAGCTTCTAGCAACCCAGCAGGCTTTCTGTTTACTCAGATTTTCTTCCGCGTGGCCATAACGTCAAAGGCTCAACTTAAGTTGCATTCGATTATAGACAAGAATTTTTTTTCTGTTCAGACAAGAATTCTTAACACAAATCTTTTTTCGATGATAAGAAAACCAAACCAATTTTGAAATTCCACACCTTGTTTCCGATTTTAACATAAATTTGTGTAGTTTACTCAGGTGTGTAATATGATAGTTGAAGTATTATATTATTCTTTGGTACATTTCTAAACAGGAACTTTATATTTCTATCCCTAGAAATATAAAGATATATCTCTTAAAGAAGAATATCTAAAAGTTTGGACTTTTTAGATTTTTTTACATTATTTTTGCAACTTACCTTCGGTTTCCATACAAAAGAATATATTCCATTTTAAAACATGAAAGAAAGAAAATAATCTCCAACTCTAGTTATATTTAAACTGTGGAGCTCCTTTTTTTCTCTAGGGAAGAATTCGTATTATGAGAATCCTCAGTACTTTGATGTATTTTTATTCTGATACTAAATAAATTTCTTTCTTATATTCATGTTATTCCCTTTTTCCTTTACAACGATCATTATAAAGTAAGAAAATATATGAGGCGTTTGCTATCAAAACCAGCTCATTCCATATTTTTCTGAAATCAACTTTTTTGCATATTTTTAAAGTTTAGAGGGTCTTTCATAACCTGACGAAAGGATATAGCTCAAATCCAGCTCATTCCAACCCAAAATTAGATGAAAAGGTGAAAACTGTGAAATTTCAGATAATTTGAAAAAGTTAAGTGGGTGTCATTTATTTAAAACTCGTAAACACACAAATATTAACTGGTAAACTGGAAAAAAACAATTTCACACAACTTAATTGAACAAAAAACTGAAAAAAGCATGAAAAAACGTGTTTTAGCATCAAAATCAGCTCTTCCAACCTAATTAGTGCAATTACGCCCAAGGTGGAACCTGGAATGAAAATGAAAAAATAATCAAATTCTAGGCGGTTATACCTACAATTCAAAATTTACAAAAAAAATTAACTTTAGAACTGTGGACGTGAGAAGTTTTTTGTCTCCTGTAAAAATTTCAAAAATGGAATGAGCTGGTTTTGATAGCAAACGCCTCATATAATGGATTACGATAAATTAATGTAACGTGTTGTTTTCAATACGTTGATAATCATTTCCCAGTTGCAATTAAATCACTCCCGAATATATTGTAAAGGCGAAATCTTCGAAATAACCACCATAGACTACAACATTTACAAAACTTAAAACCTTTCCCCCATTTTTTGAAACAGAAATCAATACTCCACACTCGCAGTACTCCTTATTTAAGTAAATATTAAAGATACTTTTGTAATCTTTTTTAAGGTTTTAATAAATTTGGTAGGTTAGTAAAAAAACTATAAACTTATTTAATCATTTTTCAGCTTTCTAAATATTTCCAATTACATCAAAACGCAGATTATCATTAAAATCACTGAAATCACCATGTTAGACATTCTTATAACAAGCAACGTGATGAATTTCCCCAAGTACCCAACTCGCATTTCATCACGCATGTGGAACAAAGCTTTGCTTTGAAATTATGGTGTAATCGTAATCTATGAATAACTTAAAGAGGTTTATACAACTCGCATTGTGGATTTAAGCTTTATCTTAAACTTGTCTAGTCTGTGTTATACGTATAACTCCGTCTGGACGTATTTATGAATATTATTCTAAACTCATCTTTGCTTAGAATCGTCAACCATACTGAAAATTCCATCATTAAAATTAGAGGCAATTCACAGTACTTCCACCTTATTTTATAGAACGTAACATAAATTTAATACTTAACACTAATATGAAAATTTTCTACGATGATGAGATAATATATGGAAAAAATTAAAAAGTTTTATTAGTGTGTTATTAAACACTTTTAGCCCTAGCCACCCCAAAATTTCCATAGGATTTCATGGTAATCTATGGCGGCTGAGAATTGATAGGGTTAAACAAACGTGATTAAATAATATTTACTTTGAGTAGTAGGTATAAAATTTTTTAAAGAGAAATTGAATATTGAAGGGCATTTATTTTTGGCGCAAGTTCAGAGTTGCGTATGCTTGGCGAATTTTGGCTGTTTAGCGGCACATTTAGAAGCCAAATCATTCACTTAACATTAGTTAGGGTAACCATATTAGTCATCTTTACTGCTAAAAACTTGGCGCATACGCAAGTCTGAACTTCCGCCATATTTTCGCCAGTACTTATTAATATTGATTTATTGATTATTATTGATTTATTCATCCACCATACCGATTAAAAATCCCTAATATTATCCTCCATTATATTCAATATCTGGAAGTACTTATAGTTTTCTTTCCTGCTTAACTAGGCATAATGATTAAAAACACTTATTTAGAGTAACTGTACAAAAACAAGATATTTCTATGTATAATAATAGCATATTTCCGTATAACATAGCAGGCAATGTGCAGTGCATTGATACACAAATAAATACTTTTGTCGGCATTTGTATAGAACACCTATAGGGGATATGGGACACGATGAAGTTTTTCGTTTTTTAGTGTCACTAAAAGACTGGAAACTATCAGCAATCAACAGAACTAGGCCAACATCCAACATGTTACTATGCTGTAAAAAAGCAATGGCCATTTTATTTTCATGATCAGTGAGAAGGAGTTTTGTAAACTTTTCGATTTGTTATCCATTGCTACTTTTTTGCAATTTTTCAGAATGCATGTTTGCTTTCAGTACATACCATATTCACAAAGTACGTTCAATGTTCTTTAACTTCATAAATTCAAAGTTCATAGATCTGGAAAGTCTGGCTTTCGTAAAAGGAATTGTAACAGGACAGAAAGGATACCCCATTCTCTTTTCCCTAAAGAGTTAAATTGAGAGTATTTTTAATTTTTGTTTAATTTTTATGAATCTTAACTTTATTTCTCTTATTTCGAGATATTCGAGTCCATAAAAAAATTAGCGATTGCGGTGATTAGATTTCTTTAGTTTGGGATTTTAGTAAATAAGATTAAGAATGGGACACAATCAATAAAACTACAGTTAAACCTCTGTAGACTCTTAAATTAAAGGGGATATTTCAATATTTACACACTGGGACAGTTCATATGTTTGACATGACAGTAATTTTTCTTCAACAACATTCCGCACCATGTCCCTCAATAACAGAAACATATTAGAGCCTCCATTTTACCATCTTGTTGTCACAAACCATAGTTACAGAATCTTCATATTCCCAAACTACACGACATTCATATTTCAAAAACTCGACGCCCATATTCAAGTCACACAAATAAATCCCCGACAAAATCTCCAAAAAATGACGAAACCAATTCACTCAAAGTGTCACCATAACTCGGCTTCCTGTTACAGAACACCCGACTCGAGGCGGCACATATTGGAAAGAAAGACACAAGAGCAGCCCAAAATCTCTCGATTTCCTTTACTCACACCCTCGTGTTCCGCTCATTCGCAATTTAGCCCGAATCGAGGGACAACCTATCCGGGCCCATTTTTGTCACTTTCCCAGCGACAGGTGTCATGTTCCGGGTAAAAAAGCGAGGCATAATGTAGATGAAAAACGGGAGATTAAGCCACCCGACATGGAGCTTTTTCTCCTGGCCGTTAATGTCTCTTCTGCTTGTCACGGGGTCTTATTTGAGGAGGAAAAGGGGTCTTATTTACACGGGAGGTTTCTCTCCTCAGATCGGAATGTTGCTGAGGGGACGTGTCATTTAGCGAGGAACGGAATGCACCCTTTTAGCTTTTTAAAAGGTGTGAGGAGTATTGGGTGTGATGATTCTTCGGAAGGTGTATTTCGTGCCGGAAATGGAGTTTCTGAGATGTTTTTTAGGGTTATTTTATTTGTGTGTTGGGTGTTTAATATTATGGGGGGCTTCTGCAGGGTGTGGGGGAATATTGCCGAGTCAAAAGTCACGAGTTTGATTACTTTGAATTTGTCGTGATATTAACCTCTTTTTAAATTATTATTGAATGCCTTGTTATAAAAGTGTGATTGAAAGAATGTTTTATCAGAAAAGCAAACTCGTAAAATCGGGATCCTCAAAAAAACCTCTTTATATACCAATTTTTATTTACTCTGTAGATTCCAGTTAAGTGGATGTTATCTTTGACATTCTTAACCCTTTATATCCCAAACTATGCTTTTCAGAAAAATTTTGCTGTATTTTTTATACGTTAGGGGAGAGTGTTGTACCTTTGGACAAAAATCACGTTTGGATTTTTCTAAGACAGGTAAAATCACATTTTTACCATTTCAAGATCCCAACCTATAGTTCTAACCTTAGCAAAGATGGTTATATTTTTATTAGCTAAAATTTTAATAGCTTTATTACCGAAAATACAAGTAAAAATACATAAAAGATTATTAATTGACTAGTGAATTGATTAGTGTGTTTCCATGACAACAAAGTGCTAACGAAAATAAAGGCAAAAATAAAGACCAGTGCGAACGGGATATAAGCAATTTTGATAAATAAATCCACAGTTTAATTTACGCACGAATATTTTAACAACTAGGTAATTAAGTTCATTACTTAAAATGCCGAGAAAAGCCAAAGTCGCAATAAGCAAATTAGTAGTCCAATGAATATTCGTTCTTAAGTTCGTAAGTTTTTCACGCAATTCATTAAGAACTTAAAACAACCACACTCAAATAAAAAGAACAAAAGCTTTTTTTACGCACAGGAAAGAAAAACAAACATCCTATCATTATTTTTAAATGAGTCAACACTTAATTTTTTTCGGATGATTTCTTTCAAGCTAAGACTCGTGAAACACTCCACATTATAAAGCCAAAGGGGTTTCATTCATATGTGAATCGATGGTTTTTCAGGAAGTCTTGTGAGTGATTTGATAGAAAAGAATGGGGAAAGTAATCTAGTTATTTTGTTAAAGCTTTGAAGTACGGTGCATCCTGAAGCAAGCTTATAAGTCGGAATTCTCACTTGAGGAGTTCGAACTTTTTGTAACCTTTACAAATCAAATTTCGCGTCTTTTCTTACTTGATACACACGATTTCTTTGAAGTTTTTCAGCCCTGTAAAGAAAAAAGCTTTTAGTTCTTTGGCAGAGTTTATTTTTTGTTGGTTATATCAATTTTGAGAGAAGACGAAAATCTATCAGCGCACCTGAAATGTATTTTATAATTGCCAAGTCATTGATTTTTAATAAAATGTTATTTCTAAAACACTTTTAAAATACATACTAAAATATGAATACAGAAAATTATGCATTAAAAGGTTTTTTCTGTCTGTTTCGGCGTACAGCCTTCCATTTAGTAATATAGAAATGTTAAATTTTAAGAAAGGCAATGAAATAAAAATTGAAATTATCAAAAAAAAATATTATCATTTAAGAAGTAAAAAAATTCTTCAAAAATATTTTAACCAGTTGTTTCAATAATGAATATTTTACAGCCTTATTTTATGACTTTTACTGTTTATCATTAAATACCATTCTGCTTAATACTAATGGAGAAATTTTATAGAAAACAAACCAAGTGTAAAAGGTTGTTAGATGAAAAAGTACTTCGCATTTGAAACTTCTTCAAGTTTCTTTAATTATTTCCAGCAAACATTTTTTCGGATGTAAAAAGAACCATCTTTAAATTTTAGTTTGAAAGTTAAAAAATTGAAAGTTAGTTTTTAATCAAATTTTCAATAAAAAGCTTAAATAAAAATATAAAAAAATACACAATGCCAAAAATAAGATACAAAATTCTTAGAAGATAAAAAAGCATATATAAACTATTATTTATTTAAAGAAGAAAAGAAGTTTCATGAAATTTGATTTTCCTGGCTTAAGGTATCTTGTAGTTATTATAAAAAGGGCGTTATCCCACCTGTTTTAAAAACAATCAAAAGCCTAACGGCCATATTATGTGCTACTTTAACATTGGTTAATCAGCATCTAAAGAAGTATTCCACCGATCACACAATCTGCATTTCCTTCTTTGATTGCTCGTTAACCATTGGTAAGGTTAACCGCTGTTCTTGGGTTCTGTTTCTTGAAACACATCGATTCATGAAAGTATTTCTCCATCAAGACCTTTGTTGATATTTAAAAATAACCTCTTTGAGAAGAAGTAAAATAATGCGCATAAAAACATTTTAATAATTTGGATAATAATTTTGTCTACTTCTGTTTTATTACATTTTCATATTATTTAGAATAAGGTCGTAAGTTGTTTTTCTTGGTATGTATCTCTTAATATTTTTATAAGTACAATTTCAAAAAAAAGAGCTCATACCGATACTTTTTAAGCACCCTAAAAAATTCAAACTTATAAACTTTCAAAACCACAAAACAAATATTATTTACCTGAATCTTTCCATATAGGCTCACTGACATTTTGTTCAAATCAAATAACAAACCATCTTATATAAATACCAAAAACTTCTTACCCGTTACTTCCATAACCGAAACCTAACACAAAATTAAAACCCGAATAAAAACCTTCCAATTCTTCGGTTCCCTCTCCGGAAGTCCCTTCTCGGGTAATTTCCATTTCCTTGATTTACACATCTCCGGAAGCAAAACGAACAAAAAAGACCGGAACGTGTTTAGATTTATCCCTCATTTAAGCATTTATCTGTTCACGCTGCTTTTGGGACCCCATTTAAGTGCAACCCCGTAGCCAGAAGGAAAGAATCCTTAAATGTCCTCGAGATCTAAAAAACCCAGAGGTACATAAGTCTCTTTAATGTCCGTATTAAGAAGAGAAGAGTCAATAGCCACTGAGATAGTGTCCTCCGTCCTTCTAGTTCATTTAGGGGGATGGCAGTTTATTTCTTGGGGGAGTGAAGAGTTTTCGAAGCTATTTTCACTATTAATCTGTGTTTCGGGAGTTTTTCTTTCGACCTGTTCGGAGTTATTCAGTTCGAGATAGATAATCATTAAGTTGACGCTTCCAATCAAAAAAGTCGTTTTCATTTTTAACGAAATAAATTGACAGTTTTTGGTGTGTTTTTTTAGGGATTCATTGAGTGTGGAAGTTTGGGATGATTTTGTGCGCTTTTAATGGTGTTTTCGGGAATGGCATTTCTCGGAAGAAACTTAATTTACAGAAGGTTTTCGGTTTCTTGGAATTTTTGAAAGTAAGGATTTTTCAATTTCTTGTTTTGACTTAAGAGGAAATCAATGCTACTCAATTATAGTTTTCTATCAAGACCTTTGTTGATATTCAAAAATAACCACTTTGAAAAAAGTAAAATAATGCACCTAAAAACATTTAATAATTTGGATAGTAATTTCTTGTACTTTCTTGTCCAGGGGAAAGGTTAGCATCCATTTAATCCATCCCAAGACCGCATTTTAAGCTTTTTTTCTTACTTTCAAATGACGATGTAGCTTTTTACCCAACAAAAACCCCTCCGATAATCTTTCGAGTCATTTAAAAAACAGATAATGGATAATCGTTACTTGTATTTTACTATAACTCCTTAGATAATTTTTCAAAGTTTGACCAAACTAATCCGAGATTATATTAATGTTCATTCACACTGTTTCACTATCACGGTTCACCCTTAGTGATTCACTCCAGCGAATCGGAAGTTTGCATAAAAAAGATAGTAAAAGAGCTAACTCCCACTTTTCACTTAAGATGATTCCTTCAAAACAAACCAAAAAAGTGATAAGTCGGAATGACCGTTTACTACGTTACTTACGTTGATCGTTTACTACGTTTATATGTTGACTTCCCAACTATAAGAAGAAAAAAAAATAACTCATCTACCCTCCGGTGTACAGCTTAAATTACTAAACTCCAGTGTCTTGCTAATCGCTCAATACGCAGTCTATTACACGACCAACTCTGGCTTTTCCTCAGCTGTCGGGGACAGATCCCGATTAAAGTGTATATTGTCCGGCCTCATCGAAAGCGTTGTACGTGATGTTGACGAATGACCGCTCTCATTCTGCTGTCGCTAATTCAGATGCGCCATCCACATCAAATGGCTGCTCTGCAAACGATATCCATGGTTGCGGAAAGAAGCCGTTTTGTAAAGCTTTTCTGTACGAAAGTCAGTAATTTCGCTTAGAATATTGTGTGTTTTAACTTGGATCCAAGATGTAGGAGGGTAAAGAAGTAATATTAGTTAATGTGAAGAAAACTTTAAACTTTAAAAAAATAGACGGGTAATGAAAAAAAGGAGTTGACTAAGTTATTTCCATAGGGTAAATACTGTTTGTGATCGAAACGTTTTTTAATAAATTATCTTGGTGTGTGATAAATTTATCAAAGCAATGAAAGTAGAAAAGAAACAAAAATGAAATCAATAGAACAAGAAATTAAAATAAGGAGATGGCGCTTTATTGGTCATGTGTTAAGAATGGAAAGAAATGAAATTCCAAGTGTTGCTATGGAGTGGACACCAGAGGGAAGACGAAGAAGAGGTCGCCCAAGACTAACATGGAGAAGACAAATGGAAAGAGAAAGGGGAAGCAGGATGGACCAGCTGGCAGGAGGCAAGGGTGGCTGCAGCGGACAGGGCAGGGTGGAAGACAAGACTGAGGGCCTTTTGTGCCACAAGGCACTAGGACATGATGATGTTCAACAACAAGAAAGAAACTAAAATTTGAAACCGTACACTTATGGAATTAGAATCCCTTGCAAGTGTATTTCTTAAACTTTAAATGATACATACCTATAGGAGAAGGAAAAAAAAGGAGAAACAAGTATTTCAAGTATTTAAAAGGTATAAATTAACCCTTTTTAATTTAAAAAGTATTCAAAAACCATTGTTTTTAAAATTTGCTTGGAAATGAGTTATAAGACAAAAATAAAATTTTAAATGTGTCAAAATTAGTTTTTAAAAAAATGATGTTTAATTTCTTACAAAAGTTCACAAAACATATCATTGTCTTTTTTTCCTAATTTCTTCAATTAAAAAAATATTTCACGATATTTTCCTTAATAAAAAGATGCTTCTCGCACATTCTACCTTCGATGAAACAAATAAAGATACGATTTAAAATGCAGAGTACGCCAAAATTACGATAACCTTTTATCCTCTAATTCGCGGCATTCCAAAGTAATCACCAACAAGAAAACTATCCACTCTCCATCAGTTAAACAACGGATTTGCTCTCAAAGAAGAGCGAAAGTAAATTCACACTTCTTCTCAGCCATTACAGAGCCCCGAAAACCCCGACGGGTTCCTTACAAACCCATTGGCATGCATGGAAGCGCTTTATACCCCAAATGATACCTGGGAATAAAGTTAAAAAGCTGCCACATTCCCACGAAAATAAATAAAAATCTAATAAAGAACCAAATCGAAGGTAAAAGCGGATGAACACTTTTTTTTTACCAGAGAGAGTATTCGGAACATTTTATATTCTAAGCGTCATTTTATTCCACGTGAAAAATGACTATCTACCCCTCCTGACATTCGAACTATTTTTACGGTATTTTTATCTTTAGCCAAAAACCAAACACTTCATCCTTATTGTCATCGTTTCTCCTTTTGTATTTTCTCTCTCGTTTTTCGTCCTGTATTTTCCTTTTTTCTTCTTCTTTTGGATCGAAGCTTTTTCGGGGATCTTCAAGCAGACAGCTTGTCTTGTTGAGGAGTGAGCGAATGAATAAATTATGTCGGATGGAGTGTTTTGTGAAGGGGCTTTGTACGTATTGCGAATAAAAAATGATTTTTCGGCCTTGAAAAGACTTTTACTTATGGATGGAATAAATCTACTTTTCTTTTTTTTCTCGGAAGATTGGAATTAATCTAATACACTCTGTGTGAGTCTCAAATGATATTATGATATATACATATAAACATTACATTCTCTTTTTAAATGCTATTATTTAATAAAATGCAAATATTTCTCTGAAGCTTATGAACAAACTATGTTTATGCCGAGTTAAAAACGCTGAAGTATAAATTGCAAAAAAAATCATTGAACTTAACATTTAAAAAAAAGTACTAAAAACTTTATCTTACTTTTACTTGAAGAAAATCCAAAAATAATTTTCAGATAACACCATTTATTTAGATAAAAACTTTACTTTAATAAAAACTAAATATGTGGTATTGATATTAGTGTTAATAATAAAGCCTTTCCAATATTTAAGTAAAATCCTTTATATTACTTATGTAGTTTTGTGTCTTAAAAATAATTAAAATATTTCATTGTGTAATTTTAAGAATTTTCTTTCATTCTATTTGAAAGCTCCTTTTAGGTCACATGAAAAAGAACTAGCTAAATTGTTTTTAAAGATAGGATTTAAAATTTGTAGGATTTAATGTATTTAGAATATAGTCTTATCACAGTGTTTTGTGAGTTTAATTTAAATAACTGATAGGAAATAAAATAATTTATATCTATAATGTTTTTATCTATGAAATACCTCAATCCTTGTAAGCCTTATAGGACGAAGGTGACTTGTATTTTTCCTCGCTCTGGTTCATTTAACATACTTTTAGATATTTAACAACTAAAAAAATATTTAAAGTAGTAACAAAAGTAAGATATATTACCTTATTTTATCAACATTAATACATTTTGAACAAATACATAAAAACACAGTAGAGATAACCAGATTTTAAAAACAAATAAAATGACACAAACAAGTCAAATGGAAAAATTGAAAACTAATTTTTCCTTTCAAAAAATATTCGGCCATGTTTTCATCAGCCACTCGCTTATCCGTAAAACCTTTTCCTCCATAATTTTCATAAATATATTTATTCCGTTCTTTCCTCCTGGTATTATCGATCCAACCACAAACGCCATGTAATTGTATCGATTTCCGTCCCAACACGCTTCACAATAGATAATTTTCCCGAATTTAAAATCATTTGAATTTTTCAATCGCCGATATATCATTCACTCGAATGCTTTTATTATTTATTTTGCTTCTCCGTGGGGTTCCGATCTTTTTCTCGCAGCGCTTTCTTAATTCTTTTGAAATGTGATCCCGTCAAGCACGAAATAATTGAACTTAATCCATTCACGGGACATTTTATTCTGCTTTTATCTCATTTATTTTTTTCTTGCTCATTTTCTTTCTCCATTGAAAGAGGAATGACACTTTGTAATTACGAAACTAGAAAAAGGTACTCGCTCAAAACTTTTTCTTGGATACTTTTTCTTCAGCTGCCCCCCTACATTTTTTTCATCATCAGGGCATTCCTTTTTCTTTTATTATTTTCCTTTCCTTTCCGAAAGGCAGGGATTTAGGAAGACTTTTTAATAATAAAAAAATTACCCATACCAAATTGTAGCACTATAAAAGAAATCCGCATTAAAAAGGGGAAACTTAAAAATTTCTCCCTATGAGCGTTCATTAGTTTTTCAAGACTTTAAGATAATTAATGGAACTTAATATTAAGAACAAAAAATACCAGAGATTTCCCAGCTTCAATTTTTTCACGCGCGCGTTACTCTGGCGGAACGTTTTTTTGTATTGCGTTTTTTAATTGTATTTCCCTTGTTCTTTATTTTTAGGAAGGTACCAAGAACACTTTTTATGCTCTCTCCGGCTCAGGAAATGATTTTTTCCGCTTGCGGAGCTTTCCCAGCCCCATCAGTTTTTGGAATTTTTTTACGCGTCAATTTATCCTTCTTTGTATCGTTCGAAATAAAGCACATAACGAGAATGTAACGCTTTTTTTTCGCCTGTGAGTTTTTATTTAGTTATCAGTTTGAGGTTTCGAAACCAGCTGAGGGGCATGCATTATGGGAGAGGCGCCTTAGTGTTATTAGGGTGGGTTTTTTTATCGGCTTTCTGGCGAGAATACATAACATCGAATGTGTAATTGGTGACAGAACTTTTTTCCTTTCCTTTAAAAATTATTATTACCTTTAATCGCCACTTGTTCTGAACTTAACCGTTCACCTGTTTAGAGATAATTTTTATTGATATTCGCTCCGGAGAAGTAATCATTATTTAACCACTTCAATGTTTGATTTAAATCTCCTATTGGATTTTTTATGTGTGTAACTAATTTTTCGATTAGATATTTTTTATTATAACGTGTGTTCTGAATGAGTGTGATTGAGTAAAATAATTTATATATAAAAAATAATTTTCAATAAGAGGATCAAAAGCTCCTTAACTTTAAAATTTAACAAACCATCTCTTTACTTTTTTCTATCTTCCCTTTGATATCCTTTACGAGACGATATAAACATAAAAGAGCCGGCTTAAGCGGGCGAGACGGGAATACCAATAAAGCCTACTTAT
This sequence comes from Tetragnatha versicolor, assembly GCA_024610705.1. Lineage (NCBI taxonomy): Eukaryota > Metazoa > Arthropoda > Arachnida > Araneae > Tetragnathidae > Tetragnatha > Tetragnatha versicolor. The sequence goes on from JANDEH010000006.1 coordinate 41,179,658, forward strand.
ACTATAACCAAAGACACCATGTCCTAGACGTTTACTTTGAATCTTAGTGAGAATAAAAGCAAGTAAATTTCTGAATGGTGAGATAATTATCTTTGAAAAATGAAGAACACTCTTTAAAGAAAACTAAGAACCTTATAGCACATGTTCTATAATGTTATTATTACTACAAACAGCTCAAAGAACTTTCATACACGTACTAAAAAAGTTCTGTTAGTTGATATTTTTTAATTATAAGATTAAGCTCTACAAGGAAATTCTTAAATATATGAAGTCTCCTTCTCTGATGTTTTGAATAAAAGGGATATTTTTAAGCCAGAATTATGTGGTGAGGGAATCAATAAATGGCAATGTACTATTAATATAAAGCTCGTTCAATATCAGATCTAATTTAACTTGGTTATTTTTATTCTTGTCAAATTTTTAATAAAAATTAAGTATTAACAAGCAATTTTTGATTTAAATCTTGAATTACGATATCAGAGGGGATGAAATCCAAACCTATACCTTTTTATGCAGTTCGGATTCAATAATCACATAAAGAAAGCAATCTCGTTGAAAAACGAAGACTCCTGAAAGAAGTCTAACAATATGAGGTGCGTATACGTATGTCTTTTCACGCCAAAAAGAAAACAACCATCAATAATCAATATTCCTATAAATAATGGACAATAGGCGCCTTCCCATAAGGTGCCATTTTCAGAAAAGAACAGTTTCGCTATCAGTTACCCCTCCTGTAACTGCAACCGCCCGATCGAACACCCAGGAGGCACCGTTTACCCCGCTCTTTGTCTCTCCGTTTTCGATCCCTGGCACGATTTGTTACCCCCTGATCAGAATAAAGGGACAATGACGAAAAATGAGGTTGTCAGTAGCCCGGTTTCTAATAGATGGCACTGCGGAGACAAAGACGAATGACTTCCGGCGATCGCGTTTCCGCAACTCCACACCGGACGGCGCTGCTGTTGTTGCACCACCTCTTCACTTCGTCTCACCTAGCGTTTTTGTTTTCTTCTTCTTCCCTTTCTCCGGGCTCTTTTCAACACGATAACACTCGATGTGGAGGGGATCATCCTGCCCAAAGGGTGATGATACTCGATGCTGGAGCAGATGATGTGTCGAGGAGGAGTTGTGATCCTCGTGACATATTACCCCTAATTATTGTAACTCTTTCATTACTAACGGTGATAGATAGTTTTATCGTATGCATCCGCGATCTTTCTTTGTCAGGGCATATCAGGTGTCCCTTCATCGTGTTGTTTGTGTTATGATGTATGTGGGGCTTTTGGAGGAGTGGATCGTCAATATCATGTTATGTTAATAGGAACCATGTTGAAAATAGAGAGCCTGTATACGAGAGAGAGAGAGACAACCCGCTTAAAAGCGTCTCTGCGCATCCAGTTCTGTCCGAAATTCTGTCCAAATTGTATCATGCCGCTTGTTTCGAGTCCAATGCTAATCCTATGGAGGGAACCGGCTGAGGCGAACAGAAAACCTGTTTAACCCCTTAACTGCCACGGAAATTTGCAGCAAGTGGCTCCCCAGTGCCAGCGTTTTTCTCCCGCGCGCGCGTACTTACACTTTTGCAGAGTGCGCGTTTCTTTTTCAACTCGTTAACTACTCAAAAGACAGTTTATTTCGTTCATATAAAGAAATTGCACCCTCTCAATGTATGGAGTACCAGTTAAAACCAGAATCATGACCTAATAAATAAAAAATAGTAGAAAATAAGAAGTAAATCAAATCGATCCATTATAAGCATTTTTCTTATTTCCTTGCAGACAAACAAATTTAAAAAAAATAATAATCCATTTTCTATGCAAAGGGAACTAAAACGGAAGTGTTAGACACAAAATATAGCATAAAAAAGAATAAAAAACTCAAAAAGAAACACAGGCCATAACTTAACAGCTTTTATTTTTATCGCTAAAGAAAAAACACAGTACAAATTCATCCCCCCTACTTCAGAGAAATAAGAAATTCCTTTGGAAACACTGTCAAGGTTATTCCTGGTATTATTTTTGGTAAAAACACAATGCAACACATCGTACTTTTACAAAGCGTAAATATACGCCATTGGCACTTAACACTCGGGATTTCCAAACCGTACATTTACGTCGACGGCAGTTAAGGGGTTAAAGATCTGCCCGCGCAATACTGAGTTGTCGCCTCTCTCGTATACAGGCTCTCTAGTTGAAAAATTTTATATCAAAGGAAAAAGTCCATGTATTATTTGCGTCACAAATATATTTGGATTAAATAAAATTTTTATTTAAGGTTTACATACACACTTGAAATAGTCGAAATTGACGAAATAATCTGATTTAAATTGTTTAAAACCTTCTTTGTTTCTTAAGCTTTCAAAAGATACCAAGAAGTTTAAATTATCCTGAATGGTTCTTGACTTACAAGGTTTCAATGTGCGCCACAAAGCGCATTTTGGTATGTTTTTAGAACTTTAAACTCATTTTCTGGAGAACCATATTATTGTGATATAACCCTTTGTTTGAACAGTTTTTACGGAAAAGGAAAATTCTATATCACAATTAATTTTATACCATAATAATCTGCATAGTAAAGCGGATGTTTTGGCTTTTTCAAAGTCTCCAAATTTAGATAAACTAGGGGGCTCTGCCCCCTGCTCGCTATCGCTCACCATCCCCCGGAACTGCTTCGCAGTTCTTTAAACACTGTTACTTTTCTTAAGATTTTTAAAGATATTTTATTTTTTTAAAGAATTTTTCAAAAGTAAAATTGTCGAAAAAATCATGATTTTTTTCACTATTGTTTAAAAAAATATTCTTAAAAATCACCTAATTACTTTAGAAACAAAGTGTAAAAGCCAAAACATAGAGAAGATTATAACTAATATATCTAACTAGAATAACCTTTTAAAGATAATTACAAGCAAAGAAAAAACTGTTTGAAAATATGCTAATTATTTCATTAAATGTTAATTAACTAAAAAACTAATTGAGTAAAATTACTTTTCTAATCGGATATCATTTTAAAAAGTAATAAACTACTTATTCCTAAAAGTTTAGGTTATTAGGTCCAAAATTAAAGATTTTTTTGTCAAGTGTGTACGTACACCTTAACATGATACCTGGGTTAGCTCTAGTATTTCTAAAAGTTTAAGGTTTTGACCCTTAGTTATAAAATAAACTTATAACCATTTGGTTAAGCTTCTCCTATAAAAACTTTTTTTATTAATAAATATTTAGAAATGTTTAAAAAAGAGCTATAACTCATATTTCAAAGAAAAATTAAAAATTGAACTGCTGAGATATTTTTCATTTAAGACCTACTTTACTCCTTTTTATAAACTTGCAATTAATATACTGCATTTTTTAAAAAATATAATCTTTGTAAAAAAATCTCAACTTTTTTTTCAAGAACTAGGGGGCTCTGCCCCCTGCTCGCTATCGCTCACCAACCCCCGGAACTGCTTCGCAGTTCTTTGAAGATCGCTTCGCGATCTTAGCGAGCAGAGCTCGCTTGTTTCATCTCAACTATCCAATACAACCTGGAACTTGTCTGCTTATAGTCTGTTTATTTTGAATATGCGCCTGAAACAGGATCAAAAACGCCCAACAATGCTTAATAACGCTCATCAGACAACTTCAGGGACTGATTGTTTCTACAGTATTTTAACTACTTCTGCTTAGGCTTGATTGCAGAAGAAAATTTTTTCGACGATAATTAGAATTATAAATGCTTCTAATACATTACGTATCAGGCGCTAATTCTAAATGAACAGAGTGTGGTTGATGATCATTTAATATCGAAACTTCTTATCTCTCAAACTTTTCTATAACTTCATTCGGATCATTACCACGAAAATATCAAAATAAAATTATTACTGAAATATTCCTTTTTAAATTATCAATAATTTAATGGATAGGGGGCTACCGCCCCCTGCTCGCTTACGCTCACCAACCCCCGTAACTGCTATGCAGCTCTTTACAGATCGCTTCGCGATCTGTAATATCTGAAATCGATCTTTAGCAGAGAAAAACAAACTTGTTGAAAATCCTCTTAAGGCACAAATAACACTCAAAAAAGCTAAATTATTTATTTCTCTAGTATTTCAAAAAATATCGAAGTATCTTTAAAAGATTATTAAACAAGTCTATACTATATCGCTAGCAAACTTAGAGCAAAAATGTCCACCTCAAAACTTTAAATTTAAATATCCGTGCTCGCGGCAATCTAGTGAACAGGCAAATATAAAATTTAAAAACATTAAACACGTCTGATAAAGACCTACTAAAACTATGAAAAAAATAAAACTTTGATGCTTAATTACTCCAAAACTAATTAGAATTTTTTAAAGAACTAAACGCCAATCTCTTTCTAAAAAATAAGAATATAAGTGTTTAAAAAATCATATTGATACCGTGATTAGTTTTCATTTTAGATAGAAAAAAACAAAAAAGTGTCAAAAATTTCAAAAATTAAAAAATTAATTACTCTAAACCAAATTCGAAATTCGAAAAAAGGGCGACGTAGTGCACATCTTCATACTTCAGAGTATTAGGCTGCAAAAAATCATAGTTCTGTTGCTAATAGATTTTGCTGAACTGGATTACGCGGCGAAAAAAGAAAAACTTCAACTTTGACCTTAAAAATACCCCAGTAATAATTATCACATCAGTTAGCTTTTTATTCGAGAATGTGCCCCAAATATTCCTTTACAAACATGACAAATTTCATAAATTTCTATCAAGTAGTTTTTGCGATATGAGAGTTCAAAGAGTTCAAAAATAAAATTTTCTGAAACAGCGGCAGCGGCGGCAGCGGCGGCGGCGGCAGCGGTGACAGTAACTTTTTTTTAATATAGAGAGATTACAGATTAAAGTGGTTCTCTTGACTTTTTATGCTTAGGGATTATAAACTAGTAAATTATTTCACTTAAGTACATTAAAAAACTCTACATTTAATTATAACCCTTATAAAAAGTATAACTTAAGAAAAATATGACACCTATATCTATAAAATTCAACTATTGCTGACTCCGTGACTTATAGTTGGTGTGCACTACAAGAAAGGATTTTAATTCGAACAAGACTAACATGCTTTACCTGTGCAGTTAGCAGCAAATTATAGCTAGTATACAGTTTCAAGTCCGTTTCGCTGCATTAATTTGGAACCAACATGTCCTAGGGTCACAGAAGTAAGGTCTACCCCTAGGTATGTGACCCTGGAGAACCCATTGAGATGACTTACAGCTCCCCTAGCGGCGAAATTAAAAAGTTAAAAAATTAATTTAAAAACTAAAGGAGATAGAGGAAAAACCTCAATGAGAGTATTGTTGCCAACGTCATGAAGAACTCATTGAAAAAAATTCATGAAAATATCTTGAATATTCGCTGAGATATTAGCATGTGAAAATAGCATTTTTTCAGGACTCAAAAATGAAAAAGTTTAAAAAATTCCAATTTTTTTATTACAACGTTTTTATTAGGTCACTTTCAATCTTGTCTGTCCGTCTGTCTGTCTATCTGTCTGTTCGGGAGGAATTTAGTAATCAATTTTAAGCATACTTCCCCATGAGCTACAGACTTGAAATTTTGAACATAGTTCAGATCTGGATGACAATACGATATTATCTCGTTAGTTCGGTTCAATTTGCTGGCCCTGAACCCCCAGGGGGACTTAAAGTTTAGAAGTTCAACTATAGGACCTTATTGTTAAAAAATCATTGTTGTGCAGTTTGCCTCCTCTCGTTATCAAGATGGCTTTAGAAGTGTTGTATAAAATATTAGTAAAATGAAAATTTGTAAGAATAAAAGTAATACACAGTACATGCAGTACTTCATGCAAGTTTTGCATTTGTAATACATCTAAGGGACTGACGGGACTGACTTTATTAATTAGTTACTGAAAAGTTTGTCACCAATATACTTTTTAAAACACTTTTTATGTTACTAGTGTTTCAAAAATTTCCAACGTCATCTGAATAATAGCTAGAGGCAAAAACTGTGCAATGATTTTAACACATGGCTTACAGTTTTGTTCTCGTTTTGTTCTTTTTGTTTTTTTTGTTCTTTTTTCTGTTTTGGCTTTCTCTGTTTACTTAGTTAAAGTTCAGAAAAAAACACTTTTTAGTTTTATTAAACTAGGGGCTCTGCCCCCTGCTCGCTATCGCTCAACAACCCCCGGAACTGCTTCACAGTTCTTTGAAGATCGCTTCGCGATCTTAGCGAGCTGAGCTCGCTTGTTTCATCTCAACTATCCAGTAAAACCTGAAACTTGTCTGCTTAGTTAATGATCATTTAAAATAGAATCCTTTTATCTCTCTAACTTATCAATAACTTAATGCGGACCATTACTACAAAAATATCAAAATAAAACTGTTACTAAAATATATTCCTTTTTAGTTTACCAATAATTTAACCGAAATGTTTTCAAAAATATCCAGCAAGTCTACTAATTATCATCAACCATCTTAGAGAAAAAAACATGCCATTAAAAAACTTTTAAATTTATAAAATGCACGTGTGTATCTAGTGAATCATTGGGTATAAGAAATCAGATTCTTGAAAATAATCGCCTGTTTCTCTAGTGAACGACCAGAAAGAGAAGAAAAAATTGAAACTTGGTATCTTAATAATTCTAAAACTAATTCGAATTTTTTTAAAAAACGAAACGCCAATCTTTCTATAAAAAATAATTGTATGCGTGTTTAAAATATCATATTTCTACTGTGATTAGTTTTTCTATTTTACGAAAAAACCGAAAAAGAGTAAAAAATTTCGAAACTTTAGAATTTAATTACTCCAAAAACAATTCGAAATTCGAAAAAAGGGTGACGAGGTGCAAAACTTCATGCCTAAGAGTATGTGTCTGCAAAAAATCATGTTTCTGCAGTAAATAGATTTTTCAGGGGGCGAACTCGCAGCCGAAAAAATTAATTTTCGAGTTTGACATTAAATATCTCCAGAACTAATTCTCTAATTAATTAGGTCTGGAAAGTGAAATTACCTTCATACATTTGTCTACCAATGGTCAAAACTTCATAATATTCCTTCAAATAGTTTTTGCGTAGTGATAGTTCAAAGTGTTCAAAAATAAAATTTTCAAAATCAGCGGTGACGGCGGTCACTGTTACTTTTTTTAATATAGAGAGAAAGAGAAAGGAATCAAATTTTTGGAAGGCGTTCAGGGGTTCAGGTCACGAATTCTAAACTTTATACAACAAAACTAAAAACCAGAAAATAATTAATGAAAAAACCTTTCTAAAGAACAACTTTTTTAAAATGCACTAAAAAGTAAAAAATAATTTTTTGAAACTCCTTGTAAAACGAAAAACGTGTAGTGGGGATCATGCATTAGGTATTTAATCCAACTTAATTTCATCATTCATTTAAATAATTTTTAACTGTGGATATAATGGTAAATAGAGTGACAAGAGAAGTGGGGATCATGCATTAGGTATTTAATCCAACTTAATTTCATCATTCATTTAAATAATTTTTAACTGTGGATATAATGGTAAATAGAGTGACAAGAGAAGTGGCTGTAAATATTATTGCATGATCCCCACGTTTTTCGTTTTACAAGGAGTTGCAAAAAATTATTTTATACTTTTTAGTGCATTTTAAAAACGTTGTTCTTTAAAAAGTTTTTTTTCATTAATTATTTTTTGATTAAATTTTGTGTTTTTTAAACTAAAAAACACAAAACTCCACAAAAACACTGAAAAATTTGCAAATATGCGAACTTTTTCTTTTTTGACCCCTGAAAAAGTGCTATTTTCACATGCTAATATCTCCGCGAATATTCGAGATATTTTGATCAAGTTTTTTTCAGTGAGTTCTTCATGACGTTGGCAACAATACTGTTACTGAGGTTTTTGCTCTTTCTCTTTTAGTTTTTAAATTACTTTTTTAACTTTTTAATTTCGCCGCTAGGGGCGCTGTATGTCCTCTCAATGGATTCTCCAGGGTCACTTACCTAGAGGTAGACCTTACTTCCGTGACCCTAGGACACGTTGGTTCCGAATAAAAGCGGCGAAACGGACTATAAACTTACAAGATCAACTTATGTTTTATCAATTTTTTTATTACAGGTATTATAAAACACCCTTTCCCATTATGTTTCTAGCTCGGTTCGTGACGAGACGCTGTAAAAATTATTTAGTGGCAGTATTCAAGTATCAAATCTAAACCTATCCATCATTATCTTACCTTTCAGTTTAACACTGCACACACTTCGGTCAATAGAATTACTCTGGTAGCCACTAATGTTTTTCAAATCTCGTACGCAATGTTTGCTGGAGGGATTTGAGAAAAGACAAACCCAGTTTACTTAAGGACTTGTTACTCGTTTCTTCGTAGCCCTGAGCTATTGACTCCTTGATTGGTTTCTAACTAATCCTTTTTATATTTTCACGGACACGAAAACATATCTGCTGATTCTTGCGTTTTAAGAAGATTGGAACAAAATTCATCAAAACTTTAATTCAGAAAAACTACATCTTTATCGACGCCACCTTAGTTCCAGAGAATTAAAAAAGGAGCGTATAGACTTAACCTTTTCAGACCTAGACGCTCCAAATTTCCCATAGGATTCAATGGCAATCTCGGTCGGTTCAGGATTGAAAGGCTAAAAACACAAACAGGGAAACTAAAAGTGTAAAACACACATTAATAATAATACTATTTACACTAAGTAATACACTTTGCACTTACTAAATGGTGGCGAAAATGCTAGATAAACGTGTTATATGTATAGGCAGATCATTTAACGCCTTTATAAATGAATCAATACAGTTAAACCTGTTTTTGTGCGAGGAATAGGGACAGCACAAAAAAAATCGCATAACAAAATTCGCACCAAACTTCGCGAATAGCTATAAAAAATAGTTTTCGAAGCACATTTAAAAATCCTTTTTTTATGGGATAAATAAGGACCGCATAAAAAAAGTATCACGTAGGACCGTAGCGAAAATCCCTCAGCATAGCTGAATTGAAAAACTCCTTATGTTCGGACCTTATGTTCGGACTCCTTATGTTCACCACCCTACAGCTGAATTGAGAAACCATTTCTATACCTATCGTATACTTTTTTTTTCAGTTACCATGTAGTCGGCGACGACTGTTGTTTCATGAGACCATGTATGTCTCGGTATCCAGATATACAAGATTTTTGTTCTAATTTGAAATGTTCATACACCGCACAAAAACAAATCGAAGGGAAAATCGCACAAAAAAAGTCGCACGAATAAAAAATTGCACATAAAAGGTTCGCACAAAAACAGGCTTGAGTGTACATCCGAAACGAATTTTCAAGATCTAATTATACTTAACATTATTAATTAACATTAAACTTAGTTTCTAAAATTGTTTTGTCGATTCTAAATGAAAGAACCCATGGATTCAAACTTTTTAGCGTAACAAAACTGGTCAACAAAACTGGTATCACAAACTTTGTATCACAAATTTATCACAATGCTCACCGTCGATGGGACACCATAGAAAAAACTTTAAAATTATCTTAGCAATATTATATTCCCGTGTTATTACGCACGATTCGACAGAACACGAGTTAAAAATGTGTTCCAAGCGGCAATTTCATTAAATTAATACTTTTCCAGAATTCCAATCTGCTCAATCAAATCAGAAGCTTGTACGACACGTAAATGCATAAATTTTCCCATACCCGATCCGGGAGCCCCATAGAAAAAGGGTGATTTTTATACTTTTTTATTTGCATTACTCAATCAAAGAACTGACGCATAGGAATAGGGGAGAAGATGTATTGATTCTAGAATTGAGAAAGGCTTTTGAAAAAGTTATTTTCGGTGTTTTTTTTCTCCCTTTTGCGGCCAAGAAGAAACGTGCTCGGTGAAAAGCGAGAAAGATATATTTCAGAAGTACCGCATAACATATGGATATATAGATAGACTTTTTCCTTCTCATTTTTGCAGGACGGTTTAATGATGGATACCTTTCTGGCTCTCGAGAAAAGTAAAAATTCGTGTTCTTTTCCCCCTTTCTCGAGAACGCGTCCAGGTAGAGAAATGAAAAAAGTGTCATGCCTTTCACATACGAAATGCAAAAACTGGAATTCGCAAAAAGTAGCCGGAAATCTCGCGGGTTTATTCTAGATTTCTCATACGTGGAATTGTAAAACGATATATTGAGATTGAAATTTAGAGTCGTTTCTTTTATGGGCTCAAAGTTTGCGGAATATTTCAGTTTGAAGTAGTTTTGCATGTTAATGTTTTTAACAAACTTGGTAACACTTTTTGAAAGTTTGATAACTAATACGTGATTTGAGGAAAAGTTTGTATTTCCACCTCAAATGGTTTTTGCGATGTATTTTAATTTTTATATTATTTTCTATAATTTCCATAGACTATTCAAAAAATATCGAGAGTTGATAATTTTAATATTTCTGTTTTTACTTTTTTAAAGTTCTCTTTCAATTTAGGAAATACCATAGTATTTTTAATTTAATATTTTCATATTGAAAAGTAAAACACACTATTGTTATGTAGAAGAATTAATGAAATTATCTTTATTGAAAACATTATTGATTTTTTAAACAGAATGCAAAAAACTGGAATTCGCAAAAAAAGAGCCAGAAATTTTGCGAGTTTATTCTATGTAGATTCCTTATAAGTGGAATTGTAAAAATATGTATTGCGATTGAAATTTAGAGTAGTTTCTTTTATGGGCTCAAATTTTGTGAGATGTTTCAATCTAAAGTAGTTTTGTATGTTTTTATAAACTTCTTAACATTTTTTGAAAGTTTGAAAACTAATACTTGTGAAGAAAATAATGAGAAAAAGTTTTCGTATCAAAGGGTATTTAATTGTGTGTGTTCGTTCGATATTATTTTAATCTATGATGATTTTATCTTTAATTTCCAAGCAATATTTAAAAAATATCGATTGATGAAAATTTTAATATTTCTGTTTTAATTGTGTACAAAAGTTTTCTTTCAATTTACGAAATAACTTTGTATTTCTTATTTTAAGGAAACGTTTTCATGCGGAAAAATATAACATACATTATTATATCATGGTTGAGAATTTATACAATTATCTTATTGAAATTAAAATGAATATTTTTTTATTTCTTGAAAATTAACATAGTTCTGTTTTAAAAGGAAATTGAATGACAGTGAGTAAATGAAAAGAAATTCTAAGTCTAAAAATTTAAAAAGTTATTTCATGATATTGAAATAATGAAATAAAATCTTCAGCAAAATATTTAAGGTGTATAATTAATAAGAAAAATACTAGAACTTGGAAAATACTGTATGTGTGTGAAAATTAATACTGTATGAACTGTCTGATGTATATACCATCTCCTAATTACCACATCATCTAACTTCGGATAATTTGAAATTAAAAGCCCATATGAAAACAAAACGTTTTGTCCCAACCCCATCAACGTACGTTTCTTTAAAAAATTTCCCCTCTATCTTAAATGAAGTATGAAAATTTCCATCCCCAAATAACGCGATTCATAACTCGAGAAAGAAAAAGCTTAACATGATTGTTGGTAATGGTCTTACACCCTTGTGTAATCCTCCCATCAACATACGTCATTCTAAAGCTCTTAATCCTATGATTGAAGGGAGGAAGGCTTCATTATTTCTCTCCCCTGTTGTAAGATCGGAAAACGGATTGTTTTTGTGCGTGATTTTTTTAAGGCAAGGTTGGAACACCGCTGTTTATAGAGAATCACAGTTTGCGATAGTCCGTAATAGTGAAATCGTGCTTCACAATGCTTAATTCCTGTATATTATGTGTAGGAGGTTGTTTATATTAGTTAAAATAGTGATCATAGTTGTTAAACTTAAAGCCCTGGATAGCAATCCAGCATATTTTAGTTTATCATAAATCTTGTAAATTATTTACATCATATAATAGTAAAATTGATTCCTCATAAATTGGGCTTTTTAGTTTCTAATGTAGTGTTTTAAATAATGAAGAGTAAATGCAAAAGTATATTTTCAGTTGAATATGAAAGTAACATTTACTAAAAAAAATATGTCTCCACAAATTAATCATTAATGAAATTAACTTTAGTTTCGAATTTTAAAATACCAATCTAAATAAAATCTAAAACAGAAATTATATTAAAATTGATTCCAAGATGTTAAAGAGCAGATAAAAAATAAAAAGTCAATCAAAAATGTGAATTAATAGCAAGTTTAATGCTTACATAATAATTTTACAAAAGTGATGCTATAGAAGGCTGTCAAAAGGTTTTAGATAAACTGTAGCTAGAGGGAAAAATACCTTTATCAGGGTATTTTCTATTACTACCCTTTCTGAAGGTGAAATAAGTAATAATTGGTTAGAACAAAAGCAGTATGCAAATCCAATAAGAAGTAAGTGTAAACTCACAACTGTTAAGCGTCAGCCTCCAGCCATGGACCGGTTTCGTCATTGTAAGGACTCGTCAGCACGGCATAGAAAGGCAACGCAAGAGAGTGGAGGGCAATTACTGTCTAGCCGACTATGGTCGGCCAATAAGAATTATTGGACTTGCATTGTTTTATCCTCCTTGATTAATTTAAATACACAGTTTAAACCAAAAACTTTCTTAATGAACACCCTTTAAATGTTTATTTACATGTCTAAAACTATTATGTTTAAACCATTCCCTATGATATCATCCTATAATGCTTTCAGTTTTGATGAATGCGTTGAAGCGTAATTGCTTTCCTGCATAGTAAGGACTATCAAGGAAAAGAAACATTTACAGAGCGTGGACTCGGCAGTAAAGCGGGAATCACTCCATTCCACCAAGGTTCGTTTGTTTAGGTTGATTTAATTGAGTTTGAAAATTTCTCATGCATTTATATACCACAATCGGAAAATTTACTATTTTATAGTTTAATATTGTTATTACACTCTGCTGTTTTTCTGAGACTTAAATAAATAATGATTTTTATCTTATCTGAAATTTAAAGCATGGGATTAATGATTATAATGTAGGAAAATTGCTTTAGAAATAGAAACAAGTTTAAGTAATAATTCATAATTTCATATTTCTGTCAGTATAAATATAAATTTGGATGGAAAAACCCACTTTTATGTTTACAAAATGTATGAATTTATATGCTTTTGAAAACCATCTATTTATCTTTAAGTAATTTCATTCCGAAATCTATATAAAAATGTTTCACTTATTTATAACCTAAGAAAACCTAGTTATTCTGTATCTCCATTCTATTTGCATCATCTTCTACAGTATCTAACAGCAATCTACACGTTCTATTATTGTTGTTTTTATCGCCACAACACTCTCAAAACGCGTGTTTAAAAAAGCATTTTCTCGCTTCTTCCAAAGGATGAACAGATAAATATTTCAACGATCCTAAAGAGTGAAGTACTGCATATAGAATAAAAGTACCGGAAGCAGAAACGAGATGGAACAAAAAAAATACCGCCGGTTTAAACTGCTTTTTCCTTTATTCGCCCCCTGGGAAACAGAAAACTTGGAAATTCCATACCGAAAATGCAAGTGCGATAAAATAAAGATGTCATGCAAAAGGCGTTTTAAGTATCTCGTAAAGAGATCTTCTTATGCCTTGTCGGCGAGTGATAATTTTTTTCTCCAGCTTCTCCACTAAGTCAGATTTGAATGCTTCCCTTGGGATACGTAATAACTCACCGCTCTCCGAAACTTTATTTCGAAGGTTGCTAAAGAATGTTAAATCAGTGAATGAAAATGGTTATCAGTGCTGTCCATTATTTTTGTAATTTTGGGAGTGAGGTTCACCGAAGAGTTTATGGCTTGTGAGGAAAGAAGAAAACTTTTTTTTATTAAAATACCGAATGTTTATGGAGTATAGTTGGGAGTTGATTTTACTATTTGAAGTCATCTAGATTTTATGGAATGCAATTCAAATATAAATACTTTTAGACCGAGCTTGATTTCTAAAAAAAGAGGTACCGGAACGGTAAAATTATTGGTATCAAAACTGAAAAAGTGAATAAATATTGTTATTTTCAAAAAAGATAAAAATGCATTCAAATATTTTTTTTTTAATTTGGAATATGCCTTTTTAAATTTTTTTGGTAAGATTCTTACTGTTATGAACTTAATCTGAAAACAAATCTGATAAGTTGAGTTCTTAGTACAAAAAAGGGGTCTGGGGCCCTCCCCCGAAAATTTTTTGGAATTTGGCAGTAAAATCAGGGTTTTAATTCATTTTAGGACTTTTTTCGTATATAGAAAGGTATCCACTGACCTGATGAATGAGTCTCGTGAGCCGTAGTTAGGAGACCCTTGAAATAGAATTTAATTTTTTTTTTCTAAAAAAGAGGTTCCGGAACGGCGTTCCGGACCGTTCCGGCTGAAATCGAGCCCTGCTTTTAGATATTTAAAAACGTACTTTGCAAATTCCAGATAACTTCTATAGAAATGCCTCTTTATTTTTATAGACAAAATCTTAAAGAAATGCTGGTCTTCATTTTTCGTACTACTACAGTTTATGAAAAAACCTAAAATGCAAACGTATGATAGTTTTATTTATTTATTTATTTTGTAATACTGCGGCCCATCGAAGGGCCAAGCAGGGGGTTACAAAATAAGAAAAAATAATTCAAAGAAAATCTATACAAGTACACAAGAAAACAAGCCCAATAAACACAACAAAAGAGCAAAGATACAAATTATAAATATTCTTTAAGTTTGGAAACAAAAGAACCCAGACTCGGAAAGGGCAATCACATTTGGTAGCTTATTCCACTCTTCAATTGTAAGTGGAAAAAATGAAAATTTAAATATGTCGGTCCTACAAAAATATGGCTGAAACTTAAAATCATTTGTCTGTCTTAAACGCCTAGTGTTAATTTTAGTCTGGAGTTGTATTGAATCGTCAGTTTGAAAAAGGGAATTAGAATAAAATGAGTTTTGAGAAATTCGAAAAAAAAACTGCATAAAGACTAAATTCTTTCTGGATTTTTACAGTTTTATTTAAAAATCTACAACAGTTGAGTTCAGCTTTTTGAGTTAAAATATTACAAAATGATAATTATTGTCACTATATTTAATTGATTATATACGTAAGAATAAGTTCAAAAAATTAATTTCCTTCAGTTTTTTTAATCTACTATTTATGAGAACTGTCCTGCTAAATAATTTTACTAACAGTACCTACTAATTTGATTCGCTTTAGGTTTAGGATGAATTAATTCTAAAAAACACCCATCAAAAAGACTAAAACATAAGCATTATCCTTTTCTACGATATCAAGAAAATATTTTATGTACTTTTCTAGCCTAATATTTAAAGTTTAACGTAAATAAAAATAAACAAAATACTAAACCCATACTTAAAGTAAATTCAATATGCATATGCACTTGGGTGTTTATACCCCTTTTTCAGCCTTTATCTTGAAACAAAAATGTTAGGACAAATATCAGAATCAGGCGTGATAGAATAAAACAGCAACTTTAAATTTATGAAACATACGAGACAGACTTCTATATTGTTTCTGGCTTGTTTCCAATATGTTGAGTCTGAGGATAAACTAAGCACCTGCCAAATATAAACTAGTGATTAATATTTGTTATTTGTTAGATAAATCTCCCGTGTATTGGATGATAGAGTAGACTAAAACATCAAACCAAACAGTAATGTGTTTAGAACGCTGCTGTTTGGTAATTACATAAGAATGTATATCCCTTTCAAGCTGCAATGTGTGTTTGGTAAAGAAGGAGAGTACCAAAGACACACAAAAGTTATATTGAATGCGGTTTTTATGAATTCTAAAATGGATTAAAATAACAGAAATATTATTATATTTTTGTAACTGTGGCATACAAATATCGTTGTGTTTTTTAGAGGGATAAAACAAATGATACCTACTTTTTACTATAATTGGCAATCAGAATGGTTTGTCTTTAAAATGATTTTATGTTTATTATGTAAAAATATTTTAATAGAATTAATATTATATTTGATAATTGATAGTCATACTACTCATTAAATTTGGAAAACTTGAAATTAACCTTCTCATGGTGAATGGTAGAATTTGAAATAGAAGATGTTTTAGTTTTACATTTATACACACAAAACATTTTTTGCAATTCATTTTCAAAACCTCTCTACAGAAAAATACATCTTTCACTTTTTATAAAACATGGCTGGCTGTCTCTCACACTTTAAACAAAAAAAATGAAAAATGTCTTGTATTTTACTTTCTCGTTACCCTTTTTATGAAATAGAATAACTAATGGCATTGTTTGAAAATTACTGCAAGCTCCAATTAAATTTCACATTAAAGCTTGATTGACCCCGATAAAATTCAAATCAATCAACTACCCCGTACCGCTTTTTCTTTTTTGCAACCCAGCTTCCCGACTTAACGACCTCCCTACAATTCATGTATCGTCAAAGAGCACCCATCAAAGCTTTAAACTTGGCCCAATCCATCTCTGTCAGCCAATCCAACCTCCAGCCACCCTAAACGCTACATTCTCACCTCCAGCAGATAGCGCCTATCACGCTACACTCTGCCTTCCATCCCGTAGAGGTAATTTTAGCTAGAGCACGCATCAAAATCTTTTCTCTATGAGACAACCGTGGTAGTATTTTCCAGTCAGAATGCCCTTTAGTTTTCATAAACATAAATATCTTTTATCTACGCTCCTTGAATATTATGTAAAGCAATTTGACTGATAGTTTGTTCGAGAAATCCCTAATAAGTAGGATTTAGCAACTGAAACTACCCTGTAAAAAATAATAGTAACGTTCCGCATAATTTCCAGAAACGTTTTTGCTTTTTATGAGTTTTTTAAACACTTTACTTAAAAAATTCTGGTTTTCTTTCTGAAACGTTTCTGAATCCCACTGAATCCTGCCAGAAGCGGATGATTAGTGCGGGGTGCACCTGTCATGCCTACATCCAAACCTTTTTACAAAAATTTTTTGCTGCCGTAATTGGGACTGAAAACGTCTTTTTGCATCTAATTTTCAAAATTTTACCAAAGTATCAACCGATCAAAATTCCAGACTTGGATCTTAATTCTAAGTTATATTTTATATTGAATGTACATAATTGAGTCGTGGTTGGCTCAGTGGTAAAGCGTCTGCTTCGCACAAGTATTTTACAGAAACAGTATTTCAGTATTTTACAGAAACATACCTGGTATTTTCCAGGAACATAATTTTTTTAAAAACCCAGTTTTTAAAGTAACACTTCAGAATTTTTTACAGTGTAACAATAAGCTAACATAATAACACATCGGTAAAATTTCCACAAAGACCAAGGAGGATTGACTGAAAACCAAAACTAAGATGATGGCAGCATATCAAATTTAATAATTTAAAGCGTTTACAAAAAATTCTATTGGGCGACTATCCATGTACCTTGCTTTTAACATAAATAACCAGTTTCATCAGTAAGATTAGAAGTAGGACTTCCTTCTGGAACCACTGCGCAATGCTTGAGAGTTATTAAAGTATACAACGAAACGTCCAGTTATTTACCATCGCCTAGCTAAACCACGGCCCTCCAGTCCGGAAGATAGATAACTTGTAATCGACTCCTGTCTTGTGATCCTTCGCTTTAATAATCCTATACCCATAAGTAAAATAAAAACCAAAAACTTCTAAATGAATCTTGGAATAAAAACACACAAACATGGTTTAAACATAGACTCGACAACTGTGTCTAGTAGTAATTTTAAATTAAGAAACAAACAAACCTTTCAGAGGATTCAACGTTTTCTCTCATATAGGGAAACTGTCCTTGCTTCCATCTTGGAAAGAACTATAGTCTTACCCCAAAATCCACACTATGTGACTTCCCATGTTACATTTTATTTTGGCTCCTTCGCCACGCAGAGTCACAGTCGTTGCACGCTCTATTTCCATATTACATCTACCCTCGCAGCTGACAGCCTAATACCGGGCAATGGCCGTGCCCCGGGGTCCCTTGATTAAGCCCCAAAACTGCCCGGGCCCGGGATTGTGGCAATCTTACCCGGTCTCTAGGGTAATTTTTTCGCCCGCGCGACACACAGGGGTAGGGGGATTTCAATCAATAGCTGGACCCGATCCTTCAATTACCTTAGGAGAGATCGGGTTTTCCTTTGCTCCCTTAAAGCTTGTTGTGTTCCTGACAAAGAAGTTTTCCGAAACTTGGGGGAAGAGATTGAAAGGGTGTCTTCACTTGTGTGCTTTTTTTTCCTTCGTAGTGGTGTAATTCCTTTTCGGGAGGCAAATGTTTGGAGTTATGGAGGAAGTCAGGAAGAGTTTTTTTATGTGGATGGAAGAGGGAAAGATGAAAGGTGGTGGAACTGGGGGGTTTCGGTTTTAAATGGAATATTGGTAAAAATTTTAATATTTCGAGCTGAAAAGCGGCTGAGAAGATTAACTTTTTTGGAAATCCACTGACTTATTTGAACTGAAATCGGAGAGTAATAAAGTTATGCTGAAAATATTTAGGTATGTCTAAATTTAAATGTAGGTAAATTAAATGTATATATAAAAAAAATATTTCTCCAGTTGCTTTAAAAACATTGACAGGGAAGGAGACAGATTAAATATAACGGATCTTAGTGACTTTTTACTCTACATTGTCTACGTAATTGTTTATTTAATTAGTAAGTAAAATTTTATCATTATACTTATTACGTAAGTAAAAAATTAAATGAAATATACTTATGTGTAATATTTTGATGGAAATACTTCTTAAAGATTATCTTAGAGAATTCAGTAATCCGTAAACCATTCAAAACTTTCAAATTAGTTATTATTCCTACAAAATCTTTATACATCAATTTTTTTTGAAAATTTAAAATATATTTCAGTATTAAAAACGAATATATTCCTATACATATACTGTATTAAAAAGATTGGAGAATTAAATAAGTCACGAATCAAACGGAGATAGGTTTAGTAAGGCGGTTTGGTAAGTTATTGAACCTTAAATAAAAGTATCCTTTCAGTTTCAAACTGCAACCACTAGCACTATGTTCATAGAAAAATTCTAAAGCTTCTGATGTGCTAAAAATTTAATAAAACTAAGCTGCTAATTTTTGAGAAACTTTCGTTTCAGGTTAAAAATAAATTATCAAAACTAGCCACCTCAGTGAATATCTTCACATAATATAGTTTTTACTGCAAATAGCCTTTGAATATTTCTTTACCCCGTTCATACAAGTTATAAAATATTCCTAATATCGCTTACATCGTAAAAAGACATACTTTTTTGTCGAAAGTTCTTACGTTATTCCATAAAAGAACGGGTCTCCGAGTCTAATTTCTTTTTAAAGCACGTGATAAAATCAGCAGCGTAACCTCCCTTAAATCTCCCAATTCTTTTTCACATTATTCGTGTTAACTTAACTATTAACGCCTGTTTTTTTCCCACAAGCGAACTTCCCAATCTGTTTCTATACGCAAAGTAAAAAGCTTTAAAAGAATTCCTCAATACCTACCTTTTTTTTCTTACCGCGAAATTCTTCTTTGATCCAGTGGCTTCGCCTCGTGCATAAAAAAACGTCTTTAAAAAATTAATCGGTTTTAAGCGCCAACTTTTACAAAAAGCTCACCGGACCCTTCCAAGACAAAAGTTAACGATTGTTTTACGACGGTCGGAATCGCACGATAGGAACGAAACCCCATAAAAAAGTACCTGAAGAAATTCCATCAAAAGTAAAATTTAATTAAGAAATCATGTTTCGCCAAAGCGAAGCAAGACACGAAGTTACCTAAAAAAAGCAAAATCGATTCTAAAAATCAACATTTTTTAATTAAGTATTTAAGCGCCTCGTAAAGACGTTTCCTTTTTTCTTGTTAGTTCTTTCCCCTTTCCTGCTTTGAATCTAATTTGATTTCATTTTATTAGAGTTACCCTCGGAAATAACTACATTAATTGCTGACAAGCATCGTGTTGAAAGAAAATTAACAAACCCGCTGAACACAGAAAAGGCAATAAAAGTTTCCCCCCTTCCGGAATTCTTTGAATAATCAGTGTAACGCGTTTACTTGCATCTCAAGTTATCTTCTCGTGATGGTAATCTATTAGGATCCATATGCGTTAGTTTTTTCTTTTCTTCTTTAAGCGAAACATTCCAGGTTTCGAGTTGGAGATGCCACCCTCGTCATGGTTTTAACAAATATTTGGAATTGGAGTTTGGATGGATTTGTTTGTAAGCAAGCGAATAAAAAGTGAAACATTTGTTTGTTCAGTGTTTCTAGGGGATTTGAACAAAAGTGGGTTGAAGAACTGAAATAGTTCTTATAATATTTTTTTAATCTTAAGGTTATTATACTAACTTTTCAGAAGTTTATTATTATTTTTAATATACAGGGTGATTCAGAAATAATCATCAATAATTGGGAGGGAGGTAGAGGGGCCCTATACAAGCATATTTCGAATAGGGATGGTGGGGCGCAGCCTTACCGTTAAAGAACTAGGACCTAATGAAGTGCGAGTGCGTTTCAAAAGGCCGTTTTTAGAAGGCCCGTGTGACGAAACAAACCATAATAAAATGAAAAAATCAATTGCATGAAGTGAAGAAGTATCCCTACTACTTGCACCATGAGTTCGATAGAATTTGAACCATTTTCTAAACCGTGGAGTGAGTTTCAAAAGGGCAATATTAATCTTTTAGTCAAAGAATGGTGTTCCCTTAATGGTATTTAGAAAAATGATGATCGGGTAAGGAATTTTCAATGATAGTATCATTGATCATCGAAACTGTTTGATCATTGAAAATTCCTTCCCCGATCATCATTTTTCTAAATACCATTAAGGGAACTCATTTCTTTGACTGAAATATTAATATTGCACTTTTGGAACTCACTCCACAGTTTTGAAAGTGGTTCAAATTTTATCGAATTTATGGTGTAAGTAGTAGGGATACTTCCTTACCTCACGCAATAGATTTTTTCATTTTATTATGTTTTGTTTCGTCACGCGGGCCTTCTAAAAACGGCCTTTTGAAACGCGCTCGCACTACATTAGGTCCTAGCTCTGTACTGGTAAGGCTGCACCCCACCATCCCTATTCGAAATATGCTTGTCTAGAGCCCCTCTACCTCCCTCCCAATTATTGATGATTATTTCTGAATCACCCAGTATATGATTTCGGAAACATTATGCTATTAAAAAATTAACAGTTTTTTGTTCGGTTTTTCTAAGTTATTCTCTAGAAAATATTTCTATAACTCTTGTTACATTTTAATTACTAAATAAAAGGGGTTTTTTTGCAATAATGATATTTTAAAACACGTTTCCTGAAAATAGAACCTCTTTTTAAAAGGACGCATTATTTATGCTACTTTTATAAACTTAATTACTTTTAAAAATGCTGAAATTATTAAATTTTACTTTAGTTATGAATGCTGTATAAAAACCCGTTCTATAATTTACAGACTATGAGGTATTGTAATATAAGTCTATAATTTATAGAGTAGTTTTTATGTTTAATACAGTCATCTCATTTACAGAATAATATCAGTTATTTCTACAAGTTAGTAGTTTCTATAAGTTATTTCTCAGACTTAAACAAATTTTTTATTACATAACTATTAGAAAAAGAATCCTCTTAAATCTATGAAATCTATGACCCTTGCATGCAGTGAATCTAGTACTATCTTAATAATATACAAAAATTTTTGAACACATTAAATTTGTTTTATGTTATGAATGTACAAATAAAGATTATTATTCTGCAAGTAATATTTCGAAATATATAAAAATAGCATAATAGTAGTGATACTTCAATATTAACTTTATATATAAAATTCTCAATTTTTCATAGAATTTTGTTTTGTTTAATGATTTGTAACAAGCATGACCTGCTTCCCAGTTCAATTTTAGATCTATGTAGCTCGTTTAATACGTGCGTCAGTTCTGTCGAACCTGATGTATATTACGGGGTCAATGAATTAGTAGTTGATTGAGTTGGAGGTTTAACGTCCAACTAACCACTCGTCCAGAACATTAGCCACTAATTGGAACACAAATGGAGACGATCGTTATCAGATTACCTACTTAGAGTCTTTCAGCTTATTATAACTCAATGTGTATGGAATTATTATTTTAAAACGTAACACGAAATTTCTAAAGACCATAATCATTTTCCTTTCAGGATAAATTTCATTCATAATTTTAACAAACCTCCCCGAGCAAAGAAATATCACATCCGACCGCACTTCTTTTTCCCAACAACGTCAATAACGCAGCATTCCTCCCCGCATTGTGGGGAATGAAAAGCGTGATGAATTAAAAACTTATTAACGGGGAAATCCCCTAATTGCCCCTTGCCCCCTCCCCCTTCAAAAATGAGTGATACTTCAACTCCCCTCCCACCGGGGGAGCCACTGGCTAATTAATTCTCATTCAATGCAAAAGCCAGCCACTTCGCTAATGGAGCAAATCTGGATAAATATCCCGGACAAATCCCGGAGGATTCTGAAAAGTCCGCGATCAATTTTCTATTTTGTTAACTCCGCGTGTTCTCACACCTCATTAAATTGAGGGGGGGACTTTGGGGTTGTCTCCTCCCCCCGCATATCGACTGGCTAATTGGCATACGCTAATGACTGGGAGTAATTGATTTCTGATACCTCTACCGTTGTGGGGGGAGCCGGGCTATTTGTCAAGTCATTGGTGTCATGTGATGGACAGCAACAAGTTCATAATTGTGTCGCGGTGGTCGGTGGGATGATTGAGAAGGGTTCTGATGGTCTCTTTTCGGCTGGGGGTGTTTTCAGATTGATTTGGTTTAATTCTAGTTATGAGGATTTGAATGTGAATATGGAATAAAAGTCGAACCCACGATGCCGTTAAGTTTACAGTTGTGAATCGTATTTTATACTGGAAATATTTACAGTCTGAAAAATTATTCTAATAAATTGCAACATGATAGTCAAACCCGTTTTTGTGGGGTCCTTTTGTGTGCGAATTTTTATGTATGCGACTATTTTTGTGCGGTATATGAAACTTGAAACATAGAACAAAAATCTTGTATATCTGGCTACCGAGACATATACAAGAGTCTATAGTGAAACAACAGTCGTCACCGAACACTTGATAACTGAAAAAAGCTTACGGTCCGTACAGAAACGGTTTCTCAGTAATGTACATAAGTATATACGGTATATATTTTTTGAACATTATGTTATCTGTTTGTATAATAATTTTATACAGATTAGTTAAATTACCATGCTAAATCCGTTAAAACCGCTTAAAGCACTTAAAATATAAAAAATTAAAAGAGGCAGAACGAAACCTTCAGTTAAAAGTTGTTTGCAATATCATAACAAACATAATCTTATATAATCGAGGGGATACTAGCATAGGAAAATAACACTTTTTCAGGCCCCAAAAAGAAAAATTTTGCAACTTTCCAGTGTTAACATGTAGTTTTGCATAGTCAAAAAAATTTTTAATTTAAAAATTAAGAAAAACTTAAGAACTTTTTCCTGTGTAAGTGCGATTTAATTTTAATCAACTAATTTTGTAAGTACGATAGGTACCTTTCAGAGTATATCTTAATGCATAACTTCTTATATCAAGAAAATAAATTCTTATATCTTAATATAATAACTTCTTATATCGTAATATAAAGTGTTTTTTTTTGTCTTAAAAGAACTACTTTGAGTACATAATTTATAAACGAAAAACCTTACTTAGTTTGCATAGCACAAAGTTTTTGGAATAAAAACACCCAAGAGGTGAAGAATTCCATAACAAAATAAACTTTGCTGTTAGTTTCTTAAAATTTTTATCTTTGATATACAATTTACGATTTTTAAAAATTATTTTAAACTTTATTCTGAAGAACTACAAAAAACAGTTTATTTTGTTTTTAGCCGTCTTATTTTCTATACCCTTGTTCAAAACAGAGTATTTATGCTGATTGTCATTAAAATTATGCATAAAAAGTTGTCATCACAAAAAAAGTATTATTTAAAGCTATTAAAATGTTTTGCACCATATTAGGACTTTTTATACTCCGAATAATTACATTCATTTTAGTAATGTCAATGTTCGTAAATAATTACAGTATCTCATTACTGTATCTTATAAATACTGTATCGCATAAATGGGCAAGGGAAGACTTTCAAGCACACTCCCACCTATCTATTTAGTTGTGCAAGATTATATCCTGCAAAGTTACGGCATTAAGTTTTCATAACTTAAACATTCTGGGGTGACACGGACACTGTAATTAATTACAGAGATGTAGTTAAAGTAATAGTTTAAATTTTGAATTGTGTACGGAGGAATGATTCTATTGTTTCTGGTATCTTCTCACTCGGTATAATCTATTAGAATGCTTTTTTACTAATATGAGGCATTCTTGAGTTCAGATTCATTACAAATTTCTATTTAAGATATTTACTTTAATTAAGAAAATAAGATTGTTTTTCAGTTTTGAAACGACGTTTTGAACCCTTAAAACTGTTCAACTTATAAATTTAACTAGTGTATCTGCTCCTTATATTTATACTTTTTCCCAAAAGAAATTTAAATCAGGGCGGAGCAAATTGTCCGTATTCAAACTTTTACCTCGTATCATATAAAAAAGGACATGAATATGTTGCTATAAAAGCTGTGTACGTACAGCCCCCCTTCCATATAATTCCAGTCTTCCCCATCCTGGCTTCTTGTGCAGCAATTCATTTAATCTCTCAAGAGGAATGAAGCAAGAATCCAGATTATTGCTCTAGAGAAAATCCTCGTCTCCCAAATTCATTTTCTAAAGTGCAATTTTGTTGGATTAGATGACACAAGAGAAGAAAAATTGAAACAAATAGCATAGTCAATTATAGTAAATGAAGAGCTTAAGTTGGATATATATCACTCATAAAGATAGTTTTTGGTTGGACTGAATATAAGACAAAAATTGTTTTTCGTATGTATTAGTATTGAGATGATGTCAATTCCTTCGAGATTTACCCTTTACGTGCTTATAAATGTAAAGGAGGTATCGATTGTAAGATGACTAAATATTACAAGCTTAGAGTAGTAGATCTAAATAGATAGAATTTTTATTATCATGTCACTCCTTTCGTTTTTTCGTTTTGAGTAGATAATGTGGTTTTTATTATTTAAAAAAAGAACCAAAAAGTTCAAATTTTAGAAATATTGTGTTCTCCAGGAAGTAAATTGTTTATTTGAGAAATTATGAGTTTAGAAAACCTACCAAATAAGTGGGAATCTCAGGTTTCAAATGAAATTAAGTTTCGTTGAAAAGTGAGCATGTTTATGTAAATTTCTTAGTGCAACATAAAGTAAGTCGTTTTAAGCATCTTTTTTCAAATAGTAATTGAATATTTTACAAGCATCATGTATGACGCTATTACAGATTCATAAGGTAACGGGATATTCTAAAACAAGTTTGATTAATACTACTGGAATCTATTTTAAAATAGCATATTTTCAGAATCACTTAAGGGAAACATGGAATGATGAGGAAGTTGCATGATTTTTTTTAAATTTTTTAATCGATTCTTCTTGAAAAAGTAAGCAACTACCCAAAATTTGAGGCCGATAGAGAAATTTTTTGATTGCCAAAAAAATTAACAAAAATCCCCTTTTTAAAAGCGCTCGAAAACGCCAAGAGTTTGTATGTGACGTCATCTTACAATAGGCATTGTTGAAAAGCAATGGAGTTGATGGTATTATTGCTGACGTCATCCTACAGTTTAAACAATAAACGTTTTCAGTCACGTGTTTTTTTCTCGACTTTTAAATTAAAATATTTAGTTACCTGTAAATTTTTTTTTGAAAAACTGACTAGATATTTCATTTTACCATACAAAAAACCATACGGAACACTTGTTTGTTTTTGAAAATCTGACACATGCAACTTCCTTATTCTTCACGGTGGGCTTAATCAATTATTAAGGGAAATATTGATATAAACAGGTTAAGTTTTAAAACATTAAAAGAAAACTAATATAAACTCATTTATTATGGAGTTCACTTCAAACCCATACGTTTTAGCAGTTATTTTAGAATAAAGCTATCATCCATACTACTTATAATTCATCTTAAAAAAATTGTGTCAACCAATGTAACAGATTAAAGATTTTAGAATTATTTTAAATATTTTAATAGAAAAACCAAAAATTTGTGATTTGCTTTTTACTTTCGAAAACATTTAAATCTAATAAGGAAAAAAATGAGTAAACACCAACACCAAACTGAATATTTTAACATTACAGTGATACAATTAATTTCAAAAAAAGAAATAAAAAAATTAAAGCAAAAATTTTCTGGTATCAATCTGAAAAATTTTATCTGAAAAGGAAGTCTAACTGAAATATTATGTCAGTTTTTATATTATCTTGAGAATGAACGCTTTATTTCAAGACATTTGGAATAGAAAAATTGCAGATAGAATTTTGTTAAGCTGGAGAAAATGAGCAACAAGTAATTATTTACAATGATTTTCAAACTGAAAATAAAATAACTTAACTACTAGATTTTATTCAGTCTTCTAAATTTATTGAAATACAACACAGCTCCAGCATAAAGTCATATACTTAATACTTAAACAACATCATCAACAATTTAAAAAGTATCAATACATGCATAACTTCGTATGCTTCTGACATTCCATTATTTGAATCAATCCCATCAAAAAGATGACGAATCAATTTCTTAGATTTCCTTCATCAGTAACTCTAATTCGCGCATAAAAGTTCACACTTAACCAAAACCTCATAACCCGCACTTAAATCAAAAGTCACTTTCCAAAGTACTTCACGGCAAACCATCGAACTGGCTGAGGACATCCATTCTGCCTTTCCAGACTTCAGCAGCTCTCTCCCCATTCAACTCCGTTTAAACCCGAGTTGAGAAGCATTGAGCCTGGACGTGAGGTAACTTCGCGTGGAAAATGGACTTTTCGCTGATTATTTGCGATCTATCCCAAGCTCTGATGATGCGAGTTTTCTGAAATCCAGTGGCAACACTCGTTGGATGAGTCTCACGCACGGTTATGCAAAATGTATTTCGTGGGTCTTGACCAGTTTGAAGAATGTGATATCGATACTAGTGGTGCTTTACTGTGTGCGTCGATGACTTTGAAGAATATCATGGAATTGTGTTTTGGACAACCCATAGACTAACTAACCGCTATCCGTAAGTTGTAAGGATACTGCAATTAAATTATACCAAACTATACTTAAATGATTGATTAAGAAATAAAGATTCGTTGATTTTCCAGTAAAAAGTTGGATATGTGATAATATTGAAAGATTTGGTGTAAAATGAATAAATAAGGTTGAAGATTTTAAATTAATACAAATTACAGCACGGAAACCAGCTGACCACGTATGGTTATTTCCAATGCTGCAAAAAATAATTTAATGAATAATTTTATAATATTTACATAAGCTTAGTAATCTCACTGTTTTATCACATTAATGAACATAACTAGAAAAAATTAATTTTTTCTTGTAACCTATAGATTTTTAAATTTCTTGTGGATCTAAAATCTAATAGATGAAACTGAATCAAGTCTGGAAACCAGTGAGGGGTACCGTTCCCCTCATAAGCGTACTTAAATTACATGCATGTTAAAATATTTATGTTAGAAAATCAGAATTTAAAAAGTAATACTAAGTAGATTTTTTACTCTGGACCTCGATAGGATATTTTAAAAATAATTCGAACCCCACATGAAATTAATTGCCCACCCCTGATATAGCATCTTTTCTTTATCATCTTAGAATGTTTAAATAACTTTTAAAACTTTTAATTCAAAGTTATTTCAGTAGTTCAAATCGTGCAACTTTGATGTGCCTTATATACAATACCATTATTTTTTATCATTTAATTTTCAGCTTAAAGTTATTTTATTTTTTGAATAAAAATAACATTAACCTGATAAATCGGCCTTGCACGAGTGTAGATTACAACTTGATTATTTGTATTTTCTATCAAGGCGCCTGTTTTGCAAATTTTATATTGGTTTATGCCCATTTTTCTCCAGGGACGCCAATTATCATGGTATCTTACATAATCTTTACCTGTATACATTTCCAAGAAGCAAAAATTAAAACCTCAAGTAGTTGAGATGTTTTCATAACCCTGTCTGTCTCATTCCTTTATAAGTTAAAATGCTCCTTTCTGGTGTCTTATTATAAATTGGATTATTTTGTTTTCAATTGATTTAATTTATAAATTACATAATAATTCCCGAAGTAAGTCTCAAATAAAACAAAATTAAACAAATTCTTAAGTTGTGAAATGTTTCTACTTAAACAACCGATTCCTTAAAAGTGGGCATCCCAGAAATGATTTTTAAAAATGAAACAAAAAGTAACTTTTTTATAACAAAAAATTTTCGGTTGTCTGGAAAACTCTTAGGTTTAGGTTAGAAGTTACGAAACTCTTGGGTTTTCTTCATCCATTCTTATAACATATTCTGAAATTAGAAGCATGTACGTAGATACAATTCAAAGAAAAAGGAATGTAACTTTCGGTAAGAATATTTTGAGACATACATTTTCCCAATCATTATGAAAATTATTATGTTAAATACTATCCAAATATATAGTTATAAGGTAATGATTTGTTAAAAAATTCCTTTTCATAAAAATCCTTGAAATAAAAGCCCTATACATAAAAATCTGCTAATTTATATAAAAAATCAATTCTCGTTTACTTCGGAAAATTAAATATATTTAAAATTTCTTTTTCTTTCAGTTTCTTGTTGAACATTATTTCAATAATTTATACCGCGCTGATACGGATCGGTACCTCCATCCTATTCTAGTACACGAATTAATCCCTAAACACAATATCCCTAAATTCCCCGAAGTTAAAAATCAAAGAATAGCAATAAATTCATTTGATAAATACCAAGTAACATAATAACAAATAACTAACGCATAACATAAAAAATAACACTAATCTGTTAACAATCTCAAAAATATCAACCAAGAGACCATAGCGAAAATCCAATTTCCACCAATTTTTCAAGTAAATTTAAACCCTTAAAACAACTTAACACTCCATTGTTCACTTACGGATCGGTACCTCCATCCTATTCTAGTACACGAGTTAATCCCCAAACACAATATCCCTAAATTCTCCGAAGTTAAAAAACAAAGAATAGCAATAAATTAATTTGATAAATAACAAGTAACATAATAACAAATAACTAACGTATAACATAAAAAAATATCACTAATCTGTTAACAATCTCAAAAATATCAACCAAGAGACCATAGCGAAAATCCAATTTCCACCAATTGTTCAAGTAAATTTAAACCCTTAAAACAACTTAACACTCCATTGTTCACTTACGGATCGGTACCTCCATCCTATTCTAGTACACGAGTTAATCCCCAAACACAATATCCCTAAATTCTCCGAAGTTAAAAAACAAAGAATAGCAATAAATTAATTTGATAAATAACAAGTAACATAATAACAAATAACTAACGTATAACATAAAAAAATATCACTAATCTGTTAACAATCTCAAAAATATCAACCAAGAGACCATAGCGAAAATCCAATTTCCACCAATTGTTCAAGTAAATTTAAACCCTTAAAACAACTTAACACTCCATTGTTCACTATATACGAAGCGTCACCAACCATTCCAAACTGTCAACAACAATCCAAACCAACAAGCTCGATTTACATCCACTCAGTAGTAATAAACACCTCTCTTTCATGCTGCTGGTAGCATTGCAGTCCCAGTTGTAACGCAATTCATCAAAAGGGACACATCCTAAAGCTTCTTCTCCGGACTAATTATTCCCGAAACTGGTATTAAAGGTTGTTTATTCACTGGTGGGATCAATTTAATTCTGGAGGGAGCTGCTAGCCGGTCGCTCTATAAATGACATAATTTCTCAAAGTAAGCACTCTTCTAATCGCGCAAAAGTTTTAGAGTTTCACATAAAGGCCTCCATTGATCGGGGACGTTTGACGCTTCCGATACTCTCGCACCCCCTAAATGGGCTATTTTTCTCACCCTCCCCCCTTGAGATTAAGGGTTGGGATGTGTGTGCTTTTTCTTCACTTAGTTGAGTCTTTGGTAGACGAATTGGAAAGTGCCCAAACTGAGAAAGGTTGACGAATCATTTTTTGGGGATTGAGTCAATCAGGTGTTTTTTTTCTTCAGAAGTCGAGCGTTCTTTGTATTTGACTTTGTTCGCGGATTTAAAGTAAACAGGTTATGCGGGAAGTTGGAATTTTTTTTGTTATCTATTCTTAAAATGTTAAATAAAATACCCTCGTTTGGCCTGGTAACTTAATTGAGCCTAAACTCTCACGAATGGTGTGCCGGAAGATGTATTTTGATTATTAATTACAATTACTAGTTTTTATACTCTTTCTTTTAAACCTCTTTTTCTTTCTCTCTATTTTTCTATAATTAATTTACTTACTACCTCAAAATTACTTAATTTTCTCTCTATTGTGTGTTGTTGTTATTCCAATTTTAAAATGCACAAATATTTGAAAGAAAAACAACCAATGAAGCTGAAAATTATTAGATAGTAATGAAAGCATCAATTATCATGGGAATTCTAGCCAATGCATTTAGGGACGCATTTTAACTAAACAGCTAAATTACAACTTAAAAGATATCCTAGGGGAGTCAAGAAGTCCTTAAGTATATTAAAGACATTGGGGTTCAATTACAGAGAGTTGGAGAACTGATACAGATTGATGAAAATAGTTACTTTCAAATTCTTTAACCCTTTATGCCCCAACGGGACTTGTAAGTCCCACTTTCCAATGTTCCAAATTCGTCCAATTTTCGTCATGTAAGGCCAAATTTTGTTTACTTCTAGTTGAAGTTACGTAAACTTGACATATTTGGGACGAGCTGTGCAACTAGGGTTAATATGAGGCTTATATACTTAATATACTTATAGGGATAACGTAAAAAAATATACAGCACAATTTTTCTGAAAATCATAATTTGGGACATAAAGGGTTAAGCTCTTAAAACAGTGTATTCGTGATGTTTTCCATATTGTTTTAATAGTATCCTTGTCATAACATTTCGATACAAAATGTTCAATTCATAACTAAAATTGGTACTTCTCTAGAAAGCCGGAGCAAATCTCGCCAAGCAATCTCGCAAATCTGGCCACATTAAAATAGCTTTATTTCTGCTCAAAAAGATATCTGCTCACCCCATTGTTACAAAAAAAATCATAATGTAAAAATAACAAGTTATTAAAAGAAAAGCTATATATAAGTTTGTTTAAAATTAATGTTAATTATCTTAAAATATATTTCAACGAAATTTAAAGTTTTAAAACTGGTAAGTATAGTTTAAAATATTTTTATTTGAGTATTTAATCTATAATAATAAAAGAGCTTTACGGTTCATTCACCGATTCACCGATTCATCGGTTCATCGGTTCACCTATCAACGCACAGCAAAATCTACCGGGGCTAAAGAGTCGAAACTTGGTGTGGTGGAAGACTTTACAGTGTATACGCGCACTAAGAAGGGATTTTTCGAAATTCTTTTTTCCTGACCCACGGGGGTGCTTGGAGTGTTTTCTATGTTTTTGAGCCTAGCACCGTCCCAAATGACCCTAGATCTTCGTAACTTCGCAGGAAGGTACCTATTCACAATATCTAGAAAGGCATTTTTCGAACTTTTGATATTCGAATTTTAAGGGGTCTAAAAATTTCCAAAACCCGATTTTACTGAGCATAAACAAAGTTTTACATTTTAGAAGAAAAACATACTAATAATTTGATATTTCGAAGCGACCGGTTAGTAATATCTTCTTAAGAATATTTCAAAGAAAGTAATTTCTGGATTTTTCGATACTTCATTCTGGAGGGGGTGCACGGGGGTTTGAATATTTACTCCAGTTTTTAGTTTTTGATTTCTATCACCCACCTTATTAATGCGATTGGTATGAAATTTTAGCATGTTGTTCTTCACATAATTGGGAAGGTTTTCAAAAAAGAATTTTAAAATCAAGGCATTCCAAGCAGTCTTTTTTGGCCCTTTTCTAAATTCCTATGCGTAGCTTCAATGTTAAATTGATAACGGTTATTGCTCATTCCAGGTGACGCAAAACCTCTATTGTTAGAAATATTTATTTAAAAATATTTTATAGTGAGTAGAATTTAAAGAAAAAATCTGATAAAGAAATAATTTGTGATAAAATAATATTTTACAATAAATTAAAACTATTTAACCCATTCAATAAAAATTTAAAATAGCAATATTTCATCAGAAGCATTTTAGATGGTTGATGTCAATATTTCAAATGATTTCTACTTTTATTTCATGTTTGAAAACGATTTCTTTAATGAATGAGTTAGTAATAAGTCAACCAAGGGGGGTTCAGGGGGTCTCCCCCTGACCTTTTTTTTAATTTCAATTTTAAAAACCGGTTATTAACACTGTAATATGAAAAGTTTTTTTTTTAGGTTTTGTTTTAGATTTCAGGAAAGTATTTTTATTTGCTTTGAATTTTATGAAAACAGCGGGATGAAGGGGGGAATAAATATTAAGTCAGTAGAAATTAGCTGTTTAAAAATAGACCTTTAATTCCATTTTGAAGTTGGAAGAATTTGCTACAACAATGCATTACCAATGAGGAAGTTGCATGATTTTTTTTTATTTTTTTAATCGATTCCTCTTGCAAAAATAAGCAACTACCCAAAATTTGAGGCCGATCGAGAAATTTTTTGATTGTCAAAAAAATTAACAAAAATCCCCTTTTTAAAAGCGCGCGAAAACGCCAAGAGTTTGGATGTGACGTCATCTTATACTAAACATTGTTGTAAAGCAATGGATTTGATGGTATTATTGTTGACGTCATCTTATAGTTTAAACAATAAACGTTTTCAGTCACGTGTTTTTTTCTCGACTTTTAAATTAAAATATTTAATTACCTGTACATTTTTTTGAAAAACTGACTAGATATTTCATTTTACCATACAAAAAACCATACGGAACACTTGTTTGTTTTTGAAAATCTGACACATGCAACTTCCTTATTGGAGAAAAGGATGGAGTGAACAAAGGATATTAAAGAGAGCAAAGATATAACACCTTTAAATAGGGGGGTTAAAAGGGGCTCCCTCCAACATTTTTAAATTTTAAAATATCACTCTTAAAATTGGGCATTTCACACATTAATTCTAAACAGGTGGTAATTTTAAAGCTTTTTACATCTTAAGGAAGTATAGCATCAAAGAAGAACCCCAGTGGGAAGGCAGTTGACCCTATTGCCCCTAAATGACGCCCTGTAAGGGAATATAGTGAAGAAACTAATTCTTATTTATTTTAACACACAATTTGAAAAGCCTTTTCCCCCCGAGCAACGGCGGGTATATCAGCTAGTCTATAATAATAAAAGAGCTTTACGGTTCATTCACCGATTCACAGATTCATCGGTTCATCGGTTCACCTATCAACGCACAGCAAAATCTACCGGGGCTAAAGAGTCGAAACTTGGTGTGGTGGAAGACTACAGTGTATACGCGCACTAAGAAGGGATTTTTCGAAATTCTTTTTTTCTGACCCACAGGGGTGCTTGGAGTGTTTTCTACGTTTTTGAGCCTAGCACCGTCCCAAATGACCCTAGATCTTCGTAACTTCGCAGGAAGGTACCTATTCACAATATCTAGAAAGGCATTTTTCAAATTTTTGATATTCGAATTTTAAGGGGTCTAAAAATTTCCAAAACCCGATTTTACTGAACATAAACAAAGTTTTACATTTTAGAAGAAAAACATACTAATAATTTGATATTTCGAAGCGACCGGTTAGTAATATCTTCTTAAGAATATTTCAAAGAAAGTAATTTCTGGATTTTTCGATACTTCATTCTGGAGGGGGTGCACGGGGGTTTAAATATTTACTCCGGTTTTTAGTTTTTGCTTTCTATCACCCACCTTATTAATGCGATTGGTATGAAATTTTAGCATGTTGTTCTTCACATAATTGGGAAGGTTTTCAAAAAAGAATTTTTAAAATCAACGCATTCCAAGCCGTCTTTTTTGGCCCTTTTCTAAATTCCTATGCGTAGCTTCAATGTTAAATTGATAACGGTTATTGCTCATTCCAGGTGACGCAAAACCTCTATTGCTAGAAATATTTATTTAAAAATATTTTATAGTGAGTAGAATTTAAAGAAAAAATCTGATAAAGAAATAATTTGTGATAAAATAATATTTTACAATAAATTAAAACTATTTAACCCATTCAATAAAAATTTAAAATAACAATATTTCATCAGAAGCATTTTAGATGGTTGATGTCAATATTTCAAATTATGTCTACTTTTATTTCATGTTTGAAAACGATTTCTTTAATGAATGAGTTAGTAATAAGTCAACCAAGGGGGGTTCAGGGGGTCTCCCCCTGACCTTTTTTAAATTTCAATTTTAAAAACCGGTTATTAACACTGTAATTTGAAAAGTTTTTTTAATGTTTTGTTTTATATTTCGGGAAAGTATTTATTTTTATTTGCTTTGAATTTTATGAAAACAGCGGGATGAAGGGGGGAATAAATATTAAGTCAGTAGAAATTAGCTGTTTAAAAATAGACCTTTACTTCCATTTTGAAGTTGGAAGAATTTGCTACAACAAGGCATTACCAATTGGAGAAAAGGATGGAGTGAACAAAGGATATTGAAGAGAACAAAGATATAACACCTTTAAATAGGGGGTTAAAAGGGGCTCCCTCCAACATTCTTAAATTTTAAAATATCACTCTTAAAATTGGGCATTTCACACATTAATTCTATACAGGTGGTAATTTTACAGCTTTTTACATCTTAAGGAAGTATAGCATCAAAGAAGAACCCCAGTGGGAAGGCAGTTGACCCTATTGCCCCTAAATGACGCCCTGTAAGGGAATATAGTGAAGAAACTAATTCTTATTTATTTAACACACAATTTGAAAAGCCCTTTCCCCCCGAGCAACGGCGGGTATATCAGCTAGTTTTTAAATAAAAAGGTTCATGGAATGGCATTGTTGTTATTTTTTACAAGCAAAGGGCGGTGTTATTTTTTACAAGCAGTGATATTCCGTTTGGTGCTGGTTGCATCATTATTGGCGACTTTATCGCTTGCGCCGGGATTCTGGAGTAGTACCCTAAAATCTTAATATATTAGTCCCAAACTTAATTTTAATAAAATTATTATTCTGGAAAAGTGTTCAAATATTCTGTTTTATCACTAAGGCAAATCAACACTCTAATTTGAATAGTTGTTTATTTATTTATTTACAAGGTTTAACAATTAAAATACCTAGAACTGCTGACGCAGTTCCCTTAGGATTGCTTCGCAATCCTGTGCTCGCTACGCTCGCTTGCAATACGCTGGTACAGCCTAGCTGTGTTTCATTACCAACTAAATGTATTGGTTAAAATAGAGTTTCATATAGTAATATGCAGCAGGGAAACATTAAATATGTGTATGAAAAATATGTATACAGTGTTTATCAAATTCATGGGTACTGTTGCATTAGTCAAGAAAAGCCACCATATATCAGCCAACAAATACATCAGATGAATGCTATTAACATGTATATGTTATACTTAAAAGTTGATATAGGTGATTTTACTTACCCCATTATTTAATCACTCCTCTAAAACTTCTTTGGGAACTACTTTGATATACACCCCCAAATTGGAAATTTGGCGACTTTTTTTCTCGCCAAGCAAATGTCCGGTCAGTTGAACCGATGAAATCACTGAAACGTTTTTGGAATATAACAGAAAAACTAATCATAGTAAAACTTTGATATTTGAACCAAGAACAAAAATATTTTTTATAAAAATATTGTAATTTAGTTTTTCCGAAAATTCTCATTAGTTTTGGAATTATTAAAGTTCAAAATTTCAATTTTTTCCAGTAATTCACTAGGCTACACATTACTACTACATATACACAAAAAACAAGAAACAGCAAACCTAAAAAGTCCGTAGGGAGTGCCAGATTTGGCGCGTAATTTTTGGGGGGGTATATCAAAGTAGCACCCTTCTTTGTAAACACAATTGTAAATACTCTTGCTTGGAGCTACAACCGTCACAGATTGGAAAAATAATTTCTAGCTCTACTTAAATCCATCTTCAGATTGCTTTTAAATTTACGAAACTTAAACAAAACAAACTAACCGTTGCCAACGGGAGAAAACATATACCGCCAAATTTGAGCGTCACGTTAGAGAAATAATATAGATTTTGCTATACTGCCACACATTCTTACACAACATTTTCAAAAACGCATCTCATTGTTGTTTTAATACCTTTAATTATTTACTTTTATATACCAACCATCTCAAATTCACTCATCATATTTATTTCAGGTCAGATGAGTAAACGTAATATTATAAATTATGGTAAAAACTACATATTCAAATAGACAATACATTAAAACATGTGAATTCCGTTGGTCTAATATTCAAATTCGCATTTAATGCTTTTGAACTTCTATGTTCTTAAAACCATAGTAATCGTATTTTTGCGATGCTTTACAAAGTTCAAAATCCCATGACCATTTCGTTTATGCAAATAATTCTGAGGGATCAATCTTATTATCTTTGATGAAGATAAAAATATTCAAGAAAAGTCCTAATGGTATAAAATCGCGTAAATCATTCTGAAATATATTCACTCCCAATAAAGCAGCTTTATCTCATTCATAAAACTACAAGCATTTTTACATCTGCACACATCTTGAATAATTGCACTATAATATGTGTAATTATTATTCAAGATCAAAATATATTTGTACTTGTTCCAAATATTTGCAGTATTTTATGCTTTGTAGGTATTTAGGGATCAGTTACAAAAAATTAAAGATCATATCGCTGTTTAAGGCGAAATGTGACAAAACTCAATTTTTGTTAATTTTGAGTAAGCCATTATTCTATAATCACAAATCGAAAATGCCCCAAAACCGTTTCTAAGATATGGTAATTAAATATAGGGCAATTCCACACCGTAACTCACGCTACATTTTTTTCAAAATTGCAATTTTAAATAATTTTTTAATGTAGAAATAACTATTATTTTCTTTCTAAAAAAATCATACATATTGAAATTTATGTTAATAATTTAAAATAAGTATTGCGAATCTTTTAAGAATTTTAGTTTTTTAAATATTAATTAAAATAGAGTCGTAACTCACGCTACAAGAAAAAGACATGGATTTATGAGTATAAAATTCAAATTTTTTTTTCTGCTTAAATAGTGTTTCAATAATTCTATATGCTTGTCAGGTGTTTGAATATACTTCCTTTATTCTAAAATAGCAAACAGTTTTACTGGGAATGCTTAAGAGAATCAGAAATAAAATAAAATATAGAGAGCTGTTCGTAACTCACGCTACAGTACTTCGTAACTCACGCTGCATGTGTATAAGCGTTCAGTTATTTATGAATATAAAAATAATTAAATTGATTTAAACACTTTATTTCATTTTTACTATAAAGTTTATGAGTATATTTGACAAAAAAGTTGTAAAAACTAATTAATTTATTTTTAATTTTCTAAATAAACTATACATTTTTCATTAACAAATTAACCTTTAAAACAAATATTTCTAAATATTGACTTTAAATGCTGACATTCCGATAAAAATAATTTTACACAAAATTTAAGCAATGCAAAACACAATTAGATCAATACTGCATAATTATTCCCTAAAATAATTAGAAAATTTTATTATTTTATTTTTCATTTTTCTTGATCATGTCCCTGTTCATATGGAATAGCCCTATAGTTTTTTCCTCACTCTCTATATAATTAGGGAAATATAATATTGCCACGCTGGCGAGTATTAGGGTAGCTAGAAAAAATTTCTGAAATAGATATTGGAATTTTTTGTGTGGATATGAAGTGAATTTACTTCGAGATCAAAATATCAAAAAAAGAAAATTTTCTGACTTTCGGAAGGAGATATATCCCAAAAATCCCCCCTCTTTAGATACGCCCCTAAGCGATGCTATAATTTACTTTTTGCCATATCCTACATTATTTTATAAACCAAGAAAAGTAAAGTAGTAATATGATTTAAGATTTATTCTATGTTATGTGCAATGATTTATTCTTTAATCTATTTTATTAGGAGGATCTATTTTATTTAGGATTGATTCTACATATGTTTGATTGAACCTTTTAATCTTTAATCGAACAATCTGTTTTGCTTTTGATTATGTCTGGATTATAGAAAAACAACTCAGTAAATTTTGAGCATGAAAACTTCACTTGTAACGTTAAACTAAATTCGTGCAAGAATATAAAGTGGAGTTCATAAATACTTGATTAAATTATGTCTAAGGAATCATTAAATGTTTAAATAATTTCAATTATTTGTGTGGTTTCAAAAGATTTTATCTGTTTCTTATTAACCTGAAGAAAGCATAAGATTATTTTCTTTATCAAAGAATAATCAAGTTAAAAATAAATAAAATAAAAAATTAAATTCAAAATTTATTTTCATTTATTATTGAACGTTTTTGTACTTACACATAGTACTCTCTTTCTTCTTTCTGTTTTTATGAATGTAAATTAGAAAAATATCCATAATGTGTAGGTACACACTTGAAATCGTCAAAATTGACGAAATCATCGGATTTCATTTTATTAGTTTAAAATCATCTTTGTTTCCTAAGCTTTATAAAAATACCAAGAACTTTAAATTATCTAGAATAGTTCTTGATTTATACGGTTTCAAAATGCACCACAAAGCGCATTTTAGTATGTTTTCAGAACTTTGAACTCGTTTTCTCAAGAACCATATTGTTGTGATATAACCCTTTGTTTGAACAGTTTTTACGGAAAAGGAAGATTCTATATCACAATAAGTATTATACTATAATAATCTGCGCAATATAGCGGATGTTTTGGGTTTTTCAGATTTTCAACATTTAATTAAATTATACAGGGTGTCCCACGAGAAGTGGCCCAACCCCTTTAACTTTTGAACCCCTACAGAATAGTCATGAAAGTGGGGTCTAGGTATAGTAAAGTGACCATGCTCTATCCAATGAGATAACTTTCAACGCCCTCTAGCGGAAACTTTAGGAGTTATAATTTTTATTTTAAAAACTATTTGAGGTATGTGAAAAAAGTCAATGACTAAGTTGTAGAGAAACATCGATTCAGTAGGAAAAGACACCTTAAGCAGAAAATTATCTTGAATAAAACCCCTAAAACGCACGCTCAATTAAGTTGAATTTACGTAGTTTTTACGTCTTAAGACGCTCCTCACGAGGCGAAAATGAGGAATTTTTATTTTTATGATTTAAGTAAATGACTAAAAGTATTCTTAGTTCATTAAATTGAAAATTTCTCATTTTCACCTCGTGAGGAGCGTTTTAAGACGTAAAATCTAGGTAAATTCAACCTATTTGAGCGTGCGTTTTAGGGATTTTATTCAAGATATTTTTCTGCTTAAGATGTCTTTTCCTACTAAATCGATGATGCTCTACAACTTAGTCATTGACTTTTTTCACATACCTCAAATAGTTTTTAAAATAAAAATTATAACTCCTAAATTTTCCGCTAGAGGGCGTTGAAAATTATCTCATCGGATAGAGCATGGTCCTTTTACTATACCTAGACCCCACTTTCATGACTATATCTGTAGGGGTTCAAAAGTTAAAGGGGTTGGGCCACTTCTCGTGGGACACCCTGTATTTTTAAAGAATTTTTCAAAAGTAAAATTGTCAAAAAAATCGTTATTTTTTCACTATTGTAAAGTGTAAAAGCCAAAACATAGAGAAGATTATAATTAATAGTACTAGAATGTACTGATTTCACTGTAATAATTTCACTGTAACTAGAATAACCTTTTTAAAATAATTTCAAGCGAAGAAAAGACTGAAAACATGCTAATTATCTCATTAAATAGTAATTAATTAAATAACTAATTTACTAAAATTACTTTTCAAACCTGATATTATTTAAAAAGTAAGAAACTACTTATTCCTTAAATGTTAGATTTTTAGGTCCAAAATTAAAGATTTTTTTGTCACGTGTGTACGCACACCTTAAAGCTTAAAGCATATATTTTATAAAAATAATTGAACCCTTTAATTTTAACGAGAAGTAAAACCAGTGAGACCCCCTTCTTAAATTTTCCTAAATACATTTTCTCTCTAGTCCATAATAAAATATATTCCTTCGAAGACAAAATCATTTTAAAAACAAACCCTTGATTTAGAATAGATGGTAACAAAAGAAATTTTGGCCAATGTAAAAAAATCCTGCCTTTTTAATCCATGTTCACTTTACCTTGCAAAGAAGACTAAAAAGAAAATAATGTTATAGAAACGGATGGTACACACTTTGTTGTTGAAATATACTTTAGCTAGGCTAATAAATATTTAGTAGAGGATACTTGAAGCCAATATTGAATAATAGTTAATCTTAAAGGGGGTGGTAAAGAAACTATCTAAAATTTGAAGATAACAATATCCCATTTTAAAACTACATTGTTTTATTTTAAATGGTAAGCAAAAGGAAAGATATTTTCAATAAATTTTCCATCAGTTATGGATTCAGAGTTATGTAGTTTTATATTTTATGAAGCATTGAAATAAGGCAATATTGTAAATTGTTGTGTTCGTGTGAACTATTCAGTTTAATTGTAATATTTTTATGCAGCCTATTTTGCTAAACACAAAATATAAAAGTAATGTGTGTGTGTGTGTGTGTGTGTGTGTGTGTGTGTGTGTGTGTGTGTGTGTGTGTGTGTGTGTGTGTGTGTGTGTGTGTGTGTGTGTGTGTGTGTGTGTGTGTGTGTGTGTGTGTGTGTGTGTGTGTGTGTGTGTGTGTGTGTGTGTGTGTGTGTGTGTGTGTGTGTGTGTGTGTGTGTGTGTGTGTGTGTGTGTGTGTGTGTGTGTGTGTGTGTGTGTGTGTGTGTGTGTGTGTGTGTGTGTGTGTGTGTGTGTGTGTGTGTGTGTGTGTGTGTGTGTGTGTGTGTGTGTGTGTGTGTGTGTGTGTGTGTGTGTGTGTGTGTGTGTGTGTGTGTGTGTGTGTGTGTGTGTGTGTGTGTGTGTGTGTGTGTGTGTGTGTGTGTGTGTGTGTGTGTGTGTGTGTGTGTGTGTGTGTGTGTGTGTGTGTGTGTGTGTGTGTGTGTGTGTGTGTGTGTGTGTGTGTGTGTGTGTGTGTGTGTGTGTGTGTGTGTGTGTGTGTGTGTGTGTGTGTGTGTGTGTGTGTGTGTGTGTGTGTGTGTGTGTGTGTGTGTGTGTGTGTGTGTGTGTGTGTGTGTGTGTCCACGCCTTCGGTGTGGTTTAAAAGGAGATGCGGAACACACATACATACACACACAGCCACAAACGTGTTTTATTTTTATAGAGATTAATAAAATTGCCTAGTAACTACAACACTGGTGCTAAAGTTTCCTTATTATTGGCCTGCATGACTGGTAAAACAGGTTTTTAAACACGGAAAAATTAGAGAGCCTGTATACGAGAGAGGCGACAACTCAGTATAGCGCGCGCAGATCGGTAAACAGGTTTTCTGTTCGCCACAGCCGGTTTCCTCCATAGGATTAGCATTGGATTCGAGACAAGCGGCATGATACAGTTTGGACAGAATTTTGGACAGAACTGGATGCGCAGAGACGCTTTTAAGCGAGTTGTCGTCTCTCTCGTATACAGGCTCTCTAGGAAAAGTAAGTGAAAAAAGCAGGAAAAATGGGAAAAAAGAATGAAGGACTGATTTTCTCTTTATAAATTATAGCCTATGTCTTATTCTGATGTATAAGCTATAATATTATTGTAAAATTTCATTAAAATCCATTCAGTAGTTTTTGCGTGAAAGAGTAACAAACACACAGACAAACTTTCACAATTATACTAGTATAGGATAGGATAGGATGGGATTATCAGCAGGGTTCCTTCTGTTAAAAATTTACATTCAGATTTCACTTTGATATTATATCACAGAAAATTATTATTGAACTGAACTAATCTGGTTTTATGTATTTAAAGGATTACACTTAATGAGATAATTTACCACATTAAATCTATTTTACTCCTACTGTGTATTGATAAGGTAGATATTAATTATAAAATTTACATTTATTACTAATTTTAGTAATAAATGCATTAATTTAGTAGATTTTAATTTACAAATTACATTTCTTTCGATTGTAATTAACTATTTCAGTCACGTTTTGAAATAAAAGCACGCGTATACTGTACATAATTTTGAAGTCTTTAATATTAAAGTAAATTTTAATTTTAAATTTTGGCATTAACATAGAATATGATACATTTACTAAACATTAAGTTCTTTTAAATAATGTTATCTTTGTTTAATAAGGAAACTGTTTGGTTTCAAAATTGTGTATCAATCTAAAAATGATGAAATCTCAAAGAAAATTCCAAATTATAACAAATACCTAAATTCGTAGAATTTAAACATTTATAGTTAGACCCATATTGAGTTAATCCTATTGATAGAGATTGGAATTATACTTGGATGTTTTAAAATCATAATTGTTTATTCCTTTTAAAATGACTATAGGTACCCTCTCATATTATGTTTGATTAGTATAAAAGACATTCTCTGCAATGTGGTAAAGTGGTATAGCTATAAAAGATAAGGTTATATGGGTAAAGCTAAAGGTTTTGTGAAGTTCTTTGCAGGCGAATTGATAAAATAATAATTTCAATGACCTTAAAGTACTTATTAATATATTTTCGCACAACATTTGAGATAAAGCTTAGTTTTTTCACATTCTCTCAACTAATCTGTTAAGAATTAAATTAAAAAAGTATTTTTAACGAACCCATTTTTAACTCGTTTTTACTTTTTTTCCTCATCGGGGAGAAAATTACTTGGATAGCTCTTTTTCACTCCAAAAACCTCATACATTTTAAAACTTCGCGGCATTACCTAATAGCATGTAAAACGATAATTTATCTATTAATTAAGCCGCTAAAGCTCTGCTAGAAG
This sequence comes from Tetragnatha versicolor, assembly GCA_024610705.1. Classification (NCBI taxonomy): domain Eukaryota; kingdom Metazoa; phylum Arthropoda; class Arachnida; order Araneae; family Tetragnathidae; genus Tetragnatha; species Tetragnatha versicolor. The sequence continues at coordinate 41,222,533 of JANDEH010000006.1, forward strand.
ATGTTGAGTTAAAAGAACATGAATGTGTGCCGCGGGAAAAAGAAAAAAATCGGGCGCCATATTTAAGTAGCTTTTGGCGTTTTCCGAACAGAATGAAGAATGAAAAAGAATTTAATTGAATCGGCGAACGCTCTTCAAAAACTATTAGAGTAATTGGAATAGAATTGAGTATATGTAAATCAGTCAATTTTAAGTGCTCTTCTCTAGCGTTCGCGAATACTTTTTTCCTGTTCGAATATGTGTAAGTACAATCACGCTTGATTAGCCGGTTCCTGTTTTTAGTAAGAGGGGGGTTTCGTTTTAAATATTTAATTTATTTCGACCATTTGATTACTAGGAAGACGGAAAAGTGCATGTTTTGATGAATTCTAAATGGTGTCGAACGGTAAACCGAGTTTACGATTACGGTTGAATAATTTAGCTTGCGTTTGGTTCTTTGCTTTTTGGACAGATTAATGTAATGTATTTTTTTGTATGTAATCGATTGGTTTTGAAGTATATTATCATTTTAATACCTCAAAATTGAAGGGACCCAAAAAAATTTCGAGATAGCGATTTTTCGAAATAGCTAGGAAAAAAAGATAAATGCTAAATTTCAAGAAGGGATATACGAGGGTTGTTTTTTAATTAACTTCCGTTTTTCTCCTGAAAAGAAATTATTAGGAATTTCAAAATAATTTTGGTACTGGTTGTTAGATACACTGCTGTGCAAAAATTAAGGACGGAACTGTTTTTTCATCATAACACCCAGTATAATTATTCTTCATTCATGAAAATCTTACCAAAAGATGTGCAAAAGGTGAGAATACAGGGCCCGAGAACAAATTTTTCCTCTCAATATTTTAAGGGGGTAAATGGGCCCTCCATTGATAATGGAGTTCCATTACACATTTGGAGCAGTGACAGAAACGTCGGTGAAAGAGGTATTTAACCAAGAAATTAAAGTTTTTTGTAATGAATTTAATTATTCCTGAACTCAATGCATATTTTTAAACGTTTGTTGTGCCTTTAAATGGTATTTTATAGGTTTTATTGAGAGATATCGGTCTAATCATCCTTTTTGGTAAGTTTTAGCTTCTGGGTCATTTTTGGTAAGTGGTATCTTACCGTCAACCATGTTTTTAGTAGGTCTCACATGTGTCTGATTGTGTTTAGGTCCGGGGACCCGAAAAGTAACTTTATTCTTTCAATATTGTTTCTTATGAAAAACTTTGAGAAAGCCAAATTATGATTTTGTGCAGGTTTTTCACTAATAAAGAGAACTTATTGACCCAAAATGTCTTCTAAAAGAAGAAAATGGGTCATGAGAATACAGATATGCAATTGCAGACATCAGAGAAAATCTCTTTTGAGAATAGGAGGTGTTGAAATGTCCATAAGAATAGTACAGATTGAAAGAAAAAATTCGATCTCTTTAAACTTCATTTTAAATATAATGGAGATACTTTTACAGATATATCTTTCTTTTTAGACGTGTATAAGTCCATAAACACTAAAAACACTTCTTTTTTTAACCTAAATAACAGATGTCCTTTCTGTGAAACTAATGCATTTCTTTATGCCATTTCAGCACCCCTCAGACAGTACAGAAATTTTCACTGATATCTGCAATAGCGTACATGTATTCTCATGTCCCTTTAACTTAACTTTTAGAAGACCTCTCGGGTCAATGATTCTCTTTATGAGTGAAAACGCTGCACAAAATCACAATTTGGCTTTCCCAAAGTTTTTCATAAGAAACAATATTGAAAGAATAAAATTACTTTTCGGGTCCCCGGACCTAAACACAATCAGACACATGTGAGACCTACTAAAAACATGGTTGACGGTAAGATACCACTTACCAAAAATGACCCAGAAGCTAAAACTTACCAAAAAGGATGATTAGACCGATATCTCTCAATAAAACCTATAAAATACCATTTAAAGGCAGAACAAACGTTTAAAAATATGCATTGAGTTCAGGAATCATTAAATTCATTACAAAAAAAAACTTCTTTCTTGGTTAAATACCTCTTTCACCGACGTTTCTGTCACTGCTCCAAATGTGTAATGGAACTCCATTATCAATGGAGGGCCCATTTACCCCCTTAAAATATGGATAGGGAAAATTTGTTCTCGGACCCTGTATTCTCACCTTTTGCACATCTTTTGGTAAGATTTTCATGGATGAACAATAATTATACTGGGTGTTATGATGAAAAAACAGTTTCGTCCTTAATTTTTGCACAGCAGTGTACATCTTTCAGGTTCAATTTGCCACTTTACTGAATGAAATAGGATATTTTTTCTATTTTTTATCGATTTTACAAGCGCTCTCCACCTGCCCATTGTTAATGCCTGGTCGCGGACGGAGCGAGCGTGGAATGCATATCATTGCTGGCTTAGTGGTAAAGCGTTTGCTTCTCATGCAATACTTCATCGGATCGAATCCCGGTCGTGATTATTTTATTTTCTGCAGAACGTTCAGTATTTTACAGTAACGTTCCTGGTATTTTCCAGGAACATAACCTTAAAAAAATGGGCAACACAGTTGCCCAGTTTTTAAAGTAACTTTTCATAATTTTTTTACAATGTAAATATAAAAGTATCTATCTAAAAGTATTTAAAATCTGAAAGCATTTCTTATCGTATCTTATTGCATAGAGCCTGCTGTCTTAAATTATTTTTACAAAACTTTTTTATACAATCGTCACATTAAGAAAAGTGCTGCTGATCTTGTTTTGTCAATAATTGTTGCCTTGATTGAGCATACTTTTATATTTATAGAAAGATGGTATTTCGTATGAAATGGTGACTAATTTTATCGTACTTTCACACTCCTCTGACGAGTAACCTGTCCTCGAAACCGTACTCCGCCATCAAATCATATTTTCAAATACGACCTCCAACTCAACTAACAACACCATCGTGCCAAGGCCAACGATATCGCCAACCTGTTTACTCCCATCCTCACAGAAAACAGGATAAGTTACAACTAGCAAACGTCTCAAAGAAACTTCTCCGTGAGAAGTCGTCCCTTGCCAAATATTTATGGCCAGTGATAACGACAGAAAATCGATTTGGACACAGGACTCCGCTGTGTCACAGGAATTGACACACGATGGGAAGGAAGCTAGCTATAAAATTCTCGCGAGTATTTACCAGATAGGATTTCCTCCTAGCTCTTTATTTTTTTTTCTTCTTTCCACCTTGACACGGGAGTCCCCGGAAAACTTACAACGTTTTCGAAAATTGACATTTATTGCTAACCCGATTGAAGTTCTCGGGTGGTAATAATATAGGGAGAGTCTTGTCACATGGGCTCTCTATGAAAACAACGTGATGGTAGGAACGTGGGGAGGTTAGGGTTTATTTTTGAGGTATTTTGTTGGGAGCGAGAGGGAAATTTTAAGATTGATGTGGAGAAGGGTTTTGGGGCTTGTGTTTTGTTATTATAATGGCGGGTTTTTCGTTTGTTTTTGAATATTTTAGTTAAAATGAAGTGCTTTTCAAAATGATCTCGTCATGAAGAAAATGTGTATTCGCGTAAGTTTTCTTAAACCATTTCGTTTTAGGGAGATTTTTGTGGGTTGTATTCTTTCTGTGTAAAGTGTGTCAAAAATTGATTATCTGTATTCTTATTGATAAGGTTAGTTATCAAATATTTGTCCTCTTACTCATATCTTGTCCTTTTGTGATGCATTTTCTGTAAAAAAATGTGTCAAAAACGGGGTTTTTTTATCTCTATTGATGTTAACCATCAAATATTTTCCTTTTATTCACACTCATATCTAGTGAGAGTATTATCCATTCAGTAGGGGGAGTTTATTAAATATTTCTTTTCGGGTGTAATTTTTCAGTAAAAAAGATGTATGAGCCCAGAAGTTTTTCATTCGGAACTTCTCAAAAATGTTGGGTGTTAACTATGATCCCGTGTCTTCTCAGACACGTTAATTCTTCTGCATTGATTGTTGTACATCGAAGACCCTAAGTTTTTGAATAAACAAATTGGTAAGTTATTGCTTCGTCATTTCATCCAAGTCAGTATTAATAGAATAGTTCTGTCACAGTGTAAATTTAATAACCGATCGAGTTCTCTCTGAATAGATTAATGCTTTATTCATTACAGTGAATGACTAATTATCTAAATAGAAGTCCATTTTTCAACCCGATAATAAACACTAAGCTTCACTAGAATGATTGATATCCCTTTGCGTCTTTTAGCGTCATTTTTAAAACTTCATTCTGGTTTAATTCAGTCATTCCGAAATTCGACGCGAAAAAGATGCGGGAGAATCCTACTATCCGGAAGATTATTTTGAAATATTATTAATTTTCACGCGAAAACGTGTGAATTATGGTTCCATCCAAAAGAGTTATGGGATCATTTAATCACGAAAGAGTTAAGCTGTCGAAATAAAAAGAGCGCTAAATCTTAAAAAACTGGAGACGGAGCCAAAAAAATTACAGAAAAGAGAACTTTACCATTCCAAACTTCTCCGGCAATAAACACGTTATAGACCACTCGCCATCCCAAAAAGTACATCCCCCCTAACATTCCACGGATCACAAAAGAGCGGTGAGATAGCAAAAAAAATAAGAAAACCGTCTTAAGTAATTCCCTTCTTAAAAGAAGAATGAAAAGAAGAAAGTGAAATGGAAAACGGCAGAAACTTTTACATCACCGAGAAGAGGGACATACAAGGGAAGAACATTACAATAGCGAACATCGACTACCGAGTTACATGACGAATCGAATAGTCCTCGCGAAGAAAAGAAATGGGAGAGCAAAAAAAATTTCAAAGTAAAAGATATTCCGCGAAATTAGACGGGAGGAATCAGAGACATTTGTATTTTTGTGATTGAATTCCGAGGAATATTAGCATCGGTCGGCGATATGTAAGAATTCGTTTGCTGAACTAACGGGTGCCTTGATTAAATATCGATTAACCATTAGGTAAAGTAGCAGTCTAAGTGAATGGAAGTTTGAAAGAACTTCCCACCAGCTCTGTTAATAAGGGAATATGATTCTAAATTCGGCGGTTCTTTTTGTTTGGCGGAATGACTTATGTTCCGCATTCAGCTTCTCGATTGAGAATTAGCATATGTGAGGGGAATGTCAGTTGGTTTCATTTGGATTGGCTTTGTCTTCGTCTGTTACTATTTGTCTCTGAAGGCGCATTAATCTTGTGTAAGACGTGTAGGCTAATGCATTGTGTGTGTAAAGAAGGATATTTGAATCTTTGGTTAGTTCCTATATAGAAATGTGACGTCTTTATTGAAAATAATGCATTTTAATGCATTGAATAAAGTAGTTAAATGCTATTCTTGTAGTTAATTAATGTAATTTTACAATTTCAGCGTTTGTTTACTGGGTAATTGTATATTACTCTTTAGAAATGAGATCGTATTACTATAAATAGCAGATAATCGAACTTGTGTAATAGGGTGGATCGAAAAAAAATTTTTTTGGAAATCTCTCGGGCCTGGGGTGGCAAAAGTTGTGTATTGGTATCAATATGACGTGTGCAAAATTTGGAGGGAATCAAACAACTTCTAGAGGTTGCGCATTGAGCTAGAAGTATAGAAATATTAGGAAAATACGCATTTTGTCTAAGAAACAAGTTGAGGATAGCAAACATTTTTACCGATGAAATCTTGCTTAAATATATCTTAAAAGATGCTCAGAAGGTAAAAATAGCTCGTAGCTTTTTTCTACTATAGCAACTGTTATAGTTTGAAACCTTTAAAAAGTATTAGTTAATGACGCAACTCGTAAAAGTAGTGAAAAAATAGCTCAAAATAGAGCCAAACGCGGATAATACTCAAACACAAGATTTTTCATAATTTTTCAACTCTATCAAATAAATTTAGTGACAGGAAAAAATTTTATCATTATGTGATGAACGGAAGGGTGTTTTTTTTCCAAGATGGCGGCCAATACTTATGAAAATCATAATATCGTTCACATTTTGATTTAAAAGCAAAAATAGCAGTAATTTTTCGTAATTAAACTGTTTTCTAGGTAGTATCAGTTCTTTCTGTGGATATTTATCCATATTTAACTAGACTTTAAATCTATAAAACCGAAAATTGTGTTTTCCCCAAAATAGCGTATAGTAAAAATATGAAGGGATACAGCTTATGAGTTTCCCCAAAGTAATGTGGTCATTTCTCAATGTTAAACTCCTTGTAAAACACCAGAATTTCTTACACTTTAAAATGTTGTTTATCACATAAATATGATTGCAAAAAAAAGAACCTTAAAAGTGCACGGGCATTGCCGCGTATTAGCTGACAAGATCATGTAACCGATTTTCGGTTTAAACGATTTCAAAAATAAAAAAGGGGGTTGAGAACTGATTTTTATTCAATGAAATATAAACATGGACATATCAAGGAGTCTACTCGAATCTGATTATCCGAAGTGTGATATTCCAAGATGGAAATCGATTAGAATACATATAGTAAGAAATTAACACATTTAAAGCTTAAAATAGGCTTTTCCTTCCCAAAATGAAACTTAGCGAAATGTTTACAATATATTGAATGTATCAGCATGCTAAAAGCAAATATTACAACTAAAAAATATTGCATTTTTTTTATTAACACATATTATAAACCCTTCATGTTTTTATTATCCACTATTTTGGAAAACACAAAATTTTCGGTTTTATAGATTTAAAGTCTAGTTAAATATGGATAAATATCCACAGAAAGAACTGATACTACCTAGAAAACAGTTTAATTACGAAAAATTACTGCTATTTTTGCTTTTAAATCAAAATGTGAACGATATTATGATTTTCATAAGTATTGGCCGCCATCTTGGAAAAAAACACCCTTCCGTTCATCACATAATGATAAAATTTTTTCCTGTCACTAAATTTATTTGATAGAGTTGAAAAATTATGAAAAATCTTGTGTTTGAGTATTATCCGCGTTTGGCTCTATTTTGAGCTATTTTTCACTACTTTTACGAGTTGCGTCATTAACTAATACTTAAAGGTTTCAAACTACACTAGCGGAAATAAAAATCCCAACACCAAGAAGGAAAGGAGATATCAAAGTCAAATTTATTTCTATGATTGCACATAGTATCAATGTGAATTACTTAAATTAAAAATCAGCCTTCCTGGATATTAGGGGGCCGAGAAAATCAGGGAGGAGTGTTTTCTCCATAGGTGTCCATTACCGCCGTCACACGTCATGGTATTGAGTGACAAGAGCTCTAAATGGCTTTTGAGGGATTGGAGGACCATGTAGCCTCCTCAGGTAGTCCAAATTCATATGGTGCACCAGCGGACGTTGCATACCGGGCTAGGTGATTTCTCCTCATTGACCGGACTTGTTTTGTGGGTGTTGGTTCTAGAGAACGGGAAAGACGGGGTAAAATTGCAACCTAGGGGGTTAAGAAGAGAGCTTGGACATTGCATACAACATGTGGTTGTGCATGTTTCTCTTGAAATTTTACCCCAGGACAGGTCTGAAGGTAAGGACGGTCTACCGGCTAAAAAACCTCAATGAAGCAGCACTGGTTGGCCTAAGTACCGGTGGATCATACTGAGGACAAGCGGCAGTGGGATCGATGTCGTTTGCAGTACCGCGGATTGTCCGTTTCGTCTGCCTAGCTTCTTACATCTCGGTCTATAAACAATGGGCTGAAAATAGGCCTTTCTGTTTCCAATAGTGCTCGAAATAAGGAAATGAAAATCCCAATTTCATGACATTGTGTTTATGAGCGAATCCTGCTTCAGTTTGGAGCACCACGACGGTTGGGTATAAGTTTGAAGACACAATGGAGAGAGCGCACTCAGCTGATGATTTTCTATTCGTTCCACGGAGAGATGATGCAGTGAAACGGAGTGGGGATGCATTGGATTCCATTTCTGCAACTCCTGAGCATGATTCACCAGTACTTTTTCCAACCAGAGCTGCGTCATTGAGGTTTTGCAGCCGGTAGACCGTCCTTACCTTCAGACCTGTCCTGGGGACAAATTTCAAGAGAAACATGCACAACCACATGTTGTATGCAATGTCCAAGCTCTCTTCTTAACCCCCTAGGTTGCATTTTTACCCCGTCTTTCCCGTTCTCTAGAACCAACACCCACAAAACAAGTCCGGTCAATGAGGAGAAATCACCAAGCCCGGTATGCAACGTCCGCTGGTGCACCATATGAATTTGGACTACCTGAGGAGGCTACATGGTCCTCCAATCCCTCAAAAGTCATTTAGATCCCCTGTCACTCAATACCATGACGTGTCACAGCGGTAATGGACACCTATGGAGACAACACTCCTCCCTGGTTTTCTCGGCCCCCTAACATCCAGGAAGGCTGACTTTTTAATCAATTCACATTGATACTATGTGCAATCATAGAAATAAATTTGACTTTGATATCTCCTTTCCTTCTTGGTGTTGGGATTTTTATTTCCGCTAGTGTATAACAGTTGCTATAGTAGAAAAAAGCTACGAGCTATTTTTACCTTCTGAGCATCTTTTAAGATATATTTAAGCAAGATTTCATCGGTAAAAATGTTTGCTATCCTCAACTTGTTTCTTAGACAAAATGCGTATTTTCCTAATATTTCTATACTTCTAGCTCAATGCGCAACCTCTAGAAGTTGTTTGATTCCCTCCAAACTTTGCACACGTCATATTGATACCAATACACAACTTTTGCCACCCCAGGCCCGAGAGATTTCCAAAAAAAAATTTTTTTCGATCCACCCTATTGTGTAAGCTTAGAAGTGATAGTTTCTAATTGCACACTATGTTGTCGGGTAAGAGGAATGCATAGCAAAAGGCACATAGAATTACATTTTTTTCTTGAAATGAACTCTAAGCAATTTTGAAAATATGCTTGAGTTGTGTATGAAAAAAAGAAACGTATTTAATAAGGATTTTGATACTTTTTATTCTACCAGAGTTAGTTTTTGTATTTTGACGGTTTTAGGATTTGTATTATTGAAAAAAGTTCTAATATCAACCGTGAGTAACATGGATCTTCTCTTTTTTTTCTGCCTATGACATGAAATATGCGAATATACTTGTGAATGTCTAGATCAATTATCGTTCTATATTGATACTGGTTATTTTATTTTACAGTTACTTTTCAGTTTGTGTGTCATTAAATCTGAGTCATTAATTAAAAGCTATCTTTTGTTCTTTTCTTTTTTTATTGCCAATTAGTTAATTGATGTCTTTTCCAATATTTCTTTTTACATTCTTCTTTTCAAGACTCCTTTTTGTAAGTACTTTTTGGTTCTTTACAGTTTATGATAATGATAAATGTAAATTGACTTATCAGAAACACCAGGACTTTTTTACATATAAATTTACGATTTTAGTTTTAATATGTTTAAAATTTACATGCCTTTAAACTAAGAGCCCATTTTAGCTTTAACTAAATTATTATAAGTAAGTTCTCGTAAAGTATAAGACATTTTTCCATTGGTATGGAAGGTTGGAAACCAATGGTTTTCTTCCATTAGTGTTAAATAGATTTTTGGGGGAGGGGGTAATATAGCTAACAAATACATCGTCTCAAACTATCTGAATAATTTATAAAATCTATTTATACTTTTTTTTAGCTTTTTGAGTATTGAATAATAAGTTCGCGAATAACTAAGAATCCACTGAACATTTGGCTAAATCACAGAAGTTCAAAAGTTTTGCATATACCACACCGTCTAAAACCAAGTCTGAAATCTTTCCTTTGAGACCGAATCTGTCCGGGTTGCCACAAAAGGATTTCGAATTCATTAGCACGAGATTAAAAGGAATTAGTTTCCTTTAAATAAAACTTTCAGGTTAGTGGCAGCCAACTATTTAAAAAGTAAAAATCTTATTAAAATTATTCTCTCGTAGAGGACACGAATCTGCCCCTCTTTCAACCTTGAGAATTACTTTCAAATATCTTCTCAATTTTACGAGCTCGATGCTTTCAGTTTGAGTTCAATAGATTGTTTCTCAATGGTTTGTGTGGATTTAGGAAATACAGTTGAGATTTGACGTTTAGAATAGATACTTGAAATCCTGGTTTAAACTTTACGATAGTTACACTGTATTTGTCTGTTTTTGTTTGAAGTTTCTATTCTTGCAAAGAATGGAATTGAATAATATTGAATAACAAATTTCAATACAAAAAAATAACTTCATTGAAAAGTGACTGTTGACTACAGATATTGTGTTGTGAGTTAACGTTTTGAAAAAAGCTCAAATGTTAACTTTTTAAAGTTATTTGCTTCTTATTTTAAAGTTATTTGTTATTCTTTTTGCTTAAAAGCAAAAAGAAGGTACTTGTACATGAATAACTTTAAGTACCTCGAGTATAGGATAAATAACATATTAATAGCATATATATGATCCAGTGTAGTTGATTCTATGAAGAATAAAATATATTATAAGCTTTTAAATGGTTAAAGGAATTCTCAACGATGATAAACATTTTTGAACACGTTCCTACAATGAAAATTCAATTTGAAGTGTATATCAATTAATGGCTTAGAATCCTTAAATATTTAAATTTCGGTTTTATAACTAAAAACCTAAAGAACAAGTGACTAAAATAGTTTTATAAATGTTAATATTCTTTTTTCTTATATAATTATCATTTTATTAACATCATAATTCCATCAAAAGAACACTTTTTCTAATCAACTTTTGTTCAGTTTATTCCTAGCTGAGATTTTATTTGAAAAATTTAACAGATGTTTGGAGTTGGGATCAGGGGTATTAATTCGATTCAAAAATGATCGGTCAAGTGAAAAAAAAAACTCTTAAAAACTCTATCTGTATTGTGTGAATCAATAAACATTTTTTACTCCAGTGTTCTCTGATTTAAAAAGAGGATATAAAATTTTAAAGATAGTGTTTTCAGGTGACGTCACGACCAGTTATTTTCTTCCTTGCTGTAGGTCAAAAATATTGTTGCTAAGACCGTTGCTAGGTGCGGCGGTATCTGTTGCTGTCATGTGTGATTGTAAATGCTCCAATAGAAGTATTCGATGACCAGTTATTTTCTTTAACTGTTAACTGCTATAGGTCAAACAATCTGTTGCTAAGGCCGTTGCTAGGTCCAAGTCATGTGATTGAAAATGCTCTATTCTGTATGAACTCCAAAATTTCCGAGGTATCAAATTTTATAAATAGGGTTTTTGAAATTAGCAAATGTCTTGTAATATTATTCCCGTGAGTGAAAAAATAAAATCCCTTTAAATTTTATCACAACATCTTATGAAGCTTAAAACGTATTTTAATTCAAAAAATACTTTAAAACACTTTCGTACTTAAAACTTTGCTAACCCAAAAATTTGTCCTATGTATTTAAATAGTTTAGAACCAATCATACTAATGGAGATGCTAATTCGTTATCTACACCGATCGAAACTAACTACCTTTCTTTACCAAACTTTCCTACTCCCCGCGTTTAATCCTCTAATCATAATTAACAACCTCACCTTGACTTACATACATATGCCTCCCGAAAAAAAACACCATTTCCCATATCTGATTCTCCAAGACTAATGATTCTAAATACTCATTCCTTTTTACCATCAAATTAAACAAAGCACACATTTTATCTCGCCTCGTTCTCTTCTGCCGCCTTTTCGCTAATTTCACTTTTCGCGCGGACACCGAGCAACAGTAATAATGCCGAAGACGCCATTTGCATTTCTCCCACCGCTCATTTCATCATCTTAAAAAAGACATTAGCGGTCCCCTTTCCGCTTTTAATTTGCAGAGTGGCTCGCTTTATCTCCCCCGAAAAACGCCAAAAAGGGCCTTAAAAAATGCCAAAACTGGGTTTATGAGGCAGCGGCGAAAAACCCTTTAAATATACAAAAGATGATAAAAATCCCTGTCTTTCCTTCGTTTTACGTGCGCGGCCCCTGATTGGGCCGGAGTCGTACTGCCTGAAGGGGTTTAACAGCCGTCATTAAAAGGTGATTCTCCTTTCCCCATCGCTCACAATCTGGTTGGTTCGTTATCATCTCGGGATCTTTTTATTCGGAGGGACTTTTTTAGGGGGCGAGAGGGGCAGAGGTTTTTAATGTCCCAGGGTGCGATTTGATGGCTTTCCGCGTTGGCTTCTAGTAGAATTGGGTAGGGGAAGTTTTTTCTTGTAACACCGGTTTGGTAATTTTGTTAGACTCTCCTATTAGCCTAGTTAATTTTAACGTCTTGTTTGCTCGTTATCTATGGTGGAGAGATAGTATAGATGTTATACCCCAGATGGGTTAAAAAAATTTTTAACATATAAATACAACGTAAATGAAAGGAGTATTTCACCATTATCGCTGGTTAGCGGACAATAAGTGTAAACTCACAACTCTCAAGCGTCGCCTCCAGCCATGAACCGGTTTCGTCCTAGTTAGGACTCATCAGCACGGTATCTCACGGTGACGTTAGAGAGTTGTGAGTTTACATTGTCCGCTAACCAGCGATAATGGTGAAATACTCCTTTCCTTTCATTTACCTTGCCTTTCGGGAAATAAATCAGTTCTAAGAATGCCAAGTCATTCCAGCAGATGAGTGGAGGACTAATCAATGGTCACCATTTTTTCCGTTATTGTCGGCTTGACTAGTACTTGCCCTCCGCTCTCTTGTGTTGCCTTCCTATGCCGTGCTGATGAGTCCTAACAAGAAAGAAACCGGTCCGTGACTGGAGGCGACGCTTGAGAGTTGTGAGTTTACACTTATACAAATGCAACATTTTTAATCTGAAGCCCTGACACCCCTGAACAATATTTATGATAATCTATTATTCAATGAAAGTAATCTACTTTAATTGACGGTTAATTTATACATGATTTTAAGGTACTTTAAGGATTAACCGAGCGTAAATGTCTCCAATCGGACTATAGTAGCAATGTTTTATTACTTACACATGAAAATATGACAAAAATTTTAAAAAAACAGTACTAGTTTAGATATTTTAATGGTGTTTCATTCAGATTTGATTATTTTTGGCGATTTAGCATAAAACTCGACCCTTGCCCCGGATAATCCTTAAGTAATGATTTTTAAATTTGGTCATTTTGATGGATTTTTCCTTAGATCTAGAAAAAATTTATTACAAAGAATTTTTTAAATTGCTGTGTTGTAACACTTTCGTGTATGTATCATTGGCACTGACCAGATGTTTGAATTTCTAATTCAAGTAGCCTCTTGTCTTAAAAAACCTTCTAGTTAACTGCTGATGTTCTTTTGTTAAATCCACATTTAATAACTATATCAGTGTCCCATGAATCAAGAATCAGGTACTGAAGAGTTGTGAACCTGGTTTCTCCTCTAGTGAATTGCTTTGGTTCGGCTTATTGAAAACACTAGGTGAAAGTCCTAAGCCACCCACTCGGTGGAATGAACTGCCAGTTACACCCCGAATCAAATAGTTTAATCAACTAAACAGCTCCTAATCCAGAGAACCATTCAGAATTTACTCCATGGAAACTTTAATCACGGAGTTTCGCTTTTAAGGGAATGGGGATAATGACGGAGGACGATGAGGAATTCCGTTTGTATCGATATCTACAAATCTCTAGATGTTATCGCGCACTGATTTCGGTACGAAGAGAAAAGCTACTCTCGTCCGAATAAATGCAGAATGCACTTTCCAAATCATGTCGGGATGTCTTCTGATTGATTTTGTGTGGGAATATAATAAAAGATGTCCAGCTGATTTTATTGATTTTATACGAAAAAGAAATCAAATGGGAGTTACCGAAGAGTTATGGGATGTTGTTTTCTTTTTTAAGAAATGAATATTCACTACCGAAATGCAGTTAGTGTTTGAGAAATTTTTTACCTTTATGTTATTTTTTTGAAAACCACAAAAACCCAAAATTAAAATCCCCTTTATTTTATAACCCCTATTAACTCATATTTCAGAGATATTGAGGTTGAATGAAAAAGATTCCTAATATACTTTTTTCTTTCAAAATACTTATATTGAACATAGTGAAAATTGAGCCTTTAATCGGCTTTTCACAATCATTCTCTGAAAAATGTTACGGGGACATTTCTAAGTTAGCACAGTCATACTTTAATCCTATTCCGCCCTAGTCTTGTAAGGAGATTAAAATGTTCCGAGATCTATAACTCTATCAGTTTCCCCATAGGAAACCTCTTTAATCCTATTACTTAAAAGGTTTAATTTAAGGAATGATTGCAACTATTAGTAAGGAAATTAATACAAATATCAACACACACACATTTCTGGAGTAAGTTTTAACTTGTAGCTTGTACATTGTAGGTTGTGCCTAAAACCTTCTATTTTAGCATTAAAAATCCAATAAAATAATACACATTTTTAGATATTACTGCTTGAAATCAAAGTATAATTAACACTATCTTAAGATACTCTACACTATCTCAAGATATTTTTAAGTTTATTTTAAGCCATAATACTATCTAAAATCGTTTAGATTTCTTAATATCATTTTTACCAAAAGAATCTGTGCTGAAAAACGTATTTTCATCAAATTCTTTCTTTGACATAAAAATGCAAACTAACAATTCAGGAAATACTTAAAGTCTATGCTATTTTCATACCTTTTAAGACTGTTTTTTTAACATGGTACAGAGTATTTCATAAGATTTTTATTTTGGTTATAAAACCATTTGTATGTCTTTTTATAATTTAATTTAAACGAAAAAGTTTACATATAAAGGCAGTCAGTTCTACTATTTAAAGATATGAATAAATGTCACTTAAGAAATTGCAGTTTTCCAAAACATAAGCAATTGTAAAAAAGGGTGAATTGTATGTTTTAGCTAAATTGAGTTAGCTTCTCTATTCAATTCAAAAGGAATTTTAACATCTTGAGACAAATTTATATAAATCTTATTAATGGATGTGTGAGCAAACAAAAACAATTAAGGGCAGAATGATTAATTAATTTCGAATTTCGCAAATTGCACTCAATCGTATTTCCTTAATTCCAGAACTTACAAGATTAACATCCTCCTACCACCATTAAATAATTATCACTACAAGAAACATCACTCCAAACTTTAAAGCCCCTACCCGTAATCCTTTTTCACAAACATTTTCAAAATACACAATTCCACTTTCATAAAGAAAGGACGTCCATTTCCCAAACTGGCTATTCCTCGATAAATTTCCAAATCTTTGTTTATCGGCAAACAGGCTTAAACTTTTTCTCCCTTCCGCATTCTCCCTGCCTTAAATAATCTTCTTTAGCAGTGTCTCTCCTCGGATTCGTTAATTACCGAAGCTTACCAACGTCTAAGAGAGTGAATATTAGCGCCTTTATCCTCTTTGGGTAACACCTTATCTGCTTCAACAAATTATCGTTGAGTTAATGTTGCAGCGGCCATATTGTTGGTGGAGAAGATAGCATCAGGCATCATCCAGGACTAGTTTCTTTTTGTCATGAATGAATGTAGGAAGTATTCACAGATATAAAAGGCTGGGTTCCTTATCTAATAAACAAATTAAAACTTGGCTGAAATCTCGGGCTTCTGTGTTTCATCCGGGTACTTGTTGCCTTTTCAGAAATCCGGGAGGGTTTATTTTGCTTTAGGTAATTAAACCAACGTTTCGTCCTGAAAAAGTCGCGTTCCTTTATTGTTGAGAGTTGGGAGGCTGTGCTATGTCTTGAGTGAATGTTTTATCAAACTGTGCATCTGGTTCGAGGTCATTGTTTCATTTACTGCGAAGAATATCGAAAGTGTATGCAGAAATCGGTCTTATTTATTAATTAATACCTTCTAACAATATGTCTAGCACAAAGTTGGCCAAATCTTGAAACCCCACAATTAAAATCCTATTCATTTCAAGGGACTTTTTCACGGATTAGTTCCGTAAGCTATAAAACGGAATTTTATCCGTGAACATTTTCATGAACCTATCCAGTGTATTCTTACGCCTAACACAAAATTTTAACTCTTCATAATGATACTACGGGAATATTTTTTCGATGTTAAAGTGTGTTTAGATAAAGTTTTAAAATATTTTAAAAGTGAATAAAACATTTGAAATGTTCTTAAATCACAGCAACTAAAATCCACAGAACAACTTTCTTCTAATGTGCACGTACTCCGAGATAGAAAACTATTTTATAATAGAGATAATTAAAAACACATTCGCAGAAAAATATTTTTTTAAGTTTTCGAAATCAATATTGAGAACTAAGAAAACAGCTCCAGATATTCTTAATACCTTAAAAGTAATCTAAACTTCCAGCACTATTTTTCCTTCATTTACTTGACTTAAGTTTCAAATAAAATATTTAGCTCAAAGAGTTAACGAATAGTCTAACTTAGTGGTCAAGACGTGGCATTTCAAATCCCAAGTCTACGCAATCGGGTCTAACAAAGCGCAGTAACTATGTTTAGTTTAAAATGTTTTTTGACGGACGCTTCCTCAAATAACAGGAAAAGAAAAACGGACGCCTCCTTAAATTAAGGAAATAATCCGGCAACAATGCTACCGCGCTACTTCCGTTTTCTGAAGAATTTTTTATAGTGTATATGTTACGGGCAAAGTGATTAATTGGGCATTATTAATAATGCCCAGAGTGGAAGCGGGCAAAGTGATAAATTTTATTCATAAATTTCGTTGAATTTATCATTATTAGCCCGGGCATTATTAATAAATCCCAATTAATCACTTAGCCCGTAACATATATATAAAATAGTAATTCTTCCAATATTAGTTGTTAGGGGTTATACATTATTCACCATACTATTTCAAATATTTTAAAGTTTTTTTACAGTTTATACTTTATTGATGGTTTATATTTTGTTTTCATTATCATAATTAAACTATGATTAAACATCAATAAAGCAAAGAATCTTCAAATTAAAATGGTACTTAAAATTTTGATCTTAAATGGGTAATGCTCAAATGATTCCAGACATGAAGTATCTCAAATGAAACAAAACGTATTCGTTTTATGCATTAATAGCTAAGGAATTTCGAAGATCCCAAGAGAAGTCAGTTTTTAATTTTTTTTCATGGGTTACAACATATTTTTCATTTGACGTTTTTATAAACGGATTGTCTTAAGTACATGTAAGGAATATCTTTCTTTTTTAACTGTTTAGTATTTGTTCTCAACAATCCTCTAGCAATAACCTTTATTAAAATACTTCAATTTTACAAAGAAAAACACATATTTTACATTTTTAAGGTAATTGTAATACAGTATTTCCCATATTCCAAACCATCAAATTAAAACTGTGTAACAATATCCCATACAAACATGGGTTGAAGTGTTGAAGCTCCGACGATTAAAAACTAATTTATGCATGCAAGATCATTTGACAAACTTAAATACTTAAAATAATTCTTAGATATTCCTTGAGGCTGTTAGCCCGAGTATGGAAAGCACCCTTCTCATTTATATCTGAATGATCGGATACTAAAGTAGACAAAACTAAGCTGGACAAATAGACTGGAGTTCATTCTCATTTGAGATCCTAAAATGGGTTTTGGGAATGAATACCGATATATTTTCACTCGATAAACGCCATATTTATTTTATGGTACAATTGAAATACATCCCAGAACTTTCAGTATGTTGAAAGTTCATTGGAATTTCAGTTTAACAGGCGGACGAAATTGATTCTGAGAATGGGTCTACATATTTTATTAAATGACTGCGAAAATGTTAGAAGAAATTATTTTGTGAAAGTTTTGTGCAATACTTGAGAGGGAATAACAAAAAAAAGTAAATACTTTTATTTTCTGTTATGAATATAATGATGGAAATGGAGATAAGGAGGGTAATCTGGAAAAGTATACACTTGCACCAAAGAGGATATTTATTGATTTCATTTTTTAAAAAGCTTTAGAGAAACATCCTGTAATTTGTTAGCCAAGAACTTAATTTTTGATGATTGATTAATGATAATAATTGATTTAAAAATTAATAACTAATAACTCAAAAACAGGAAAAGATAAAAAATACGATTTGTTGCATCCCACTCCTGGGAGAAGTAGGATGCAAGAAAACGCTAATTTTTATCTTTTTTAGTTTTCAGAATTTTAAAATGCATCAGTCTTTTTTGAGACATCCTATAAAAAGTCAATGAAAATGTTATTTAATTTAGATTTGGCTTCAATTGAAAAACTGTATTCTATGAGCAAGTAATAAAATTAGCAACGATTATTCAAGTAATTGTTGAATATCAAGATTATTCAACAATTATTCAAGTATAAAGTGAACTACTTTCTATTTCTGTGCATTATTCTTCTCAACTAATAACTAAAAGCAGAGCCGAAACAACAAGCAGTTAAATTGTGCCCTAGGTAATTTTTTTATCACACGTTTGAGAAATCTGTTTCTCTCTTACTTTTCTCTAGTATAAATTCAAATTTGATTTCATAACATGTTATCTTGTAAGACAATTTAAATATTTTGAAATTCAGTTATGAGATGATGAAAGCAAAAGGAATTTAGTAAGTTGTTGTTTTGCAAGGAAAAATTTATTACCTGATGTTAAATTATCCTTAAACTACAGTTTAATAAACCCCACGGATTAAATACACTCCACATGTAAACAATGATATTGATAAAAAAAAAGTAGTTATTTTTAAACAAAATTTATAAATGTGCGAGAAAATTTTTAAAGTAAAATACCTTAAATGATTAAATTATGAAATCGTATCAAATTTAGGGGCAAAAAAATGTACCTTAAATTATCAACTCAAATCAAATTTATGCCATTTTATCATATTTTTACCCACATAAATTCCTAAAGAAGATAGGGTGAACCACCCAGTGAATGGAACACAACATTTGGATTTGCGAAAAAAAAACTTTAAAAGTTTTTTCAGGGCTTTTTCTCGGTCAATATTTTAAAAAATAAAGTATGTTACTAAACAAGCTTTTTCTCAGCAATATGATCAAAGTGTTTTCAGATCTCAGAAATTAATATTTTTGAAGGAATCCTGATCTTAGTGCAAAAAGGGCGATATACCCAGTAAATCAACAAAGTGTGTCCTAAATATGAACATTGAACACCGTTCTCCCAGTGAATGAACACAGAATACACTCACCAGTTTAAGTATTTTTAGAAAGTTTATAAATTAATTTGGTTTTTACATGGTTGGGTAAACCAAACAGGTCTTATAACCTTTTCCAAAAAATTAAAACTGGTGACTAATTTCAGCAAATATTTTTTTCAAAATGTTTTTTTTGTACTATTTTCTTTATTTTTTTTATTAAATTATTAATTAGAAGACTAAGAGCACTGTATGCCTTCTTTTTATATTCCTCATGGTCACTACTATAGGGAAACTTTATTCCCCTGATTCTACGAGGCGTTGTTTAAAACTAAAGCTGCGAAGCAAATTTTCGAAACACCATATGTATTAGTATTAACATAGACTTTTTGATCAACACACCCGTTCATTTATTGGAAGGACACAATTTAAAGCCTCGGGCATTAAACCTAGTTTGGATCACATCATTATGAATCAGATAAAACTATCATTATGAGGTTTTGGGAGATATGCATTTTACACCCGTTCATTTACTGGGAAATCTCAGTTTACACATCCAGTAAGTGAACACCCTCTTATCTCCCCCTTTTTCCAAACTGAAGTATTCTACATTACTTTATAGCAAAGAAAAACCTCTGAAAAATTGAGTAAAACAAAAAAGCATAATATGACTGTAAGATGTCAATTCTTAACCTTCAGGTATCTTTTTAGTTCGCTCGAAGCTGGGTTTAAATTGAAAAATTTTTCACAGCTATAATGCATATATTTTACTTGAATAAACAATGAGGAAGTTGCATGATTTTTTATATTTTTGTAATCTATTCTTCTTGCAAAAAGTAAGCAAAAAAATTAACAAAATTCCACTTTTTAAAAGAGCGCGAAAAAGCCAAGAGTTTGGGATCATCGTATGTTGACGTCATCATACGATAAACATTGTTGGAAAGCAATGGAGTTGATGGTATGATTGTTGACATCTTTAAACAATAAGCGTTTTCAGTCACGTGTTTTTTTCTCGACTTTTAAATTAAAATATTTAATTACCTGTTTTTTTGAAAAATTGACTAGATATGTCATTTTACCATACAAAAAACCATACGGAATACTAGTTTGTTTTTGAAAATATGACACATGCAACTTCCTTATTGTTCCACATTTATCAGGTCTTCCTGCAACTACAGAATTTTATTGGGAGTCTCCAGAACAATCAGGTTGCTTATTATTTGAGGTTATGTGGTCGACTGTTCATTTACTGGGAGTGTTCATTCACTGGGCAACCCACCCTATATCCTATTTTGTGTTTGATCGCAACTGAAGGTTATAAGTCAATATCCTGCAGTTATCTAAGTTCCTCTTTCCACCTCTCTACGACATAGATATTCACGATATAATCACAAACTTTGCACTCTAGGTTTCGGGTTAGTAGTGAGCCGAATTAGGA
Source organism: Tetragnatha versicolor (assembly GCA_024610705.1). Lineage (NCBI taxonomy): Eukaryota > Metazoa > Arthropoda > Arachnida > Araneae > Tetragnathidae > Tetragnatha > Tetragnatha versicolor. Next base: position 41,242,933 of record JANDEH010000006.1, read on the forward strand.
AATATCTTCATAAAATTTCAGTTTCCTTCGAAAGAACTCTTTTGAATTCACACAGTTGTGAGGTATAGCGACGAATATCTTGGTATCTACTCTTGTTCGTATGACAGACTATAATGGAATACTTTATTGAAATTACTGATTGTACTGTCAAATAGAAGCAGAGTGTTCGCTTTTAAATCTGTCAGCATTGATTCAGGCAAAACTTTATCAAAGAAATTTAACCCTTCCCACCTAACCCGTCCTAGCCTACCCAAATTTACCATAAGATTCTATGGGAATCTCGGGATCTAAGACAAAAAGGGTAAAAAGAATTTTTTGTATGTTGGTGATTTGTACATGTTATCTACTTTCAAAGTTAATCCACAAAAAGTTGAGTAAGATCAGGGATTGTATGTAATACACTGATAATAAAATGTAATGAAAATTGTAAAAAGAAAGCTATAACTTCCCCCGTGCAAGGCCTGGCATATCAGCTAGTATCTAATAATAATAAAAAAAATTAGATTGGTCAACACTAACTCTTAACTCATCCTATGTAAGAATTTAAAACGCGTTTCAAAACGAACCCTAAAATCTATTACCCAGAGTATGAAGAAGCCTCAAAACCTGACAAGGCAAAGCGAATAAAACTTTTACTGTGATCATTTTTTTAACGACATTGACCTTTCGTCATACATTGGGTGGGATTTGACTGTAACATAGTATAGCGGACAAAAAAATTGGAGATATCTCCACAATTTTTTGGGGAAAACTTCAACTCTTCAGAGTGGGTTTTTAGTACGTCTTTTAAAGTTCTTTAAACTGGTAAAGTATCCCAAGTTTTGAGGCCCGAAGCTATGAAACATCTCATAGAGGGCCTTAAACTATCTCCAAGTTCTCAGACAAAGCTAACCAATAATCTTCTTACGAATGTGAATAATAGAACTAACATCCAACCGAAACTATTACCAAATCTGTAGCAACCTAATTGAATTCTCCAACCAACAGAACCCATTTCGGGCCCAAATTATCTCCAAAAGGGATTAAAAACAGCGACCACAGTTTCTATCTCTCTTTAGAAGAGCTGTTGACAAACTGGCACCCGGGCCTTTTATTCAGAGGGTAAATAATCTATGGGATGGACGGTGTTCGTGTCTGTCCCAAAGCCCAGAGCAATTTGAGAACTGAGTCCAGCGGGACTTCAGCTCTTTGTCTCTCGGGAGAGAACGACTCCCATTTTCAGTTGGCCTTGTCTGCGGTTGACAGTGAACCTCCTTTGAAGTACGGCCGGGAATTTCCCTGTCTGGATGTGGACGGGAATTGCAGGGTGATTGGTTCGTTGGATTTTCACGGGTCAGATTTGGAGTATTGAATGGGATATGTGGGTGGAAGGGTTAGAGGGATTGATTGGATTATGGTAACTGTAGTATTTTTGGTGATGTCTGTGACTAACTTGGAGCTGCAATATGGAATGCAAAGTAATTTACTAATATTTTTACTGAACAAGACAAATTATATTATAAACCTAAAAATATGTAAAACACCTGGAAGTTTTTATTGAAAGACTATGCCACCATTCAACTAAATTATTATTTCACTGTTGTGATTTTATTCTTTTTATTATTTGTTCTTGACTCTTTACAACTGTTCAATTTTCAAATTTGGTTATAAAACTTTGATAGATCTCTTTGGTCTCCTTAGAATTTAGTTTTATATTCTAACACGCACTTTTGTATGCTTCATTTCTTTTTAATAACAATAATTTACTTAAAGATTATAAGTTCCATTAAAGGGGCTAAGACACAAAAATAGTCAATTTTACAATTTTATTTCCCATTTTTAAAAATTTACTGTTTTTGTTTGCTTAAAATGTTTGAATCATGTTTCTATCATAAATAGAACCACAACCAGATTATATTTTTTCGAACTTTATTTTTCATCTATCATTCTATGTTCTACCTTTAAACTTGTTTTTTTCACCGTTTTTCATCTACAAATTCGAAACAATCATTATTAGGAATTAAATTTGGAATGCACTTTTCAAGCATTTAACTTAAACTGTGGTTCAGCGAATTACATAAAAGTTCCCTTTAATATAAGATTTTTTTTAAAAAATCCGGGTTTTTTTCCTAATTCTTTATTAAATTAATATTTCTGAAAATGTTGAAACGCAGTTTATGATAACATTATGTCTCTTTGATTTGGTAAAATTTTGAAATTTGATTTATATCTTGAGTTTTACCCTAATATCCAAGCTCATACCTATTATTTCAAACTTACGTAACTGCAACTAAAACAAACAAATTTTGATCATACATGACAAAAATTGAACGTAAATGGAACGTACATTTGATCATATAAGGAAAAATTGACAAGAATTGGTCTTAGGTGGCTATTTTAAAATGCTCCTCTTTTTAATTTTCAAAAAAAATTGGAAAAAGTTAAACTATTTATTTTTAAGTAGCTATTTATATTACAAATTCGATGAATATTCTTTGCAAAAAGTCTCATAACATGAAACTAACTAATAAATAAAAATATTAAATGTGTCCCGAACCTTAAAAGACTTAATATTTATTTCGGATTTTTCGATCATTCGTATGAAAAACCCAAGATATTAAGATTTTAAACCATTAATATTTGCAAACATAAAATTGAAATATTTATTAAAATTTAAAAACCATTCTTTTGTGTGAGTCAGTTATTTGGTAGGCAAATGACTATAAGAAAAATATTCCCTTACCTATTTCTAAGCATCAAAGTATTGGTGTTGAAATTCCCGAAAGAGTTTTACAACCCCTCACATTTCATTTGTAGCGTAAGGTTATTCTGTTTTGGATATTGAAACGGAAATTTCATACTTGAGTGGAGACGCATTTTGAACAGTTTTAGTAACGTTATAGTGGGAATGCATTCATGTAAGTGTTTCGCGAGTTTGACTCAAAAAGTTTTACTCATATGAAAAATATTTTATTTCTAATAGCATGTAAATTTCTGTGATCGACCATGTTTTTTATTATCATAGAGGGAAAGAAAATACGATTTTATATTTTTCAACAAAATCAAGTGTAAGTTTATCCTTTCTTTTATTAGGATGAAAGATGAAAACTATTAATCCTATTATTAAAATAATTATTTAATTGATTATTTTGGATATATTTACATTTAATTTTGAGTAATGGTGCATAACTTATTTGGAAATGGAATAAAGAAATATATATAGAAAGCATTTTTTATGCTATAACAAAGAATGGAAACGAAAAAAGTATATTCATTCCGATCTTCCAAGTTTTACACGAAGGAAAATGAATCATGACCAATATTATAAAGTGGCGTGCTCTTATTCATATTTTTTGTCTCTATTCCCTTAATTGAAAGAAGGTTTATCGTTCTTTTCTTTCATGTGGTATTAAGCCTAAACTTTTATCTTGATTTAAAACCAAAAGAAAACCATGGTTCCATCCTATTTGGTATCCTTTTCACTTAATACAGTCTTTTAGAGCTACTTACGGGAACATAAAGTTCAACTACTCTTAAAATAAGTTTCAAAAAATTCTTGCAGTTTATTTCACTTTTATTTTCAGCAATAAAAAACACATTTGTTGCTAATTTAATTGAATCCCACTGCAATGCAATGAATTCTTGGCTGTAATGTATGCAATGTACCGATCCCAATTGAATCGTAGAGAATCAATCAACACTCCCCAATTCAAAAGATTTAACTGAGGCTTTGTAAACTTGACTGGGGGGGCGCCAACGTCGGGCTAGCTACTTGGCCTGAACACAAGCTAAGCAGTTACCACCCCCAAGCTAATTGAAACGGAGATGGACACCACCTGATAGCCCTATTAGTACAGCTCATACCAAATATGTCAAGTTGTATTTGCAACAAGAAGCAAACGAAAGTTGGCCATACATGACAGGAATTGGACGAATATTGAACGTATGCACTGCTTGGGTTGGCCTGGACAGAATTATATTTTTGTAAACTGTTGAGGGAAAATGTATGTTTTTAGTAGTTGAGAAACTAAAATTATATCTGTCAGATGGCCTTGCTCTGGGTGTATTTTCTTTATCTGTGGGTGCATTCGTAAAATCGAACTCGTTTAACGAGTTTAACGAATTATGCGAGTTGAGCGTTCGTAAAGTCAACCGGTTATTTCCATGAGAATAACTCGCCGTTCCTAAATTCTCTGTAACCGAAAAAAGTTCGTAACTCACCTAACTCAGAAATTTCTCGGTTATTTCAGTTATGGTTTGTTGTGATGTGGTGATATGTAAACATTAGCGCGGTAACTTGATGAAATGGCTTCCAATTATCAACACACGTGTGCAAATTGCAAAATCGTGGTGGACCTCGATGAAATTGTTAAACACGAATGCCCCGCTTTGGCTAATCTTTCGTTTGACACGTATTAAAATAAATACCTCTTGCGTTGGCAAAAATTAATTTATATCTTCTCTTTTACTATATTTGAAGGATAATTTACCTATTTCCTTGTTCAAACATGATTGAGCTCCTTAATTTTTGAAAAATTTCTCTTTGAACTTCGTTTTTGGTTTAGTTAAAATAGATTAAAATAATTATTTAGTAGAAGGTTTGAATTATTTGGTTTGTTTAACATAATTTTAAAACATATTTTATAGTATCAGACTAATTCCGAAAACTCCGAAATCAGACTGTTCGAAAATCAAAACAAAAGCGCATGGATCGCAAAGCAACTTAACAGAAAAAAGTTATGGTCGTTCGTATAATCTCAGTTTAACGCATGAAACTGAGGTCACGTGACCGTAATTTTTTCCGGTTAGAACTTATTTTTCTGAGGATATACGAACGCGCCCTGTGTCAGTAAAAATTCTCTATTTTTGTCTGTCTTACTTTCTTAACTTTTTTAAATAACGTTTTATTTCCTTGCTATTTCCAACTTACCCCATAAACAAACTCAACAAATCAACGACTATCTCAACACCACAAGTACCTTTTAAAACGCACACAATCTCGCCCTTATACCCACAAAAATTCCCGAAAAATCAATGCTCATTGCTATGACTTCATGCCACTCAAAGCAAATAATTCTCATTATTCAAAGTCGGGCCTTTTACAAGTCGAGTTCGCTTCTCTCTAAAACACCGCCTCATAAATATGACTACTCGCCTCCCATTCCGACCAATAAACGTGCTCCTTTACACGTTCTATCAATATTTGAGAAGTCTCCTGCACATTCCACCTGATTGATTCGGAGACGAACGACTGATTGCTCGACATGGGACCCATGGCTTTAGGGAACTTGTAGTACTGAGAGCTGCGTTTACGCTCGAATAATGACCACTTAGGAGGAAAATAAAGCCGAAGTACTTTTAAATGAGATCCACACTGATTTGAACATTTATGGTGGTTTTTTTTCGTCAGATGTTTGGAGATAGTTAATGCTTCACTAGAGAGACATAATTATACAACGAGTACAAAAATTTGAAATATATCTTAAAGGTATATCAATATTCTATTAACATCTACCAGGGTGGAAACTAACTTTCTATGTATTTTACATTTATTACAATTTTTTATTTATTCGACGAAATTTATTAATTCTTGAAGTTCATTTGCTTTTAAATTTTATGCACCCATTATGTGTTAAATCATTAATAGTTTAATAGTTGGTAGCAAAATTTTAACTTCTTAGGATGTAGATTTAATGCCTCACAGGTGTTTTGAATTCATTTTTAGATTCCTCATCAGATATCAAGGGTGTTTCAACAAGTCCGCTTAAACACTCCGAGCAGCTAGATTCTTTGCGTGGAGTACAAAAAAAGTCTAAATAACTATACCTACACGAACCCTAGTTTTCGATAAGAGGTAGAATATGTATAAGGTCAAATCCGTTATGCTAAAAAAGGAATAAAAAAACATTGGAAAATGTTAAACAGGGTTATTTGGCTATATTTGAAAACATTGATTGTACATGCATGAGTGCACCGTGGAATAAAATAATCAAGTTTGTATCGGATATGACATCGCATTTCACAAAAAACAAAAGCGATCTCGCAAAGATCAATTAAAAGTAATGTCAGAACTACTATCACGCGTCCGAATTTCGAGTTTCTCTGGCCTTGCGCGTCTAAGTTGCCCTGTATCAAAACATACCGGAAACAGCTACATATGCTTAGGTAATACTTGTGTGTTTCTTATCCTCAGTTATTGCTTATCCTCAGAAGATCTTACATGAGTGTCAGATCAGCTCCAGTTAGCTGTTGACTGCCAAAAAAAATCAATTACAATAAGGGGATCGAAGGATAAGTCCACACCTTGGAGAGTGCTATGCAACTCAGAATGTGATCCTATGAAGCTGTAGGGTCAGTGTTTCATCGTGTTGAGTTATAGAACGACATGCTAATGGATTTTTCTTTGCAGACCGCCAGCACTGGTACCAGCAGGCGAAGGCGCAGCTCCTGCGCAACCTGCGAGACGTCGACAGTTCTGCTGTGGCGCGCAACGTCATCCTGTTCATCGGCGACGGCATGGGTCTCACCACCGTCACCACGGCGCGCATCCTGAGGGGCCAGCTCAAGGGGCAGACGGGCGAAGAGAACGAGCTCGCCTTCGACAAGTTCCAGCACGTCGCCCTCGCAAAGGTACACTTCAACAACAAAAATTGTCCTCATACACGTAAACATTAGTTCAGCATATTCTCACACAACCATCAGTGTTATATTATCCTGACCAATCAGTCAGCAAAAGGCTAAATATATCTTTCTTTAGCTGAAGGTTAACACTGACGCCTGTGAGTATGGCTATTAGAGCGCATGTTTCAAATACTACTGCAAAATCAGAAAATCAAATTATCTAATTTATAATTTGAACCATAATCCTTCTAAGTTTCCTACTACACTTTTTATACTAACTATACCTACGATGGCTGATGGTAATTGGAAGGTTCTACACTGTAAAAAATAATCCTGCAAAAAAACAGAAAATTTCTGGCAGCAAAAGTTGCCAGAAAATTTCTGTAGGCCGAAAAATCCTGTAAACAGAAAAAAGCTGTTACCTACAGGTAAATGCTGTAAAAAGAAACTTTCTGTCAAGTGAGCTACAGATTTTTCTGTTGCCTCTCAATAATTTTCTGCTTGTGCGCATGCACTTATTTTAGTAGAGTTTTTCTAATTTTAATTAATTAATATCCGGGGATAGAACCCACGACCTACCGCATGCTAAGCACGCACGCTACCACTGAACCAACGAAGATTCAGTATAATGTTGCCAATAGCTGTATTCGTTTTCGATGCAGTAAGTTTCTGTTTAAGTACAGATAAGCTAAAAAACTAGATAAAAGCTGTTATTTTACATAAAATAAGTAGAAGTGCGGTGGGAATGTTACATGACAGAATATCTCTGTAAACATAAAGTCATTGTTTTTGAAAATTTTTGTTTTTCTACAGTTTTTTTACAGTGTATTGACCCATGTCTTGTAATGGTATTTCTTCTTTCTTTGCCACGGAGGTAAAATACAGTTGCCTACGCTACACACACACATTCACTCGCACAACCTATTTTTACAGGGGGATTCACATTCATCCATCTCCATCAACACAAACATCCATGGGTTCAATTCCTCTAACCTGTAGACCAGCATGCAGGCATTTTGCTCATTACTTCAAAGCAGAAGAAAAGGCAATCGGAACGGTGTCTTAATGAATAGGAATCCCCATTCAAATTATTTCAAGTCAATTGAATTTTTTTACCAAAAGCTAGGTTTCTTGGTAGTGGAGAATTCGCAGCCTGCTCAATAATTTAACTTTCTTGATTAAATTCAAATTCGAATGATTATTGGCAGGTTTGACTGCCTGATAACTGCCGGTCTAAAAACTAGTCTAAACCACTCTAACCCTAAAAATACATAAAGAAATAAGAGATAGTTTTATTTCTATTTAACAAAATACCAAAACATTTTAACTATATCAGCAAATATAGTATCTTCACTATCTTCACCTCGTGTAAAAAAACAACTTTACACTATAATTGCAATATTGTTCTGAACTAACTTTTCCCCCTTTCACAGTAACAACGATAAAAAAAACACCCTAAATTCTTTTAACCAGAACTATTTCTCCTCCAAGCTCCCCCCTCTCACATTCTGCCATAAACTACTCCCTACAAACTCTCAACAACCTCACACCAGATACAACAAACCTCCAACACAAGCAATCTCAACGTCCAAAACGCCCATCCAATAACGGGCGCATTCCCTCCCCAAACGAAAAGACACCGCCCCTCTCCAAACCAATAACCCCCGGAGATGAAATTCCGAGCGAGCAGCAGCTCATTACGGGGGGGTCCATGAGGGAAATATATAATTCGACGTCCGACACCTGAATATTCACGGGCTGACCGCCGAGGATTGTCCGGTGACGGACGCCCAGATTGAAAGGGATGCCCGTCCGCTTATGGATGGTCAGTCTAATCAGAGATGGGTGTCAGGAGATGTTGCCGAGAGACCGTAATGGCTTTGGGGTTGACCTATATGGAGTTTATGAAATAGTCTAATTTCAATTCAATAGGCTGGGTTGTGGTCAGTGGCGTTTGGATGTTTTTATATGGTCTCGTGAGGTGGGATAGTGCAGAGTATGTTAGTTTCTCTTTGAATAATATATAGGAGTACCTTCTGAATACAGATATTTGGCTCTACGAAATGCTTCTTAGTTGAGTTCTAAAGATAAGTGTCGGGGAAATTCTTGCTTTTTATTATGTCTGTTTTCGGTTTGACCGAAAGGAAAACGATTAAAAAAGTAGCTCGTATAGATACTTTTTCTTTGTGTTTAGCAAAATATTTCAAGCCATAATTTGTCAAAAAACATTAATGTTTAAAATAGCTCTCCTATAAGAACACTATTTTTAAATTTATTTTTACTATAAAATATGCAAAAGGAAAGTATTAGATATTTTTATTAAGGTTTCACGCTCTTTTCAATCAAAAGAAAAGTTTCCGTTTTGTGGTGTTTTAAATTAAAAAAAAAGAATTTCTACCCCACTAACAAATAACCCACACACAAATAAAACTCAACAAAGTTTCTAAATTCAAATATCGTTCATAAGCAAAACAATTTTAGTAGTAAAAAATAAAAAAGATCATATTTTGTAAGAACACTAATAAGATATCTAATAAAATGGAGAAAATATGAATAATTTTGAAAAGTACCCAAAGACTTAATTGCTACTAAATTTCTAACAGTCAAAATGTTTACTTTTACGTCACTCTACCAGTTTTATAATATTTATACAAAGTCAAAATCCGTTCACTTAAACAGTGCCGAGAAGTGTCATGCTACAGCCCCAATCCTTTCAGGGTATTTCCAAATTATCTCTTTCAGCGATCATCGTAGGATCTTCCGAACTTCCAGAGTTCCAGGAAACTCTGAAATTAACAACAGCTCCATTCGAAACTTCTCTAGCAAACGCCGGAATTAGGTTTCTTTTGTCGGCCCTCCCCCGCGATTTGTCACCTCCTAGACCCACCCCAATCGAAGCAGACGATTCAATTTGGAATATTCGCGGAGGGATGTGGTTGTGGAATCTGGGTGACTTTCCTCGGATACCGTTATTTATGCCCCCGCATGGATGGTGGCTTGTAAGAGGATAAAAAGGAAGTTGGGATATTTATGAGATGCGGTTGAAGGGAAAACAAGGGAAAGAAAGGTGATGGGTGAAGTTGACCGACCGACCGTGAATTTTTATTGCTATTTGTTTACTTTAAATTATTTTGTTTCTTTTCATAATTACTGAACTTTTTTTTCATACAGTGGGGTCTGAGATATTCATTAACCCTTTATATCAACTGCCTTATTATTTTCTGCGATTCTTTTTCGTGCAAATATTTTTTTTGAAGTCGCTAAATTGAAAATTAAGGGATATAAGTAATTAAAATAATCATATTTCGAAAATTTAATCAGCTAGAGCGAATCAATTAAATTGATACTTTTGAGTACTGTCAGTACACTGAGTCCTGGGTACTAAAATATTATCAAAACACAAAAAAACATGGCTTTTTTATCGCAGTTTTAAGTCTTAAAAATTAATACACTTTCCTTTTGACTGGCTAACTACTTTTGTGGGAACAGAAATTACAATCATTACAATTCGATCGAATGGCAGCTGAAAGCACAACTTCAGTTTTAAATCTATTCTCATATTTTCCGTTAAAATACTCATCATAGAACCTGGAATAGTAAAACTGGAAGAGTGTTCCTGCAAAGTATCCTCGGTATATTCGTAAGGATGATGGTTATTCTATGTAATTTAAAGTTGTGGTGATACTTGTAAGTACCGTCAGTAGATAAAGGGATAAAAGATATTAATCTCCTAATAGTATATTTTTTAAAAGAAATATAATTACATTTTGACTTGTGCTGCACCGTGTTCTTTAAATAGATGGATTTCTGAGCTATTCAAGTTGAAGAAGTCTATTGTTTATGATAGGTATAAAGTTGTTTTTGTTTAATTGAAGTTGAAGATGATCTGGGAGTACATTTGAAAATAAAATCCTCAAATTTTCATGGTTGTATATACCTCTCTTTCTCACGTCAGATAAATATTTTTTTTCCACGCCAAGCTTACTGCGTTTTTCCGGTTGTTTTTAAAAAGAAAACTAATTATTTTTCAAACTAAAAATAAATTGACATTTTTTTTTAAATTTAACTTTCTCTATTATATTATATATTAAAAAGCTTAGCTACTTTTGTAAGTTCGAATCCATCGTGTGGAAGGGAATAAGTTTGCCCACACAACACCAAGTCTAGCAGGCAGCTCTATAGAAACGTATTAAAGCAAATTAATTTTCTTTACCAGTTACTTCTTTGTATTTGCGTAGTAATTTCAAAATATTTCCTTCTCAAAATTCTAATCTGAAGTTTTTGAGAGAGCTTTATTAAGGTTTTTATGATTATAAATTCTCAAAACAGTAAAAATACCAATTTCATACAGATTTTCAATTTCTTATAATGCATTTATTACAGTATATACTTTTTTAAAGCATCCTAATTTTCTTCAAACCAAGTGAAAAGTGTATGAATAGTTCTCTTTCATCAATCTTGTTTTACTTTTCTTTGTTCGTCTTTAGTTTTTGGTGGAGGTTTTTAAACTCAAAACTAAAATCTAATTTGTAATGGGAAATATTTCGAAGAAATGTGTATTATAAGGTTTTAGGAATTTTCCTAAAAAACTATTTTTAAATCCTAACAACAAATCATTTAAATTTATATTCTAAATAGATCTCTGGGAGTTAATTTGCAGAATTTAAAAAATGTATGCTTAGGAACTTTAATTCTAAGAGATCTAACGAACTGTTCAAATAACTATTTAGACAAACCTCGTTTAAACAGCTTTCCATTCATATTCTAAAAATTTCTTTCGTAAGTTATAAGCTATAGTTTAAATGAGCAAGTAAATTAAATTAACGCAATGGCAGTTTAAACTTGCCGGTTTCCTTATGAATCCCATTTGCGTAGCATGTAGTGTGAGTAGAAAGACTCAGATTAACTTTATCTTTTATTCAAGGTTATTTTTTTACGAAGCGTATAGTTTTTTTTTGAACAGACTTGTCAGTTTTTGTGGCAGAAAATTTTCTGCTTAACTTACTAATCTTCCTTTACCCCGGTCTTTTTAAACTGTCTCGTTTATGCTAGATGGTTTTTAAAAAGCGGTTTTTCATTTATTATCGTGGCCTCTTAAAAAGAAGTCTAACTCTCACAAAAGCATTTTTTGTACTCTCTCTCTCGGTTACATATCTTCATTAAAGTGAAAGATTTTTTTCGAGTGTTTATAAAGGTTAAAATGTTTATGAATTTTTTTTTGTTTAATGTTTGTCATGTATGTATAGGGAGAAGGTATTTTTTTCTACTCATATGCACCCTGCTATGTCTGTGGAAAAATGGTGTTTGTTTTTTAGTGTTTAAGAGTTCGTTTAAGGTCAAAACAGTTGACCATTTAGGCTGCTCAAAAGGAAGAAATTGCTATAAATTTTCTTTTCTCTCATTTGCAAAGTGAATTGAGATTTTTTCTTTAAAAATGGAAGAGTAATTTGTTTAATATGGATACACAAATTGAGAGTAGACTATTTACAATTCGCTATAAAGATACGTTAAGTGTTTTAATTTAGAAAAATTTTCTGTTTGAAATATTTCAGTACACTTAAAAGGTAATGCAAAACTTTCCTAATCTTTAATTTAAACGTGTGGATTTAAAACTTCTTCAAGTAAGTTATCTTTGAATACTTGATCACATTGCTTCAAAATATTTTATAGGGGAAAGGAGACGACATTCTCTCAAAGAGTACATTTTTGACTATTTCTCCACATATTCATAATATATTGAAACAAAATTTTATTCATATATAAACTGATTTATTCATAAGTTTACAGCATTCCTGAAATTTTAGCACCCTTTTTAAAATCATGTGTCGAAAATTTCCCCCTTAAATCACCGTTAGAAAAATTGATCAATTCTGAGCGAATGTGCTCCAGAGGAGGGGTACATTCACACATGCTTGGGGCACATTCGAACAGTGCATAAATAATATAGAATCAATTTTTAAGATCTACCACCAAATTTATTGGAAATTAAAGTTTACATTTACAGCAACCAATTAAACTGTATATTTGTCATTTTTACTATTTTTATCTTAAAGTTTAGAGTTTTTACACTTAGAATAATTTTTACAAATTTTCAGTGCAGATTACTTTTATGATAAGGAAAAGAAAATTTAGTAAGAAAACTCAAAACGACTATACAGTACATTATTAATAAAATCAAAAAGAACAAATAAAAAAATATGCTTTGATGGTTCTTGCTCATTTTAGGGGAAACTAAACGTGTTTAAGCTAATCAATTATCGACAGTTCGATAATCAATAAAAATAATACTTGACAAGTTCCCTGTAATATTACTACTGTCTCTATTTAAAAAATTTTCTACGAACAATGTTAAATTGTGTGCTTGGTTTTAACACTACATGATAAACTTTTCCTACTATACAAACAAAAATAATTAAAAAGGGGTCCCCCCAAACTCAAAATTTATGTACTTTTAAACACTGGTATATTAACTGATTTTTCAAATAAACTTGTAAAAAAAGATTCAGTATCCGATGAATATGAAATACTACTCCGATAAAAATTGTTATCTTCTCTGAATGAATGACAGTTATCAGGCTCAGCGAAGGTAACTGGAACCGTCAAAGAAAATACAAACGTTTACTTTTCACTCCATCGACTTTCCCTCGAATAATATTTACAGAGAAATTTAGTTTACCTATACTTCCACAGTCTGGTTTATAGTTTATCTTTCCCTTAAACTCTTTTCATTTCATTAAAATGCGAACTGACATCTGAATACACCTTGGAGAGGAATCCACTTTTCAAAACTCCGAAACTGAAGTTGGTCTGCTTGTATTTTTTTTTCTTTTTTCTTTTCAAAGGTTAAGAGGTTTCAAGATTAAGGGAATTTTACGCTCCATTTGTATTCATTTATTTTCTTAGAATGGTACAGACAATAATAAACGTGGGACTGTTTATTTCATCTTTCTATATAGACATAATTCATTTGAACGTTTCGTTTTGAAACCAGTTATTTTTACAATTTCTGATTGGTTTCATGTTTATAGGTAATAATATTTTGGTTATAGTTAGTTGTTAAAAATTATGGATATTAAAGTAAAGATGGCGGTTCCGATCTATTGATCATTTTAATGTTATTCAGAAACAACGGGAGTATTTACCAAAATTGTAGTATTATTATGACTTTCCATAAAAAATCTTATTTTATATAATTTAATTTTTCACCTAAAAATCTTTAAAAACCACAAATTAAACCAAATCTTCCTTCGAAGGAACTCTAAAGAATTCTTTCTAATATTTATTTTAAGATTTTCTTAAACCTTTGCATTTAGTTACGCATCACTTGGATCGAAGTTGTGCACATGGAAAGTGATAGTGAGCTAGTAAAACGCTGAAATTAAAAACTGATTATATGAAATATGTCCCAGGGATAATAAGCTCATTTCGGGATAAAAACATTTAGCTTTTCCTCAGCAAAATTGCCAGAGAAACGTACCGATAAATTGGCTGAGATTATTCAAATCTATCGCAATTAATGAAATGGTGGGGAATGCTTTTTCCTTTGATGAGCCTTTTAAACGATTTTTCTTCTGGCTCTATGCACAAAAAAAGGTCTCTTGTTAAAGCAATTTTCTTTCCAGCCTTTAGATGTAAATTGGTAGAAAAAATCAGTTAAGTTTTTATGCTTAGTTGTTGAAAATGCTTTTAATATTCCTTTAATGCCTTTCAGCATATGTCCAACATTTGAGGATTTTTTTCTGAATGTGTTCGTAACGTTGTTCAATCGATAACAAATAATAATGGTGATAATAAATTAAAAGCATACATAATTTGGATAAAAATGCTCTAAGGCTCTTTTCCTATTAAAAGAGCGTACAATTTAATGGATTTTGCATACTTTCACTTATTTCTTCTAAAACATTATATAGTGTATGAGAATAAAATAGATAGATGTTTATTAAGTTACTTATGAAACAAGATGTTTTATTAATGAATTGCTGTAAATATTAGTTTTTTCCTCTTATAGATACACACTATAAGATATATAACATAAAGGTGAGACAAATTTGATAGCAGAAAATGCTACCCTATGGGAATCTTTATAAGAAAATATGTGTAAAATAACTTTTTGTACAGCTTCTGCAGGTTAAAGTTTCCATAATTCAAAAAAATTTACGTAATTATTCATTAATGAATGATCTAATTTCATTTCTATATCGGAGAATAGTTTCTTATCAATTCTAACTGCTAAGTACATTGAAGCTCTCTGGACTCGAACCATAATAGCTATCAGACCGAAGTAAATTATCTTATTTTATCTTCAAGAAGACGATTGATTAAGCTAATTTCATTTTCTGTATAGTATAGAATAGGAGCCAGCAACTAAACTAAATGAGACCACACTATTGCTTAAAAGGTAAATATGTTTAATAAAACTTATAAAATGATACAGCTTAAGAGCTTCCAACTGAGCTGAACAAAACAAGAGTTTAAATAGTATAACAAGTTAACTGGCATCACGCGGTGACGCATGCGCCGCCAGGCGCGTGCGGGATTCATGATAGTTCATTTACTATTTCTTAATTTGTATTCTATTAAAAAAAAACATTAATTATTTATATAAATCTGAGTGAAGATATAAAATTTAAGCCAGAGAAATAGACACCCCCTAATACATGAATTATGAGTATAATTTTTAACCACTTTAATAAACTTTTCTGCTGAAAGCATGTGCACTAGGGTGGGTCATTTTCCTATGGCGAAAAAAAATTTTACAAATTCTATCGGGCACAGCAAGAAAAGGGTGCCAAATGGTCTCAAACTAACATGAGTAAAATATTAAATTCCATTTAATAACTCTTTTTGCCTCCGGATTGGCCTCAAATAGAACAAAAAGATGTAATTTTTCATATTTTTTTAATTTTATAAATTAAATTTTTTTTGTCGATAACTCTTTAAAGTTCACAAATAAGGGTATTTAAAAGCAACTTTAATCACATTAGTCACCTTCATGCATTATTAGTACAAAAACAACTGCCAAAGTGGCAATATAATATGCTATCATATTAACAAGAGCCGTAGAATATGAATCTCTTTTTTGCCAACAAACAGAGGATTGTCAGTGGTACAAATTTTAAATATTGGTAGTTCATATACATTCTCCCTCAAGTTTGGTCAGTATAAAACGATATTTTTAATTTTTCAAAATAGAAACTGTTGTATTTTTCATAAATATGCCGCGCTTTCAAATTCAGCGGACAGTTATTTCACTGGCTGGTCTTGGGATCCAAATATGATCGCAAAAATATGTTGAAACAATTGTCGAATGGATAGCTCGTTCATAGGCAATATCAGTTATGATTCGCTTAGTCATGATTTACCTAATTTTTTGCTATAGCAATAGACTGAAACCCAGGCCCATGAAATTATACTTCTTTGAGGATTAACTCAAAATAGCTTCTTAGCATTCACTTATGCGTTCATAAAAGTTAAAATATCGCAAATTTAACTGTTAAGGATAAAGTAAGTAAGTACGAGTAATAAGTAAGGACAAGTAAGTTTTGAAAGGTATTGTAACTTATTTAAAAACTTAGGGGATAATACTGAGCTTTAAGCTGAAAACTGGGATCTACTGCTCTTTTTAGAAAATATTTCAAAATTTGACTCTTAAAATGTGGTTTTAATTTATTTTTGGACATTAGGGAATCATATGGGAACACTTGGGATGGACTCTTCCTATAATGCCAAGAAATTTCAAGGAAATCCCAACTTTTAAACTATTATCCAAATGTGTTCCTTGGGGTTGAAACCTATAACCCAAAAAAGGTACCCACCTTCTGACATATACATTTTTACTAAAAACTTAATGGTTTTACCATCTTACTCAACCGACAATAAAGGTTTCGCACATTTTAAGGATTCCAGCAAGAAATTTTTGAAAGAAATTCCAAGAAATTTTATAGTCTTCAATGATGATTTTATACCATTGTGCACATTTATATTCATGACGAATTTGTGCAATCAAGGTAAAATCTTGATTTTCATTCGTCCATTTTTACATGAAATTACTATATTAATCAAAACTTTGAGGCCAATCCGGAGGCAAAAAGAGTTATTATAATCGAATAATATTTTACACATGTTAGTTTGAGACCATTTGGCACCCTTTTGTCACTGTGCCCTTGGGAAAATATGAAAAAAATATGGTTGACCCACCCTAATGTGCACATAGGGGAATATTACAAGGTGAAATACTATTGAACTATTGACGAAGTTCCGATTATTATGATTCAAAGGGACGGGTGGCTCTGCTGGATTACGTGATGCTAACTACTCTATAGTCTGTTCATTTAGAATTTGCACCTGAAACAGGATCAAAAACGTTTAATAACGCTCATCACACAACTTCAGGGACCGATTTTTACCGTAACAGGGACCGTATATTTAACTACTTCTGTTTCGGCTGCCTTGTTATTGCACAAGGAAAAATTTTCGATGATAATTACAGTAGTAACTGCTTCTATAATACATTACGTCTCAGGTGCCAATTCTAAATGAACAGAGTATAGCCGTCTGTGTACTGTACCTGTTGCCGAATTCGACAGCCTTGCCGTGGGTGTAATTTCTCTCTCCTTGTGCTAGCAAAAATTCTGTTAGTGTCTGCCTAACTTGACGAAGGTTTTTATCAAGCGGATCTTTGAAGATCAAGCACACACGCCATATTTGTGACCAAATCCAATCCTATCATGATTGAAATCCTTCTCTTTCAGACGTACAACACAGACAGTCAGGTGGGGGACTCTGGAGCCTGCGCAACGGCCTTGCTGTGCGGGGTGAAGGGGCGGTTCGAGACTATAGGCCTGGACGACAAAGGGGTGTACAACAAGTGCGAGAGCAGTTTCGAGTCCAAGGTCTTCTGTCTGGCGGACTGGGCACAAGCAGAAGGTAACTAACGACTCTTATATTTCCTAATAATAAAGCCATGGGAGCCTAGGCATCGACTTCGGGATCGGTGGGTCCCGGGTTCGGTTCTTGACACCGCTAGACCAACCGAGTATATCGTCGTGGAAGATGCAATACCTCACATCTAACATTTGAAGCACCTTTAGTATGCCAATCCTCTTTCTCGCCAAACAGTTTTCACGACTTCGTTTGGCGGTTTTGATATGGCTGTGCTTTTTTTGTAAACCAAAAATTTTTCAGAAATTGATGCTTAGATATTTGATTACTTGATCAGGCTTCGTATCTAAAAGTATTAAAAGCATTTTTAAAACATCTTTATAGCTCTAGTAAGCCGTGATTTTATCATTGATTTATCGTGATTTTTCACATTGGTCAGAAAGAAGTTGCCGATCTTTCATGATTTGTCATAGTATTTATTTAGAGAATCAATCTCGATCAAACCGTTTGAGAACGTGAAAGATATGAACCGTGAAAAATATTGGTTTATTTTGAGTACGATTTTGTTTTGACTATTCCTCCAAATATTATTAAACTAATTTAAAAAAGATATTACTGGATCTACGATTATGTGTTACTTTTTTATTACATGTACCTATTTTTCCTTTAATTAGCTTTGTTAAGTTCTCGAATAATGCAAATAAAGCATGCTTTATTTTATGTCGTGGTACCTTACCTGCTACAAACTTATTGTGATTAAAATGTAAGTAAAATGTGTACAGTTTTTATTTACCTTTGATTTTTTTTGTTTATACACCGATAAGATGAAATAAAAAAAATTCCCATAAGAATTGCATTGAAAATAAAGTTATCAAACAATTAATTCTGATAATAACAGAAAAAGTGCCTATTTACAAAAAAAGTATTAATAATGTGTATTTTATATATCTATGATTTGAGACAAAATTAATAGAAATGATGGATATTCTTTTCTGAAAAGCAGAAAAATGCTCGATGTGGGCAAGAGAATAAGAAATTCTATAAGCAAGCGATGTTCCAAAGTAGTCACCCTCCCAAGTATGGCCCGTACCTGGAAGTGCTTAACTTCGGTGATGAATAAATGTGCTAGTGTTGGTTTAGACTCGATTTAAGCAGCAACCATACGAAACCATATTTGGCTATTTATTTCACTGCCAATTGAAACAATCGACAACATCATCAAACTGTGTCTTTTTCCGATGGTAGATGTGCGGTATTGCATCTTCCACGACGATATACGGAGTGCGTGCTCATTAAATCTGTGGGTTTGAAAGTCCTGTCGTCGGTCATAGCGCAGTTTACCATCATGGGTCCAGGTCTTCTGGAAACAAAAATGTGCAAACCATGTTACCCGAAGAACCTAAAAGTTGTTTTTCTTTTAGGTGACATAGTATTAAAATAGACAAATGTATACATTTTCAAATTTTGAATTTTTTGAGAAAATAATTTAACGTTGATTCAAGGGGAAAACCTATTTGTTGACATTTATCTGTTCTTACTTCGAAGGTATTAAATTGGAAAATATGTTTACTAGGAAGCTAATTAAAACGGCTTTTTATTCATTTTCAGAAGTTCGATTCTGTTTAAAGCAAAGTTCTTTAAAAGGTTAAAAGGTGATGGTGACATAATTTTAAACTTGAAAACATTTTTCAAAATTTTAACTATATTAAAACGGAATAATAATTTTGTTGTGTTCATTTACTTTATTTATGTTTAACAATTTTAAACATAAGGATACCTGAAGTTTTATAAGAAATAAAAACCGAAATAAGTGAATAAAAAGATAAATTTGTTTATGATTTTATTCATAAGAACATAACTTAAGTGTATTAAATAAATTATTGGGAATTATTTTATAGAATTTTATTGCTGAAGCTTTCTAAAAGAGGAGTAGAACAATCTTCATCTACTAAACGTAAAACACAGTCCACTAAAAACTATAGTCCTAAATTCAAAAACAGATAAAAATAAATTTCACTAAAATATTTTTATAAATGTATTTTGTACATCAATTTTTTGTTTCTGTTGTATCAAAAGTATAAATTTACTAAATAATAATGAATGTAATACTACACAAAGATATTTAAAAAGCTTTAGAAGCCAAAAAAATACAGAATAAATCTCAAATTTCCCTAATTCTTTTATTAGAACTTATTTAATTAAGACCCAACTATAAAAAAATGATATTCTCATAAAAATTATATTCTATAAAATGTTTTGAAAAACAAAAACTATAAACTCTGTTGATAAATCGGATTGCGGTATATTTATAGAGCTTTTTTTATCTTCTTATTTAACAAATAATGTTTAAACCAGTGGTTCCCAACTCAGAGATGTCCGCGGACCACTAAGTTTAAATTTGGGACCTTCACGGACCACCCTTATTTGTTCTTCACAAAATTACAAGATGAAAGTTTATTACCAGCATGGGGAAATTTATACAGGGTGTATCTGAAATGGTGCAACAAACTTTCAGGGATGATAGTACTCATCAAGACGAACAAGAATCGGTATAGAAAGGGGGGTCCCAGACCAGATCCCAGGGAGTTAAAAATGGAGCGACACCCCAAAAAATGATTGAAAAATTCAATTTGTAGAAGAACTACTATTGGTAAAAACTTAATTATGGTCTCAAAAATAGTGGTTTAATATGATCTTTAAAATTACCTCAAAAGTCTTAACTTTAAAATTGTTTTATTATGAAAAAAGTTAAAAAACACAAAAAATGTGAAAAATCTGCCAAAACCTTATTTTTTATTTCGAAATCATCTCTTTTGATTTGATAATCTGAAAGATCATAGTTGAAAACCCTTAAGTCCAAAGTTTCACGTAAATACAATCAATATTAAACGCTTGAGATCCTTTTAAAGTTTGTTTTTTGGGTGCGCAAGCAGTTTTTTAGAGCTGTTTCCAGAACACCTGTTAGCGCACGTAAAAAACAAACTTTAACATGATCTCAAGCCTTTAATATTTATTGTATTTACGTGAAACTTTGGACTTAAGGGTTTTCAACTATGATCTTTCAGATTATCAAATCAAAAGAAAGGATTTCGAAATACAAAATAAGGTTTTGGCAGATTTTTCACATTTTTTTGTGTTTTTTAACTTTTTTCATAATAAAACAAATTTTAAAGTGAAGACTTTTGAAGTAATTTTAAAGATCATATTGAACCACAATTTTTGAGACCATAATTACGTTTTTACCAATAGTAGTTCTTTTACAAATTGAATTTTTCAATCATTATTTTGGAATGTCGCTCCATTTTTAACTCCCTAGGATTTGGTCTGGGACCCCCCTTTCTATACCGATTCTTGTTCGTCTTGATGAGTACTATCATCCCTGAAAGTTTGTTGCACAATTTCAGATACACCCTGTATAATGCACTGAAATATAACTTTTTTTAATTAATTACATTTCACGATAGTTAGTAATTTTGTTGTGATATAAGTAAATTTTCGGAACCTCCACAAAATTATGGCCGAGTGTTTTGCTCAGAACTCTTCATTTCTCTTTAAATATTTAAATTAGAAGAAAGTATTGTAAACAATTCGGTAGTGACTGTTATGCACACAAATTAGACAGACGAAAACATCTTTTCTTGTTCAATTTATTCAAACTTCTATTATTTATTGGAAAATTTTGTGTTCGTCCGCGTCCACGGACCACTTCCAAGACTCTCACGGACCACCAATAGTCCGCGGACCACCGGTTGGGAACCACTGGTTTAAACTTTAAAATTATTATTAAATATAATATAAATTTATTTAATTACAATATAAAATTTTAAAATTATGAAAAAATTCTGAAGGTTTTTATGTTTTTCTCGAAAACATTTTATTTCATGTGTTTTATTAATTTTTTTATCAAACAACGGTTGTAATGTTTTTTCACTAATAAGGTGAAACAGTTTCACTGAAACTTTTGTGTTTGATACTGTTCATCTTGTATATTAATATCCTATTTTTCCTACATAAATTAGTATTTTATTAGATAAATAAAAAGCTCTGATTAATGTGACAACTAATTAACTGCTTTATAATAAAAGATAAACCGAGTAAAATTAATATATATTGAAATGAACCTTAATTCTCAATATAATTATGTTACAAGGACAAAAGTATCCTTAATTCAGTTTTTACCCAGTTGGTATCTGAAAGCATTCTTTTTCTACAAAAATTGGTAAACCAAAGTTAAATAATACAATAAACTGTTGTTAAAAAACTACGGGAAGCAGAAATATGCAAATTAATCTTTATTACTATAAGGTGCAACACGAATATCAATGTTTGTGTTTCCTTGTTCTTTCTTATCATAGAATGCACAGTATCATTTACACAAATGTTAATCAGATCATGAAAAACTAAAGACCGCGAAACAATCCTAACGCACAAACGAAAACCAACGCAAACAACGATATATTTTTGCCTTCGATAAAGCAAAAGCTACTATCCAAAACAGACGAAAAGAATCACCGATCTTTCGAAGCGATTCCCTCTTAATTTTTAATCAAAGCTTCGTGTTTACCACAAAGAAGCAAAGTGTGATATAAACATCGATAAATAATAAGAAGAAGAGCAAATATCGGTAAGCCTAAAAGAACTCATTTAAATAATGGAAGAGGCCCCTCCCCTGGGAATGTTTGCTGATGTAGTAAAAAGGAGGGGGGCTTTCCTAAAACAAACGTTTTATACCTTCACTTCTTTCAGACATTTAATTATATCCTGCATAGACAGACACGCACGAAGCAAGCGTTGATATTTTAATTTATACACCGTTCATTGTTTCAGCCGACTAATGTGATTATTTAATTAGGAAATACGAAGGGATCGGGCGGATTCTGTTTTTTTTCATAGGTGTTGTTATTCATTACGTCTTGCTGGCACTCAACTATATTCTCGGAAACACTCGAAATACATATAATTATAATTACACTCTGCCTCTCGCACTAATGAAGCAAGGGGAGCGTTTTCGAGTGGGACTTGGATCGCAATCTTTTACCGCCGCGTAAAAATCCAATTAAAGACACGGGAATGTCGCATTTTTATCCCGATTGGATGTTTAAAAATCGTCGCGGCTAGGTCGTTTTTTGGTCTACATATCATCAGTTTTGAGAGTTCGGTTCATCAGGCAATTTGAAGTCAGGCCACAATTCAACCGTATTTTAGTATTTTTATTTTTTATTTTTTGGTGGATGTATTCCTATTCATTCGATGTGCTACTTTCGTATAAATCCGAATGAATATGTAGTTCTGGGTTATACTAATTAAGCGTAGAGCGTAACGTAACTAGGCTCATGAATTTATATGAAACTCTTGGGTTTGAATTGAATTGAAATGCTCTATTTTCTATTGATGTTTCATCCTTAATTATAATTAGAATCGAAATGCAATTAGGATTGAAGTTCATAGAATATGGAAATATTGCTCGTATTTTTCGTGTTTAATTGTTTGATCACAGTGAAATATAATTATCTATTTAATAAATCCCCATTGTTTGTAGTTAAATACCAAAAATCTCGTATTTGATACATTTACTTGGAAAACTAAACGTGTTTACCTTAATTTAAAGATTGTACCTTAACCTTTGATATTTTCCCCAGGTACAGTGAAATTTTTAATGTAGCAAATGTAATTTAATCATGAACTGCCTTTCCAAGAATATTTTATATCCATCCCAAAAAGTGTTATTCGGGCAAAGTTGTTTTGTGTATTTTGAATCGTAATTTAGAAAATATGAAGTTCTTTAATGCTATTTCGTACATTTTTAGAATTTAGAGCCTAAATATAAAATGAAATAGGCTGCTTCTCCCTATGCTTGTTCAAAAAGTAATTGAGTAATTTAGTAGTAGTGCTGAAATCTGAATCTAAAGACTCCTATTCCGTTGATGCCTTCAACATTTATTCGTACAGGGTTTAAGATTTATTTGATCCTTTCATTTTATAAAATGAAATTCTATCATCGTATCATCTTTAAAATTTTTAGTAAGTTTGTAAAACTTAACTTTTTTTATGGGAAAATAATACGTTTTTCACCATTTTTTAAAAAGCTTGTAAAATTGATAACAATATTTTAATGTCTCTTCGTGTTTTAAAGGATTGCCACCCAAGCTAAGAATTTTAAACGAAGGTAGAGTGTGTTCAAAATCTAGTTAACTAATAAACCAAGTTCAAGTGTCTAATTTCTTAAATTTTATTAACTTGATTTTTTAAACTCTTTCGTTCTACTATGTAGCGTTTTTTTATTCTATTCTAGTGTGGTTTCCCTGCCTTTATCATTCATTGCGGTATAATGTTTGAGCGTGAATGGAAAATTTTGGGGATTTTTTTGGGGGGTGAACTACATCATAATTATGTGTTTATGTTCATTTGATGACGATTTATGGCGGAACGAAATTCAACGTGACAGAAGTGTGTATCACACTTGCAAGTAATTATTTGCAAGTGTGATCTCCTGACCCCATCTGTAACACTTACAAATAACTACACACTTAATAATACGAACTGCCGCTAACACAAGATATCTATTACTAACTTTCGTAATACATTAATGATTGAATATTTTTTTATATAATAAGTAGATGGTAAGTTTGTCGAACTATTTAACGGACCACAAAAAGTGTAAAAGCAATCCGCCAAGATTCGAATCCTGGAACGATATGGGAACAAAAGCTCCCGAGTTGCCCTTTGAAACCCACCGTTTCCGTACCGTTCTCGTTTCTTCTACGTTTTTTGTCAATCTGAATATGGACCTGAAGGTTATAGCTAGCTCATTAGTAATAAGTGAACTGATGTTTCGCAGGCAAATCCACGGGGCTGGTGACGACGACCCGCGTGACGCACGCCACCCCGGGTGCTATGTACGCGCACTCGGCCAACCGTTACTGGGAGAGCGACGACAAGCTCAACAAGGACGTCCCCCCGGATCTCAAGGCCAAAGGAGAGTGCAAGGACATCGCCAGACAACTCGTTGAGGACACCCCGGGGAGGAATTTCAATGCAAGTATTACACTATACGGGCTTTTTCAGAACCAGAGCTGGGCGTAATCAACTACTTTTGTTATCAGATTAATAATCTGGTTGAAGGTAATCTGATTACAAATGTAATTGACGCAAATTCTCTGGAGTGGTCCACAGTTTAACGGAAATGGTTCTCAACTTTACTGGAGTAGTCCGCAGTAATACTCGACCACTCCAGCAAAGTGTCGGACCTCTTCCGGTATGTTGCAGACCAGTAATCAAATAGCAGATTTAATCTGGTTGAAGGTAATCTGATTACAAATATAATTGAAGCAACTTCCCTGGAGTGGTCCGCAACTTAACGGAAGTGGTTGTCAATTTTACTGGAGTAGTCCGCACCGCAGTAATACTGGACCCCTACAGCAAAGTTGCGGACCACTCCAGTGAAGTTGCAGACCAGTAATGTTGTTGTTGTTGTCGTGTGCCACTTGGAATACCCAAGCTCCACAAGGATTCAAGGCAAAGGGGGTGCGGCTCCTGAGAAAGTGAGGCCCATAAATGGCAGGAGTCCGACTTCTGCCTCATGGGATGATAGATGCTGGCAGACCAGTAATCAAATTACAGATTACAATTGTAATCGTAAAATCTGATTACATTTTGGCCAACTCTGTTCAGAACTCTATAAAAATTATAAAGTGGGTAGAGAAGACCGAGGCAAACTATTTAAGTGTTATAAAAGTGCAACATCAATGATTTAGTCAAAGAATGGAATTCCTTGGAAACATTTGCAGTAGATCCTCTCCGTTCCCTGGGATCTGTTTGATCATCCGCTTTCAAGTCTCGATCTTTCTCCTTGTGACTTGCAACTATTCTTGCATCTAAAGAAATTCCTGTCGCCATCAAACAAATGGGGTGACTATAAATCTGAACTCTTGATAGTGCATTTTTTTATAAATCTCCCCCGGTTTAACTAAATTTTGGATTAAACTAATGGTGGTACCTTTATGCAACGAATTTTTTTTCACTCAATTATGTTTTGTTTCTTTATAATGGTTTTGAGAAAATCCCTTTTTCTACCACTCTCGTATTACGTTGGGTCTTAAAACTTAAAGTGTGAATCTTCAGCCTCCGCTTACTCTTCCTAGTATTCGAAATATCCTTTTGGGGTCCCCCTAAATAACCACTCTATCCTTTTTACAGGGAGTCTTTATAACTATATCAAGACTACTAAAAGTACTCTAAAATATTGAAAAGAACTTTTAAAAATGCTATTTTATTGCAATTTATTGCGTTTTTTACTAATATATTATAACATGATCAAAAAATATGTTGTATAAAAGAATTCTTTGAATAAGACAACTTATACTAGCAGCTATCGAGAAACAATTCCTAAACTTTCCAAACCCATCCATTCCGAAAGCGAAGGACACCGGACAAGACACCCTACAAAAAAACCAAAAACTCTTATTAAACCAACACTGCCCCCCAAAAAAACCCTGAATACGAAAAAATCCCCATCAACCCGAGAAAAAAAAGAACTTTGACAGGGACTGCAGGAGTGGATAAATCGGTAAACTTCCCGGCAACTTCCGCAGCAGATAATACTAATACAACAAACAAAAGAAAAAATGTTCTCTTTTTTGTTGTTCTTAGGTGATCTTGGGCGGGGGTCGACGGCATTTCTTGCCGCGTCGAGAAGTGGACCTCAAGAACCAGGAGAATGCCGGTCGCAGGGAAGACGGCAGGAACCTCATTGAGGAGTGGCAGAGGGACAAGAAGAGCAGAGGGTTCGCCTACAAGTACGTGTCCAGAAAGAGGGAACTGGACAAGGTGGATCCTTCCAAAGTGGACTACTTGCTGGGTAAGAAGTCTCTAGTCTGTGCTTGTTTATTCATTTAATGGTCGTCATTAAAACTCTTTCAATTTTAAGCAGCCCTAGAATACCATTGAATCTAATGAGAATTTGGGGGAGGCTAGGTCGGAAACGAGTTATGTTCATGAATCTATTCGAAGACATCATAGGAATGTTGTTAGGATTAAGTCGTGTAGGCTGTTGGGGACCATTTAAACTAATATAGAAGAAATTCAAATGGGATTGGACCATGGATGGATTTATGGGGAGTCAAAAGGGAGAATGACTCCCCAACATTTTCAGGAAATTAGTTTTTCATAGGTAAATCACATTTTCAAAGCCATCGAGGACAGCATGCTCCTCCAAAGGTTTCTACTGTAGCCAACATGGTGTCCCTTTCAATCCACTCACTGTGAGAAGGAAAAACCTTCTCAGTAGGTTTGTACAGGATGTGTTGCAGTAAGATCACCTTGCAAACCAGGTTCCTTCATTGTAGTGCATGAAAAATGTTCAAAGATCTCTTCCTCTACGACTCATTAATTGGTTTTGAGAAAATTGTGACAGAAATATGAAACGTCACATCTGCTTTAAGAAAAAAAGATAATGAAAAACACGTTCTTACTCTTAATTGTTGCCATCGCCAAAATTAAAGCATGAAAATTTGATCTCAATAAGAATGGAATGTTATTTACATATTAAAATAACTTAGAAATTCTAGAATTTAAGAAGTGGAAGGTAAAAGAACTTCGTTCCTTTATTCAGGCCTTTTAAGCTAAAATGATTATTCTCAGGGTTTTTTAAGCTTACTTAATGGTAAATAATAGATAAGAAAAGATATATTACAATTAAATTTCTCTGTACAATAGTTTATTTCCTAAAAAGGAATATGGGTCATTTTCTCTAAACGACGATTTTCCTGTCCTTCTCAAAAAAGTAATAAATAAATTTGCTTAAACATGATAAACAAAGTAACAATAGGTCAATTACATGTTCTTATTTCTGTATAGTGAGGTAAAATGCACTTTTCATAAATATTATTAATTAAAAAATGAATATTTGTTTAAGAAATGTCATTCCCCTGTGTGTCCCTACCACCATCTTAACACAAAACTACCTTCTAAAAATAGATTTAAAAAATATATTTTTTTGAAACATGAGGTGTTAATTATTGAAAACTATCGTATGAAATGAAAAATTTAATAAGGAAACAAATAGAATGAATTGTTTTTGTTTAAAATAATTACAAAAATTGTCCTTTGGTTTTGTTGTCATTCCCCTGTCACAAAGAAAAAAGAAGGATTATCATATCAGGCATCACTTTTATTTCCCTAAATTTATACCTAGTAGCTTGTGGCAACGCCTAAGAAGCAATCTACTTTGAATTTGTGTTCTGAAAGATTCATGGACGTCTAAAGACTTGCGATTTGATACTAAATTTTGGTGAGTATTTTAATTGAGTGTCATTACCCTGTCTTTGTTATTGGTCTTAATTTTGTAATTAAATTTAAAATAAGGATTAAGTCTGATTTTAAATGGGTTTTGTAGACTACCTTAATAAGTAGATAATTTTGGTGCATAAGGTTATTGCAGCAGACAATCTAACCCTTCTTTTTGTCATTCCCCTGTTGTCATTCCCCTGCCGCATGTAGCATATAAAAACATAGGACATAATGTATAAGTTGTTAACATTTTTTGCTGACTATATTTTATTGTTTTGAAAGACTAATAAGTTATAATGAAACCAACTTTAAGCAAAAAAAAATATTATAATTTTAAAAAAAAGATATGCTAAAATGTTGCTGTTTAGAGAAAATGACCCATATAATGATTGGTAAGATGGAGTTTTGTATATAATGAAAAAGAAAATTACTGTTGAAAAGCACTAAGTGATAGGTTTGAATTTCTATCGTCATTCAAACGATTGATAACCTCCCAAAAAATATACTTGCGATCCCATAAAAATCCATAACATCCTAAATGATCCCAAACAGCTTTTCAAGCTTAAAAAGCGTACACGAGTAGAGTTGGAGCTTTTCCAAGAAAACACTTTTCGAGTAACTCAAAGATAATAGTTGAAAAATTATTTTGCACTCAATAACATCTGCCTATTAATGTTTTCTTTGAAAGTCTGTATTTTAGACTATAAATTTTGAAGGGGAAAAACTAAAACCATTCGATCCATTTATTTATTTGAATTAGTCAATTTCTTTTACTCGAAAGTAATTTTCAAAACTTCCACTGTGAAACGCAGCTTCATATATTTTTCAGGACGGGTAAGTGATCTTCTTCACACGTATTGCCTCCTTCAAAGTTTTAGTTTTTATTCCTGTCTAAAAATTACCTGCTTTTATGTATCCTCCTTTTAGCTCGTATTTTACAAAAGGGTTTTAAAAATTTTCCGTCGTTCTATTCTTAAAAATTAACTTCCATCAACTTTTTATGTTATAAAAGATGAAATCAATTCAAAAAGAACTAAAGTTTGAGTTTTTTCTAATGAATATGTTTCATATTGAATCAACAAATGCATTTATTCAGCAAAATCAACACCACGTTTTAAAAATTAGAGTAATATTGAATGATATACAAATTCTCTGTGTATTTATTTGAAAACCCAATTGTGTTTTTACTAAACATTTGCTTTTTTAAACATTAGATAGCTTTTATTCTATCCAGTAAAAAAATAAGCTATATTGAACAATAATGTTATAATCAAGAAGAAATTTAACAAAAGCACGATATTAATTTTTAGTAAACTGAACATAATCGCGATGAATTTATTAAATTTTTAACAATTCTTCCTACATATTTCACAATAAATCAATATCCTTATCAAAAGAAGTATGTTTGCTTTCAGCAACTTAAATGATCCCCTCATCCATAATGAAAATTTGAAACTCTCGCTTTAAAGAATCATAAACAGATTACCAAAAAAAGAAACCCCCTTTTACCTC
This sequence comes from Tetragnatha versicolor, assembly GCA_024610705.1. Classification (NCBI taxonomy): domain Eukaryota; kingdom Metazoa; phylum Arthropoda; class Arachnida; order Araneae; family Tetragnathidae; genus Tetragnatha; species Tetragnatha versicolor. The sequence continues at coordinate 41,272,213 of JANDEH010000006.1, forward strand.
CTCCCCACATCCAATACTTCCCCAAATATTTACCCCCGATTATCCCATTATCCAAACACCTCAACTCCACTTAACAACAAATCCAGAAAGCACACACACTCCAAGAATAACACACCAACTTCCGAAAAAGAACTTTATTCATTTCTCCACGACAACACAGCCTGGGCAATAATAACTTTTTGGAAAAACAACACCCTCCATTGTAATCCCGCTACTTGGGCAAAAATTTCTGATTCTTCGACTCTATTTGTTCTCTCGCAGGCCTGTTCAACCCCGGTCACATGGCGTACGAGTCGGACAGGGACAAAGGAGTGGAAGGAGAGCCCTCCATTGCGCAGATGACGCGAAGGGCCATTGAAGTCCTCGCCAAGAACCCTAGGGGCTACTTCTTGATGGTGGAAGGTATACTGCTGTTTACATCTATCGATGGGAGTTACAAATAAAAGGATGGCATTGTTTGGGAGATGCTATTGTTTCTTTGAATGAGCGCTTCCTTCGAAGGATGGTGTATTTATAGTAGAGTTTAGTTGTTGGGTGAGTGCAGTATCGGGGAAAAAACTTTCATATGTGGAGTGGGGAGCTTTCAAGGAGAAAATAAGTTGCTTGAGATATGTGTAATAAGTTTGTAAGATTTGATCGATCTGAGATTTTGACGATTGAAACAAATATTATCACGAATATAGTAAAAAATTTACAAACACACACAAAGTTTGAACTGTTTTCCACTGAAACCGCTCAACAATCTTTGATGAAATAAAACCTTATAACTATTTTTAATACAAAAATTCAAACATTTTATTTTTAAATTAACGTTTTTGATATGCCGTGCTAATAAGCTGTGCTGGTTGTCATATTCAAAGAAACTTGGAAAAAATGTTTGGTTGTTTCATAAAGTATCGAAGTTTCAGTATTACTTATAACTACTTTTTTTATTTTTATACAATTTTATGTTATCCTATAATGATACCTAAATAATTTTTAAGTTTATACAGGGGGATTCAGAAATAATCATCAATAATTGAGGGGGAGGTAGAGGGGCCCTAGACAAGCATATTTCGAATAGGGATGGTGGGGCCCAGCCTTACCGTTAAAGAGCTAGGACCTAATGTAGTGCGAGCTCGTTTCAAAAGGCCGTTTTTAGAAGGCCCGTGTACCGAAACAAAACATAATAAAATAAACAAAATATATTGCATGAGGTAAGGAAGTATCCTTACTACTTACACCATGCATTCGATAGAATTTGAACCACATTCTAAACCGTGGAGTGAGTTTCAAAAGTGCAATATTAATCTTTCAGTCAAAGAAGGGAGTTCCCTTAGTGGTATTTAGAAAAATGATGAAGGGGAAAGAATTTTCAATGATCAAACAGTTTCAATGATCAATGTTACGATCATTCTAACTTTACTCATTTTTCTAAATACCATTAAGGGAACTCCCTTCTTTGACTGAAAGATTAATATTGCACTTTTGAAACTCACTCCACGGTTTAGAATGTGGTTCAAATTCTATCGAATGCATGGTGTAAGTAGTAAGGATACTTCCTTACCTCATGCAATAGATTTTTTCATTTTATTATGTTTTGTTTCGTCACACGGGCCTTCTTAAAACGGCCTTTTGAAACGCGCCTTCACTACATTAGGTCCTAGCTCTTTAACGGTAAGGCTGCGCCCCACCATCCCTATTCGAAATATGCTTGTCTAGGGCCTCTCTACCTACCCCCCAATTATTGATGATTATTTCTAAATCACCCTGTATATAAGTAACTATTCTATCAAGTCAGCAAAATAAAAACTTTTACTCCAAAAAGACTTTTATAAAAGAGTTAACTAAATTTTTTTATTGGACATATTTCACAAGACTAGTCGCTAACCATTTCGTCGGATTACAGGCGAAAGGCACTAAGTCACTTTTTGCTCAAATACTCCGTACGAGGAGGTTATGACAAGTTTGGCGATCATTTTACCGTTGCTATTCTAGCTATAGGGTAGAAGATAAATTTAAAATAAATAAATTAAAGTTTTTAAATTTTAGAAAGTATTTTATATATTTTAAAAGCCGTTTGCCTGTAATCCGACGATTTAATTTTACAATTTTTACAAAAAAATATCATACTTATAGCATTTCTAAATGAAAATTTTCCAAAAAAATATTTGCGTTAATTAAACTTTATTTACATGAAAAGTACTTAACTATAAATTACTCTGTAGTGTACTGAGCTATAGAATTCAGTCTTGGACGCTTTAAATTTTATTTCACCAAATACTACATAATATTTTCAACAAAACAATTTTTGGTGTCCTACGTCAGCTTGGCCAGTAAAAACAAAGTTAAGTTAAAACAACATATTTATTTAAAAGGTTAAACATCTAAAAATATAAAAACGCTGTAAAAGAAGAGCCAGAGTTGATCTTCAAGCTGCCTTTTATAGCTAGCGAAAGAGAATGCTGCTGCCACAAGAAGAAAGTCTTTTTTATAGAGTTTAGTGTGTGTGGCTTGTGGGGCAGATGCCTCACCTCAGCCACCACAAATTCAATGTTGCATACGTATCGACCCAAATTTCAATCACTTATTAACTAAACAAAACTATACTAAGCATCCAACAAAATCAAGATTTTCACACTTTAGTTCATGCCCAGAGATTAAATGAAGACAAAATTTCGACTAAGAATCTGTAACCAAATTTCCCTTTCAAAAGGTGTTTTGAACAGAGCCTAAATTAGTAAGTGAGAAGAAACCTACCAGAAGAGAGAAAAAAAGAAAATCTCCTGCGATACACTCTCCCTTCCCTATCTATCATAACTTTTATCTAAATGTTTACTTTGTGTTTTATTTTTCCTTGAGTGATGAAGATGAGATTCTTGGTGGGGATGTGCGGTAGAGAAATTGTTAGAATAAAGTAAACACGGGCGGAAGCCTGGGGAATAGCGGAAGAGAAACAAAACCCAATGCCCTCGAGACACGAGCCGAGATCTTTCCACTAACTTGCAACTTCAGAAAATGATGCCACCGTGCGTATCTCTAAGCTGAAGAAAATAAAAATGAAATCTATAGTTAACAAAAGATATCACCAATTTCCTAACAGAACTAAGTATGATTAAGAAGAAAAGAATAGCCGTGTTCAGCTAACTGTAAACGTACTCGAATGTTGTACGTCATACGATTTCATTTAATATTGCATTTTGGTTTTGATTTTTTATAGGTTTTAGTTTATTGTTTGAGTATTTCTTTGTGTAAAAATGAAATTATGTTTTTTGATTTTCTTGAAAGGGGAGTTTACATAAATGAGGATGTATTAAAAGTATCAAGTGACAATTGTTGAAAAGAATACAAATCCCCACCTACACCTAAAATTAATATTCCACTACAATGAAACTCTGACCTTTTGTACACTCGGAATCTATTAATTTTTAAATCTTTATTATGGCTATACATATAAAGTTCCATTTATTTTATCCCTTATGTATAATAAAGTTAACAACTACCTTCAAAAGGAGATAACATTTCCTTATTAGAGTTTCAAGGTGGTTCTATTTTAAGTAACAGATGTGTGGGGGTATAAATTTAGGTGTAATCGAAGTAGAGTATAACATTATTCTATGTGTTTAATGGGGCTTAGTGATTAGATTCTCGGCTTGCTGGGTGTCTAAAATTTATTTTGTATCCAGTTGGGTTCAATGTCTATAGTAGATAAAAATGTTGCTAAAAAGTCTAAAGTGATACTCGGAGTGTTTGAATGAAAACTGCCGTTTACTATATCATTACTTAATGTTTTTTTAGTTTAAGATATAAAAAGCTGTTATCTTCTTTATTTTATTTTTTAATTCCTTGAAAACACCTTTATGTTATATTTTAGGGTGTTCTAACCCCCTGCTATAGCTAAAAAGAGCTACAATGGATAAAGCTAAAATGTATTAAAGATTTCATTGATGTAAAATTTCTATATCCTATTAAAATATTAAAAGATCAGAATAATAGTAGGATTATCAAATAGCTTAGGATTATCAAATAGCTTAGGATTATCAAAAGTATAGGAAAAGACTCTTTTCTATAAATCTTATACATTTTTTACATTAATATTTTAATTCTTGAAGGAGCAACATAAAAACATGTCCTCGATCTGGTCAAAAGCATTTCCCAAAATATTTGCATCTAATCACTTGTAAGTATATCTTGAGGAGATAATAAAAAACGTTACTTGCTAGATAAAAGCACTACATCGGAAAATAACCAAAATTTATTTTCTGTAGGTGTGATAAATTTAGCAACTTTTGGTAACCAGCCACAAAGCTAAAAATTCGCCAAATTTAAATAAATAAATATATGACATTTGTATCTTACACCACAAACAACGTTTCCTGTCAGTGACGTCACGGGCTGGCGTAAGAAAAAGTGAAACTGAGAAACTGTGGCGTCTTCATACGTCAACCCGTGACGTTTTTTCCCCAATGGCAGAGCAGAACCAACATCTATGCCAGCACTCTCACTGACACCTGTGACGTCACTGACAGGAAACTTTGTAATCTAGCATAGTTTCTTTTTTTTCTGCAAAATGACGGTATGATCCACTTCACTTTGACTTTACACGATCTGACACTGATTTTTATATTATTTTTTTCTCAGGGGGTCGTATTGACCACTCCCACCACTTCAACAACGCCCACCGCGCCCTGGTGGACACGCTGGCCTTCGAGGACGCGGTCATCGCCGCCCTGGAAATGACTCGCTCGGACGAGACCCTCATGGTGGTCACTTCTGACCACTCGCATGTCTTCGCCTTCGGAGGCTATCCCAAGAGAGGAAACCCCATATTTGGTGAGTGTGATTAATAGCAGGCTTATGCATGCGGGATTCTTAACAAGGACGGATCCGGGGGTAGGGACTGCAGCCCCCAAAAATTAAAATATTCCTTCTATTTTAGGGCAAATTCCTTCAATAGTTTGATTTTCCCACTTTTTTTATGAAAATCTGTAGTAATAAATAATTTATGGTAATTTACTTTAAAAGAAATCCTTTAAAATTTGAAAATTAAATGTATTTTTTTAAACTGGAAAGTCATGGCTTTATATACGTTTTAGGTACCTTAGCCCCCTAGGCGAAAATACTGGATTCGCTACTGTGTAAGAATATTTAAGTTTTTAAATTAGAATTTTTGATTAAGGTTTTGTGATGATTGATGGGGCACATTTGAACACAAAAAAATTGGCCCACATTTGATCAGTAAGCTTTCATTCTCCTTACTTTTCTTGCTTCTTTGATGCTTCTTAAATGTTAAATGCAGTATTTTAACCCATTACTGCCTGACGTCCCTTTTTAGAGACGTTTTTTAAAAATCCTCCTATTTCTACAAAAATTTTTCCTTTGAATCAAAATTTCCAATAATGCATCTCTGATCTTCATAAAGAACACAAGAAGAAAGCAGAATTTTAAAAATTTTTCACTTTTTTTAAAGTTGGAAGATAGAATTTTTCAGAAAAGTGCTTTTTTTAAATTTTAAAAGAAAAAGCTTAAAAATCCTAGTTGTTATTTTAAAAAATGTTCAATGCCGATATATATTACTGTTTATACATTCAATCAGTTGGGGTGTTTTTTTATGTTTCCAAAATATTTTATCTTGACCTTGTTTTGGACCCTCGAAAAGCGTCCCTAAAAAGGGACGCCAGGCACGAATGCCCCCATGTTTTTCCCCGTAGCGAAATGCTTGTGTTTACTTATTTTTTCATAAAAAAGCGTTCGATTCTTATGAAATGAGTTAAATAACTGGTATTTATAAAATTACTTTAATTTTAGCTAATAAATTTATTATTTTTGTTTATTTTTTTGGAAAATACTGTTATTTCTGCTAAATTAATGGAATAAAAAGTCTTAAATTATAAGGAATTAATTCATATGTATTAATTAAAAGGAATAAATTAATTATTTTACTATATTTATTACTTATGCAAATATATTCCGGTTATATTTTAATTAAAAGTTTAATAATTGTTAGTTAAAATAAATTGGATAAATTTGCATTTAAAGATTTCGTTCCGAATGATGCCTTTGGATATTGTAACGTCCCCTTCAGTAAGGGGAAAAACTTTTGCATTGATAGGTATGGGTTATAACTGCATAAATTTTCAAATACATTGTTCTCATTGAAAACTGTTATTGATAGAATGATAGTTTTATAAAAAATAATATTAATAAATTTTCATAAATAATAAGTTCTCAAACACATCTCCTGCAAATACATTGAGAAACAAGGTACTCATTATAAATTGATGAAAGCTTCCACTACCTGAAGAGTACCTTTTTATTCCATTTTCTGGGATGGATGTCCGTGTTTGTTGGAATTTATTTCCATACGTTTCACTATCTTCTTCGGAGAGCATCAGTGGCGAAAAGATCATCTACGAGGTACTCGTAAGGTACCTGTACCTAATATGGACACCCTAAGGAAAATTTATTTTTTTCACCCCCTTGCACACTTCATAGGACTCCAAAAATGTATGACCACTATCCCTGGACTGTTGACTATCATTTTTAAAATTAGTGACCTTTTAATTATTCTGGTTTAATTTCAATGATAAAAACAAAAAATTTTTGAAAGTGTGCATATTAGGAACCACCTGTCCCTATTATGGACAGGTTGCTACTTATTGACCTTCTACACAGGGTGTATGGAAGAACCACTCTTCCATGGGATTTTAGAGGAGAGGGGATAAAAAAAATATTTCTTAAAGTATTGCGGGGGAGGGGGGCACAGTAAATATCTTCAGAACATGCACTTCGTAATGTTATATACGAATACTATAATTAAGATTAAAAATACATATAAACATTCATTTACTATGAATTAGCTAAATAAAATTACATAAACAGATAATTATTTTACAAATTTCTGAATCTGAAGATTCACTTGCTGTTCTTCCAATGTGGACATAAGGTGTCCATAATGGGAACAGGGCGTAGTTTTACTTAATCTTGTAATAAATAAACAAAGAAAATATTTTTAAGCAATATACGCATTAGCAAACGAAAATATTTTTTATCCGCTTTCTAAAACACTCCACTTTTTAATATTTAAAGTAATTTTACCATATCTAGTAAGAATTTAAACTTAACCTGTAATCAAGATCAGCACACCATGAAAACACAAATTTCCTTCAAAATGGCAAACAGCGCGCTTTTTTGCACTTTCCAGACTAAATTATCTTTTAAACTGCTTTTCTTCAAGAACATGTAGCGCCAACACTCGATCAAGTTTCTTACTGTTTAAGATATTAGGGGTGTCCATATTGGGAGCCTGTCCATATTGGGTACAAGTACCTTACTAAAAAATTTTGTAACTAGTTTTAGTAGTTGATCTTTTCGCCACTGATGATGCTCTCTTAAGAAGAAAGTGAAACGTATGGAAATAAATTCCAACAAACACGGCCATCCATCCCGGAAAGTGGAATAAAAAGGTACTCATTGCTCAACAAATTTGTTAACAATCTGGCAATAAGCTGATTTTATAAGCTGAAATCTTATAACAGAAAGTTGATCATCATTTCGCTCTTCCATACTAGACACCTACCAATACCTAATAGGGTCCACCCAATAAATCTCCGAGGTGAATGCCTGGGAGGAGAAAACAGGTATACCTTCCTGAACAGCAGCACCTGACACAGATTTGCATGGAAACCGGAGTTTTTTCAGGAAAAAAACACGGATTGACATCGGACGTGATTTTAAAAGACAGATCCTTCGGACTGCAGATGCTTGCTTTATCATGCACATAAATATTCCCCCGGTAGGGGGCGGGGCCGATTGAACGGGAAATGATTTTCCGTCACCTGTTTCGCTTTTATGCTAAAATGAGCATCTTTATCCCATTTAGTAGGGCAGAGACAGATGCATTTTTCGAGCTCTTGTAAATAATTCAGGCGAGCTCATTTTTCACGGGTTGTCCGTTTCCTTCGTTACTTTTCGGAGGTGAATTTACATTTAAATGCTTTTGTCCTATGATGATTTTGGGACATTATTCATCTATGTGTCGCTATTAGCTGGACGTCTTTTTGACAATAATAAGAGAGGGAAATATTGAATTGACATTGAGCTGGGTATATTTTTTTAGAGTTTATCGGTATTGTGAAATTGATGAAGAGATATTGGTTCCAGAATGAAAGAATTACCGATTGGTTGAGGAGAAAATTACTGATAATGTGATGAATTATGGCTTTTCTAAAACAATGAATAGAAAATATTTTCCTGGTAATCTCAATATGCTTTCGTTTCTATTCAGAGGTGTATTTAAACTGGTCCAAAGTCTTGTAAATAACTCATCTATTTCAAAGAAATCTCAAAGTTTTTATTTTTAATCGTCATTATTTTAAGGAAATACACTAGATATGATCTAGGACCAATTTATTTACTTTTCTTTTTTTCCCAAGCCTTCACCCTGGAAATAAATAAAAAACGCTTCTGTTTTGCGATTTTAAGGGATTCATTAATGTAACTGGCTTATAAATAATTAAACTCAACTGATTGTTGGGTTTAAAATATGTTAAAAATGAGGTATAAGATGTCCTGTCTTAAAAAGTTTGTAAAATATATTTCCATATTATGGGATATTTAAAAAAATATTAATGGAACAAAGTATCTTTTAGTCTGTTCAGTTATCCTATGACAAAGAGGAGCTATATTTCTAAATATAAATTCGTTTAAAACTTAGCTTGAAAAAATGCTTGCAAAAAAGACTTCACATTCAAAATATGTAAACTATCGTTTACGTTACTTTTCATACAAAGGGATATCTTTCATTTATCAATATTTAAAGGTTTTTATCCTACTTCGATTTTTTTTTCAAACATTAAGCTGCTAGACACAGCCAACTGTCCTTCATGTCATTAATTAACCTCTAGACTAGAACATTTGTTACACTTCAAATTATTTGGAGTGGGAACCCGTTATTTAAGTTTGAGAAGAATGAAAAATGTTTTTTTAATTATAACATAGTATTTATCCTTTACCTATACTTTGCTCAGTAGTTGCATGTGCTGAGTTGTTATTTGAAGTTTAAAGTTAATTGCGCTGTTTTCAGTTTTAGAAATTAATATTAAATTGCATACCGTTTCCTGGTTAATTAAATTTTTTGCACATTGTTGTTCCATTTATAATTAATAAAAATCAAATACCTTTTTAACTTAGTGTCAAGAAAATAATTAAAAGCATAAGAGAATCCGCAAAAAAAATTTTCAGAAAGAGAACTTACCATGGTAATTTTTAAAAGAATATTTTTTAGAGATAAAACTACTCCTTCGAGAAGAAACTACATCACATCATGGTAAAATCAGGGTTGGCTGGATTGGACCCAATGGGTTTTTTTTAAAAAAAAACATGTGAAAAAACCCACATTTTGGACCCAATTTTGGGTTTTTTCAAGAAAAATCAAGATTTTGGCAGTTTTAATATTGAAGAAAAACATTTAACGAAATAACATACCAAGAACTGCAGTTGAGGTGGGTTTTTTCAAAGTTTTCACCAGGTTTCAATAATTAAGTGTTTTTCATTATTGAATGGGTTTTTTCAAAATTTAGGACGTTTAAAGTTCAAAGTTTAAGCTTTTTTTAAAAAAAATAAGGATTTTTTAAAAATTTCAGTGGTTTTTTTAAGTTAAATAGATTTCTTTCAATATTGTGCATGGTTTTTTTCAAAGCTAAGGATACTTTTAAAATTTAAGTTGGTCTTTTAAAATTAGGGGGTTTTTTTCATTATTGAATGGGGTTTTTTTTCAAAATTTAAAACGTTTAAAGTTCAAACTAGTTATACAAAATTAAGGAGGATTTTTTAGATTTCAGTATTTTTTTCATAGTTAAATATATTTCTTTTAAAAATTTAATGGATTTTTTCAAAGTTTAGGATATTTTTTAAATTTTAATGGGTTTTTTCAAAATTGAAACTAGGTTCTAAAAATTTAATGGTGTTTTAGCTTTTTTAAAAGTATAAAGAGTTTCAACTTTGAAAAAACCCACTTAAATATGGAAAAACTGACATTATTTTGACAGAACGCATTTAACATAGAAAGAACTCACTAAAATTTGAAAAAACCCACTAACTATGTAGGAAAAAAAACACATCATTTTGAAAAAACCCACACTTTTTCTGAAAAAAACCCAGTTTTATATGGTTTTTCAGGGTTTTATTGAAAAACCCCGGGTTTTTGCCAACCCTGGGTAAAACGCACTAAATACTTTAGTAACTTAAATATCAGTTTTCCTAATTTTTATAGGTTGATATTCGGTCTATTTTAAGAGCTAGAAAATAAATTGAAACTTTTCCTTTTCTTCTAAACAAACTTTTTGCAAAGCCACATTTAATATTCACATATAACCAGTATTTGATACGGATTATTAATACTCGGCTTTAGATGGTGTGTAGGAATTAACTTCGAAGGTACCTCAAATCATTTGAAATATCTTATATTGAAATTCTGAGAACAATAATCAAATCCTTCAAAATCTTACTTTTTAATCTAAAAAAACATTTCTGCAAAAATAAGTAGTTATTTCTCCGGTTTTGAGTCCTTAGTTATGTACCTCATGTCCGTTCCTGTTAATTATATAACGCACCTTGGTTAAACAAAAAAGGCATTAAATTTTACCTCTCGTGAAACCCCAATTGTCTAGCTTTAGCCAACAACTAATTATCCCAAACTACTTTACCATTTCAAAGCTCATATCAAAAATTAACCGTCTAGCTTAAAACGCTATGTGAGAAAGACCATCTCTTCGTAGCAAACTCTCCCTTCAGAAAAATACTTGAAGCTAAGCTTCAAGCTCATTGTTTACTTCTTCCGATTTGTCTTCGGCACACAGAAGATCAATCACCCTTCTTCTTCGTCGCTGTCAACATCGTCTTCGTCCTTCCAAATGACTATAATTTGCAAATCGATGAAGGCCCAAAGTCATATTTTCTTCCAACGATTTTTGGGGAGCGTTCAAAACGGCGCGGGTTCGCTTTGTCTCCATTATTTTTTTGTTCGTTATTAAATTCTCCGTCGTTTTTGGAAATTGCTCGGTTGTGCGTGTGATAAATTCGTAAGCTCAATTTTGTAATGTGATGAATAGTTTTACGCTACTTGGGGGACGGAAGTTCCTTTTGATGGTTTAGTTTGAATAATTGGTGGTTCTCAAGAAGAAAATTGAATTGTGTCTGTGCTCAATAACGTGCTCGTGTTCAATTCCGAATTTAAATAAAAGCTATTGTAAGGTATCAAACTTCTTAAAGGCTGGTAGGTATTTCAAAATAAATTGGATCTACTAGGCTACTTTTTATTAAAGTTACAAGTTAAGTTTTATGCGGTTCGTATCGTACCCCTTAAAAACGTAAGCTAAAAACAAGGTCTTAATCCTATACACGTAACATGGCATATTTGGCGATGTTTGACGACACATTTAAGAGGGCTTATTGCTTTCATTTAGTATTAATTTATATCAATATATCTATCAATACATTTATCAATTTATATATTTATCAATATTATATCGGTTTTTTAGCCATTTTGTAACTGCACTTTGGAACTAATGGTGAGATAGGTGACATTTTTCAAAAGCGTATATTAGGACTTCACTAAAATAAGTTTCTTTTGTAAAAAGTTTAGCCAAAATTTAAATTGATATAAATCTACAAAAAATAACTTTTATTTTAACCTGGATAAATTAGAGATGACTAATAAAAATCAATGTTCACTAGTCGAATCTACATATATCTTGTGAAATCTGTGTATTTTTCAAAAAATACATGATATTTTTTTTTCAGATTGTTCAAAATTAAGTAAAAAATGAACGCATAGAAAGAATAATAAGCAACAATTACCTTTGTTGCATTTGAGGTATTTCTACATTCCAAAATAAAATGTACTTTTTTCTTTATATCCCAATAAAGACTAATGACCGTATCTTACTGCGGTAAATGTCACCAAACAACGCATGCATGATTACTTTCTAAAAAAGTAACGAGATTCTTCTGAAGCCTTTATATTTTTGTTGACTGTAGATTATAAAAAAAATCGACGAATGTTTGCGTGATTAAAACAAATAATGTAAGTTGAGTAAACAGTCAAAAAATTTATTTTTACTCCAGGCAATAAATATTTTGAGGAGGGTATATTTTGAAAGAAGAAAGTTTGAAGAAGGTAAGCAGGTTTGTATGTGCATGAATCTCTGGTAAAATATCAATAAAATGTATGAACCCCATTCCAATTGTATAGTTAAATTAAATTAAAATATTGTATAGGCTGCATAAATTCTCTTTTAAAGTGATAAAAACAAAGGTTTTTATTCTCCATATGAATATAAGATTTTAAATATTGTTAATTAATCATTTCCATTTACTAAATAAATTTGTGAATAAAGCTTGCGGGTGTAACAAAACTTATTCAACATTAAAGTTTAATAAGATGTTAATATATAAAAGGAAAATCTGATATGTAAAAATAGTTTTAGAATTAAGGTATAAATATTCGTTTAACTAATGAAACATACGATTATTAGAAGTTCTATTCATAATCAATAAATCAACTGTTATTAAGTTCTTGGTAAAATGTTGTTTATTGAAATAGTTTACTTGGTATCAAATTGTTCAAATTAATCTAGGCGTTTGTGAACTTTTTATATTTTAATGTCACATTGATTGTTAAATGTGAATTAATACCTTTAACAGTGTTAAATTTAAGTAAGGGCAAAAAACGCTTATTATGATGTCCCTTTTTCTCTCTTTTTCCAAATATAGTTGCTCTACATCGTTTTCCAAGGAGAAATAATTATGATACTTCATGCAGTGCGAAATTATCTTAACTTTTATTGTTTGTCTTTTCAGGGGTTGATGATAAACCCTCTGATGTTGACAACATGCCTTACACAACGTTGCTATACGCCAACGGGCCAGGATACAACCACAATTTCCCTCAAGGGCGGGAAAATCTGACATCTGTCAATACAAGTAGGGATTTTTATGAATATTTTTTAGCATATTTTGAGGTTTAAAGCGCACATTACATGTTTCATTGTTTGCGTGTGATATGGAGAGACCTGTTTTTTATTGGTGTTTAAAGGATATTTTGAAAGTTTTTCTAATATAAATGCAGAATCAATGTTAAGTTTCGTTTTTTGACCAAATATATTTAATTACATTCCTTATTAGTCAAGATAACAGGGAATGAAAAGTATTGATTTATTTTATGGATAGGAAATACATGCAATAGATACTAAACTATTCGACTAAAATGCAAAAATTCAGAAAAAAATGTCGACAACGTGTTTGGACTTGGTAAAATTTCGCTTTACCTGGATTTTCTGAGAAAGGGATGTTTGTATTCCATATTTATTCTATCCCATGATCTGCTGACCAAATTTTTTGGAAGAATTGACGGAACAAAAAACCTACGTTTCGAATACATAAAGAAAAAGGTAACAGTGAAATATCCCTTACTGATTTTTGACTTTAAAGAAGTTTTAACCAATATGAGGAAGTTAAAGGACTTATCCACTTTTGTGTCATAGGTGGATTTAAGACAAGGTCTTGAAGGATATTGCATTTACCCAACTTTTTGAGGATATTTCATTTTACGTAACGGTAAATGATGTTTCCAGATTCATCAGGCTGCCATACATCTTTAACTGTATAAATCCAATTCCAACCATATTTCGTCATCGTCTACGTTAAGTTTGAATGAGGTGTTTCAACATTCCTGAACACTATTTTCCACACTATGGTAAACTAACTCTTGTTATCCCATTCAGTACCAGCCTTTGCAGTATAAAGCTATTTTCTGATTAGTCATTATATGGTAGCCTATGAGTTTTAAAATATATCCTAGAAAAGTAGAGATTTGCGTTCTTCCCTTTCATCTATCACCTTAATCGCAAGTAAATGTCCAATGATTCCGATCATAGATAAGCTATTCTATTCTAGTGTATTCTTTTAAGCTCTTTAATTTAGGAGAAACTGTTTACGTACATACGTAATAATCAGGATTGGAGTTGTTGATTTTGATGGCACCATGAAAGGAAAATACCTACTTTTCTGACCTACCACTCAATAAGTTTTCAGGGACTAAGCTTACCAGTCAAATGTTCAGCATCTCCATTTAAAACAATTGAGAAGGATCCTTCCAAAAATATCCGACTCTTCCAAAAATATCCTTCCAAAACGATCCAACTCTGTTAAGTATCCTCCAATTGCGTTGCTGGATCCTCTAATGGGTTTATTTCCTTTCCTTGGAAAATCCCAAGTTTCACAACCAAAGCTACATCTTATGGCCATGTACTTCCCTTTGCCCACTTCACAATGTGGCCCGAAAATCCACGGCCAACTTTGCTCTATGGGCTGGCCCACAGAGGAAAAGCGTAATATAAGATAAAGGTTCAAAACGCTGTTTTTAAATGCCATCGTATGATAGAGGACAGCATTGAGAATATCTGAGACATACAATTTGGACTTTCGAATGGGTATTAAAAAATTCAAAGATTGATATTATATCCATCCTCCTCTTGAGACGTGACATGGGAGGAGGTAGTTTGATACGAATCCAGTGACACCAAGGCCCCTATCACATGGCATACACCGTGGGTTTTTTTTCATTATCGTCAATGGCCATTGACGATCTTGGTACTCTGTAGCATGGCCATTGGCCGTACTTCTGGTAGATCTTAACTTAGGCTTTTGTGAAACGGTGATGGGTACTAGGCATATATTATACTAGGCATATATTGAAGATTGAAGATCTTAACTCAATCCAGTTCCCTACTCTGTGTTAGAACTGACGTTCTTTCCTCCTGTCTTACAGAAGACAAGAACTTCATCCAGCAGAGCGCCGTACCCCGCCGCTGGGACTCGCACGGGGGCGAGGACGTGCCGGTGTACGCCCACGGCCCGATGGCCCACCTCTTCCGGGGCGTGTTCGAGCAGACGTACGTCCCCCACGCCCTCGCCTACGCCGCCTGCATCGGCCCTCAGAAGGACGACTGCGAGCGCAGGAGGCAGTCCTACCACCGCCAGCTCATCGAGTGCCCCTCCCCTCACATCGTCGAGAGGGACCTCCGCTCCTCCTCCTACGCGAGGTCAGTCGGCTGGTTGGCCGCAGACTCAGGGGTTCTCCTCCAATCAGTGGCCGTGGTCCTGCACCTCCTCCTCAGGACGTGAAGAGGATCCGCCTACTGCATTGTGTATTAGACATGGATCCGAGACAACTTTATGGACTATCGTCCTGAGTATATAGTATATGTAATCGAGCCGTCTTGAAAGGCTGTGGCGGTTATGTGGACTATCATCCAGTCCGAGGAGATTATTGTATGGTGATCTGTGTGGAACCTTATTCTCAGTATAATAACGTATTGAAGTCGTCTTTCTCTAAGTATCTATATTTTGACTACATGGACTACTATTTAGTGCAAATGAACTATGATGTGGTGTTAGAAAGCCATATGGATTGATCTGAAAATTTATCAAAAATTGTGAACTATGTGGATTACCATCCAGTAAAAATAGACATTCAGATGGTGAAAGTGTTTAACCTAAAATGAACCGTCTTGGGATATATCTGTTGACTGTTGGTATTGTAAATATGAGTCAACGAGGTGAGGAAAACTCCATAATTGATTATTTTCTGTTTTAGTGCTGTTCAATATCTACTAAAGTCAATCAGGACTACTGTTTATAAGTCTTGAAAGACTTATGGCGAGACTGTAGAAAGTAATACGATTGAACCACTCAGCTGTCCTGAAGATTTTCAAGACATTGTATGAAAGACTATGTGGGACTATGGACTACAGTAAATATTTAAAAAAAAGATAGACGAATCAATGAACTGTTTAATGGTCCTCTGAGATCACATGGATTATTATCTACCACGTATTATATTTCCATTTATGAAGGCTGTGTAACTATGCACTTAGCTTCAGGGGTTGTTCGACGGATATTTAATAAACTATAATGAAATTCATTAAAAGCATGAGTGAATTGTAACTACTGTTCACCACTCTGAGGAGTTTATCGATAAGAAAACTGTCTTCAATGGCTATAAGAATTAATGTATTCTGTGTTATATTTTATATGATCGAATTTTTGTTGGACTTCATTATGGGCGCTTGATTTCAAGAACGTTCGTGATCTTTAAGGTACTATGATAACTATACTCACTTGCCCGGAAATAATATTGTAATAACTGAAGATTGAACCGTCTTGGACTTAAGACTTCATAAACTAGCTAATATAGCGCTATAAAATCTCATAATCAAAATGCATATATTGAAGGTTTTAATGAAACTTTGGTAGAAAAAACTTGCTACTGATAAGTCAGCTATATACCGACAAAATGACTATATGGACTGTAAATTGATATAAATTATTGTAAATAAGTCTTAATTATACCACAAAGAAACTGAAGATGTGCCTGTCAGTTAACTTATTTCGAGGAGGATACAATTTGTATTGATCATTTCAAAGCTTAATTTTGGGTTACATAGTAATATGTTGTAATACCCTTATAACATAATGATTGTATTTATGAAGATATTAAAGTTTATGAGAGAGGGAAAGAGAGGTTTAGATTTTTTGGAGTAAAATATTAAAGGCTGTCATTGAAAAGCTAAGATAAAACATTGAAATAATGTTGGATTATCGTATTATACAGAATGCGCTTTTCTGGCTTTTTTATAAGCTAGTTCTCAATGATTTTTTTAAAGAAAAAGAAATTCAGTAAATAGTATAAAATAATTTATTTTGGCAAAGTAAAGGGACGAACTGAAATTGTACGGAAACATAATAAAAAAACAAATATAAAAAACGTTGTAGAAGGACAAATATTGGGAACTCGAAAGAATGATCTTGCATGTCAAGTCAGGAGGTTTGGAGGTTGAAGATAAAAATAATTACAGATAATCATCTGAAAACATAGCTTTTTATCTTTAATTCTTGAATTAAGTTTGAGGTACCTCCTAAATAAAGTCAGAAGTCAGACTATTTTAGAATAAGGTAACCTTTTACAAACTAAGCGTCTTAAACATAATTTAAACCTATAAATCCTCCTTTGGACCCCAATTATCTACCAATACCTCTCAATACACTGTCAATTGCTTTTCAGAACTGACGTAATGCCATGTGATATTTCATCTTGGTGAACAGCTATTAAATTTTTTTATAATAGAAAATGTTTTGAAGGTGAAATAAAATGCTTCCATACTAAGTTTAATGACATTAAATTTAAAAACAACTTTTATAAAAGCAATATTTCCATAATGTTTTTGAGTTATACTATATCTACAACTAACTGTAAATTAAGGTGATTGAAAATTTATGAAGTAAATGAACTGTGACCCGTTAAGGAACTGTTAACAGTGACCAACCTCAATTTAAGTTGTATGAATGTGCAAGGAACAAACATTTGAAACTTAAGTTGCATGATAACTCCCTACTGATTACAAGTTTTTAATTTAATTAACCAAGGTGATTGATTGATGAATTGCTGTTGATCAATTTTACTTCCTTAACTTTTGTCTAAGATTTAAGCGTTTCATACTTCCTGTGACATCTTTTGACGAGTAAAAGATTGTTCTACTTACTTAAAATGCAAAGTAACTGTATGTTATCACTTTGTTATTTTCTGAATCAAGCGCTTGCATGTAGTTGGTCGACTTAATTTGTATTTGTAAGTTGAAACTCCTTCAGAGGGATTTCCTCAATGGTACTCATTTTAGGCATTTTATGTTTTGGGAACCTAATAAAAAACATGGTTGGGAGAATATAATGTTTAACTGGGAAAAAATTGCTCCAAACCTTTTATTTCGACTCTACTCGATTACTTAATGGTAAAATTACAGGTTACCAAAATAGGATAACATGAAGAAGTGTTAGTGACCGTAAAAATCATAGAAATCAAAATTCCTATGAATTTTGTTTTGTGAAAGTAAATAAACTCTTACTATTTTAATCGGTCATCTTAAAAAGAAATTTTCGTTTTCTCATTTAGTTAATCTAGTAGACTGAAAATCAGTTGAAAAACCTTTTGAAGCAATTTCTTCCCGGTTTGGCCCCCATTTTTAAGCAGTATCTCCCCTACTATACTCTGTTCATTTTGAACTGGCGCCCGAAAATATTTCCTTCCCCACCACCGATCGGTAACCATAGCAACTATCAACTTCACAGCGACGAAGAAGGCTTACTATTGGCCACACGAAGAGCGTTGTAGCCATGGTTACACATCTAGCGAGGGGGAAAGCACTATTCTTCAGGCGCCAGTTCAAAATGAACAGAGTATAGCAGCAAGACCATTATATTTTGATGCCAGATAAACCTGTTGCTTGAAGGATGTTTAAACTTTACTTATAAACCCTAATGCTCATTATTAGTGAATATCGTATGAGCCTAAACTCGTCTTATTCTCTTAAAATGAATCAATGATTAACCTGATACAGAATAAATACACTAAAGTTAGTTTAAATATTGAATGTCTTAGGTCTTAATTTTTAAGAGATCCTACGTAATCCAAAATTACAGTTATTTTGCTAAAACCTGCTGAACGAAATTAATCTTTCTCAACCACAAACTGCTTCTAGAATTCCTAAGATTTCCTTTTAATCTATTTTTCAATTAATTAGTTAGAGTGAATTGTTTCAAATTTTGTTCAACAACGTTTTAATGTATAGCATAAAGGATGTAAAACAGTTAATAAAATAAAGTGCATGGTAGTTTTTGTTTAGTTTACCGAAATTTAATCATGTTTAATTAAAATAATTTTTAAGCTCATTAAGCTCGAATAATTTTCACTTATGAAGGCGTGCTCAATACATAGGCTTCCACTTTTAAATAAACAGATAATTTTTTTAAAATCATTTAATAACATTAACACTTTTTTTTTAAATTCCTTTAAAGTGGTTCTACTTGGTTATTCTTATTGGTATTCTTGGTTCTAATTAGTAAATAAGTTTTCTACTCTAGTTTATTTAATTTTACTATCAATTAATTTTAAAAATCCTGTTAAAATATGAAAATATTTTAAGCTTGGGTCAAAGTTCATTTAATAATAATTTATGTGTTGAAAATATTAAGATAATTACTTAGTTATGAACTTTTGATTATTATTCTTTAGATACTTTTAAGGGTTAAAATTCAACCTTTTTAATGTGGTAAACATGAACTAATAATACAGTAGACTAGATCTTAAGTGAGACATTTTTTAGAAATTTTATTAGGTACGTTTTCTTATATCTTAAACTTTGTTACAACAACTAATGGATAAATTATTTTAAAATACAATTATTGATGAGTATCTTAAAAACAACCGTGTACAATCATCTTATGCTAAAGATTTATATGTACAGATAGAAAATAGTGAATATCATCATAATAGTGTGACATATCATGTTTAATGTATCATAATTACACAAAAAATATATAAATTGTTTCAAGTTGTTAGTCTTATCTACAGAGTATGTTACTCTATTGATGGCATATAATAATGCATAGTGTTTGAAATAAAACTGATTGTTTCGTACATTTATCGTCTTAAATTTTTTTATTTACAGTTAGTCTCTTTTAGTGAATAGAAAAGTTTCCTTCTAAAAATAAAGTATCGGAGGGGGGTTCTCTCCTATATTCCTAGAAATATTTTTTATTTCCAATTATTTTGTAAGTACCTTTAAACGTAGGGAAAGGGGTTCAAAACTGGAAAGGAGGAACTGCATAAATGTTTCACGCATAATATTCGGCGTTTTTCTTCGTATTTTTCTGAAAAAATTTTCAACTTCAACAAAATAAAGATAAAGCAATGAACACTGGAGAAAAACACTTATCATGTACTTTATAATCCAATACATATTGTTTGATATCAATAGACTACTCTTAATTTAAAGAGAATTGAAGCTGACATCAACAAGTGTCAGTGTGGTGCATGCTCACAGACGATGCGTGACTTAAACTCCAACCACGCACAAAACTAATTTCTACGCTATTCATTCATTAAAACAGGTCCAGCGTTACGACACCAAACTCAAACTCTCATTTAAATCAAGTTTTCACTCTTAAAAGTATTTCAAACAATGCTCCCTTCACACATAATTCAAGAAAGGGGCTAAAAAACACTCCATGGTGCATTGAGAGTAATTAAAAAAACCTCGAGCTCGGACACTGAATAATGGTGGTTATTAGGAAAACGTACTTCTGCCTTTGGAGAACAAAACGAAATTAATGAGAAGAAGAGTTCTCAGAACTCCACACGCTTTGTTCATTTGAAAACAATTCATTTCGTCATTAAAACATGACTTTGGCTGTATTTTAAATCACCCTTTTAAAGGGAACGGGTCTGAAAAGGACATCCCTGAGGAATTAAGATGATGATGATGATGGGGGGTTTCATTGATTTTAGCTTACTTGTAAATATGTAACAAACTATAATTGGGGCGCCGTTACGTCTTTTAAAATTACTTGTCGAAGTTTCTCGTTAAGGATACAGCAAAGGGAGATGGTTCTCTATTTGTAAAAATTTATTTAAGTACTGCCAAATAGCACCGGTTGACAGTATAAAATAGTCGTGTATAATAAGATGAGAATGAAATAAATCTCATTTATATATATTGAAATCTGAGTAATAAATCAAAATAAAGTAAAACAAGGTACATTTTCAAGAAATTTTAAAGTGGAAATTTTGCTTAAAATTGTAACATATAAGTATTCTTAGAGACGGACACTTAACTGATTGCTTAGATGAATATGACTAACACTTGCGAGTGAATTCTATCTAAAAAATAAATTATCTTTATTCGTTTTATGAAGTAGACTTTATTTCCTTTGAGGTATGCATTTCAACTGGAGGAACTTAAAATATTTTTGCATGTCAATATTTCTTAGTGAATCTAATAAAAGTGGGATTAATATTCATGGTACAATATTCTCCAATTAATAATTTTAGCGTGATTTATGATTCCCTGATTTCTTTGCGTCTGTGTTTTACAGACAACTCTCAGACTTCTTCAAGCAATGAATACAAAAGTCCGCTGAGATAAGTTTGTGTAGCCATCTCTCAAAGGAATTACGTTTTACTTTATTTTACGTCAAACAGACTTACTGAGGTATAAAAGATGCAAGGCATGTTATGAAGGCTAAATGAAACAGTATTATTCCATTAATTATACATGATATTCTTTCTATGCATAATTATTTTCCTTTGTCACGTTTGACATGTGTTTCCTGAAAAATAACATAGTCTAGGAAAGATTTATGCATATATTTCTGCACAGACACAAGGGATTAGGAAAACATATTCTTAGATGGGCAAAATATAAATCAGAAGTTTTGGTAAAAGGTTCTTGAAAAGTTTAGGATTTTAATAAAATATCCCTTTTAACTATTTGTTGACATATTTGTGTTTTAAGAGTTATTAATCAGTGATTTTAATGTAAGGGTTTTTTTTTCGTTTTTTATTCAATTGTTTCTAAAGACGGCTTACAAGTAGAACAAAATGCACCTCTGCGGAAAATTCTGAAAATATCAAATAATGTGCTACAAGCATATTCGGGATATTTGAATTTTTTTTTCAAGCTATGAAAATCTTACTTAATTCCTTATCAATACTTGTAAAACATGTTTTTTAAATCTATATGGCATTAACAATCCTGGTAGCAAAGATATTCGGTGAAGATCCATGTCTACTAACTAACAGATCTCACCAGAGATTAAAAAAATCACACACACACATTTATTTTCCTTTCCTTAAGATATTTTTATTCTATTATAAAACTTAGTGAACTTCTCTAGATTTCCTCTCTAATACCTACTACCAGATATAACTATTTTAGAATGATTTTTTGCCTTTTTCACGTAGTTTGGATCCAAATAAAATAAAAATTCAAAAAAAATAATTAAAAATAAAATTTTTTTAATTTTCTTAATTTGAAACTGGGGACTATATCTAAAATTTATAAATTATAGCACCTGAAGGTGCAATTATTGCTACAATAACTTAAAAACATTCTGAAAATTGCTGCTTCATGCTAAAAGTGAAAATTGAAGCTAAATATATGCTAGCCTATTTGCAACCATGGGCATTGAGGGTTAACGGAACACAAATACTAGAAGATTAATAATAATTTACTAGGGTTCGCATCCTAATTATTTCCTTTCATTACATCTCGGAAAAATAAATTTTAAAAGCACATAAACAACACCAACAAAAGAAAACGTTAGATGACAAAACTTAATCATGCCATTAATTTTTTTTAGAAACAATCAATATCATTTAACCTTTTAATGTTAGTGAATCCTATAAAAGATTTGGGGCGGTTATGACTGAAAAGATTAAACATTTTTCAAAACTCTTCATACCGAAATACTACATATCCCACCCAAAAATCCAGCATCCAACATTTGAATCCTTCCAAAAGGGGGCACTAACAAGTGAAGAGCAGCCCCAACCCTTTGCTGCCGAATAGCCACCGAAGCGATTCCGAAGATCCTTTGTTGGGAGGGATGAAAGAGCAGCCAGCCTACTAATTACGCAGACGGCATTTACGAGGAGCGACACTAAAATTACACCACCTTTAATGAATATTCGCCTCCCGAATAAAAGCCGGGCCTCGGGCATCTTCGGAACATGATGGAGACTAGGGAGAGCATCGATTGCAGACTTGCGTGGCCAACGTGGCAAATGCGCAGCATGATGAAAAGAAAGTGGTGGGTAGAAATATGTAGCTTTCTCGTTCTTAGGGAAAAATCAGAACACGATTTTTTAGGTAAGTGGTTTTTTTCATCTATTATAAGAATAAAATGACTGCATTTTCTATTTAGATACGTAAAAAATTGTTTCAATAATTGAACTAAAAATATATATACAGGGTGTATCTGAAATGGTGCAACAAACTTTCAGGGATGATAGTACTCATCAAGACGAACAAGAATCGGTATAAAAAGGGGGGTCCCAGACCAAATCCCAGGGAGTTAAAAATGGAGCGACACCCCAAAAAAATCATTGAAAAATTCAATTTGTAGAAGAACTACTATTGGTAAAAACTTAATTATGGTCTAAAAAATTGTGGTTTAATATGATCTTTAAAATTAACTCAAAAGTCTTCACTTTAAAATTTGTTTTATTATGAAAAAAGTTAAAAAACACAAAAAAATGTGAAAAATCTGCCAAAACATTATTTTTTATTTCGAAATCCTTTCTTTTGGTTTGATAATCTGAAAGATCATAGTTGAAAACCCTTAAGTCCAAAGTTTCACGTAAATACAATCAATATTAAACGCTTGAGATCCTTTTAAAGTTTGTTTTTTGGGTGCGCAAGCAGTTTTTTAGAGCTGTTTCCAGAACGGCTGTTAGAGCACGCAAAAAACAAACTTTAAAAGGATATCAAGCGTTTAATATTGATTGTATTTACGTAAAACTTTGGACTTAAGGGTTTTCAACTATGATCTTTCATATTATCAAATCAAAAGAAAGGATTTCGAAATACAAAAGGAGGTTTTGGCAGAGTTTTCACATTTTTTTGTGTTTTTAACTTTTTCATAATAAAACAACTTTTAAAGTGAAGACTTTTGAGGTAATTTTAAAGATCATATTAAACCACAATTTTTGAGACCATAATTAAGTTTTTACCAATAGTAGTTCTTCTACAAATTGAATTTTTCAATGATTTTTTTGGGTGTCGCTCCATTTTTAACTCCCTGGGATTTGGTCTGGGACCCCCTTTCTATACCGATTCTTGTTCGTCTTGATGAGTACTATCATCCCTGAAAGTTTGTTGCACCATTTCAGATACACCCTGTATAAATGGTGACTAATCTTTTGGCGCTTTTGGAACTCATTTTTGTGTAAACATTCCTGAATTGAAGGGTCAACTCAGCCCTTCATCCTTCCGGGGTCGATAAATGAGGACCAAGCTCGCTTGGGGAATCAACTGGGGGTCCAGCGTCGGGCTAGCCACTCGGCCTGGACACACGTTAGTAATTAACACCCCAGGCCCAAATGCTACAGAAACTGAGATGGGCACCACCTGATGGGCCACTAGGCCAGGGCAGACTTTGATTTGATTCCTGAATTGCATTTTAAATAAAATACTTTTAATGGAAAAGTCAGAGTTCTCAAAAAAAGACCCAAAGCCATACTTACTATCCCAACAAGCTTAAAGGGGAAGTAATATACCCTGAAATTATTATCCAAATGAAAAAGTTAGTAAATTTGCAAATTTTACCTGTTATTGTGTAGTTTTGGGGGTTTTTTGATTCAATGAAGAAAACATTTAATCAAAAAATAAAAAAACTTGCAAATTTGAAGAATATTTTCGTATTTGAGGCCTGAAAATGTGCTATTTTCACATGCTAATATCTCCGCGAATATTCACGTAATTTTCATGAAATTTTTTCAGTGAGTTGGCATAACGTTGGCAGCAATACTCTCATTGAGGTTTTTGCTCTATCTCCTTTAATTTTTAAATTAATTTTTTAAACTTTTTTTACTTCGCCGCTAGTGGGGCTCTAAGTCATCTCAATGGATTCTCCAGGTTGACCTCAAAACCGAAGACCTTTCTAAATTCATCGAAGACACATCCAAGCATTTCTTTCACTCAGTTCAAACTCACCCCAACACCCTAATCAATGTTCAAATGATCCATTCAGATCCTAGTCCTGCAAATAAATTTCCATACTCCACCACCACGATTACCCAACGTCTGCATCCTCCCTGATGACGTCACCAATCATCTGATATTATCACCTGTTGATATTAACTAATTTCAGACTGACTTTGACTAATGACTATTTTCTACCAATCGCCTGATGATGATGAATAATCCCACTTCCACACTTCTTTTCTTTGTTATATTTATTGGTACCATGACCAACTTCAAGCAAAAATTTGTATTCATGTCCCTTTAATCTCATGTTGTTATTTCAGGCGGAGATAAAGCGCCTTCGGCGCTGTGCGCTCCTAATAAAGATGTATGTATGTATGTGGATTCTCCAGGGTCACTTACGTAGAAGTTATAGCTTACTTCCGTGACCCTACGACACGTTCGTTCCAAATAAAAGCCGCGAACGGACTTTTGAAACACCCTGAATATATCATGGATAAAAAGGAAGATTCTTCCAGATTCTTTGAGGCCGGCCGCTCGTCCACTTCTCTAAGATTTTTTAAACCACCTGTAAATTATGCTGCGGGAAACGTGTCTCGCCGCTCCCTCTATATTATTCCTCACTTTATGCTTCTGAAGGGTTCCCCTTGTTAGCTTTGTTTCGACGTCGCTTTTGGAAGGCTCTCCTCGTGTGACGGAGCGCGGACGTCAAATTGATTCGGCGTTTTTGAGTTAATGATCAACGGGCCTTTTGAGATATCCGGGATTTTCGACAGATATCGGATGGTTTCATGCGAGAAATGTTAGGGTATTGTGTTCTGGGGCTTTCATACTTTTTTTTCCTGTTTTATACTTTTTTTCCTGTTTTTCCTGCATCATATTTGCATGCGGTCATTAATCACCACTATCGAATTATGAATAATAAAATGCATAAATACGAAAAACCTATCCATGATTTCATTTCTTGTAAGTACCCTTGTAGCACAGCTCATACCAAATATGTCAAGTTTACGTAACTGTTACTAGAAGGAAACGAAATTTGGCCATACATGACGAAAATTTCACGCGAATCTTGATTATTTGTTCTGATTGGGTATTAAGTGACACTTAATACCCAATCAGCACAAGTGATTTAAGTGCTTAAACAAATTTACCTCGAGCACAGTAATACCACATTGGTATCACTTAGGAAAGCTTATGTCTCAACAATGTTTAATGTTGGAAAAGATGAACTTAATATTTTATGGTAAGTCATTTAATTTAGTTTTAGCATTATTTTAACGTCAAAACCGTAAGACTTGATTAAAACATATTTACATGATAGAATCAGGTTTATTTAATTATGACATTAAAAATGGGTTTAAAAGCCAGTAATCATTTCCTCCGTATTTTTTTATTGAAATCTGGATGTGAACTAAATGACCACGCTTGAACCCCAAAACCTGCCTTAATCATTAAATTTTAGTAGTATCTGGAAAATCGGGGGTTTGAGGAAAAAAGTTCGTGATCGGATTTTGAGTTTTATTGGTTTTGATTAAAAAATTATGATTAGTTTTTATAGATATAGTTTTACTTAGATAATAATGATTAATCTTAATGAAAAAATATTTTGATCAAAAAATAAACTCAAACAGCACCAAAACATATCGTTCAGACGTGGCCAAAACTGCCAATCAAATTTTTCGAGGACAATAAGGGATCTCTTCGGTATTTTTTAATAATCGATGTATCTCTCCTTTGGTGAATTGGAGATCTTTCATGTGACAGAAAGGATTTTTATACCAGTAATAATCACAGTGATTACAGATAATCGTTAAAATTACAATCACCAGAAGTGATTAAAATGTGTTTATGTTCTTTTCTGATAAAATCATCAAACGATGATCCGTTTTTAAATGAAAAATAAATACTGCCTGATTTTTAAAAGTGGCAAGACATTTTTTTATCCGATTTTTGAGTTTTTTCTTTTTTTCTGTAGTTATCAATTTCAAACCCAGTTTATTCCTTTTTTACAATATTTTAGTTAACAGTATGCAGAGAAACATTATTATGTATGGTTCTTAAAGTCAATTATTTAAATCCTTTCCACAGTATGTTTCTATTGAAATCCTACTTTAATGTTTACTACTAATGTTACTACTACTAATGTTATTACTACTAATGTTACTTTAATGTTAATCCTACTTTAATGTAACTTTAATGTACTTCAATCCTAACAGTGTTTAATTTTCTTAATTTTAAATGCAATAGGATACAATATAAAAATAACATTTTTTCCAATTCTAATTTAGTTTCGTTTAGCTATTAATTTCTGTAAAACTAGTTGTTCCTCTATAGTTGACAGTATGCAGGATAATCAACATTAAGGGGACGCGGTACCTTTCTGGAAAAAATCTTTAAATTCATTGTTATTTTATAATTTTTGTTGGTTAAATATGTAATTGCCTTAAATTAAACATAATATGAATTTAAAATTTCTAAAAATTCAAATTTTATGAGTTTTTTAAAAGAAAATTCAAAATTTAAGAGGTGTTTTTAAAATGCTACTCCTCCTACAATTACTGACTTACACTCACAAAATTTGGTGTTCAAATACATTGAACTATGTACAATAAAAATTTGCATCGGTTTAGGGTTTGTAGTACTTTAAGTACTGAAAATATTTTTTTTCTTGAATCCCTTCTTAAAAAAGCCCTAAAAATGCTAAAATTCACAACTCAGTAATTTTTTAAAAAACATCTAACATGAATATCAAAAAACCCATGCAAATTTTCGTTATACACACTTCCAACAATAGTCAGAAAAAAATTCAAGAGATTTGGTCCAATAGATAAAAAGCCTTAGCATTTTAAACAATGAAAAAGTGGTTCTGAGTAAAAGGACTTGGAAGTTTCCATAACCCGTAGAAACCTTAATACTTTCAAACATAAAATTAACTACAACTTGAATACTTTTTCAACGAAAAGTTTTGAAAGTTTGTAGGATGATAGACAAATGCAAATAGATTAGTTTGGATTGAAAAAATATTTTTCGTAATTTTGTCGAAACAGAGGTACCGCGTCCCCTTAAAAATTTTTCCCACAGTACGTTTCATTGACAATGTGAGCTTGTGGTCTGTTCTCGGTTCAAGCAATTTTCTACATCTTAAGTCTAATGAATTAACATTTTCATAATGTTTTTTATTATAAAAAGACGATAATATAGTGATTTTATTAACTAACAAGAAAAATAATTTAGTGTACGTTACAATATTTTTGATACTTTTAGAATGTGTTTTACACTTTTAGCATTACAAACGTATATTTAAAGGATCTTTTTTCAATATTTCGTTTTTTAAATACTTAAATTTAAAACTTAGCTTATTCATTCACTTTAATAAAATTGCTTAGCCTTTCCCTTTTATAAGCCAGTTATGCCCAAACCCAATATCCCTTAAAGATGCTAGCTCACAGAGACCAAAAAATTCCTAACATACCACAGGCTTCCGTAAATATTTACTGCTCTTCTTCAACATGACTTCGTGTAAGATGCACCAGAGTTTATCAACCTCAACTGACTTCCAAAGTGAAAACCTGTTTAACGCTAAATTCCGACAAGGCGCAGATGCGGAGTCTGAAGCCCCCTGAAGGGCAGACGCCCGCGTCTAGAAGAGCATCCCTTAACCATCAAAACCCCTCCCCGAAGCATATTTACCCCCAACACGAATAAAACGCCCCTCCCAAAAAAAATGCCGCCATAACTGCTCTCACGTTGGCCTGGAAACAAGCAAGGCAAAAGCAATTTTCAGCCCATCGCATTCCAAGGAGCGAAAATGAAACTCCTGTAGAGATTACTTTGACCACAGAGAGTGCATCGATTGCAGTCCTGCGTGGTTTACACAGTACGAATGTCATCGTGGGAAGTATCATAGAACAAGAGTCTTTAAAATGTGCCTCACTACACTTGTATCACTTGTAGCAAATTGTTATTGGCTTCGACTTAATTGTCCCATCACATCCAATGCCCGACTTGTTTTTTAGTTACTTACTCCCGAAAAACACAATCGAAAGGACAAACAATGTCCTATGTAAAAGAAAGATGAACAGCAAATGTGTGTTAGGTTCTAACGGAACCCTTAACGCGAAATTCAAAACTATTATAAAAACAATTCTGACAGAAACTAACGAAAGCAAGCTTTTAAAAAAGGATTAGATTTACAAGAACCTATTTAAATCAACTACTCTTTGTATACACTTCAACCGTTTCAGTCCTGGCCACTCCAAATTTTCTATAGAATTTAATGCAAATCTACGGTTGCCTAGGATTGAAAGGGTTAAAAACTCTCTGTCAGTTAGACAAGGTTCTTTAAATCGTACTGAATATCCTGATACTTAAACATGATAAATACTGACCCTAATACTTAAACTTCCTAAATACTGATACTTAATACCTTTTACTTAAATTTAGTAAATATTAATACTTAATACCGAATACTTAAACTTTTACTAAATTACAACATCTCCTACCAGTGAGATGACGAGTTGACGGAAGACGACGCCCCAATTTCTGGCTACCTAATTGGCGAAAAAGACAGAGCGAGAAATAGTCATCATTGACTCGCAAAATAGGTAGATGGAAAGTGGGGCATCTTATGTCAACCCGTGACATCACTAATAGTAAACGTTGTAATCTAGTATAGTAAATATTGATACTTAAACTTTGTACATACTGATACTTAAACTTTGTACATACTGATACTTAATACCTGATACTTAAACTTATAGTAGTACATATTGATGATACTTAATATCTGATACTTAAACTTAGTAGTACATACTGATACTTTAACTTAGTACATACTGATACTTTAGCTTAGTAGTACATATTTATATTTAATACCTTAACACCTGATATACTTACTTAGGTTTATACTGATACTTAATACCTCATACTTAAACTTGATACATACTGATACTTGAACTTAGTACATACTGATACTTAAACTTAGTACATACTGATACTTTATACCTGATACTTATACTTAATACCTGATACTTTAACTTACTCATTCTTAAACTGATAGAGAGCGAGAGGTTGACACGCTCTCTTCAAAGGAGAAAGGGTTTCAATGAACACTCTATCCCTCCTAACTCTATGGAAACTCCCTTGCAAGAAAGACGACACATTCTTAAGAAGGGGGTATTTCTATTATTTCCCAGAGTCCCTGTCATCTGGGGTAATATATGAGCGCTTGCTTGCATGTCCAGTCATGATCGGACTCGGGAATTGACATGTAGCGAGAGTTTTCGGCGAGACGAAAATTGGAACATTTTGCAGTTACTCTCTATGCCTGAGGCCCGCTGCGAAATGGCGGATAAATTATTTGACATACGAAGCGGAGGCTTTTTTGGACAACGTAAATATGAAATAAGGCACGTTGTTGGCGGGGACTTTTTTTTGAGGGAATGTCTGGAAGTGGCTTTTGGAATTTTATCGGTTTGGGGTTGGGGAGTTATGGAAGGTAGGGAATTTTTTGTGTTGTGGATGTATATAAGTTTAAACATGCATGAAAATAGAGCATCGGATTTTGTCTGGTCTTCTCCCTTGGATCTCTCCGCAAATACTATACCAGATAGTTGAAGAGGGTCAATATTATCGATTTACAGAGAGAATTTTTCGGAACTGTGCGCGTATAATATTGGGATTGTCGGGGCTAGTCGAGGCGTATCTAAAAAGTTTCAAATTTAATAATTTGAAGTAAAAACTATTCTAATGGAAGAAATTACTTGTAATTTCATGGTTTTTACTTTTTTTTACTTTGGAATTGGTTTTTGTTAGCACGATTACTCCAGGCCTTAGAAAGGAGAGATGAAACATCTGAAGGATCGGGTCAATTTTCTCCTGTAAGTTTATTGAACAACTTTCATAGTAAGCTGCCGTTGCCATATATATGTTTATAAACATCCTCATTCAACCTTCATAAGTCATTTATATTTGTTAATAGTCCTGATAATATACTTGTGACAGAGAAACTCAAGAGTTGAACCTACCCTGCAAACGCTTATTTAATAATCTTTTTGTCCTCAAATTCAACACTTTAAACTACATTACAACGTTTCTTGTCAGTGACGTCACTGACAGGGAAGGTTGTAAACTAGTATAGTAGGGTTGTTAGGTAGAACACTTTAACGCCAGCACCTCATTGTACTGTGAGTGAGAGTGTTCTTAGTATGTTTAAAAAGTGTTAGATAAATATGGTCTCTCAAGAAATATGTTCTAAAAATAGCGTTGTAAAATGTGTTTAGAATACAAAAGTAATCTTATGTTTGGATCCAAACACTATTCGAACACCTTTTATCTCTGGGGAAATTTTAGTAACACTTTCTCTCTTTTTCTTGACTCAATACGTTTAGATGCGTTTAGTTTAGTGTATATCTGGCATTACAAAAAATAGTGTAAAATTTTTAGTGCAATTGCACTAACTCAGCCATTAAAAGCCAGATCAGAATTTTTTTGACTACTAGAGAGCTACCGCCCCCGGCTCGCTATCGCTCACCAATCCCCGTAAACTGCTAACCCAGGACCTTTTGGAATTGCTTCTCAATTCCCACAAATTCCAACTCGCTTAACTTAATACACTTTGTAAAACAATTTAATAATTTACAGAAAAAACATCAACCAACTTTCCAAAAATACGTCACCGAATCCCCTCCATGAATTAATCTCCCTTACAAGTTTGAATATATATTAACTCGAACTTATCAAAAATTTAAACGAAATGTTTTTAAAAATATTCATCTTAATTATTTTTAATCTATGGTTATAAAAATAACTATTTCTAATTGTTTATCAATATTCGGACCAAACAAAAACAATTATTTTAAAGTAACTCGTTAGTATAATATGTCTAGAGTTTATCATTCATATTTTTTTCTTAAACCCAGACTTGTTAAACAATACCGTTTAAGCAATTGAAAATAATAAGAGAAAAAACATCACTATGTTTACAATTAATTTCGATAAAATCAGACTAAAAATTATAAATATTGGACAAAAAGGGTGAAATTTTAGTATAAAATGGCGTATAAGTAAGTTTTTAGAATATGTTTTTATCAGTCTTCTATATTTCATCAAGAAAGTACTTTTTTAAAAGGTGAAAAAACATGTTTCATCTTAAAATAAAGCGTCAATCGGTCGTTGTGATTGGATGCATAATAATTTGATTGACAATACTTGCTTTGTAACTGCGACCTTATCCGTTATCTAAAAAAATGGAAATATTTTAAAATTGAGAATTTTTTTAAAAAATCGAAGGGCCTATACTCGGAAATCCGGAAAGAATCCGGACATTTTGATACCATATATGTGTCTTTCGGTTCAGTAATTAAAAAGCCTTTCTCTGGAAACCGTTTACCAAAAATTTTTTTTTAGAATAGAGAGATACTGAAGTAATGAAATGAGTGCGCGAAGTGTAAAAATAACTAAAAAGCATTGGGATTTGTTAAATGTTTAGTGAAATTGCTAAATAATATAGAATGTAACATTTTAGGGTAGGGAATGGAACATTTTAGATTTTAGAGTCATTCTTAAGTACATACAAGCACGAGTTTATATCTATAAAATGGCGTCTGAAAAATGGAGTGTCCCAAGGTGGGCCACTCCCCACTACCTTTGTGAGTAGCAGATTATATTTTATATTTTTATTATGATAGTTTTTCTCGGTACTGTAAATTTAGAGTATTTTTCTTTTAGATGGTAGTAGTATTAATAGCATCACACTAATTAAGGAAAAGAGCCTGAAACTATTGTTTGGTCAATCATTATTTTAAAATTCCTTATTACAGATTTAAACTGCGGTATAGATATACTTCGCCTAACAAATAATGTTTTCAACGTAAAATTTGAACTTGATACTCCGTCGTTTTCTATAAAAAGAAGTACAAACAAGCAATGCATTAAAAAAATACTAATAAATGTATCCAAGCAAAATTTAGTTTTAAAAAAAGCAATGAAAGCGGTGTAAAATTGCCCTTGTTATCCAAAGTTTAATTACTCTTTAATGAGCACTTTCATTATAAATATACTGCTCATGATTTTCTACGGTGAATGATAAAATTCAAAGAATTTCTTGTGTGGTTTTATTTAAATATTTTTATCTAAAATTAGAGTTTTTTTAATTATTGAAACTTAAATCTTTATTCCAAGTTCCAAGTTTTTAAGGTAAGAAAATAGTAAGTTCTAACGTAAAAGGAAAGATAAAAGTTGTTGATTATAAATTAATTACTCAATATTTGGTGAAACCTAAGACTTCTTTAATCAAACAAGTTATTTTTTTATATTTAACAGTTAAACAATTGAGAATAGCCTGAGAAATTTTTTTGGTTTATTACGAATATTTTTCGTTCTTATAGGCAAATTCATTTTAATTACAGGAAAAAGTTTATAAATTTCGGATTGTAACTGTAGTTTTTGTTTTGCAGTTAGAAGACAAAAGATTAAACAACTTTATTTTTGCAAGAAACTAATGTTCATTACCTCTTTATATTTGTGGGCGTTAATGTAATAACTTGGTACTGTTATTATATACATTTGTGTAAAGATTGAAAAAGTTCGGATAAAACCTTAAGACCAGAAAGAGTATAAAGATACACAATGTTACGATAATTGTTTTACATAAAAAGCGCTAAAAAAATGTGAGGAATTTTAAGTTAACACACACACACATTACGTTCTATTTAAATCAATGAAAACAATAATAAAAGTTTCTTTCTATTTTATTTCTATAAAACTTCAGCATTTTCTTTCTTCTTAACCTTCTTATTTTTGGCTATATATTCATTGCCGAAAAAACATTCTTAATAATGAAATTCAAAATCGAAATAAACTTTCAAACACATTATCAAATAAACAATTTTACTTATCTTTTAAATTTTGTAGCATAAATTTTCTAATGTTAGTTTCAATACCTGAAACAATCATGAATAATGACTTTTGAGAGCAGAACATTTATCAAAAGTTTAATTTAGTTTTAGTTTTTAAAGGCAACAATCTCTGGTGAGTTTGAGACCAACTACATAAAATCGCTGTCTTCCGGGTTATTTTCAAAAAGCTTTTATTTTGTTAACTTTTTCAAAAGCCAATTCAAGAAAGTTCTTTAAATTCTTTCTAAATATAATTACTTTTGAGGGCAGTAAAATTTTCTTCCTCTACTTTTCGTGTTCATTTTTCTTTTCTCTCATAAAAGAAAACTTCCCCCAAACACAAGTAATTTTATATAATTCTCACTTTCATACTCCTTAAGATCTAAAAATACTTCTTTACATATACAAAAATAAAAACAAAAAAGTTCAATTTTCTTCGTGTAAAGATAAACCTTTGAGAATAAGGACCATTTTTATAACAATATTTATTCAAAGATTTGTTTTATCCAACACTTTTAGGTAAAACATGTAAATATTTTTAAGAAATTTACTAACGGACAGCATTATTTAGCATTATTTGTAAATTTTTTTTACTGTGCTTTACAGTGAATTTTATTATTTTTTATAAACTGATAGCTTGGATGTTAAAGTTATATTTAAGCTTTAAGTGGACACTGTACCAATAGTGGCCACATAGCTGATTAATTTTAAATAGAACGAGTTAGAAGCATCAAACAGTGTCAAAATTCACAGGCATAGTAGATTGTACAATCAGGTAAGCTGGTAAATTACCACCGATACCACAGATCAGCATGGGAAGGATATTTAAAAATTTGAAAATAACAACATCGGCCGAGTGACTGAAATTTGATTTTGCTTATTGAATCGCTTAAGGAAACGGGTATTTCGGAAGTGATTTTTTTGTATTTATTACCGCTTGATTGGCTTTTAAATTTATATTAAGGTAAAGAAGATTGTATAAAATAATAATGAATAAATTTTTTTTGAAAATTTTGACTTTACGAGGATTTATGGGGGTGTCCACTTTACCAACACATAATCTTAGATTTTCCAATAGTGGTCACTGCAATGGCTTCTAATAGAACTAAAATTAATATTTTTTTGAATCATTTCTTCTTCATAAACTGTTGAACGTGATTTAAAATGAGTGTTGTATTAATTTGGTTTCATTCTGGTTTCGGAAACCAAGGTTTCTAAAACATTGAATTACATGCTAAATTCCTCTCAAATTAGCTACAGCGTAGGCTTTGGGCTGAAAACGATCAAGTATTTTTTTAAATAAAGTTAATTTGATTGGATCTAAAATATTTTTCGTTGGGAAGGAAGATTTAATTAGAACTAAACGACTATACCAAAAAAACCCCTCAATTTCATGCATAAACCCCTCATATAAGCAGAAAAAGAGAGGTGTCCACTATAGATGCAAGAGGTGTCCACCATAGATACAACAGCTACATCTATGTGGCCACTATAGATGCAATTTGGAGTACTTTTAAAAAATTAATTAAAAATAATTTACCCAATCTAATTAAAATTTTTAATGGTAAAATCGAAAGAAGAAGATCCAATTAACCTAAAAATAGGATGATAACCGTTTGCAAGCGAATAGGTTGGTATTTATTAAGAATTTAAGCAAAAATTTTCCTTAAAGTGTCCACTATACCCACATTTACCTTAATATTCTTATCAGAAATCACATGAAACTTGCACAATACCCCAAACAGATATCCCGTTTATTTATATTGTGAATATAAAATTGAACAATGTATAACAGGCAAACATCTCTTTTAAATTGGAAGTTGAGTAGTAGAGCTACCTAGGTAAATTATTCATCTATCGCCTTGAAAATTAGTAAATTGAAGCCTAAAAAAAGGATATTATTGACTTAGGTAGCTACTTCCTGCATTGAAGTGTTTGTTTGTTGTTGTTTCTTATGCCACTTGGAATATCCAAGCTCCATCAGCAGAGCGTACAGGATTTAAGGCAAAGGGGGTGCGGCTCCTGAGAAAGTGAGGCCCATGAAAGGCAGGAGTCCGACTTAAGCCTCGGATGATAGATGCCGCCACCATCTATCGCCACCTCCACAATTTTGACATGCAACTGAAGGGGAGGGAAATAATCTCCAGACACCTGGACCCAAGGTAAACTGCGCCATGACCGACCTCAAGACTTTCAGACCCACAGATTTAACGAGCACGTATTCCGCATATACTCAATGGGTCTTCAGCGGTGTCGGGAATCGAGCCCGGGACCCTCCGATCCCAAGGCCGATGCCTTAACCACTAGGCTCCCCACGGCCCATGCATTGAAGTGATACCTCTTGTTCTCTTCCTTACAAACAAAGCTAAAGTCATTCATAAAAAGATACTTGACCAACTAAAACAGTAAAAAAATTCACCTGCAATCTTAAATTTAAATTATATTACTCAAACTCATAGACATAGACAAAATATAACTATTTTTCCAAATTTTTAAATATCTTCCCGTGTCACTGTTATGACTCCAATCGGGCCACATTGGTCGGCCATCCCTGCACTAGTATATCTCTCGCACAGTGCGTATGCTGAGGTCGATGTCACACTAATTCTACACAGTGGCGTATATAGAAATTTATTTCGGGAGGGGCCCAAAATTGTTCCCCAGCCCCTCTCGTGTATATTTAATTTTTTTTCAGTACATTCTTAGGCAGAATTTGCAACTTAAAGAACTTAATATTAAAAAGTTCTGATGTATTAAGTTGCAATTACAAAAGGGGGGTCTGGGGGTCCTCCCCCAGAAAATTTGTGGAAAATAGACTCTAAAAACCAGGTTTTTAACTAGTTTTGGTACCCCTAGTTAGAATTTTGGATATAAATTTTCAGGTTTAATTTGATGAATTTAATGAAAAAGTTATAAATAATATAGTTTTAAGTACAGAAGGGGATATATGGGGGTCATCCCCCAGAAAAATTTTGGAGATTAGATCCTAAAAACAGGATTTCAACTTGGTTTTGATACACTTTCCAAATTTCAGACATACATTCTCAGGTAGGTTGTTAGGTAAAATTATTGTAAAAAAAGTTTTCAATAATAAAATTCCAAGCACTCTAAAGGGGGGTTTGGGGGTCCTCCCCCAGAAAAATTTTCAAAATTTGACCGTAAAAAACAGGGTTTTAACTTGTTTTGGTACACCAAGTCAGAATTTCGGGGGGGGCCAGGGCCCCTTCGGCCCCCCCCCCTTATATACGCCACTGATTCTACAACAGAGACAGAGGTAATGATGAATAATCCAGCCTCCGCCAGATAAGTCACCCCTAGCGGTGACAGAGAGCGGAGTATTTCCATAAATGGCGGGTTGTATTCCAAGGGGAGAGTAATAACCCCTTAGCGATTAGAGGGAGCTTTTGGTGTCACCAACCGGAATTTGACATTGGGTCAGACACTGATACGCTGGGCTAATACTGATTGGAATAGAACTGAGGAAAAAGTAGAGTCATGTATGTGTAGGGCCAAATTTCATTGACTTCTAGTTGCATTTACGTTATCTTGACACATTTTGTATGAGCTGGGCTACTAGTATAGGGAAGTCTCTCAAGTGTGATTTATTGTCCCTTATTTGAGAGAGGAAATAATTTTTTTCAAATATGCTTTGAGTGGTAAGAAATCAAACACATGTAGGGATATTAATTTCCTTGAAGTGAATATTATTATAATAGCGTTTATAGTTTCACCTTTAACTGCTTTACTCAATGATTGATTTTTAAGCACTGTTTCAAAAGTGTGAAATCCTTGCCTCTTAATGGCATTATTCACAGCCACTTAACCAGAGGTTAACGAGCAGCTAAAGAGAGAAAAGGTGCTTTTTTGCTGACTCTGATTGGTGTAATCCTTCTTTAACCGATGATTAACCACTGGTTTAAGTGGCTGTGAATAATGCCATTAATAAGGGAAAAAGATGATAATAATAATCTACTCGTTGATAATCATTTGTTGAAGTAAAAACTTCATTAAAACAGAAATGAGATTGTGATATGCCGTTAAAATAAGAGTTACGTAGAAATTCCATGAAGCTAAAAGTTTTAGTATTCGAATAAAACTAAGATACTTTTCTTATTCCGGGGGACCATAAGAGTGTTATTTCATTGAATCCCGAAGAAAATAAAAGGTTTAATATCTTTGCTTAAAGGTAGGTAAAAAGCTGTGAGTGGACTTTTTGTGATTATCAGTAGTTTTGTTACTGTTATATTATACTTCTTTGATTATTTATTCATTAAATATTCAATTATTTGTCTTTATTCTTTGATTTTTTTTTAAGATTTTTAATTTACTTGGCATATTCAAAAGCATAAAGTCAATCGAAATTGAGTAAAAGATAAATGTGTTATGATAGGAGTGGAAGAAGCCTATTTGTCAAGTTTAAAGAAAAAGGTTTTCGAGGTTTTTTTCATTAACTAAAAATGAAAATCACAAGATTGTTCTTTTAGAAATGAAATCCATATTTTAAGTCTCCATAATTTATTTGTGTATGACAGTTTGAACAAGTTCCCAACAACGTAATTGATGAAAAGTCTTTCACAC
This sequence comes from Tetragnatha versicolor, assembly GCA_024610705.1. NCBI lineage: Eukaryota > Metazoa > Arthropoda > Arachnida > Araneae > Tetragnathidae > Tetragnatha > Tetragnatha versicolor. The sequence continues at coordinate 41,310,272 of JANDEH010000006.1, forward strand.
AAAAGTCAAATACCTTTATCATTTTTACTCTTCATTTTCTCAAAACTAATAAAATTATTTTTATTAACTTTTTCACCTCTTTAAGAACCTCAAATCTCTTTTCATGAGCTGGAAAAAAATTATTTGGTAATCTAGTAGAATGATTGATACTTCCCTAAATGAACAACTAATTGCAATAAATTTAAATCCTTGAATGGTAAGAAAGAGTTCTTTGAATATCTCCAAATCACGGTAAATAAAAATACACATACTCTTGAATGTTTTTTATCTTCTTTTTCAGTTAAAAGTTTTCTGGTTTTTCGCGTGCAATTCTTAAATTCTTGGAAACTCGGAGCATTTTTCAGAGTTAAAGTACTTATCGTCACTATCTTTTTATCTTCTCTTTATTTTGAACTTAAAAAAATGTTCTCAACTGAATGTAATTAAAAATTGAATAAGACTGGGTTTCACAAATAAGTGCAAATTTAATGGTTTCATTCAAGTAAACCAAAAATCTAATTTAAAATGAGAGCAGTGTAAATACGTGAGTTCTTAAGCATTACTTCTTAAGTTCTTCAAATAATGCTTAAGTCATTAAAAAATAAATTTAATATATTTCTCCACTTAAGAAATTGAGTTAAAAGACGGGATTTATTTCCATTTTATTACAGTATCCTTCCCGTAAATTCTAGGACACTTTATAATATATTTTAAAATTAAAGTTATCTCAATTTATATAAATATGGTTATTTTCATAATACTTTAAAAAAATTTCATGTTAGTAAAAATTAAATGTGTATTAGGGTTTCTTTTGATTTATAGTTAAATAGCAAAACAAACTAATAAAGTACAACTGAAAGAGTAATTAAATACTTTTTTCGATAAAATTGCTTATTCCTCTTTTAATAGTTGCAATCAAACGAGTTTCTAAAATCCGTTTACTTATAATAATAGTTAACTCGGTAACTATTCTAACCTTTTATTAATTCCATGTTGAGCAGGCGATTTAATGTCTGTCACTATTTAAATGTAAATTACGATCAATAATTTAGCTTTTAATTCCGCCATATAAAAATCAACATCCGATTTATTTTACTTCTCGCCACACAAATGACGTTCTGACTCTTCTTAAATTCAATTTTTAAAGACTGAGAAGAAAAGGTTTCCAACAAATGCATTTTGTTCATCTTAAGTAAAAACCATCAAAATTGATTTTATAAGGCAATTCATGTTCCTGTAAAGTGCTCTTTTGTAGAAAAAAAATTCAAACTGATATGAAATTTCAGACTTTAAGTTTAAGATCAACTTGGTTATAACTCAATTTTTATTCTGAAATAAAATGGCTTCTTCCTTCTCGCTATATTTTCTCTGTAAAATTTAGCAACTTGAGTGCTTACATTTCGACGATACATAATTTTGTTCTTGAATGATGAATGTGATATTAATAAAATCGTGCTTTCGTGAAACCAGCTCTTTTGAATGTGCACTGAAAACCTATTTATTTATTTACAAAAGTGCCTACTATTTTGAAACAGCTCTTGACTTTGTTGTTTGAATCTCAAAGGCGTTTTTCTTTTCAAGAAAATTTACTTTTGAAGTTAAATGCTAGCAAAATATTCTGCAAACTTTTTATATCAAGTAATTAGTAATTACAACTTAACTGAAATTCAGTGAAAAATATTAAAATGATAGACGAAAACATCTTCTTATAATTATTTTAAATACTGATCTCCCCATTTCTAGTCATCAAAGATGTTTTACTTTTACTGATCTTGGGTAGTCCATTATTTTCCTAAGAATTTTGAAGAGATCATCTCACTTTTATTACTATACAAGCTATTTTCTTCTCTCGATACTGTCAAAAAATAAATTCCTATAGCAATTTGATTAAATAATGGATAATTCTGATAAAAAGCTTTTTAATATAGCTTGTTTATCTCCATCCGGGGTCTTGTTATTCTAATGCTTTTTTGTCAATTTTACACAATCAAATAAAAAGAATTAATATTTAGTACAAAGATATTATTTTTCACACACAGTTAGAGAAATTTTTTATAAACCTTCCTATGATGTGTACAAAATCTTGAATAGTGGGAAAGGGTGTTGAGTTGGGTGAAATATTTATTGGAATAGAACAAGTGTGTTAAAGGCCATGTTCATACCGTGTATCGCTAGATCAATGAACTTAGTAGGTGTCAAAAGTAAAAAAGCATAAGAATCCACAGTAAAATATGTGCTCAAAAACTTTGAATATGAACTTATTTATTTAAAGACAACACACACTACAGATAAAATCCATTTACAGTAGTGGAAGTTCTATTGAAAACAACAAACATTTTCACATTTCTTAAAAGCTGTAAACGACATATTAAAAACAAGATCCTTACAACAGGAGTTACAAATGTCATAAAATCTATATAAAGGAAAATTGATGATTAAATAATTTTATTTACAGGATGTGCTTGAAAACAAATTGTTAATATACGTAAGTTATGACTTTTAATAGAAAACTGAATCATACATAAAATATCAGAAAAATTGATAAAAATAATTTAGAATTTTATGAAAATATAATAAACAAGGACAAATCCCTACTACACTTTAAAGATGGAATATTAAATATCCCATATAGACTACATGCAGAAATACCACGAGGATAATTTTTAGTTTTTTATAATAAAGAAAACGTAATAAAGTTTTGAGCTTTTTCTATACTTATATTTTTATCATTGTAGTAAAGTCAATTAAGTTAAATTTTAAGTACAACTTACTTATAAAAGCAAGGTTCTACAGTAAATATCCATTACACTAGCTCCAATCAGACTTCATTAACGTTGGCTGACCAAGACAGCAGATAGGAGGAGATATCCGTTAATATTCATGAATCGGATTTCCAGAAATTCCAGATCGTCCGGGAGCGATCCATATTTCGGGGGATTCCGTCCCAAAAGACGTCAACGAGACTCCGAGGAGCCTCCCCCCCTCGAAATCAAATCTACCCGATCTATTAAAACCGCCGCCTTAAGCCACAACAGTTTATTTACCCTTCTGCGCTATGATAAATTGCTGAATTTAATACCTTTCCGGCCTGATCTATCATTGGGCAATCGATATTCGTCAAAGCTAAGTTCCTCCTCGACAATTTGCTCGCTAACATCTTTTGCGTTGAGTTTGGCTCGAGGGGGTTTCGATCCCCTTGTTGGAAATTGATGTGGGGTAAGCTGTCCCCCGTCTTTTACAAGGTTTAAAATGGGATTTTGGTGGTTAGGTTTGGTTTCAATGTGTAGTTAAGGTCGTTTCGTTACATTGTAAAGCTTTTAATGAACTTGTGAATCATCCTTCATTTTCAATAACCTTATTTAATTGCTTTTTCATTTAACCTATACTTTATCAGTTCATTGTAGCCATTGGCTTCTTCATTAAGAAAAAATTTAAAGGAAAAACTACCTGAAATTATTATGGTACCCCACCAAATTCAAAATTAATCAATGAAAGGAATTTTTTTACATTTTTTTCTAAGTGAGAATGAGTCCCCTGTCCCATAAATGCCCATGGTTCTAGATTTGTCATGCTTATTTTACTAATTCAAGGGTAGATTTATCATTTTCAGAGAGAAAAGTCATCATCTTCTAGATTGGTTATTTATTCCCATTTCTGAAATTGATTGAATGATATAAATAAAACAACCTTAAAATCTATTTATTTATTTCTCTGATAGTCTAAAAGTTGAATTCATAAAAGTTCTTTCAGAAATTACAAAATAAATTCTTATTTAATTTAACCCAATAAACGTATTCATAATAGTAACTGACGACAGTATTTGAATAGGTGATATTAAAAACAGTATACAAGTCCTATTTTGGCTATTATAGAAAAAAAAACAATTTTTATTGGTTAAACCTATAGAACTAGTCTTCAAGCACAAAACCTGCAAGCTATCAATATTCCTTGGCCCTTAGCAAAGAGATAAATAACATAAATGATTGTAAGAATAAAGTACGAGTCAAGCTATTTGCCTTTGATATTGTAATTTCTTTTTATAAACATAGAAGCGGCTAGAATTTTAATAAGACCTTCTATAGTACGATATAATATAATTGTTAAAAATTGCATTTCATTATAATATAATAGCTAAGCAGGTGACTAAACTATCTCAAAAATATGTATCTCAAAAGGCTGAATTTGGACATGCACTGTTTTTACACTCACTGATTCATTTACTGACTGACTGATTGCATGAAGGATTAATTAATCACAATCACGCATCAATTTAGTTTGCTAAATTTAACAACAAAATCTGGAGTTTTAAGAGGAATAAAAAATTATCCAAGCTGAACAAAAGCACTTCATTATTTTTAATTCGCATTTAAGGATTCCTCAGCAATTATTTATTCACATTAAGATGCTTCGAATTAAATGAGCATAAAAACCTCTTACAAAGGAAGTACAGAAATATTTCCGGTTTTTTGTTCTGAAAAATATTTGAGTCTGATTAAGCTCTTCAAGGAACTCGTTAAAGGGCTTTAAAATAACGATTTTAATCAAGAGCTTTTTTGGTTGATTACTCAAAGCAATTTCGTTATACAGGATAAAATTTTTAGACACTTTTATATTTTTAGTACTATAGAAATATCATTTAAACCATAATTTTCATATAATTGTGTTTATTTTCTTGGTAAAACTTTTTCATTCATTTTATCGTCGTATCTTATCTATAAATACTTAGTTTTTGACCGACTATGATTTTTAAGAATTAATGTGACTGTATTTTTTAATACTTTGAATTTAAACAAAAGTAATCCTCAAAATATAAAAAGAAAATATTTCTGCATTTGTAGTCGAAATTACTTCCTAAATCATTCCTCCAAAAATAAATAACGAGCTTTTAGTATTTCAATACTTGGGACTTAAAAGTTATAATTTTCCTCCAATCCAATTTTAATGATGACTTTCTAACTTCACCCGTATCAAATTGTACATAGATGATATAAAGCTTATTGATCTAACATCTCTAAACATAATAACATTTCTTTTCATAAAAAGTTTATTTTTGAAAAGATATATAAAGTCTTTGAAATACTATACATACCTGTAGAATATTGAAGTTATTCATATTGCAACCTTGAATTTGAATATTAATCTAGATGCTTCTAATAGAAATTCAATACCCCTGCAATAAATAAACTTACGATTACAACGAAAGATGTTGGAACCATCTAAAAATCAGTACATACTTTATTTAAAATGGCATCGATATTCGTCTGAAACTATTAATGTTAAGGTTTGTTAGTCATTTATTCTTAAGTTGATTAAAGTAACTTTTGCTTAGTTTGTACATCACTAATTAACAAATTAATTAGTATTCTGTTTAACGAGTCAGCACTTAATTAGAACTGTTCATAAAACATCTGGGTAAAAGTACTACCTACCTTGTTAAAGCAAGTTAGTCGCATTTTTTCTTTTTCTGGCATATCATCCTGCTGATTTGTGCGATAAGTATTGACTCATTACCGGTAAGGTAAGTTAAATGGTTAATGATATTCATTGGTTTTATAGGGTCACATATATTAGGTTTTTTCTTCATTAACCTTAATTTTGAGATAGGTAGGCATTCATAATAAAATATTATAAATGTATAATTGAATAAAATTATGAAAATTTCCACGGTCTCTGAACACAAACAGTTACTATTTATTAATACATTTCACGGGATTGTAGGCGGTGGCTTTAGGACAGGTATGGGCAACTTTTTTGAACGTGCGGGCCGCACTCAAAGATTAAAATGACGTGGAAGGCCATAGACTAGATCAGAGGTGCCGAACTGGGACTCCTTCATACTTTCTGACTCCCTGGCAAAAGTTTGGGACTCCCACGGGAGTCAAATCCGAAGTTATCCGAACTAGCGCGAGTGAGGTCGGCTCTTTCAGTAGGTTGAACGAATTGTACTTTCTTGCCGAGATCACGGCGATAGCCGATAAGCCGCTTGCCCGATAGTGTTAGAAATTGGAGCGGGCTTAATATTTTTGGTTTGGGTTGGTTCTCGACAGCTGCTTTCATGTTTGTTGACCCCTGGTCAATATTACTCTGTATATGGCTAAAAATAATAATAAAATTAGTTTTGGAGTTGCTAATTGATATTTTGTATTCCCAATTGCTATAACATGTGTTTTTGGTTAGGGTCGGTTCTCGAAAGCTGCTTTCATGTTGCTTGACCACTGGTCAATATCACTCTGTATGGCTAAAAATCATTATAAAATTAATTTTGGAGTTATTAATTGCTATTTTGTATTCCCAATCGTTATAACATGTGTTTTTGGTTTGGGTTGGTTCTCGAAAACTGCTTTCATGTTGCTTGACCACTGGTCAATATTACTATGTATGGCTAAAAATCACTATAAAATTAATTTTGGAGTTGCTAATTGATATTTTGTATTCCCAATTGTTATATCATGTGTTTTTGGTTCCGGATGACCTTTGGTCAATCCGATTAACTTTTTGCTACTTCAATGCTTTGGCACTGAAGTAGGTCATGTTGGGTCTCAAACCAAACGCCTTGAAACGTATAACATTTTGGTCTTGACCACTGGTCAACATCTCTTGACCAGTGATCAATCCCCTTTTTCCTCACTACCAAAAGCTTTTCTGACCTTCTCTCTCTTTTTCATGATTTTTTTTCGGAAGCCCCGACCTTTGGTCATTCCCCTTTGACCACTAATAATTTTTGTATTTTTCAACTTTTTGCTTTTTTTCCTCTGCTTAGTTAACTATAGGAATTCCTTGGTAAAGTAGGTTGTACTAATTATATGTCATGTTGCTTGACCACTGGTCAAAATAACTCTATGACTTAAAATCACTGTAAAATAAATGTTGGAGTTTCTAATTTCCTATTATTTCAAAATGTCCACTTTAAAATTTCGGATTTTTTAGCAATATCTGCTGTAGTTTGTACTGTTTTTACTGTAGTTTATCTGTTGAGAGCTTTAAAGTAGAGTCAGCATTTTATGGCTGGCCTATAAAAGCTTCCTAAAATTGTATTAAATCCTTGTGATCCATAAAATGTTAAAAAAAAACAGTGATCAGGTCAAACTTCAATCGAATTTTCAAACGATCATCCATTTTCCCCTTAAAAGCATGAAACAGTGAACCAAAGGAATCATCAAACCTCGCTGGAACTTGCCTGCTAACTTCAGTGATTTAACAAGAGGCAGATCGGATTGGGGAAATCAAGACAAGCGATACATGTTAACAAACTTCACCGATCACAATAGAAATTAACGCTCAGTATTCGTCTAATAATGTTTCATCCTTACAAAATTTAGATATTTTTCAACTGAAAACATAAAAGTAGTGACTCTATCCCTCTTGACAGGGACGGATTAAGGGGGGCGGAGGGGGTCATCGCCCCACCTTTTGCTCTGACACAAGGTACGGCTCCCGAAAAAAACCCTTTTTTTCTGTATACAAGGTTTTATACACCAAAATGAGTAAAAATTAAAACCCTGTTATTTCATAGTATTTTTTTAAAAACTTTCTGAGGGGAGGACCCCCAGACCCCCTTGGCACTTGTATCTCTATTATTACAACTTCAATTGTCAAAACGCAAAAATTCTACCATAAAATCTTTACAATTAGGTTGAAGCGTATCAAAACGAGTTGAATAAGTGAGTTTATTTTACTTCCAAAAAAAAATAAAAAAAAACCGCACCCCCTTGAAAAGTTTCTTAATTGGTGCCTGCCTCTTGATACTTATGATTTGCTAATATCAACAGCAAAGGATATCGGGAAAAAATCAGACCTAAACAATCCGCCGGTTTTGTAAACAAATGCCACGAATGTATTATATAAATAACAGATGCTACGGAAACTGCTAATTACCGCCTTTCAAATAGATAAAAAACTACTATTACTCAGAGTGGAAATCACAGCACACTTTTCAAATGAAGCGCGCGCGCCAGCTCGTTTGATTCTGTAGTGTTGGGAAAGCTCGGAAACCCATCCGAGAGAATGACTGGCTCTGTTGCCACCGCGTTGCCACCGCTTTGGCTCCGACGGGAGTCCCAGTCCGGCACGCCTGGACTAGATAATAGGTATAGTTTTGGAAAAAAAAAGGGGTTTTCTTTTTTATCAAAAAACCGTTAGTACTAAATTTTAAGCATTAATCCGGACTAGAATTATATTATCTTGATTAAGCATTATTATAAGTATAATGCATAAGTTAGATTAATCTCAGGGGTGTAAATAAAAATTCAATTTCGTAAGGGGTCCCAGAATATTCCTCAGCCCCTCCCATCTATATTTAATAGGTCTAATGTGTTCAATTTCTACAGTATATTTTTGGTTAGAATTTGCGTCTTAAAGAATGTAGTAATAAAGTTCTAACTACCAAAGGGGGGTCTGAGGGTTCTTCCCCGAAAATTTTTAGAGATTTGATTCCAAAAAACAGGTTTTAACTAGATTTGGAACACTTAGTTCGAATGTTTTAGATTTGCATTTAAATCTTATATTCCAAGTCCTACGGGGAGCTGGGGGATCCCCCCAGAAATTTTTTGGAAATTATATATTAAAAAACAGGGTTTTAACTTGTTCTGGTACTAAAATCTAAAATGTTCCTCGTGCCGGATCCGGCCCGCGGGCTGGAGGTTGCCCATACTTGCTTTAGGACATTAAATATATGCGTTTTGCACTCTGTTTCGGAGGGCATCCTCTGTAACAAAAAAAACGCCAATATCTACCTATAAATAGACCCTATGTCTATGAAGTCGGCTTATTATGATATAGATATGTCTATTTATAAGTAGTAATTAACGGGATTTTTCGCCATCGAGAATGCCCTCTGTAGCAGAGGGTGAAACGTATTGATTTACTTTCTTAAAGCCACGGCCTACAATCTCTAAAAATGTGTAATAAATAGTAATTACGTTAATTGTTTCCAGCTGTTTTTATATGGTACAGTATACTCTTGATAAGACTTCATAACACTCAATTTTTCGGAAAAAAAATTTAGACGTTATATATGTCACGGGCAATGTGATAAATCGGGAATTATTAATAATGACCTAAGTGGAGGAGGGCAATGTGATAAATTCAAAGGTATTTTTCAAGGAAATATATCTCTTTGCCCGTAACATATATTCTCCTAATTTAACTTGTTATGCCAAAAACTCTTTATATCAAAAATATTTACCCGTCCCTTCTACTTCGTCATATCGACAGTATACTGTATTAATAATATAAAGTATCTATACTAAGATTATATCCCTAATTCATCTTTTGAGGGATATTTTTCTCTTATCTTCATTGATATGCATAAAAATTCATACACACAAGCAAGAAATTCACATATTGTCTGCATTAAGTACACAATCATTTTTAAGTGTTTTTAATGAAAAAAATGCTAAGTTCTCCAAAGTTGATACTTCTATGACCAACCACCCTCTTTTTACACGAAAAAGAGAGTAGTCCTTCTCGAGGTACAATTTAAAAGAACCCCTTCGTCAAATGGAAACTAAACTCCAAAGATAAAAAACACGAACAAAAGCGAAAACACACCTTCATCAGCACCTTATATTCCCCAGAAAAAAAATATCCCCAAACAAACAAACGCATCTCGATCCCTTCGAATAAGCCCTCTTCTCCATCCATCCCGAAACGATTCTTGTATCACTACAACATCCCGGAAGAACCCCCGAAGTAAATAATCGTTAAGGAGCGAGGGTGCCGCTGATTTCTGAAGGGACCAGAACTTATTGTCGAGCAGCGGAAAGACAAATGACCGACAGAGGAGACCGTTGAGAGGCTAAAAACGCCGTAATAAATCGGCAACGTGTCTCAGGGTTGGGTTTCAAGGTTTCGATGATGATGTATAACATGAGCCCAGACTTCGATTGCTCTATTAGCATGATTGATGAGGTTCGGATGACGACTTATGATGGCTCTTTGACTACTCGGCGAGGGGTAGGGAGATTTTTTTATGAGGGGGAAATAAGAGTGTGGTTAGAAGGGGTAAGGTTAGGTTGGAAGGGAAGATGTGGAATAGATGTTTTTTGTTTGGTGGTTTTGGGAGTATTAAATCGTGGTTATATTGCGATCCATTACCTTCAGGTTTAGATGTAGTGACGTCGCCAAAATTTGAACTTGTGCGCTGGCATCATTTTGGGACGTTAGGATGCTTTATTTGAGTTTAATTGACACCGATTACCTCGTTGATTGGGATAATTATTAATTCGATATTAATGTTTGCTGAAATATTGAGGTTTAAATTGTTTTATGGGTAAAAAAATGGTAAAGAGAAACAAGAGGAAAAATAGTTTTAATCACCATGGAACCATTGGAAAGGAAGTTTAATTAACTAGATTTTTTACTTCATCAAGCTTTTTGAGCGATATTTTTAAGCCTTACATATTATAAAAGAAGTATGGAGTATAAATTCTTGATTTGAATAAGGCTCATAAATTTTATAAAATTGAGGAGTCAGCAAAAAAACTAGAAAAATTTCTTGACTAATACATACGTTTATGGTTTATCCCAGTGTTTCCCAAATTGAGCTACACGCCCCACCGGGGGCAATATCATTTTCTAGGGGGGCAATTTGAAAATTTTCAACCGAATTGCCCCCCCCATGTGGGGCCAATCCAGGGGTAAATTTAAAAAAAACTTAAAAAGAAGTTTATCAAAATCTGATCCTATTATTCTATCTCAGAATGTATGTCTGAAATCTGAACCAGTATGTATCAAAACCAAGTTGAAACCCTGTTTTTACAGTCTTATTTTCGAACCTTTTTTGGGGGATGACCCAAGATCTCTTTGTTTTTAGAACTCTTACATTTGAAACTTTTTTACATTAGGTTCATCAAAATGCAAATCTTACCTAAAAATTTATATTATATTGAAAATTTCCCAACTAGGGGTACCAAACTAGTTAAAAACCTGCTTCCTAGAGTCAAATTTCTGAAAATTTGCTGGGGGAGGACCCCCAGACCCCCCTTGGTACTTAGAACTTAATTACTCATAACTTGATCTAGTTCTTTAGCATGCAAATTCTACGTAAAAATGTTCTGAAAATCTTCATTAGACTTATTAAATATACATAGGAGGGAGGGGCTAAGAAATAATTTTGGCTCCCTCTCAAAATATATTTCTATATATGCCACTGCGACCGGGGGGCATGGAAAATTTATAAAGGCTTTGGTGGGGCATGGACCGAAAAAGGTTGGGAAACACTGGTTTATCCCTTTTATAAATGTGCCTTGGAAATTTGATTAAAACGAAATAGTTTTGAATAACTTCTACGTTCGTAGAAAAGATCTCTACCCCAATCAGTTGCATCATAAAGACCAACCTCTTTTCTGGTTCAGAGACCAAAATACTCCACGGTTTTCAAAGCACTCTCCTTCACTTGCTCTTCAATAAGAAGACCCGGAATACTCCAGGGGATGAAAAATATGACGACTAAACCCAACAAAAGATCCAAATTCCATTAAAACATCCTTCCAAGTGAATTTCCCCGCTCAATTAGTTTCAATAAAATTCATCGCCTCACCTCTCGAGGCGGTTACAGTTGCAACACCGACAGAATTAACGACATCTCATGTTCCCGGTATTTAATTAACATTTAAACGTTATTCAAGTCAAGCTTATTATGACGCGCCCCGATAAATTCCCTACCCGAATCTGCAGAAATTAAAAGCAAAAAAAAGTCGCCGAATTACCCCTTGATAAAACCACTGCCTCTCCTTCCGCGAGAGTTATTTCACCGATCTTTTTCTTCGTTAATGCCCCACCCGGGCAATAACTTATAATCTTTGGACACTAACGATTGTGAGTAATTAACAAAGAGCCAGTTAAGCTTCATAACTCAGTGACGGGGCACATTTATTTCCCCCTACAAACAGTTGAGAGGTAACCGGAGATTATAATTGGTCGTAAAGAGGCTGAAAGACGAAAAGTGGCCTTTGTTGGTGGGGTAACATCTTAATCAATTTTATCCGGGGTCTTCTAATTAAAACTTATCGCTTTGAAATTTTTATGCCGAAGCAAATTTGAGACAAGGTGGAAGTTTACTCCTGATATAAGTAGGGCCATCTATAACTGGAGATGGAGGTAGCCGTGTTTCTCGGATTTGTTTGTTTTTGATGGAGGGGTCTTGTTACTTTTTTAATTAAGTTCCGGGTTTTGATTTTACCCACGTGTGCCGCTGGGTGCTTTTGAATTGTAAATGAAAGTATCCATCAAGAGATTCCCCCCAGTGCGAAACTCGCCCCATATTCGTTTTGTTGATCTACTAGAGGGATTAGTTTGAGTTAACGAGAAAGTATGTTACGTTTACCATGCGCGTTTTATGAAACAGTAGAGGTTGGTATATTCAAGAATTTTTAAGTAAAGAGTAGAGTTGAAAAATGGTATGCAAATCTTTTTTTCCCTTTAATGGAACTATAAAAATTTGCTAAGTTATATTTTTAATTAAATTGCTTAAAATAAGATTTATAATGCTTAATGAGCTTTATTCTAAAACAAACGGGAATATTTATTTCAATAGAAAATTTCATAAACAAACCTTTTATCCCATTCTTATTAAACTCTTTTTCGAAGTAGTTCTCAGTATGAGGATGGAGTAGTTTTTGTTCGTTTTATGGATTGAATAGATTCAAGCCGCCCTAAATGATAAAGTACCTTTAAAAAAACTTTTAAAAAAGAAACTATATAATTCTATAAAATTGACTGAAAAATCAGTGCCGAAAAACATATTTACATAATATGTTTATTAGTTTAGAAATTTGTAAATAACGATTTCAACTCGTAGTCGAATTGGACAATCATTTAGCTTATATTACAATAAATTGATGAAAGGATTAACCAGAACTTAGAACTTTATGCATAATGGATTTGGATATCTTTCCATTTTTTCAATGTTTTGGGCTGTGTTAAGAGACAGATTTTACAGTAACAACGAAACTGAAATAATAATTATTTTTATAGCGGTTAAATTTTAATAGTGAAATCCTATCAGTGTAATTAGTATTTTTTTTCATAACACACCAAAACACTCGTTCACAAGATGATAAAATCCACTGTTTTTGTTCTTGTTGTTGTCATGTGCCACTTGGAATACCCAAGCTCCATAGGGATTCGAGGCAAAGGGGGGGGGTGGCTCCTGAGAAAGTGACGCCCATAAGTGGCAGGAATACTGAGATACCATAAAATCCACTAAGTCAATTAATTAAACTTTTAAAGGTTTTTGTACCGTTTGCTGAAAACCTGAATGCTAAATTTATTGATGCTTTTGTTTCTTTTAAAAGATTAATAAGGAAACTAATCACCTAGCTTAATCTTTCAAACATGTTTCAGAAATTACGTTACATCTTGAACCATCTCATTATTCATTATTCTCTTCGACGGAGATCTTGATACCTAATCCAACACATGTAATACATCTTAGATATCAGCAGGAAATCTGATCTAGTAGTAAAGGATGTGTACTGTGAACATTAATTACAGAAATCATTGAGTTTCCCTTGAAACTTCATAGGACAGACTCATCCGACGTAAGATTGTGCCAATCTTGATTCCATGATATCTATTATAATGCACAATGAGCAGTTATTATCTAAAACTAGTATTTATCTAATGTTAAATACGAATATCTGAAGGGAGTTCTGATGCGTTATCAAATATGAAAGATAGTTTAGATCGATAAAGTAAACTTTTAAGTCATCAAGTATCTTTTTTTAAATCAAAATAGGGAAATTCGATACATTGAATATTTTGCATTTAATGCTACATTTTTCTTCATTGATCTTTTCCAAAATGTTGAATTTATAACGAGCATTTAAATATCTTTGCTTTCAAAAATATATTTCTCTTTTTTGTGTGTTTGATTACTTAGCCCCGGTCATTTTAATGATAAAAACATGAATTTATTAAAAACTCTATAACGAACTAAATATAACTTTATATCATTATATTTTTTTACTATGGAGTATAGTTATATAGATGGTTTTACCTATAGTTTACAGATGGAGCTTATATATTTATAGAACTCATATATTTATCCTAAATATATAAATGAAAACATCATTTATGTTTAAGAAGTTTTCCTTTCCTTTTAAAAACTATTTTTTCTTTTCATAAGGTTAATAAATTAACTTTGAAAGTTTATTTTTGAAAGCACTTAATAAAGAGGAGAGTGGGGTAATTAGAAGCAAATAGGGTAATATGAAACTTTCAAAATTCCACAGCATTTTCCTTTAAGTTTATGAAGCTGGTTTTTTGCAGAATGTTTATATCATTATCAACTTTCTTTGAAAAAATAATGCGCTTGCTAAGTAAAAGGGAAAAAGGATTTATTTACTTGTATCTTATTACCTAAAGCAACTGTATATATCGTTACCCCACGAGGGGTAATAAAAAACAAGCCAAATATTTCTCTAATTAAAACAATTAAAACTCATATATAATATGATCTCTAAAATTACTTTATAACCCCAGTAATTTTCCAAAATTTTCATTAAAAATATTTAGATAAAATCCCAGCTAAAAATTAGTTTAAAGAAATCACAAGTTGAAAGTTTTAAACAACCCTATATTTTTATATAAAACATTTGAAAATCATGACAAATCAATTGGTGTTTCTCTTAATTCATTTTGTGATACTAAAATGTTATTCTCACCCAAAATAAACTGAATTTTTTAAGTAAACTCGGTTTTTTTTAAGGTTGGTTCTACTTCCTCTTTATAAACTCTCTACCCCTTTCCTTCAGGTTCGAATGATTCAGGAAACTTATGAAGACACCCTTAAAACTATCCCCCTCCCCATTGTGTTTCAATATTGTTTTCACTTAATTTATCTCTCTCCGAAAAGTGAATATAAAAAATTAACTTTATTTTACCTTCTTACTCACCGTAACTTAAATTAAAATTTAATATAAATTTCAATAGAATTACTTATAATTGTTTAATAAACATTAAAGTGGTGAGTAGAATTAAGTGTTTCTTACTATCCCACCGTTTTCATGATAATGAAGTAGTTACAAACTTAATTGAATTTAACTCTCTCATCTCTAACTTGATAAATAAAATTAAAAAAGTACTAAATTTAAGCAATAAAGAGAAAAATACGATGAATAGATTTTCAGGGATAAAATTCTAGTGTTTCTCTCTGCCATAGTTTTTTAATGGGGAAATAGGAAACGGGGATCTTTTAAGAATGATTCACAGCCCTAAATTGAAGAACAAAAAATGAATTAGATAGTCTTTTAAACCTCTTGAAAAGTTCGCTAAAAAAATTAAAAAATAATTTAATAGCAAAAACAACATAAATTGAAATAGTTGAAAAGGCATGACTTAACATCAACGGCTGGCACATCAACTTCAAACAGGAATTTTTCAGTGAAACAATTATTTTAAAACACTAACGTTTTATGGGATAGTTCTAAAGATATTCTGTTATTTTTATTTCCAGATTTTTAGGACCACACAAAGCCTCTAATTAAAATATTTCTTGTTACACCATTCTCCCTCATTTAATTGATATCCTTGATGTAGAAAGGGATAAATTCCATCAAGATTTATCTTTTAATGTCTCTCATTTGAAATCCAATAAAACTTCAATAGGTAAATAACCAATACGTTAACCCCCATTTTTCTTTTTTATCTTCTTATATTAAAATGCTTAATGCACTTATGATGTCTCATAAGTATTTATTTTATTTTCTTTGTTAATCTAATTTTGAGTTATTTGTACTTTTTTCTTGTTGTACTTTGTTTCACTTTCGTACTCTGTTTGCATTTATGGGTCTGTGTACTGTGTTATTAAAATTTGATTTGATTTGATTTGAAAAATATTCTAAAAGACACCAGACGAACCTCTATTAAAGGGAAAATTTTCACACTTTATAATCAAAAAATAAATTCCCATTCTTATGTTCATAAGAAGAAATGACAATATAGAGAACATTTACAAAACTTCATTCTCCTAAGTACACTTACTTAAGACATAACACAGTACTATTACATAGTTCTTATATTACATAGGACACTACATAGTACTTATTTACATTAACTACGTTATTTCTTTTGAACAGGACTCATCTCGACTTATGAATTCCTTACCTGCCAACAGTCCCGACATTAACGGAGTGAAAGTCCTAAGCAAAACAAAACTTTCCCTCCTCACAGATCAGATCACTCCTCAAACTCGAGCTATTATTTACAACACGAATGACAAAAACGAGTCTAAACTTTACCTCCAACTTCGGCAGAAGTCGTATCTGTCTCCGAGATTCGCTGTGCGATGCCATACATCATCTCCTCACCGAGAAGGAGTTATTAAGGAAGAAAAGAGGCACACTCAACAACGATACAGACTCTTTTCTCCCTGATAAAGCACCCCCTAAGAGCTTATTAATGCCCTCCCCTTGAAGATATAATCATAAGGCATTAGAGGACATTTATCCTAAATTTACGGATTATACGACACCGGTCATTTACCGATCAATGGATCTGCGACAACCGTGAGAGATTTATTAGAGAAAATTGGCGCCTTCACCGACTTCTCTTTAAGTGAATAACAAGTATTTTTTGTTGCAACAATTCCAATCTGTTATTATTACAAGGAAAATTTTTCCTAGACTCTTCCGTGTTATTAAGATTGCTTTTTTCTGGTGTTGAGCCATCGTTTTATGGAAGACTTGGCCACTAATAACGAAGGTCCTGTTTGTACTGACGATTCATTATTCTTTCGAGTGTGAATACAAAACCATCGGAGCGGAGGTGCATCATCAGTTAAAGTCACGGCTAAATTAGATTGTCATCGTTTGCTTTCTTTTTTTTATTGTTGTTGTTGTCTGAGGCGATGGGATTATATTTTCTGTTCTGAGAATTTTCCCGGCGATATTAAACTCGATGTTTTTTTTTTCGTTTTTGATGTTGTCGGGAAGATATTTTCTTCGGGGCTTTCCTCTTCGCGAACAATCTTGAAGTGGTTGGCGTTTTTGCCGTTCGCTGATATGCTCGCAAATTGGGTATTAATTAGAAAGGATTTGATATTTGCTCCTCGCAATTTTCTGTTTCGATTAAAGTGGGCGTTAGTTGCTTTTCTTTCAGAACACTGTCGAGAAGGAGGTTTTTTGTTGTGTACCCGAATATTTTGTTTGGTAGATGGTAATTATGCTCTTCGGTTTCATTATTGTAGCTTCACTACAAAACTAGGTATACCAAAATATGTAAGTTTATATACTTTTCAAAAGAATAGGGAGAAATCGCAATTAGTATTTCGCTACAAATTACCTTTGATTATTGAAGTATATTGCAAAATTAACAAGGCTCTTTAATATAAAATGTTAGAATAATCTACTTAGAGTTTCTGAAGGAAATCTTAACTCCCTTAAAAAAAAGTTATCCCCAAAACTACTTGCTACCATCATTATGAGTAATGTAATATTTTGATAAGCTTTTTGTATTTATGCATAGTGTAGTTACTTTTATGATATTTTTCTTAAATAGTTTTATAAAGTTATTCATATTGGACCCCTAAATAGGAAAAAAAGAAGCTTCTCTTTTTCTTTTTTATTGTAAAAAAACTTTTGCAACCACCTCATAATTGTCAGAAAAATTAAGATCATCCTGCTCGTGTACTCCCCTTCTTTCTGAAATTACTTGAGAATCACCTGTTTTCGATAAATCAAAATCAATAACTATAACTAGAATTGGCGCCTGAAACGGGATCAAAAACGCCTAATAACGCTCAGAACACAACTTAAGGAACCGATTTTTTTTTACAGAATTTTAACTACTTCTGTTTCGTCTGCACAAGAAAAATTGTTCTATGATAATTACAGTAATAACTGCGTCTAATACATTACGTCTCAGGCGCCAATTCTAAATGAACAGAGTATACCAACAAGCAATATAATTACTTAACTATTAGCTTTCTAAAATCTAACGTATATACTTCGTGTCTCGTTTCACTTAATTTCTTTTTCATTCTTAAAAAGGTATCAAAATTATGCAAGGAAAACTGTTGAAGAATCATCACATAGTCAAATTATTATTAATTTTAACATCATGAGATTGTATCAAAATGATATCGTTGGTTTTATGCAAAAATGTCACAACTCAAAAATCCTGAATTTTCAGTATAGGAGTACCTTTAGTAAATATTAGAGGTATGGTTTCGATTGAGGTAGTACATGAATTCTTTCTTGAAATAAATTCACTATTGCTGGTTAATTTTTGCATTTTGGGAAAATATCCTACGTTTTTTTGTCAAATGACAGAAACTTTCCGTTATTTCGAAAGTTCTATATATAGTTCCTTTAAATCAGATTAAGAAGAGGCGGCCTTTATAACAATTAATGTGGTGTTAACTAATTTCATAAACCCGAATAACATCGGCAAGCATATTATACACACCAAACTAAACGAAGATTGGCTTCATTAGAGGACTTGGTTCACTCTAGAGGAAAGAAGGATTAGAGGGGATTTAATTAAATTTTTCAAAATGATAAAACAAGGGGACACAGAGGGACTGGATTTCAATACGGGTAATAGAACGAGGGGTCACATATTTAAATTGAACAAGGCAAATTTTAATCGGAATTGTAGGAAGTATTATTTTTTAACAGGGTAGTGGACAGATGGAATGGGTTACCTGAAACGATTATCAACTCAAGTGGGGTAAACGAATTCAAGAATAAAATTGACAGATACAGGGAATCGGGTGGTTTGAGTTAATGGACCAGACCAACCTTGTTGGGCGCTTGCCTGTAGTTGGTCGACTTAATTTGTATTTGTATTTTAAATAGTGATCACGAGCAATTTTGTCTTCCTCATACTTCTTTTAAAATTTATTCTTTAGTTGTGATTTTATTAAATCTATTTTTAGGAAGAATTCGCGAAAAAAGGTTTTCTAGCATCAATTCAGTGTTTCTAGGCATAAGAAAAATTTTCAAAAAACAATTTAAAATAAATTTTTTACAGTGTATTAAGGTAACGGGATTTTTTATGAAAGAGAATGAGAGAAAAACAAAGGGAGAATGTGAGAGGAAAGATAAATTTGAATGAAAGGAAGAAGAAAAGCAGAGAGAGTAATGAATGACCTATTTATTTTCTATTATTTGTGCATTAAATTCATTTATTTACCATTTTCTTTCTTTCATAAATTATATTTTTCTTTTCCTCTTATTCTCTTTAATTTTCATCACATTCTCTAATTTCTTTCCCTCTCTCTATTTAATTTTTTCCCTTTCTTCTCATTCTCTCTTTCTCTTCTCTCTCTTAAGATAAAATTAAATCCAACTAATTAAAACTCCTCAATTGAAACCATTAAATCTAAATCATTCTCGGTAACCTACACTAAAGATCAAGATTTTTCACGTTGCGATGTTATTGCACGAAACAAGCGATATAAATACGAATCAAATCAAAATTTTCAACTATGACAGCTCTTTCTATAATTGCCACAATTATAACTAACCTTGTCAAAATTTAAACTTTTATCCACTTCAACTAAGCACCTGGAATGTTCTAGTACTTCACTTACACTTACTGCTAACGGTAACCGCATTCTGTCTCAAGCAAGGCTCATTTATTCTAGCGCGTCGATTTTCGTTCGAATCACCAAACGTTTTCTTCACAAATCCATTAACTTTCATAATGGCTGCTCTCACCGTTGGAGGTTCGGTGAAATGGCCGCCATTTCTTTTGCATTCCTTCGACCAGGAATTTGCAGAGATACTTCATTATTGTGCTGAAACAACAAGAGGATGGTTTCGGGTTACCTGGTGTTTTGGGGAGGGTGAAAGTTTAAAGGAATCGCACACACTCGAACGGTTTGAGGAATCAAGGGACCGTGAACCGATTTGATGCTAAACAGCAGATAAGTTTTAGGGGGTCGGTGGTAATAGAGTGTATCGAAGAATTGCTCGTACTAAGTGGTGTTTGCAAGTTTGATTGAAAAATGAAGTTTACAATTATGAAGTGTAAATTAATATTTTTAGAGTAGTTTTAAAATAATTTTATGATTATTTTGGTAGTCGTATGTTGTTGTTGCCTATCCCCCTTGAATGTAAATTTAATTACACCAAGTCCAAGAATCCCTTCGCAGTAGAAGATCGAATATCTCCTCCCCCTCACTCTATGATAGTGGTATTATGGTATCTAACTTACAAGTGCCCGAGGGCTGAAATTTCAAATACTTTAAAAGTAGTAGATGTTTGTCTAGTTATCGGGAGTATACCCAGGATTTTATATTTTTGGAAGGGTAATAAGGGGACATCCATAAATTACGTGAGGTGTTTTTTCCAAAATCTGGACCCCCTTGGTGAGATTTTGCTGGACCCCCCTCCCCCCCTCGTGAGATTTACCCTACATATAATTTTCTATCCTATTCGTTTGCATTTTGTGCTTCAGAGCACCTAAAACTTTTACATTGTTAAAATGATGTGGGGGAAAGGACATTATGTTATCAACAGGTTTTCTTTGTTATAAAAATCATACTTAAAAGTCAAAGAAAATCGTAAAATTTCTAACTTAAAAAGTTGACGTGATATTTTAATCGACCCCCCTCCCCCCTTGGTGAGATTTAATGAGATTTTTCCAAACCCCTCCCCCCCTTTTTGACCTCACGTAATTTATGGATGTCCCCTAATGGAGTTTTTCTGTAGGATGTAGGAGTTTTTCTGAGGGATGTAGTACATTCTAAATACAAAACATTTTTAGAGGATAAATCCCTTCCCTCGCATCCAGCTCATAACTGTCTAACTTTCATGAAAAGTTTAAATTTTATATTATTGACAACTCCCCAACGATTGATTTTGATTTAAAAAATCCTTTTTATTTAGGAAATCAACACTTTGTAGCCCCCATGCTCAAGTTGTGCAGGATTTATTTTTAAAAGTATCTTCAAAATGTCTCGCGGTACACTTTCTATGACTCAACTATCTTGCATTTCAATAAAGATGTAAGTCTAAGTAAGTATTTTGTTTACTTTATATTACCTATAAAAACTGTTTAGTTGCTTACACAAAAGTACACGATATTTGCCTCGTATGGTAACTTTTATCAATAACTTAGTAGTATAATTATTTCCTCATATAAGGGTATCCAATGTAAGGCTGTTAATTATTTCTAAGAACGCTTAGAGAGCTGATTGTATCGCATATATATTGTAATTGAGAGAGGTGTATCTGTTTAAAGTTTTATATATATAGGTAGGTATATATATATATATATATATATATATATATATATATATATATATATATATATATATATATATATATATATATATATATGTTACAGTTAAAGTCCGGAAATCAGTTAATTTACAGATAACCTAGGTAATTTGCAGATTAACGAGGGTGATCCGTTAAAGAGCGAAATTTTTTTCAATTTCTAAGATTACCTAGGTAATCTTGAAATTACCTAGGTATTCTGTGCCCTACCGACTAGACACTCGTTAATCTGCATACTACCTGTAATAAGTTATTTTACATATTAACGAGGGTGATCCGTTAAAGTACAAAAATTCATTTTATTTTTATAAAAAGTTTAAGGTGGTTGGGGGGGCTGCCGCCCCCCCCAAACCCCCCTGCCCTAACTATAACCAAACTCGTTTTGGGGGTAAACAGTAACAATGACGAATCAAAAAAGGGGACTCGGTACTTTTTTCATATTACACAAAGCACGCAAATCACACAAAAATAGTATTGAAATAGGAATTTTAATACGAATAGAATATAAAAGTACCAACTTAGATTTTGTATCAATTGTGATTTTTCGATCTCGATTTGACAACATATTTCAATGAGCACTTAAAATAGCAAATCTTAATGAAAGCGCGGTGTAGTCGGCTGCCAGCCTATCCTAAACTATTGCTAGGATTCGCGATCGATTACATATCTTAAACCCTTGCCCAGGTTCTAGCGATTATTGAATTAACGTTTGTTGAAAAGATATTTCTAATGCTGGGACATTTGCTTTCGTTAAAAGAAATCTCTGTCACTCTGAAGTCGAAGCTTCAACACAATTGTTTTAAAATACCAGTTTTAGTAGTAATTTACTGAACTTAAGCTTGTAAATTTACTGTACTTACTTGTTTGTATTAGTTTGTTTAACATTCAACTTGACAACTACCAGTGCTACGCACTAAATTTGAAATCAAAACACAAAATATGAACAACAAACTACGTATTGAAACCCGAAATGTAGTTTTAGATCGTAAATGATCATTAAAACGAAGTTGAATGATAAAAGTCTTGATTTTTTACCAAAAACACAAAAATCACATGGTATTTTCAGATCAGAATTTAAGGTAATAGTTTCATCAATCATGCTGATTGATCTGACAACTTCACTGATCCAAAAATACCCAATTCGATCGACACTTAGTTGTGCAAGCATTTGGTGGTAATAACAATAATTATTTGGTGGTAAATCTTCTTCAGTGGAAATTTTAAGTTTTTTTAATCATCATACTTAAATGCGATAGGGTGCTTAGGGTTTTACACCATATTTTAAATTAAATTCCAAGTAGAATCATAAATTTAAAAAAGTAGTTTAGATCACAAAATATTTGATTTTTCATCTAAAATTCACTTGAAAATAATCGCTGACAAATAGATTACCATCTAGAATTAATTTAACATTTATTAAAATGTATTCAGTTAAATGAAACCCGATTCTAAAACGCCGATTAGCTACAGACACCCACAAGAACGTGTCCGTAGGTACGACACTTATGGTGTCCGAAGGTACAGCATCAGGTGTTTTTGCATTCAAAGTTCTATAAAAGATAAAATAATTGAGATCTGACGATTTCTAATATCAAAACTAAAAAGTCAAAATCTCGGGGATTCCCCCCATATATCCCATTTTATCATATCATAATCATAGAGGAAGAAAATAATTAATGTAGTGATGCACTAAAAAAAACTTTGAGCACCTAAAAACAGTATTTTTACTATAGAAAATTTAAATAATATTTTAAACAGCTGATTTCACGTTAGCAACTAGATAGCATCTGTTAACATTCAAAATCGACCACAAATTCAAATTCATATTTTTTCCCGAATTTTAAAATGAGGTGGCTGAAGGTACAACCGTCCGTAGGTACAACACTCTCCCCTACCCTTAATCAGTATTATTGATTAATCAAAGAGAAATAATAATCTAATAAGTGAAATCCAAATAACTTAAGTGTATAAAACAACTAAAGAAAGAACTAACAATTCCATGCAATCATTGAAAAATTAAAATGCCATCCTCTATTGAATTAGGGGAGGGTGGGGTAGTAAGATTCAAATGGGGTAATAAGAAACATTCCGAAATTCCACAGTATTCTCCTTTAGGTTTATGAAGCTGATTTTTTTACAAAATGTTTACATCATTAACAGCTTTCCCTTTGAAAAATAATACACTTCCTAAGAAAAAAGGATGGGGATTTTTGCTTGTTTCTTATTACCTAAAGCGACAGAATCTTATTAACCCAAGAAGACACAAGCTAAAGTGATGTTATTTTACCAATCAAAACAATTGAAAATCAAATTAAGGTATTAATGTAATCTTCTACGAATATTTTATAACTCTAGAAATTTTCTAAAAAATTCATTAAAATCTTTTGATGTATGGCACTTAAAAATAGTCTAAAAAATTACAAGTTGAAAGTTTTGAGAAACCCTATATTTTTATATAAAACATTTGAAAATCATGACAAAATAAATCAAATATTGTTTCTCTTACTTCATTTTGTGAGGCTAGTAAGTTATTTCCCCCAAAATAAACTCAATTTTATTTTAAATTGAGTTTTATTGTCTTTATTACCCACCGTTTTCAATAAAATGAAGTAAAAATTAACCTAATTGAATTTAAGTTTTGAACTTGATAAATGAAATAAGGACAATAAAGTAAATTAAGATAAAAAAGAGAAAAATTCTACAAATATATTTTTATGGATTAAATGCTAGTGTTTCTTATTACCCCATAGTTTTGTTTAAATGGGGAAATAATAATCAGGGCATTTTTAAGAATGATCCACAACCCTAAATTGAAGAATAAAAGGAGAATTAAGAGTTCACTAATAAAATTCCATAAGATATTAATAGCAAAAACAAGATAAATTGAAATAGTTGAAAAAGGATGACTTTAGGTTGATGATTTGCTGGCCGCATTAATTCAAAGGGGAATTTTTCACTGAAATAATCATTCTACTACGATAAAAATTTTATGGGATAAAAATCATGTCTTGAAGATATTCTGTTATTTTTTTTCAGATTTTTACGCCCACACACAAAGCTGCAAATAAAATGTTTCTTTTCCCCCAGTTTCTTACTACCCCACTCTCCCCTATATGTAATACTCTCAAAGACTGACCAACCGACCGAAGCATTTATTATAAAACGTTGCAAGACAATGTTGCGTCGTTATAATGAAAGACTTCAATAGAATGCATTGCTAGAATTCTAAATAGAAAACGCATCTATTTCGAAATAAAATCATTCAAGAAAAGACGGGGGGAAAAGTCTTATTGTTTGAAAAAGGGGAAGGACTGGTTGTCCCAAAATGAATTCTACAGATTTTCCGAACCTCAATAAAATGAGGATGAGCCAAAACGTTTGTAAGTTTCCGCGTTTCCGCACAGCATCCTCAAGACTCGTTTTTGAACCATGCTTTGTTTACAGAATGCCAATTTTACGATAAAATTTCCCAAATTCCTTTGATAATACCTAGAAAGTGTGGTTCATATGGCCGCCGCTTTCAGTTTTTGAAATAAAAATTTCTTGGAAACCTAAGAATTGTATTGCAAAGAAGGAAGCAGATGCTGATGTTTACAGCTCTGGTTTTATTTCCTCGGAGATGTCATTTTAAGAATACTTTAAAGTTTGCTGATAAAAAAGGAAAATCTCACTCCTATTTTTCTCCCAAATTGTACGACTGAGCGTGTTTTTGTCAAAAAACAAAGCTCTGATTCATGTGTTGAAGGCTATTTATTTTTTATAAGAACCAAAAATAGTTTTACAAAAATTAAGCATTAAAAAATTCAATAATTTTTCAGAGAATAGATTCTACATTTTTAATATGGGGGCTGTGACAGTATTGCTTTAAAAGCTTTACTTTCATCGAAAAAATATCTTTGTCTAATTAATTGAGGTTTTCAAAATTGCAGCCCTTGAAAAGCTCTTTCACAAATCTAAATTTACCTCATTATCCTCAGCTAAAATTAACTATTTAAAGAATAAATAGGAGCTCATATAACTATAGAATCGAAACTTGGGGGTCGAGCAAAAAATTTTATTGGAGAAAACTCCAGCTCTCAAGCGTCGCCTCCAACCGTGGACCGGTTTCGCCCTTGTTAGGGCTCATCAGCACGGTATAGGAAGGTAACGCCAGAGAGCGGAGGAAGAGCTTTTAGTCTAACCGACTATAACGGAAAAAGTGGTGACCATTGATCAATCCGCCACTATCTGCCGGAATGAACTGCGCATTCCATAGAACAGATTTAATTCCCGAAAGGACAGGTATGAAAACGGAGTGCTTCACCACTACCTCTGGCTAGAGGAATATGTGAGAAAACTCCAGCTCTCAAGCGTCCCCAAATCTTTTAACCTCTTTTGATACATTTGCAGGTTTAATTCCGTTACCTGTCCTGTAATGGCAAGCTGTTTTGGACACCTAATATGTGACATTGTGACATTTTGCCAACCTAACTGATTAAAACATACAAATATTTTAATGACGACTATAAAAAATTTTCCATTTTTGAATATTTGGCGTCTAAATTTATTTCGGATACTTTTAGCGGGTCAGATAACGGAATTGAACCCCTTTTTCGATTGGATAACCACATAAAATGTTAGAGGGATTTCAGTCTCTATTTAATCAAAAACTTGTAAAATATATAACCTATTCCCAAACAATAATATAAGCACTAATCATTTTACATTTTATTATTACAACTATTTTCATTTGTTTTAAAACATTGAGGGAATAGTTTTCTTCAAAATATTATAAATGGCTTTCTTAACATCATAAATAATAACAAAATTGGGTATCAACAAAATTCTGAAGGATTAAGAAACAAATGCTACACAAAAACAAGTTTGGCAGAGTTTTGCATCTTGTGTGATTCATATTAATTTAAATTTCAACTAATGAAAATTCTCCAACAATTCTCTAACAAATGAGACGATTTCGGTCTGTAGTCTATTCTGAAAATTTCCCATTTTCATAATAATTTAAAGTTAGCTTCAACTCAAACAAAACAGACTCCCCCAAAGAACTGAAGAAAAATACAAAACCGAAAAAAAAGTTCCCTTACACATTTCAATTTTCCTAGGGGTTTAAATCCATGAAGATTGTTAAGAGTGTTTTATTTTTTTGCAGCTTTGGCTCTCAACACCACTTCTGAAAGCTCGAGAACAGTGGTGAAATTAATAACGCCATAAAAAGAAAATCTTCTTGAAGTGTGCCGGAAATTAAGAAATTTGCATATACGTGACAGTAGCAAGCGTCTTGTGAAAATCAAACAAATTATCCCCATTAATGCTTTAAGGTAAATGCTTCCCTATTGGTGGAGGATAAAAAAAATAGATGAAAGGACTCCCAATCCTTAAAGAGGAATGATACTTACTATTTTTGAAGGATACGGGCGAACAAAATTAACTGAATTAGATGCGTTTGAATATTTTCTGAAGTTTTTTTTTCTCTGGGTGAGTTCTTTTAAGCCAAAGCACGAATATTTTGTAGGTAGGAAAAAATACTGTGTTAAACTTTCGTTTGAAAAGCAGCGCATTTTATGTAACTGAGTAAAAATATAAATTACTAAGTAACCGTAAAATGACTAATGTATGTTGCTACAGATAAAAACTATTTTTTTAAACATTTTCGACTAATGATGGAACATTGGCTAACAACGCAAGAAAGTCCGCTTCATTACCCATAAAACATTTTTGGGAAGACTGTTTAATTTAATGAGGAACTTATTTTTAGAGAACTTTCAAAAAATAGTCAATTTTAGATTACCTCCAAAAAATTACTAAGAATTTAAAATATTTAAAGAGCTTTTATTTTTAATTTTAGACGAAAAAAAAAGAATTTAACACGCACAGAAACGTTTCCCTCGTGTTTACAGATTATATAAGTATAAAATTATTTATAAGAAATGCTATTGTTATGTATTCAATATTTTATCTCTTTTATTGCAGGGACAGAAGAAGAGTCAGAATATCTAGGTTATGTTTTTAGTTTAAAAGAGTAAAATAACTAAAGATAATTTGAAGGTGCTTGAAATATTTCATGGTTTGAATTTAATGATCACACTAGATTGCTCAAACCTACTTTAATGATTAAGTTTTGAGTAAAATCGTAAAAATTGGGTGTGGTTTGAGGCAAAAAACTCATGATCGGACCATTAGAATGAGCAATGCACAGCACAGTAGCACATCGCTATTTAGTTGACATACATTATCGTGCTACTATATGCCTCTGGTGAGATGAAGGACAGGGGATAATGCACGCAACTCATTAGAATGTCTCCAGGTGATACAAGTGACCAGAAGCCATCCGGAATCAACCAGCATAATTTAGGATGCAGTAAATCTTCTGAGTGCACCCGACTGTTTTCTATGTAAAACTTTCCAACCATCTCCCATCATCTTTAAGGTTTGTCTAATTATTACTATGTGTATCTCTGTAATTCATGGGGTGTTCGCTCTACGTTAAGTACATAAAATACTGAAATAAGTTTAAGAGTTACCGGTTAAATTACTACTAAATTACTACTACGGTTAAATTACTACTACGAATGCTACTAAATTATCTCCGATTAAAATGTCCTCAACACTCACAGTTCAGAAAACATTGTATTTCAAAAGTTCTTAACATATTATTTTTAAATGATTAAAAACAGCATGTATTTTGAAAATTCCCTCTATTCTTTATAAACACTTAAAACATCCATTTAAACAATAATTGTACCTAAATAAAAAGAAATAATGTGCTCACTAAAAATTCTGAAGCTCCTCTACAGCATCTCACCATTAATATTAAAACATGTATTCAATATTTTTTTATTTTATGTCTACAAGTATTGCATGCGTTCTTTAATCTTTATTAATTACTACAACTTTATTTTTTCAATTAATTTCCCATTATTACTTTTCTGCCAAGCATTCACCCATAGAGTCTAACCGCCACGAGAAAAACTTTGAAAAGAACTACAAAGCTAAATGATAGTCACACAGATTTGGCACAAAACATTTTATCAGCGCTCATAAATTACAATCAACACCAAAATTAAGTGGAAAAATTCATTTTCTTAACAACCGTCCCAATATTGTACGATCTCATAAATTTTTCTGGAGGCAGTTTGACTATAGCTAATCTATACAGTATACGCTCATTTCGTTTTCTTTTGTTTAAACTTTCTCTACTGTATGTTATAGTATAGAAATGTATTTTCTGTAATAAATTTGACTTGAAAAGAAGAGTTCTTCACCAGTAACCTCTGGTTAGAGGAATGTGTGAGAAAACTCCAGCTCTCAAGCGTCGCCTCCAACCGTGGACCGGTTTCGCCCTTGTTAGGGCTCATCAGCACGGTATAGGAAGGTAACGCAAGAGAGCGGAGGGAGAGCTTTTAGTCTAGCCGACTATAACGGAAAAAGTGGTGACCATTGATCAGTCCTCCACTATCTGCCGGAATGAACTGCGCATTCCCTAGAACAGATTTAATTCCCGAAAGGCAAGGTATGAAAAGAAGAGTTCTTCACCAGTAACCTCTGGTTAGAGGAATGTGTGAGAAAACTCCAGCTCTCAAGCTTCGCCTCCAATCGTGGACCGGTTTCGCCCTTGTTAGGGCTCATCAGCACGGTATAGGAAGGTAACGAAAGAGAGCGGAGGGAGAGCTTTTAGTCTAGCCGACTATAACGGAACTACTATAACGGTAACGACTATATGGTCACCACTTTTTCCGTTATAGTCGGCTAGACTAAAAGCTCTCCCTCCGCTCTCTTGCGTTACCTTCCTATACCGTGCTGATGAGCCCTAACAAGGGAGAAACCGGTCCACGGTTGGAGGCGACGCTTGAGAGCTGGAGTTTTCTCAAATTTGACTTGATTTGGTTTGAAAATATCCCCCTTTAAAGATAAAACTTTTCCACCTCTCCTTAGAAAGTTTCTACGCTTTTAGTCCTGTGGGGGTGATACCTCCTACTTTGGGAACCGCAGCTGAAGATTGATTGTCATCCTTGAAAAAATAAATCGTAAATTTTTCATCCACTTTCTTACTTTTTGTAAAACATGTTGGAATGCATCACTTAATTTAGTCTTAGGTTTAGAGGTTTAGGCAGTTTAGGTATGATGGAGTATCAAAAATATGATGGACGAAATCTCAACAACGATTTAAAAATTCAAAATGGAGATTCGTATGAAGTTTTAGTTTAAAAAATTGGCTAAATTACCAAAAAATTAATTAAATGTCATGATGCGTCATAAATGACGATAATAATTTGTGATTGGTTTGAATTGAATTACTATCTTTAATAATAGTAATTCTTCTATATCAAATTAGTTATTGAAAACAAGTAAGTAGAAAAGGTAAGGTTAACTGTTTTTTGCCAAAAACATTTTTAATTTTGAACTTCACTAACAAAGCTCTAAACACGAGAAAATTGGTTGTTTTTTTATTTGAAAAAGAAAATTAAAGTGCATAGAAAGTTTTTATTTTAAATTAATACTTTTAAATTGCAGTGGAGTTCAGGCCATATCCACAAAACTTCATTGTTAGACTCTTATGAAATCCTAA
The DNA here is from genome assembly GCA_024610705.1 of Tetragnatha versicolor. Taxonomy (NCBI): domain Eukaryota; kingdom Metazoa; phylum Arthropoda; class Arachnida; order Araneae; family Tetragnathidae; genus Tetragnatha; species Tetragnatha versicolor. Next base: position 41,340,044 of record JANDEH010000006.1, read on the forward strand.
ATACTATTATGAATTTAACTCTTATATTAAACTTAACTTACTAAATATTTACTTACTTACTAAATATTTTGAAATTTCCTTACACAAAATTTCAAATGTGTTAAATATAAAAGGTGCTGGTCATTAGTTAACAAAAGGACGAGTCATTTACACACTTAATAATTTTTACCTTTTACCCTTCGAAACTCAATTATACTGGTTAAACTGAATTTACGGCCGTATTTACCGGTAACATGACAACCGGCGCGGCGGTTAACCGGGAGTGAAACCGGCGATTGGTGGAAAACTGGTTTTCCTTCTTTAACTGCCAATCAAATGTTTGACTGCCGTTTAACCGCCGGTCAAGTTACCGGTGAATAAGGCTGTTAGTTAAATGCTTTTTTTTCTAGATGAAGAAGAAGAAGTTGCTTACTTAAAGAACAGAAAGGGTGATAAAAGGAAATGTCAAAAGTTGTTTTGCTTGTAAATAAGCCCCAAGTATGAAATAAAGAATAAATTTATCCAAAAAGAGGAGTGCTTTCGAAAATAAAAGGTGTAATAAAGAAAATTTTAAAAGTAGTTGTTTTTATTATATTTCTTATTTATTACTATTTATTAGATTATTTTATTATTTATTAGTCCGATAATTCGGCTGTCAACTACTCTGTGGTTGAAATGGTTACACTCATTGGTTAATATCAATATGGAGATTATTATAAAGGGGTGCCTCAACAGGTTCATGCCAAACTTATGTCAGTTATGTAATGACAAACAAGATTATCACTGAAACTCATGTCCACAAACGTAAACTGTGTCCACTAAAGATAATCAGAAATTTAAGCAGGAGAAAATCACTTTCCAATTTGAAGTGGCTCAGTTGGTAGAGTCGCGGTGCTATTGTACAGAAGGTACCCAGTTCAAACCCTACTAACGTAACTTATTCCTATTTTAATGCATTTTATAGCTAAATTAAATCTTAAGGACTGACAACTTAACTATACACTTTGACCAGTAGCTGCGTTCAAAACGTCCTTGATGGCTCAGTTGATAGAGTCGTGGTCCTGGTGTACAGAAGGTACTCAGATCAAACCCCACTAACCTAGCTTCTTATATTAGTGCATTTTACAGCTAAATTAAATTTTAAGAACTGACAATTCCACTAAACGCTTTGACCAGTAGCTGCTTTCAAAACGTCATTGATGGCTCAGTTGGTAGAGTTGCGGTGCTATTGTACAGAAGGTACCCAGTTCAAACCCCACCTTATTCCTAATTTAGTGCATTTTGTAGCTAAATTAAATTTTAAGGACCGGCAATTCCACTAAACGCTTTGACCAGTAGCTGCGTTCAAAACGTCCTTGATGGCTCAGTTGATAGTCGTGGTCCTGGTGTACAGAAGGGGGGTACTCAGATAAAACCCCACTAACCTATAGCTTCTTAATTTAGTGCATTTTACAGCTAAATTAAATTTTAAGAACAGACAATTCCACTATACGCTTTGACCAGTAGCTGCTTTCAAAACGTCCTTGATATCTCAGTTGGTATCGTCGCGGTGCTATTGCACAGAAGGTACCCAGTTCAAACACCACTAACTTATTCCTATTTTAATGCATTTTACAGCTAAATTAAATTTCAAGAACTGACAATTCCACTTTACCCTTTGACCAGTAGCTACTTTCAACATGTCCTGTATGGCTCAGTGGGGGTATCGTCGCGGTGCTATTGTACAGAAGGTTCCCTGTTCAAACCCCACTAACGTAACTTATTCCTATTTTAATGCACTTTACAGCTAAATTAAATTTTAAGAGCTGACAATTCCACTATACGCTTTGACCAGTAGCTGCTTTCAAAACGTCCTTGATGGATCAGTTGGTATCGTCGCGGTGCTATTGCACAGAAAGTAGCCAGTTTAAACCCTACTATCTTATTCCTATTTTAATGCATTTTACAGCAAAATTAAATTTTAAGAACTGACAATTCCACTATACGCTTTGACCAGTAGCTGCTTTCAAAACGTCCTGTATGGCTCAGTGGATATCGTCGCGGTGCTATTGAACAGAAGGTTCCCAGTTCAAACCCCACTAACGTGACTTATTCCTATTTTAGTGCCTTTTACATCTAAATTAAATTTCAAGAACTCACAATTTCACTTTACACTTTGACCAGTAGCTGCGTTCAAAACGTCCTTGATGGCTCAGTTGATAGAGTCGTGGTCCTGGTGTACAGAAGGTACTCAGATCAAATCCCACTAACCTAGCTTCTTTTATTAGTGCATTTTACAGCTAAATTAAATTTTGAGAACTGACAATTCCACTATACGCTTTGACCAGTAGCTGCTTTCAAAACGTCCTTGATGGCTCAGTTGGTAGAGTCGCTGTGCTATTGTACAGATGGTACCCAGGTCAAGCGCCACTAGCGTAACTTATTCCTAATTTAATGCGTTTTCCAATAAATTAAATTTTAAGAACTGTCGATTCCACTATACACTTTGACCAGTAGCTGCTTTCAAAACGTCCTTGATGGCTCAGTTGGTAGAGTCGCGGTCCTGGTGTACAGAGGGTACTCAGTTCAAACCCCACTATCTTAACTTCCTATTGTAACTGCCTCTCTCTAAGCTTACAACATTCTTAATAGTTGTCTTCTAACATAACCTAAGCAATGAACTTTATTTTCTATGAGTACCTGATGTTGCATCTGACCTAGGGGACAGAAACTGGTGACCAAGTTGAGTCCGTTCACCCGTCGAAGATGTCGGGGCTCGGACGAGAGGAGGTCTTCCTGGCGGACCTGATCTGCTCCCCGGGGGGTCGCGGGCCTAGGGGGTTCTTCGGATAACCCCCGAAAGCCCCTTCACCCTGGGGGCCAGCGGAGAAAGGTCCGTCAGGAAGCCAGTTTTGCCAAAAATTTTAATCCTAGGGTACAATTTTCAATTTGTGGACGGTCCCCTAACGGAGTGCAATATGGAGACGGTCCCCTAAGTTATCAGATTGCAAAATTTTGACTCCATTACCCGTCTTCGGCCATTGTTAAATATTCCAGTTTCATTGCTGGATACGTTTAACTGTGACTTTAACTGCAAAAGTTAACGGTGACCGTAACTGATACAGTTACGGGCACAGTTAACTTTGCAAAAAATTATAAAATAAGTCTCCAGAATCGAACCTCCAACCTTCTAAAACCATAGACGCATACCATACCACTAGGCTAGCGGCTCCGCATTAGTACGAACGCAATGGTTGATGTGCAATTTTATTTTACTAGAAAAGTTTAGTAATTTTACAAAAATCTCTCCAGGGTTTGATCCGGGAACCTTACGAACTGAATACTGACACTTAACCAACCAGGCCACTGGATGCACATAAGGGGGAAGGGCAATGGATGTGAAAAGTATTTCATTTTAAAGTTTTCTTTAAAGTAGAAAACTTTAATAATTTCATTAAAATCTCGAAATCCCGCCAGGGTTTGATCCAAGAACCTTCTGAACTGCAGACTGACACTTAACCAACCAGGCCACTAGATGCACATTAGTAGGAAGGCAATGGATGAAATGGATTTCATTTAAAGCTTTCTTTAAAATAGAAAAAACTTTAGTAATTTCATTTAATCTCAAAATCCCGCCAGAGTTTGAACCGAGAACCTTCTGGACTGAAGACTGACACTTAACCAACCAGGCCACTGGATGCACAGCAGCAGGAAGGCAATGAATGAAATGTATTTCATTTTAAAGCTTTCTTTAAAGTAGAAAAAACTTTAGTATTTTAAATATCTCAAAATCCCGCCAGGGGTTGAAGTTTGAACTGAAAACCTTCTGAACTGCAGACTGACGCTTAACCAACCAGGCCACTAGATGCACATTAGCAGGAAGGCAATGGATGAAATGAATTTCATTTTAAAGCTTTCTTAAAGTAGAAAACTTTAGTAATTTTAATAAAATCTCAAAATCCCGCCAGGGTTTGAACCGAAAACCTTCTGAACTGAAGACTTGACATTTAACCAACCAGGCCACTGGATGCACAGCAGCAGGAAGGCAATGGATGAAATGTATAATGTATTTCATTTTAAAGCTTTCTTTAAAGTAGAAAAAACTTAAGTAATTTTATTAAATCTCAAAATCCCGCCAGGGTTTGAAGTTTGAACCGAGAACCTTCTGAACTGAAGACTGACACTTAACCAACCAGGCCACTGGATGCACATCAGCTAGAAGGCAAGGGAGAAATGCATTCAATTTTAAAGCTTTCTTTAAAGTTAAAAAAGGTAAAGTATAAAACTTAATTTCCAAAACTCTCAGGATCCCGCCTGAAATTTTTCAGGTTGTAGGGCTTTAAAATTTAAGTCGGCATTTGGGCAACATTTCGTAAAATATTTGTAAAACATTTTGGTTTCATTTATATAATTTTACATTTGTTATCAAAAAGTTCATAGTTTTAGTCATCAGTGGCCCAAAAACGGCCCTCAGTGAGTAGCAGCCTCCCGGGCATCATTTGCCCAAATGCCCGTACGTCCAGTCCGAGCCTGGAGTCCACTAAGCTTTAAGAGTCATTAGGTGGTGATGGCCTCGTTTTAGAATCAAATTTCCAAAAATATTTCTGGGGGAAGACTCCCTCCCAGATCTCCTTTCGTACTTGGCACTCAATTTTATTCATAATTTTTTTATAATATTAAATTCAACAAAGTACAAATCTAACCTAAAACTGTATATCCGGAAGTCGAACTACGTGTACCAAAACTACCCTGCTCAAAACAATTTAAGGATATTGATTGGTGGTTTTGATACATATTGGCAAGATGGCAAGCAAATGAAAAATTTGCACAGTGGTGGAAGCATTTTTCACGAACTCAGGGTCCTTTATTAGCTAAATCCATACAGTTTTTAAAGGAAAAATAATTATTGAAAAAAAACCTTTTTAAAGAACAACGTTTTTAAAATGCACTAAAAAGTATAAAATAATCTTTGTAACTCCTTGTAAAACGAAAAACGTGGGGATCATACAATAATATTTACAGCTACTACTCTTGTCACTCTATTTACCATTTATCCACAGTTAAAATTATTTAAATGAATGATGAAATTAAGTTGGATTAAATAAATAAATTCCTAATGCATGATCCCCACGTTTTTCGTTTTACAAGGAGTTACAAAAAATTATTTTATACTTTTTAGTGCATTTTAAAAACGTTGTTCTTTAAAAAGGTTTTTTTCATTAATTATTTTCTGGTTTTTAGTTTTGTTGTGTCAAGTTTAGAATTTGCGACCTGAACCCCTGAACTCCTTCCAAGAATTTGATTCCTTTCTTTCTCTTTTTAATAAACTAAAAAGTGTTTTATTTCTGAACTTTAACTATAACACATGACTTTACTCTGTTTTGTTAAAATCATTGCACAGTTTTTGCCTACTATTATTTAGAGGACGTTGGAAATTTTAAACACTAATAAAAGTGTTTTAAAAATTATATTGGTGACAAACTTGTCAGTAACTAATTAATAAAGTCAGTCCCTTAGATGTATTACAAATACAAAACTTGCATGAAGTACTGCATGTACTTGTGCATGTACTGTGTATTACTTTTATTCTTACAAATTTTCATCTTACTAATATTTTATACAGCACCTCTAAAGCCATCTTGATAACGAGAGGCAAACTGCACAACAATGATTTTTTAACAATAAGGTCCTATAGTTGAACTTCTAAACTTTAAGTCCCCCTGGGGGTTCAGGGACAGCAAATTGAACCGAACTAACGAGATAATATCGTATTGTCATCCAGATCTGAACTATGTTCAAAATTTCAAGTCTCTAGCTCATGGGGAAGTATGCTGAAAATTGATTACTAAATTCCCCCTGAACAGACAGATAGACGGACAGACAGACAGACAAGATTGAAAGCGACCTAATAAAAACGTTGTAAATATTTCATTTTTACTCTTTTTGATCCAAATTGGAAAATGCCCATTTTGTATGGTTAAGAAAAAAGACTAAAGAAGATGCAGAACTAAAGAAGGAACCTACCTCACCAGGTCAGGTGTAAGCATTGGAATGTAAAAAATTTTAGATAGTCGGATTTCATGCAAATTGTCTGGTGTCCGGTCCGCGTATTAACATTCTAAACATCTATTGGGCAATGTTAAATTTTTCTACTGCAAAAATAGAAGAAAAAATTTTTTTTCATCTGCCGTAAAAAGGAATGACTAACAACTGGTTATCCCGAAAAAACGTTAAAAAATTTAACATTGCCCAATAGATGTTTAGAATGTTAATACGCGTCCGGTCCATTACTTGTTGTAGGGTGGTGTAAATTTCTATATGCACCACTGGTTTCATAATTTCTTTCTCCTTTGGAGTTTTTTATTTTAATAAAATCTTGCTATCTTAATGTAATGCAATGATATGGATGATTCAAATATTTTTCTTGGTCCCTTTTCTTTACATTATTTTTAATTTCAGAGTTTAAAATGATTAATCCTTTTAGTGGTCTATTGCTTTGTTGGTTCACTTATTAGTTTCCAGAAGCTGGTCCAGATTGAAACCAGCTGTAAAATTTTAGTTAAATTTTTATTCATAAATAATTTTTCTTGAAGAACTTAGTTGGATTTTTGAAAGGGGATCGATGGTCTACAGAAAATTCTCCCAAGGGGTCGATGCATAAAAAAGTTTGTGGGAAACACTGTTCTAGTATACCCAAGCAAATTTCTCATTGATTTTTAATTAGAATTTTACTATCCTCACCATGTGTTCTGTTAGTTATGTTAAATATTATTTGCAGAATATACTTTTGTAATTACGTCATTCACAAATTCACTGTTATTTTTCTTTGTGAAATATTGTAAAGCAGTATTTTACTACATTTTGAGACTACTAGTAGTCGTGTTCAATTTGAATTATATTCCGATTCTATTTTAGTGTTTTTTTATTTATATTTGACTTTTTACTCCGTGCCCCTAACTATCAATATACTATGGGGATGGATACTCAGTTATTAAGCATAGGTTATACTTAACTAGCGTTTATTAAGACACACAAGAAAGGGACAATTACAGACAAAACATAACATTAAAGTAAACAATTAAAATCTTAAAGGGAGGGAAAACCTACTCGAGGATCGGGAGGCCGTCTTGCCACCGTCCTCACATCAGTGGGGTTAAGTCAAGTGTGACTGTATTCCTGCGCGTGCGGCTGAGCACGCCCAAGAAAGCTTGCGCCATGGATAGACCGAGTAGATAGTTCCTACAATCGGCCATCCGACAAGGCATGCGACCTCGCATGAAAGCAAAGTTATACATCAACTAGATAAAATTACACGTGAAATGAAATATTCTAAGGTAACAAAATATCAAGCTAAAAATAGAAAATAAATGTGAATGAAAAGAGGAGATACACATGTAGATATATCAATGAAAAAAAATTGAACAGACGACAGATGGCACATAACAAACCGGTAAAATATACACTCATAATTTCTTGATTAATAAAATAGAAGAATAGAAAAAAAAGTGAAAAGCACACTCATATACAGTCCGGAACATGTGAAAGAAAAAAAAGTTATGTAGTCCATGGCTTCATATATTCAGCCACGGTGGTAGTTGTAGTTGGACCATCAGTATTTCCACATTTTTTTACATCGTAAGTGTCATTAGGTTTGACACGTGTGATACGGTAGGGACCTAAGAATTTAGGAAATAATTTCATTCCAGGAGAGTACATACGTTTAATTGCGACGAGATCATTGACACTGTACTTAGGGGCGGCACGTCGGCGAAGGTTATAAGTTTTTCTGTTTTCATCTTGAACTTTCAGAATCTGTTCCTTGGCAATTTTTCGTAAAGCGTCTCTGTTTTCCGTGAATTGTTGTTGTATTTCGTCTTCAATAAGTTTTTTGATTTTCAAATCTGATTGCTGATTCATCTTTGTGCCGAACAATAGTTCAAATGGAGTGGTGTTAATGCTGCGGGGATAAGTGGAATTAATGATTCTTTGAACGATGGGGACAAATTTAAACCAAGTTGTTGGATCACCTATAGAAAGTTTAGATATGACTGAGATGATGGTACGGTTTAAACGTTCTACCTGTCCATTTGCTCGTGGCAGTCCAGTGGTGATATGAGATAATGTGAGGTTTTCTTGTGAGCAATATTGGACAAAGTCATCGGAAGTAAAGGCAGAACCGCGATCTGTGATGATGCGACTTGGATTACCAAAAGTGGATTTCTGCTGATCTAATTTAGCAATAACTTCTCGAGCAGTAGTGGATTTTGTTGGGTATAACCAGATAAATTTAGTGAAAGAATCAATGATAGCAAAAATATGTTTATAATTTTTGTTCGATGAGGGTAGAGGTCCAAGATGATCAATGTGGTAGGTATGCAAGGGAGTGTCGTCTTTATGCAAGGGATGTAAAAGTTCTTCTTTCTTACCAGACTTCCTCTGGGCTAGGATGCAAGTGACACAATTCGCGATGCATTTTTCTATCTTCTTTTGCAAGTTAGGAATGTAGAACTGTTGTTTGATGTGTTCTTCTGTTCGCTTTACCGCGAAATGTCCACGGTCGTGCGCATTTCGGATGATTTCGCCTTGCATCTCTTCGGGTACGACTAAGAGTTCTCGTCCTTGTTGAAACTTATAAAGTATTTCGTTCTTGAGGCAGTAGTCATCAAAGGGTTGAGTCTTCAAAACTTCTTTAATAGCAGCAAGACTGGAATCATCTTGTTGGGACTTCTTGATTTTTTCTACTACAGGATCAGATGAGATAGCTAAGACATGTATTCGGCTCAAAGCATCCACGTGAGACATCCGGGAGCCAGATCTGTGCTCTATGTCATAATCGAAGTCTTCAAGCAACAGTGCCCAACGAGCAATCCTGGTGTTCAAGTCTCTTTTTTTCATAGTTTTGGCAAAGGCATCACAATCGGTTATTATTTTGAAGTGCGTTCCCAGCAGATAGATTCGGAATTTCTTAAGAGCTTCAATAACTGCCAGGACTTCCAATTCATAACTGGTGTACTTTCGTTCAGCATCTGACGTTTTTCTTGACATGTAGTATACAGGGTGAAAACTTTGGTCATGGGTTGATTTCTGCATCAAGACTGCTCCGAAACCATGAATAGAGGCATCAGTGTGAACTTGAGTTTCAGCATCTGGACGATATATTTGCAGAACTGGGCTTTGGCATAAAAAAGTCTTCAGATGGTTAAATGCTGTTCTTTCGACATCACCAAACTGGAATGGGATACCTTTCTTCAATAAATCGCTAAGGGGTTTAGCAATAGTTGAATACGAAGGTATGAATTTCCGAAAATAGCCAGTTAATCCAAGATATCTTTGGACATCCTTCATCGTCTTAGGTGCAGGGTAGTTGATGACAGCAGAAGTTTTTAGGGCAGAAGGGTAGAGTTTACCATCTTCCACAACGTGGCCAAGAAATTCAATTCGTTTCTTCAGAAATTGGCATTTCTTAAAGTTTATTTCAAGTCCGTAAGCACTAGCGACTTCGAGAACTTGTTTCAATCGTAGAACACCATCAGTCTCGTTATTTGCGAGTATAACGATGTCGTCCATATATGGTAAGACGTAGCCTTTATCAATTAAGTCTTTAAGAACACAGTTTATGAATCTTTGAAACACAGAAGGGGAGGTGCACAGTCCGAAGGGCATACGTTTGAAGCAGAACTGACCTCTATGCGTCACAAATGCAGTAAAACGGCGACTGTTCTGTGCAACAGTTACATGATGAAAACCACTTTTTAAGTCAAGAGTTGTGAAGATTTTAGAGTCTTGTAGTCTATCGAGAATGTCCTCAATAAGTGGTAAAGGGTACCTGTCCTTTTCTATGAGTCGATTTATCCTCCGATAGTCAACTACTACGCGTGGATCTCCATTCTTCTTACGTACCACAAGGACTTGACTGGAATAAGGTGAAGAAGTTGGCTCAATGACATCATTTTTAAGCCATTCGTCTACTTGCTTATCGACTATGTCTCTTTCAACAAAAGAAAGACGTCTGGGATTGGCGTAAAGAGGTTTTTCTTCAGTGACAGTAATCTGCATCTCAACGTCAGTGGTTTTCGTCTTTTTGGGCGAGTACACCCGGAGAAGTTCGCGCACGTCGTCACGCGTTTCTTCTGAAACCTCAGTAGATATGTCAAACTCAACATCAGGAACCTCTGGGAAAATCGGATAGATGACTTCCTGGGAGTTTTCTAGGGCAGATGACGTCTTAGTAATTTCATGGAATGTTATGCCGTCAACAGTAACATTCATCGAGGCTTGTTGAATGACGTCGTAACCCACTATAATTGAATGATTCATGGAGCTATCAGGGACTACACGAAAGATGGTGGGGAAATTAATTTTATCAATTTGGATAACGAACTCAAATGTTCCTAAGACTGGGGTTTTTGCAAAACCAAATCCAGTGAGATGGAAATTGTTATACTGCAATGCTGGAGAACCAAGGGATTTCCAAATGTGCTGTTTGATAAGAGTGACCTGACTACCAGTATCAATTAATCCTACAAATGTGTGAGAACCCAAAGTTATTTCTTTACAAGAGGGGAGAAGTGATTTAATTTCCTCAACGTTTTGAATAGAGTCTGACACTTTGTCGGGAGCTTGGGGACATTGGTTCGAAATATGACCGAATTCTTTACAAGTTAAGCATTTCTTTCCTTTATGCTTATCAGGACATGCCTTAGACAAGTGATTTCTACCATTACAATTGAAACATATTACAGATTTATTAGGGTAAGAAGATTGTTGGGGGTAATTCTGGGGAGATTGTTTGGGATAATTATAATTCTGAGGGTTTGATTGAACATCACTGCGACGTCGGGACTCAGGATCGGGAGGCCGTCTTGCCACCGTCCTCACATCAGTGGGGTTACGTCAAGTGTGACTGTATTCCTGCGCGTGCGGCTGAGCACGCCCAAGAAAGCTTGCGCCATGGATAGACCGAGTAGATAGTTCCTACAATACCATTTTTCATCCAAACCAATGTGAATCTTTATTTATAAACTTTCACAAATTTGCTAAATTAGTCAATTACAAAACTATGGAACAGCATCGATTTAGTATGAAAAGACGCCTTACACATAGAAATCCCTAGAAAAAAACCTAAAACCACTACTCACTTAGGTAGAATTCCCATAGTTTTTACATCCTAAAACGCACATTTTCAAGAAAATTTCATTTTTATTACGTAAGAATACTTGAAGTCATTTACCTAAGTACTAAAAATGAAAATTTCTTATTTTAGCCTTAATAAGGAGAGTTTTAGGATATAGTATGGTCCTCATAAGGCAAAGTCCATCCTCATAGCCTATGATGATATATGATCCGAAGTTTTTTCTCATAGTTACAAAACTTAATTTTGTAAGTATCAAAACTTAATTCCGCATACAAGCTAACACCTCCCCCCTTTGAATCAAAAATTTTTCAAAAAAAAACTCTCAGCATATACACGGCAATGCCCTAATAATATAATTAAGGTTAAAAAATATTTTAATGAAATAAGGATAAAAACACCCTAGAACACTTTTTTGCTGACCCTGGTTTGTATGAATAATATGTTTTTACATTCTGCAATAGTAAAAAAAAGAAGAATTACAACTCACATGAACATGCAAACTTTCTCATACATGAACAAGGCAAACAATAAATAAAATAATTTATTATGGTCAACTTTCTAAAAACAATTTCTATGATGCAATAATTTGTAATATTTTGTGGTCCAGCATGGATTTTGCCAACCCATTACAGGTTTGAATGCAAGCTAGAAAGTGATATCACAGAGAAGCTAAGATTTTTCAAATTTCAGAGAGAAAGATGAAAATAAAGCCGCAGAATTTTCAAGCCTGAGGAGTTGACATAGTATAAACTTGAAAATATGACGCGTTCATGAAAAACTTTACAAGAGTATGTACACAAAATGGACTGAGAAAGTAAATGTATCTCAATTCAGCATACTGAGAGCAAATCCAAGGCCCCAACTAGTTGTAACACCATTAATATATTTTCCAATCTAGAAAAAAAATACAAGATTTTATCACCATTGGATAATACAGTGATTTTATACACACTGAATATACAACTTGCTTCAAAGTAATATGCTAAGAAAAGGGAGGTACTGGAAAAATTGGTTTTTGCAATTCACATATCAAAAATATTTTTTCTATCTAAATTATAATATTCTAGATACTGAGCCAAAATACAAAGAGGAGTCCTGAGAAAGGTTGAAACAGAAGTTCAGTTACAGTTAAAATCTAATTATTAACTAACAAACTATGAAATCAAAATGTTTCAAAAAAGTTGCCAGGATCATCATTATATCCTACACCAGATAAAATTGTCAAAATGGAAAATAATTTATCAATATTATTATTTTGGCATAGGAAAACTTTTAAAGTCGATTTTCGGGGTGTAGCACTAAGATTTTGAATTTATCTCTAAATACATTTATTTTCATAATTTTCACAAACCTTGTGTTGGCTTTAACATTTTATCAACAGACAGGATAGTAAACAATAATTTTGATACAAAAATTTTTTCAAACTTTTTGAGTGACATGGTATTTACAAGAGTTCAACCTGCTCACAAACTCAAAAAAATAAACATTTAAATCCCTTTTTAAAAATAGAAAAATTAATACCCTTGAAAAGGTAATACAGTAAAGCACCGTTTATACGTCTTTCAAGGGACCGACGTAAAACGGCGTATAAATGAAAAGACGTATAATTGAAAACAATTTTGATTATTTGAATGAATCGGGACTTAGCGAAAACGACGTATAAATGTAAAAGACCTATAAATGAGAGACGTATAAACGGTGCTTTACTGTAAAACCTTTTAGATTTTTTTGCAAGCAACATAATGTTCCCAATTAGAATAAAAGACTAAATAACAAACATGTGTTTTAAATTCAATGAAAATGTGTTCTAAAGTCAATCGCAATCAATTTAGTTCTAGGCAATGGTATATAGTACTTTGAACATGAAGGAATTTCTTTTATTTAGGTTTAAAAATTGTGTCAGGTTTTCCAATCATTCAATATAAAAATTTTTAAAATCCTGATTTTAAAAGTAAAGAAAAATTTACAAATAACATACTTCTCTTTATAATGTAATTAATTTTTAATCTAGTCATAAAAGTTACAAACTTTTTGGTATTACCCAACATTACAACATTAAAATTGTTTTAAATAATTAAAATAAATTTAACACTTAAAACAACTCCTGCTAGCAGCAAAACTGTTGCAATATTTAATAAACCCAATAAACTCACCCGCAAAAAAAACAAATTCATCCCTTCCCCCCAAAAAAACACCTGGATTGAGTTTTTTATAATACTGGTCCTAACACATAAAATGTTATACAAAAATACATTTTTTAATTACTAAAGTTTTTGCAAGCATGTACTGAACATTTTAAGAAAAGGTTTCAATAAACCTTTCAAGTTATATAAAAACATCCTTTAATTGAAACTTTTCATGCAATTAAGAGAGATCTAACTCACTTTAACTTCCTTTTTTTCATCCAAGCCAATACCATGGTGCCACAAAGCTACTATATAAGTGCAGTCTATGCACAGGAAAACTTCTTTGGTTTGGGTAGAACATGCCTTTCTACAAGCATTGGCAAATTGACCAACAGTGATTAGGTCATCAATTCCATCTAAAAAAAAATAATAATCATATTAGAGGAACTAAGGACAGTGATATTAACAGTAAATTAGGATGAACATAGCATAATACATATATAGCAACAAAATTTTAAAATAAATGTCAATAGTTTAGAAATTACAATTTTTAATCATTGGTGAACATAATTTAATGACATAGCAGCTAATCACCACTATGGTAACACTCCCAAAGCCTAAATGCAAAAATTATCACAAACTTTTGATTAAACCTAGAAAAATCCAGAAACACAAGTATTTGGGGAAAATTAAGAGGGGAAAGTTTGGTAACTCTCCTGACCACCATCAGACACTGTGAACTTCATAGTGTGAAGTCACATATACACACAGATTTTCGTTGTAATTTAGATTTTTTCTCAATGGTATATTCTTTTTCCTTTATTTTGTGCCACAAATAAATGTTGAATAAACACAACCAGATTAAATAAAAAGAACTAAACAGCAAAATCAGTAAGTCAACTATAATCTATTCATTTTGAATTGGTGTGCTTGAGCACATTTCCTTCCCCCACCACTGAATCGGTAACCATGGCACCTATCAACATCAAAGTGGAGAAGAAGGCTTACTATTGGCTGCGCAAAGAGCGTAACCATGGTTATGCTTTTACCGAGGGGGAAAGCACTATTTCTCAGGCGCCTATACAAAATGAACAGAGTATAACTGCACTCATTGCACCCTTTAAAAAATTAAATTAAATTGTATAACAGTGTCTAAGAATACCTATTGATTATTTTCTAAATGTTTTGGTGGTTCAAAAAATAACCTCACGCTGTCCAGATGTGGACCACAGTCCACCAGTTGCCAACCCTTACAGTAACTCATTAGTTAACTAGCATTATTGTTTTTATTCACAATTCTTAGTAAAATAATAGGTATTGAAAGAATTGAAGCTTAAAACTGAGAATTAAGAAAAAATTTAAAAAATTGATGTTTACTCTCTCCAATTTTACAGCATCACATAAATCTAGCATAATTCTCTTTAAGACAGCAGTAAAATCTCTTTACAAACACTAAATTTCATTGAATAGAATAAAAAATTTGTTAGCGCATCAACTTACTAGAAATGCCCAGGTCTTTAGCTCTATCGGCATAATAAGACATAGCATACACTTCTCTATTTTGAAGTTCTCTTGATCTATCAAATGTATCTCCTAGGTAACTGACAGCAAAATTGTAACATTCTTCAAAGCCATACTTTTTATCATTTTTCCCCCTGTAAGAGATTAATGAAAGCATTAGTGAAAAATTACCAGTATTACTGCAACATTATTTTAAAGCAAAGTAAAAAAATTACCAAGAAATACTACACCATGTTTCACAAAACAACACTAGCGAGTACTTTAAAAGATTGTGGTTTAATATATACAAGAAATATTTACAGAGAAAAGGATAAACCAGGGTTTCCCAAACTTTTTCATGCATCGACCCCTTGGTAGTATTTTACCTAGGCCATCGACCCCCTTTCAAAAATCCGACTAAATTTTTAAGAAAAATTATTTATGAATGAAAATCTAACTAAAATTTTTCAACTGGTTCCACTCCAATGGCGGATCCAAGATTTGGGGGGGAGTTTTGGGGGGGGTGCGGGGCTAAGAATTTTCAATATCAAAATAGACATCTTATATCCTAAAGGGGGAGTGTGGGGTCCCAGAAATGTGTTTTGGGAATTTAAGTCTAAAAAGCAGATTTTCAACTCACTTTTTTACACCTAATCCGGATTTCGGACATATATTTTCAAGAATTTAATTTACATTTTTGTATGATTTTTGCATTTTGACGAACTTTTTACAAAAAAGTTGTAAATAATAAAGTTCCAAGTTCTAAAGGGGGTCTGGGGGTCCTCCCCCAGAGAATTTCTGGAAGTTTAATCCCAAAAACAGGATTTTAACTCGTTTTGGAGTCGTTTTTCCCTTTTTTAACATCCCCTATTTCCACTTCCCCTATTTCTCACTGTTAGTTCTTATTCCTTTTGGGGGGCTAAAGCCCCCTAGCCCCCCCTGTATTCGCTAGTGTTCCAATCACTAGTAATGTACAGTTTAATCTGGACAATTTATAGGTGATCCAAATAAGCAATAGACCACCAATGAAGCATTAATTAGTATCTAAAGAAAGTTCAAGGGACCAGGAAAATTCTTTGAATGATCTACAGTAATAAGAAGCTGTTTTCATCAGCAATTTTATTTTTTATGACTGTATAACTTTCATCGACCCCCTACCGAGCCCTTAAGCTTCGCCGACCCCCCCAATCGACCCTAGAGCTTCATGACCCCCTTTAAACCTTCATCGGCCCAGATATTTCCCCACACCAAATTCATTCTCTCTCTCTCTCTATCTCTGTCATGCCAAGTATAACTCCATGGCCACGGAGCAACAATCGTCGCAAGAAACACACCAGATGTATTTTTAAAATGAATATATTATGGTTATTATGATGGGTCTTTATCAGATGTGTTTATTCTTTATTGAATACTTTTAAAGCTGATTTTCTTGCAAAAAAAGGTACCACTGTCCTACAGAGGCCTAATTATCCCTTACCCTTTCATTCTGCTAAAATTTTAATCAATTTAGAGTTCAGGAAAAGATTTAGAGAGGACTTGTCTGCCCTAGCGAAGGGTAAGGCCTGGGAATGCCTTTCTGACCAAGGTCGAGCGATTCCAAACCTCCCTAGGAGTTCTGCTGTTGTCACCTTCCGTCTTCTTACTGGACACGATTGCCTCAATGCTCATCTTTTTAGACTACGACTTAAGGACTCTCCGACCTGCTGTCTTTGTGACTCTGGACGACCAATGGACAGTTGCCATATCGACACGTGCCTTGCACTTAAAGATTTTAATTGTATAGTTCAAAAATACTGGGAAGCCAGAAGGCAAATGACTTAATTGTCAAAGCCTGGCATTGTAATAAATAAATTTTTTTTCTCCAAGTTTGTTTGCGACAGTTTGTAGACTTTTTTGATGCCCAAGTAGCAAAAATCGTTGGCATAACGTTGGCCCTTTGTTTCCTTCCACGGTTGGACAACTTGCATGATTTGGCACACTTGCCATCAGTTACCCAACTAACCCATACCCAACGATGGGCCAACAGTTGGCCCAACCACGTTTACCCATACATGCCAACAATGGCCCAACCAAGTTTAAATCGTTGGCATAACGTTGGCCCTTTGTTTCCTTCCACGGTTGGACAACTTGTATGATTTGGCACACTTGCCATCAGTTACCCAACTAACCCATACCCAACGATGGGCCAACAGTTGGCCCAACCAAGTTTACCCATACATGCCAACAATGGCCCAACCAAGTTTAAATCGTTGGCATAAC
The DNA here is from genome assembly GCA_024610705.1 of Tetragnatha versicolor. Lineage (NCBI taxonomy): Eukaryota > Metazoa > Arthropoda > Arachnida > Araneae > Tetragnathidae > Tetragnatha > Tetragnatha versicolor. The sequence goes on from JANDEH010000006.1 coordinate 41,357,021, forward strand.
GTTGGCCCTTTGTTTCCTTCCACGGTTGGACAACTTGTATGTTGCCATCAGTTACCCAACTAACCCATGCCCAACGATGGGCCAACAGTTGGCCCAACCAAGTTTTACCATACCTGCCAACGATGGCCCAACCAAGTTTTACGATACCTGTCAACGATGGCCCAACCAAGTTTTACCATACCTGCCAACAATGGCCCAACCAACAAATACTATTCAACCAACAATGGCCCAACCAAATTTCGATTTTATTTAGAAATAATTTCGAAAGTTATGATTTTTTTACTTCATTTAGAACATATATGTTCTAAATGAAGTAAAAAAATCATAACTTTCGAAATTATTTCTAAATAAAATAGAATGTGTACCTGTGAAGACCTTGTCAATATTTTTTGGCCAAAACCCTTATATAAAAACTCTAATAATTTACTTCATTTGGAACATTTTTTTAAACAAGTTGGCATTTATCATGAACAGTTTAGAAGATCTATTGGGTCACATTATATTTGCAGACTTCTTGTATAATTCTACAATAGTCTATATTTTAATAAGAAAATTTTAATTTAATACTTGTTTATATGGGACATAAAATGAAAAGTACACATTAGTCTTTAGTTGCAAATTTAAACGAATACGTGCGAAATCCTCACTTGTAAATAAAATATACAAATTATAGCATCACACATTTTATTAATCAGTTAACTAATTTACAAGAAAATCGTAAAACAAGTACTATTACAAGTAGTAATTTGACAATTGCTTTAACATTTCAAATTAAATGTTTCTTATCATTCTTTTCATAAATTATCACTGCTTCAACCCTCAACTAGTCACCAACAGTTAAAACATAAATTTAAGTTCATGATACATTCAAGCCTCTACCTTCTTTGATTTTAAGGAAAAATAATAAAACTTCAAGAAAAAAAATTTCTATTCAATACACTTGAAATTTTATATATGAGGGAACTGCACACTTTGAGGAAACAAATCTATAACTAGGGGCAAGGACGAACAGGGACGATAAAAATTACATTTAAATTTAAGCAAAAGAGAGCTAACATCATAATCAAATCAATAATTAAACAACATTATCATTGCATTCATGCATGCAGACTATTTGCATCGCCCTCTCGTATCAACTATCTCAGGGATCTGTCCAGGACAAATTTACTACCGTTTTACGGTAGCTTCACAAATTCGCCGATCCTAATTTTAAAACTTCTTCATAATTTTAAAACTTCTTATTTTCACAATTAAGTGCTAAATTTTCACAATTTATAACTGAATTTTCACAAATTATTACTTAACTAATAATACTAATATTTGAAAACCTTAACTCCCCTTAAAATGTATATGTAAAGTGATTTTTAAAAACATATTTTTCAATTCATTTTATTACGCATATTTTATTTTCACAAATTAAAATTTTTTTCACAAGTTATTTTTAAATTTTCACAAAATAGGTAGTTGGCAAAAAATCCTAGACAGATCCCTGTGTTTACTCACAACACAACTATTTGCTAGGGTTGCACTCTGTTAGCGTGAGAGGGTGTTTGGCGGAAGCCAATCCCAACAACTCGGCCATCACGGATGTGACCTCCCATGTCCGCAGCAATAAGGCAACAGCCCAAAAATATTTTAACACTATAATACTCTGAAATAAAAATTAACCTCAAAAGAAAATATTACTAATGATAAGCTAGAATTACTAAACATACTACACATTAGCCACATAATTATTTTTTCAAGCAAAAATAACTCATTATTAAGAAATCAACACTACGAAATAAATGGAATATTGTACTAATTCATAAATAATTCAGAAAAACTTTTATATGCAAACTAAAGAAATTATTGTCAGAATAAAACACTAATTGGATATCAAAATGGAAGTAATTTTTTCACCCCTATCAAATTAATAAGACTAATATTAGATAGACTATGATTCATGGATTTCCTTTTAACATTAGCTAACTTAAAATTCTAAATACTATCCAAATCAACAGACTTAGAGATGACATATAACAGATTGGAAGATAAAAATGAACATTCAAATCATGACCAATTCTAAATACTATCCAAATCAATAGATGTAGAGATGACACATAACAGACCGGGCACAGCTTCGATAAGAGTCTACCAGCTGTCATGTTTACCCACAGCTCAAATGATGACTGACAACCATAGAGATTTAACTTTTGATCCTAAAATAATGATCTACTACTAAATATATTATATACCTTAGGATCCAATAATAATGACATTAATAGTTAGATCTATATGGTTATGTGTGTCATCATATGAGCTGTGAGTAAACATGATGGCTGGTAGACTCTTATCGAAGCTGTACCCAGACCGGAAGATAAAAATAAACATTCAAATATGGCAAATTAAAAAAATGAACGGATGGAATGGAATTCTCATACAATCCAGGACTAATATTAGAATTACACTTATAAAATAAAGAGTTAATCAAAAACACACCCTTGAGTGGAATTTCAGTCCATAAGGGTAGTCCATTTCTGTTTCTGCACTATTTTGAGCAAAAAAGGCGGAATGCAGAAACGCTGTGAATAGACAGAATAACAATTTAGGCCCCCGCGGGACTTCCTTCCAAGGGTAGTGAGTACTTGGTTCAGGACTCCCTTCTGATTGGTTTTGTACTTTTGGTAGTCAGAGTCAGTAATGGCTTTGGAGGAAGAAAATGCTTGTACGGGGTGCTGGGGGGCTCTGAGTTGCACGGTCAGAGCAAGCGCGGTGGAAGAGTCACACATGTCAGCAGATGCAGAAACCGATTCCCATATGGACCATGTCAGGGGGAACATGGTGGAATAGTCACACACGTCAGCGGATGGAGACTCCGATTCCCATGGACGATGTCAGAGAAAGCGCGGTGGAAGAGTCACACGTCAACGGATGCAGATTCCGATTCCCATGGAAGATGTCAAGGCGAGCGCGGGGGAAGAGTTGCTTCCAAGCCGTCCACTTCTAATGATGATGTATCTGTAGGAAAAAATATATTTAATATCAAAACAAAAAATTTACTTTATTTGATTTATTTCGTGATAATCGTATACATTAAAGAATATTAGGTCTATCTGAAAGTTTAGTCACTTAAGGGTGCGTCTGTTTATACGTTTTCAGCACTTCTCCATAAATTGAAACCATTATATTCCAACATTGCTTAATGTGATGGTGGTTAATGAACATAACGATTAATGTTAGGAAATTTTCTGAAAGTGAAACTTTCGGGTAGGTAGACCTAATATAAGTATCAAAAATATTGTACCTCTCAACTCTTCTACCAGTTCTTCAGGAAGTTTGGCCAACTTGAACTGGAAGGGGGAATCTGGGAGGGAAATCTTCCTCTGAAGTGTCCTCTTCATGGCTAAAGCTAGTTTCTGTTCTTCCTTCTTCAAATGGAGGGTCTTCCTGCTCAGAGACCTGTGCTGAGCTTTCTGCAGCTGATTCCACATTCAACCTTTTATGCACTAATTGCAATATCATCTGAAAATATTTATAAAATATATTTTTCAGAAACAACTTTTAAATCTAAAATTTAGATCTGAACAAACTTTTAGAGGATTTAGGTAATTCTCCCGTTAGTCAGGCGCAGGCGGAAAACCACCAAATAATGTAGAACTCCGGCAAATTTCTTACAACCGTCATTCGCTTCGCTTGGCAACTTGGCTTGCGTTTGGTCCACAATTGGCGACATTTGCACTTGGCTAACGGAAAAGTACCATAAGTTTGAAAGAAAGAAAATTACAACTAACCTATCAAATCAGAGCATATGTTTGTGAATGTCCATTCAAAATCAAAACACAAATGCCAATTAAACTAAGCACAGCTATTGAAAATTGTTTTGATATTTTAAACACTTATAAAAAGTAAAACCCATAAAGGTTCAGTAAAAAACCTGGTAATTCATATATCTCTGGAGTACTATCATCCTTCATCCTATCATAACACTCTATCATTGCTAAAATATTATGGCAAAAAACAATAGGTACTAATTTTGCAACCTCCATTCATATTTACAACTCAAAGAACAGATAAAAGTTGTAAAATTGTCTTATTGGTGAGATTACTTTGAAAAACGGGTTAATTAAGCGAATCCGGCCCGCAGAATATACCATGCAGAGCAGATCCCAATGCTCAAATTGGTTGTCACTGCTTAGGAAACACGCAATACTTCCATCATCGAATTCCAGTACATGAAACATGGTCTAGAAGAATATCAATTTCCTATACAATCAGAGAAAATATATTATTTAATTGGATAAATATTTCATGCCATTAAATATCACACGTTGATTTCATCTGCTTTCGTTTTTGCACAACCCATAGCCAGCGATGTATCTTGTAACAACTTTTATAAAAATTACAATAATTTTGATTTGAAAATAAAAACAAAGTTGATTAAAAGATAAATATAAAAATATTACAGAAATGAAATAACTAACCCCAATGCAATCTGAAATCCATACTGCAGGCTCCACTTCCACCGACTGCAATCACACACATCACCACTAACAAAACTAAACAAAACGAAAACCAACACAAACAGAAGTAGAAGTTGAAGTTTCCTTGCCAACCATTTCCCAACGTTGGGCCACTCGAACGGTTTTGGGGTGATAGGCGTGCGGGCGCAAGTTCAGAGGTGCGGATGCGCCAAGTTTTTAGCAGTAAACATGACTAATATGGTAACCCTAACTAATGTTAAAAGAGTCATTTGGCTTCTAAATATGGCGCCAAATAGCCAAAATTCGCCAATCATCCGCACCTCTGAACTTGCGCCGGCGTGCGGTTCTCCAATTTATTCTCACAAATTATTTTTATAAAAAAATTCGGTGAATAAGCACAGTTGTATGCACAGATTGAAACGACCATTCTAAATTTTGCTCATAATATTTTGAAAAACAGGCATGGGCGGATTAAAGGGGGAAATGCTCTTCCAACTTTGCTTCAAGCTTGCCCCGATTGCTGAGAGCAATCGGTGCATTGTAACCTTCCGCGGTGGCATGATCAATCGCTTGTTAGAGTATCGGAGGTTGACACTCCAGTTCGTTTTATAGCTCAGTGGTTTTGGCACGTTAATTTTTTTAAGGGGGGGTTGGGGGACATTCGGAACGATTAGAAATTTATTAAAGAATCAAAGTCAATATTAGTGTGCGGTTTTTTACATTGAAAACGATATTTTAAGAAAATGGCTAAAATGGTCAAAAAGAGATATTTTTTTGTAAATTTTTCTGGAACTAAGCAAGGTAGAGCTTAGAGTTAAAAAAATTCAAATTTTTTGGAACGAATTGCTTCAGAAAAGTGTTACTTCACTCTCCGGAGCGTCCTTAAAAAGTGGAAAATGGTCCGGGAACGTTTTGGCGGGAAAAAAGTGGGAATCCTAATTTTGACTCACAACCTAATGCAATACCGCGTTCGATTCCTTAATTTTAGGATGCACATATACCGAAATTTCAGAAGTCTAAAGCAAGCGGTTCGGATGTAATCCGGGAAAAACGGAGTTTTAGGAAAATCGGTTTTTTAGGAAAAACTCTTGATTTAACAATCTCACATCTTAACGATTTACATATTTGTAATCTGTGAAAAATTCCCAATTTACCCATATAAGACACTTGGGGTGGAGTCTAATTTTTTCCGTAACTCTCCAGACCCGACTTGCCCCAAAAAATGGAGTAATTGGCGTTAAATATAAGTAGCCCTAAAATTTTGTTCCGAAAATCCTGGATGACGAAAAAATCACCGTGAATTCCCGTAATTCTGGAAAAACTTTGCCATAACTATTAGTTACTACAAAAAAAATTCAAAAAAATTTTAATATTAATATTTTTCGGATTTAAAAGCTTTCTTTGGACTTGTGTTTTTCGTCGAAATCTGAACTTTTTTCAAAGTCTAATCACTGTCTTAATTAGCAACCGATTTCAACCAAAATCAAATATGAAGTGTATGGTAGGGTATATTTTAAGATTTTAAGGTCAAAAACGAGATATCCTTTTTTTATTTTGGTAAAAATTGCGACTTTATTGCGACTTACGCACAGGTCTAGGGACCTTAATTTTTGTCGCAAATTAATGGAATTCCAGATTCTGAGAGCTTATGGGAATGTAGTGAAAGAAAGGTGAAAGAGATTGCCACCGACCCAATGAAAACAGTTTAAAACACGGAATTCTGAAAATTCAACAGCTCTATCAATAATCTGCGGTCAACGGTGCTAGCCTATATCAGCCGGTATTTAAGAGGAGGGTATAATTTTCTTAGAAGCTAATATCGTCGAAAATATGTGTTCCGGTGTTAATGTGCTTCCCGACTTAGTTTTTGAAAAATTACATTCAAGTGCAAGGGTATTTTTTTAAAGTTCAAAACACACAAAAATGACATGTACATTGAAATAGATAGAAGGGGATATTTCACCCCTTATTTTTTTTAAGTGAGGGGGGCGATTAGAGATATTAAAGAAAAGTGATTATAACTTTATTTTTTTAAAAATTGCTAAAAGTTAAATAAAGTTATATTATTTAGGTCCAAAAATATATTGAAAAAATTATTTTGCTTGTTAAAAAATTAAAAAATGGTCTTGGATCCAAAATTATCATTTAATCACACTATTTCAAATATAACCACGAAGGTTTTCCCATTTTGTCATTGTTATTTTTCCCAACGGGAAATCAATGTTGGGCCAATGGACTTTCTGTCAACCGTTGCCAATCACAATAAGCTATGGTTGGGATTTAGTTGGGTAATTGATGGCAAAACTGCAAGCAGTGCCAACCTTTTCCCAACGTTGGGCCAACGACTGTGTTACTTGGATGGTTTTTTGTAAATTTCTCTGGAACCAAGCAGGGTAGAGCTTAGAGTTTAAAAATATCGAATTTTTGGGACCGAATGGCTTTAGAAAAGTGCTACTGCATTATCCGGAGCGTCCTGGAAAAGGAGAAAATGGTCCGGGAGCATTTTGGCGGGAAAAAAAGAAGGAATTTTGTTTTTGACCCATCCCCTAATGCGATACATGGTTTAGATGGTTCAATTCCTTAGTTTTAGGGTGCATATATACCAAAATTTCAGAAGCCTGGAACAAGCGGTTCGGGCAAATTAAATAAAAGTTTAGGACCAAAAATACATTGAAAAAATTATTTTGCTAGTTAAAAAATTATAAAATTTTCTGGGATCCACAACTATCATTTATAATCACACTATTTAAAAAATAACCACGACGATTTTTCCCATTTTGTAATGGTCATTTTTCCCAACGGAAAATCAATGTTGGGCCAATGGAGTTTCTGTCACCCGTTGCCAACCACAATAAGCTATGGTTGGGATTTAGTTGGGGAATTGATGGCAAAACTGCAAGCAGTGCCGACCATTTCCCAACGTTGGGCCAACGACTGTGTTACTTGGGAGGTTTTTTGTAAATTTCTCTGGAACCAAGCAGGGTAGAGCTAAGAAATTAAAAAATTCGAATTTTTGGGACCGAATGGCTTTAAAAAAGTGCTACTGCACTGTCCGGAGCGTCCTGAAAAAGAAGGAAATGGTACGGGAGCATTTTGGCGGGAAAAAAGAAGGAATTTTGATTTTGACCCACCCCCTAATGCGATACATGGTATATATGGTTCAATTCCTTAGTTTTAGGGTGCATATATACCAAAATTTCAGAAGCCTGGAACAAGCGGTTCGGATGTAATCCGGGAAAAACGGAGTTTTAGGAATATCGTTTTTTTAGGAAAAACTCTTGATTTAACTATCTCACATCTTAATGATTTACATATTTGTAATCTGTGAAAAATTCCCAATTTACTCATATAAGACACTTGGGATGGAATCTAATTTTTTCCGTAACTCTCCTGACACGACTTGCCCCAAAAAGTGGAGTGTTTGGCGTTAAATATAAGTAGCCCAAAATCTTCTTCTGAAAATCCTGGATGACGAAAAAATCACCGTGGATTCCCGTAATTCTGGAAAAACTTTGCCATAACTATTAGTTACTACAAAAAAAATTCAAAAAAAATTTAATATTAATATTTTCGGATTTAAAAGCTTTCTTTGGACTTGTGTTTTTTCGTCAAAATCTGAACTTTTTTTCAAAGTCTAATCACTGTCTTAATTAGCAACCGATTTTAACCAAAATCGAATATGAGGTGTATGGTAGGGTATATTTTATGATTTTGAGGTCAAAAACGCGATATCGTTTTTTGATTTTGGTAAAAATTGCGACTTTAGTGCGACTTACGCACAGGTCTAGGGACCTTAATTGTTGTCGCAAATTAATAGAATTCCAGATTCTGAGAGCTTATGGGAATGTAGTGAAATAAAGGTGAAAGAGATTGCCACCGACCCGATGAAAATTGTTTAAAACACGGAAATCCGAAAATTCAACAGCTCTATCAATAATCTGCGGTCTACGGTACTAGCCTATACGGTATTTAAGAGGAGGGTATAATTTTCTTAGAAGCTTATATCGTCGAAAATATGTGTTCCGGTGTTAATGTGCTTCCCGACTTAGTTTTTGAAGAATTACTTTCAAGTGCAAGGGTATTTTTTTAAAGTTCAAATCATTCAAAGTTGACCTGTACATTGAAAAAGATATAAGGATATTTCACCCCTTATTTTTTTAAGTGAGGGGGGGGGCGAACAGTGATATTAAAGAAAAGTGATTACCACTTTATTTTAAAAAAATTGCTAAAAGTTAAATAAAGTTATATTATTTAGGTCCAAATGTATATTGAAAAAATTATATTATTAGTTAAAAATTAAAAAAAAAATGGTCTTGGATCCAAAATTATCATTTATAATCACACTATTTAAAAAAACAACCACGAAGGTTTTTCCATTTTGTCATTGTTATTTTTCCCAACGGGAAATCAATGTTGGGCCAATGAACTTTCTGTCAACCGTTGCCAATCACAATAAGCTATAGTTGGGATTTAGTTGGGTATAATTGATGGTAAAACTGCAAGCAGTACTGACCATTTCCCAACGTTGGGTCAACGACTGTGTTACTAGGGAGGTTTTTTGTAAATTTCTCTGGAACCAAGCAGGGTAAAGCTTAGAATTTAAAAAATTCTAATTTTTGGGACCGAATGGCTTTAGAAAAGTGCTACTGCACTGTCCGGAGCGTCCTGGAAAAGGAGAAAATGGTCCGGGAGCATTTTGGCGGGAAAAAGAAGGAATTTCGATTTTGACCCACCCCCTAAAGCGATACATGGTTTAGATGGTTCAATTACTTAGTTTTAGGGTGCATATAATATACCAAAATTTCAGAAGCCTGGAACAAGCGGTTCGGGCAAGTTAATTAAAAGTTTAGGACCAAAAATACATTGAAAATATTATTTTACTTGTTAAAAAATTAAAAAATGGTCTTGGATCCAAAATTATCATTTAATCACACTATTTAAAAAATATCCACGACTATTTTCCCAGTTTTTAATTGTTTATTTTTCCCAACGGGAAATCAATGTTGGGCCAATGGAGTTTCTGTCAACCTTTGCTAACCACAATAAGCTATGGTTGGGATTGAGTTGGGTAATTGATGGCAAAACTGACTACAGTGGCGACCATTTCCCAACGTTGGGCCAACGACTGTGTTACTTGGGAGGTTTTTTGTAAATTTCTCAGGAACCAAGCAGGGTAGAGCTAAAGAAATTAAAAAATTCGAATTTTTGGGACCGAATGGCTTTAGAAAAGTGCTACTTCACTGTCCGGAGCGTCCTGGAAAAAAAAAGAAAATGGTCCGGGAGCATTTTGGCGGGAAAAAAGAAGGAATTTTGATTTTGACCCACCCCCTAATGCGATACATGGTTTAGATGGTTCAATTCCTAGTTTTAGGGTGCATTATACCAAAATTTCAGAAGCCTGGAACAAGCAGTTTGGGTGTAATCTGTGAAAAACGGAGTTTTTGGAATAGGTTTTTCAGGAAAAATCCCGAAATAATTATCGGGATCACACTATTCACACTATATCCCACTATTTAAAAAATATCCACGACCATTTTCCCATTTTGTAATTGTTTATTTTTCCCAACGGGAAATCAATGTTGGGCCAATGGAGTTTCTGTCAACCTTTGCTAACCACAATAAGCTATGGTTGGGATTGAGTTGGGTATGGCAAAACTGACTACAGTGGCGACCATTTCCCAACGTTGGGCCAACGACTGTGTTACTTGGGAGGTTTTTTGTAAATTTCTCTGGAACCAAGCAGGGTAGAGCTAAAGAAATTAAAAAATTCGAATTTTTGGGACCGAATGGCTTTAGAAAAGTGCTACTTCACTGTCCGGAGCGTCCTGGAAAAAAAAAGAAAATGGTCCGGGAGCATTTTGGCGGGAAAAAAGAAGGAATTTTGATTTTGACCCACCCCCTAATGCGATACATGGTTTAGATGGTTCAATTCCTAGTTTTAGGGTGCATTATACCAAAATTTCAGAAGCCTGGAACAAGCGGTTTGGGTGTAATCTGTGAAAAACGGAGTTTTTGGAATAGGTTTTTCAGGAAAAATCCCGAAATAATTATCGGGATCACACTATTCACACTATATCCCACTATTTAAAAAATATCCACGACCATTTTCCCATTTTGTAATTGTTTATTTTTCCCAACGGGAAATCAGTATTGGGCCAATGGAGTTTCTGTCAACCTTTGCCAACCACAATAAGCTTTGGTTGGGATTGAGTTGGGTAATTGATGGCAAAACTGACAACAGTGCCGACCATTTCCCAACGTTTGGCCAACGACTGTTTACATGGTGGTTTGGGAGGTTTTTCAGGGAAAATCACGAAATAATTATCGGGATCACACTATATCCCACTATTTAAAAAATATCCACGACAATTTTCCCATTTTGTAATTGTCATTTTTCCCAACGGGAAATCAACGTTGGGCCAATGGAGTTTCTGCCAACCGTTGCCAACCACCATATGCTATGGTTGGGATGTTGTTGGGTAATTGATGGCAAAACTACCAACCGTTTGCCAACAGTGCCGACCATTTCCCACCGTTGGGCCAACGAACGGTGCTACTAGGGTGACTATGTTTACTGCTAATGTTTCTGAAATAGTAGAGAAATAAATATAATTTAGATGAGCGGTGGAGCTTTATAGTCCAGTCACTTTGTTTATAGCGTTTTGAATTGTAGCGATTTTTTGTTTTTGTATGAAGTCAGGAAACAGCTGTAATTTAGCGCGCTCTAGCATCAATATCTTTCATCATAAAATCAAAGTTAAATAGTGCAATTTGTAGGAAATTAAATGTACTTTCATGTGGTACAAACTATTTTTCGGTAACTTGTATTTGTGAATGTAGAGCTGTAGTTGGGTAAATCGAGCGTTCACCACTTTTTGTAGAAAAACAAAAAAATAGCTATACTTCAAAACGCTATAAAACCTACACCGCTCATTGCAAAATAAAAATAAACCAGTGCATCTGATAAGAAATTTTACTTACTTTAATTTGGTTGCATGGTATTTTTCATAAAATGAATATTTGTTTAGAAAATCGATGGAAAACCTATCATAAGAGCAAAAATTTGAGATTTTTTTACAATTTTTGATGTGAAGATGACTTTGAAAATGAAAATAAACTTGAAATTCGGATTTAGCGATGCAAAAAACATATAAAATCGTCAATATAAATAATAATATAAATCTCTCTATATTAAAAAAAAGTAACAGTGACCGTCACCGCCGTCGCCGTCACCGCCGCCGCCGCTGATTTTGAAAATTTTATTTTTTAACACTTTGAACTATCACTACGCAAAAACTATTTGAAGGAATATTATGAAATTTTGACCATTGGTAGACAAATGTATGAGGGTCATTTCAGTTTCCAGACCTAATTAATTAGATAATTAGTTCTGGAGTTATTTATTGTCAAAGTCGAAAATTATTTTTTTCGGCTGCGAGTTCGCCCCCAGCAAAATCTATTTACAGCAGAAACATGATTTTTTGCAGACACATACTCTTAGGTATGAAGTTTTGCACCTCGTCGCCCTTTTTTCGAATTTCGAATTATTTTTGGAGTAATTAAATTCTTAAGTTTCGAAATTTTTTACTCTTTTTCGGTTTTTTCGTTTTAATACAAAAACTAATCACAGTAGAAATATGATATTTTAAACACGCATACAATTATTTTTTATAGAAAGATAGGCGTTTCCTTTTTTAAAAAATTCGAATTATTTTTAGAATTATTAAGATTCAAAGTTTAAATTTTTTCATGTCTTTCTGGTCGTTCACTAGAGAAACAGCCGATTTTTATGTGAGTCTGATTTCTTTTATTTCCAACGATTCACTAGATACACGTGCATTTCATAAATTTAAAAGATATTAATGGCATGCTTTTTCTCTAAGATAGTTGATGATATCTTGTAGACTTGCTGGATATTTTAAAAAACATTTCGATTAAATTATTGACAAGTTAAAACAAGGATATTTCAGTTGCAGTTTTATTTTGATATTTTTGTAGTTATGGTCCGAATTAAGTTATTGATAAGTTCGAGAGATAAAAGTTTCGATTTTAAATTATCATAAACTAAGCCGACAAGTTCCAAGTTTTACTGGATAGTTGAGATGAAACAAGCGAGCTTTGCTCGCTAAGATCGCGAAGCGATCTTCAACGAACTGCGAAGCAGTTCCGGGGGTTGGTGAGCGATAGCGAGCAGGGGGCAGAGCCCCCTAGTCATAAAAAAATTGAAAAGTTCGAAGAAAATGATAAACTTTGAAAGGCTAAATCTCGGATACTATTGGGTCTACAGAGACAGTACTAGTATCATTTTGTATGAAATTTCGGTTGCTTTAACTTTGTATAAAGAAAGATTTTTCAAAAACTAGTTCTTTAGGGTTATATTTACCAAAATTTGAAAAAACTCGATTTTTCCGCGTTTTTTTTATTTTTGACAAAGTTGCGTTCGGCGCTCGAGGTCTAAAACTTGGATTATTCATTAGGCCAACATCATAAACAAGTCTGCAAAAAATAAGAACTACCGGATTTGACGCATGCTGTGATGGATAAAGTTACTGGACTATTAGGTTTTTTTGGAAAGATGCTGTTTTTCTGATTAGGATTAGCTAAACGCTAGATTAGTCATTGTTATTAGAAAGTTACTTTCATTGAATGCGTTTTTAAGTTTGTGGTGGTTATGACGTATTAAAGGGAAAATATTTTATGTATTCTGAAAATTTTAATATTTGTCAGACAGGTTTCTTAGGGGAAAAGTTAAGAAAAATAAAATATTTTAGAATGTAGGAGAGTTGTCATTAAATTTGATAAAATGTAACAAGCGAGCTTTGTTCATTGTAAAGATCTTGCTGTTAAACTTAGTTAGCCTAGATCTGCGTAGCAGTTACAGAGATGGTGAGCGATAGCAAGCAGGGGGAGTAGCCCTCTAGTGTGTGTTAAAAGAATAAGGATGGTGTTTACTATAGTATGTGTAAATAAAATAGGTGGCTCCCTACCAGTCATTTCCCATTGCATTTCAATTGTGTTGCCATGGTGACAAACCGCCTATTCTAATTACACATACTATAGATATTTTTCGTTACATTACTTGCTTAACTATTTGGAATTGATTTGTTGTAAGAACTATTATGGTGTAAAAATTGCTTATTAAATCTTTTAAGGGCCTGTCATCTAGAAGTCAATTACTTCATAGCACATAGAGAAGGAGAAGAGTAAGCCCCCTCTTTCTATTGTACCCCTACTATAAATACAGATAAGGAGCAGCAAAATGATTTCATTTTGTTTGCCACAGTGGCTGAGATCTAGCTGGTATATAGTTTCCCTCAATTTATCTATAGATTTAGACTCTCATAACAAACAATTGTATGAAAAATATTGAAGTTAACTTGTTTGGTTAGCAACTTAAATTACATTATTCTACATTTTACTTAAGTACTTTGCAATCCCACACTAAATACAGGAAAATAACATACATGACTTCATAGGTGTTGAGGTCATGCTTCCAAACAGTAGAAACCTTGGGAGGGATGCATGAGCTTCTGTATGATTCATTAGTACTTGATTTCACTATAAAAGTAAAGCAATAAATGAATGAACTGCAGAAGAGAAATTTCTCCTTATATTTTATTAGCAGAAATCACATAAAAAATTTATTATACATTTCATTGGTAGTTCTTTTGGCATGTTTAATTTCTTTGGAAATTTTATTAGTTACTTTTTCTAACAGTCAAATAATAAGAATTGTAAATAAATTTTTCGACAATTGCAGACCAATAAAAATAAAGGCTCTTATTAAAGCATTTGTTACTTCATTAGAGATATTTGAAGGAACTCTGAGTAAAATTAAAAATTAATAACTATTGTATACCTTTTTTTAATCATAATATTGAAACTATTTAATGAATTTCATGCACAGAAATTATAAAGGTATGAAAGAAGAAAGAATACAAACTACAAACGAAAATAGTTTTTAAAAACATAAATACCTGATTTATCTGAAGAAAGCTGCAAAATTGATAATCGGGCAGACATTAAACCATAACCCAAGTAACTACAAAAGAAAGAAACTAAATTATACAACCAAAAAATAACAAATAACCTTCGTCAGAAAATGCTACCTTGAGTAACATTTAAGGGTAGTTTTTTAATAAATTCCTTAAAAAATACAGGTTGTCCACTCTTAAAATATTCTGAGTTTTTAAGATTTTTGCTTTTGTTGATGCATATTTCTAGTTTTTAAAAATGCTTAAAATAAGGTTAAAAAATCATGTTGATTCAAATTATCATGATCCATAAACTTTTTTTTCTTTTATGTTTTGAGTATATAAAATCTACAAGCTGATATGGAAGATAATGTTGTGAATACGTTACTAAACTTCTTAACATAACACACTCACTAAATATGCAGCAAGGAATTGAGATATTTTTAAGCAAGGGGGAAAAAATACATTTTATGTTTATGAAGAAAGGTGTTTTGAATACAAAGTTTTTCAAGAAAATTATTGAGTTAAAAAAATTGGGATACATCATATAACAAACAGTGAACCTAAAAGACCAGAAAATATCTGTCCCATTATACTTTGCTAAGCTGTTTTAAATAGAAAATATTAGAAATATTGGAAAAATGCTAATTCAATTCATTAAAATATACAGGGTGATTCAGAAATAATCATCAATATTTTGGGGGGAGGTAGAGGGGCCCTAGACAAGCATATTTCAAATAGGGATGGTGGGGCGCAGCCTTACCGATTAAGAGCTAAGACCTAATGTAGTGCGAGCGCGTTTCAAAAGGCCGTTTTTAGAAGGCCCGTGTGATGAAATAAAACATAATAAAATGAAAAAATCTATTGCATGAGGTAAGGAAGTATCCCTACTACTTACACCATGAATTCGATAGAATTTGAACCACTTTCTAAACCGTGGAGTGAGTTTCAAAAGTGCAATTTTAATCTTTTAGTCAAAGAATGGAGTTCCCTTAATGGTATTTAGAAAAATGATGATCGGGGAAGGAATTTTCAATGATCGTAACATTGATCATTGAAACTGTTTGATCATTTAAAATTCCTTTTCCCGATCATTATTTTTCTAAATACCATTAATGGAACTCCATTGTTTGATTAAGAGATTAATATTGCACGTTTTAAAACTCATACCACGGTTTAGTAAGTGGTCCAATTTCTATCACATTGAGAATTTAAATAGTACGAATATTCCTGTACCTCATGCAATAATGTTTTTCATTTTATTATGTTTTGTTTCGTCACACGGGCCTTCTAAAAAAGTCCTTTGAAACGCGCTCGCACTACATTAGGTCCTAGCTCTTTAACGGTAAGGTTGCGCCCCACCATCCCTATTAGAAATATGCTTGTCTAGGGTCCCTCTACCTCCCCCCAAAATATTGATGATTATTTCTGAATCACCCTGTACAGTTACATTTTCTTACAATGATAAAAATTCATAATCATTAAATACTTGTGCAATATATTTTGGAATTTCTAACAAGATAGATTATGGAATTTAACTCTATCATCTTTAGATTTACTAGGCTATAATACAAAAGGATTAATACAATTTTGCACTATAATTTATCATTTCATAAAGTACTATTTCTTCCAAATTAATATTCTCACCTGTGTGTATACAGTGGCATAGTCTTGTTTCTAACTTTGGTAACAATTAAATAATCTTTGGGGCTATGTAAAAAGGTTTCTAGTTCAGTTGGTGAGTAAGTAACTTGAGTGGATCCACCTCCTAATTCTAAAGAGACACCTGAGTGAATAGGATTTGATAACCTCCCTGCAAACATAAAAATAAAGTTACTTTTTAATCAATGTAACAATAATTTTAATAATAATTTTATATTTTTTAACATTTTTTGGGGGAAAGCAATTTATAGGGGTCAACATATAGGGGTCCAGTATAAAGTGAACCCTTTCAAGGATAAAATAGCCGAAAATTCGGGCCCTTTTGTGCTGCCTCTTCACAAAATTAACCCTCCTAAAAGCTGCCCCTTCACAAAATTCGAATTAGCTTTAATGATTATTTGCAAGAAAAAATTCCCAAAATATTTGAATTTTTCACGTTTTTCTTAGTTTGTGAGTCCATTTTTACTACGTGTGCACTGGTCTCCTAGCTATCATCACTTTAATTTTTCACAAAAAAACATTTTGTTTTTCCCAAAAATATTTTTTTCACAAAAATGGGCCCCTAAAAATAAAACCTGGATGGACCTCTGACTCTGGTTATAATGGACTTTACCATCCTTCTGATAGAACAACCAAAATGACAGTGCTCATAGCAAAAATAGCAAACTTTTACTTAGTACTATGATGGTTCATTATACTCGTTATTCAAAGAAGTCTGATTTAAATTGTTTTCAACAAAACATTTCATGAGAGACCTTTTAAGAATTTGCCTTTCAAAACATAATTTAAGTTTCTTTGAAGTTTAATTGAACAAAATCAGATGATATAAAAGAAAAACTCACCAAGAAGGAAATTTAAGGTAACCCAAGCATAGAGACCTAGAAAAAGTTTTAACATAAAAACATTATTAATGGTAAAAATGATGAGTGAAAATAAAAAAAATTCAACTGATATAGTAAAAGAATTTTTTAAAGGATAAAATCAGATAATTAAAGTATATTTTAAAGCTTAATTCTTGGTAAAGAAACATAATTTGAAAGTGAAATGTGAAAAGAAACTATTCTGGAATTTCAAAGGATAAAGGGCCAAATGCAGTTTCCAACCAAATAAATTTTTTATTTATTTTATTTATAGATGTAAATAAAAAATTATTCTGGCAAAATAAAAACAAACAACGCAAGGTTTACTTCCCAAGCCTAATTTACAGTACAATGTTACATCAGAAAAACTAATTTTTCATCAACTCAAGTTAGAACTTTAAGGGTACCTAAAATCTAAAATTTCTGAAAGGAGATTTCAAAGCAGCTCATTAACCTTTTAGGATGTTTTAGCAGAATACCCAAATATTTTATTTACATCAAATATTAGAATTTGGGGGAATATAAAGTATTTAATCATTTTATTTGGGAAAATATTCTGACTGCAGAGGGAGCTATATTCCAAAATCCCTCCCCTAATGAATTTCATTAGCGATCTTATACAGCTGTTTCTTTACAGGTAACAAAATAGTTTAAATACATAAAATATACCTTCATCATCTCCATCTAGAATAGCAACACTTTTTTCGTCACACATAAAAGGGGAGTCATGAAATGCTTCATAGACCTAAAGAAAATTGAAATCATGATCAAATATAAGCAACTTGTAAATATAAGTTGATAGAAGTAATTGATGTAATTTTTTCCTAAAGTGTAAAAACAAAGCACTTACTGCATCTAATATTGAATCTGCAACAGAATTTGGTAGCAACCTGAGGCCAGCAGTGGCTTTTAGAGCGACGGGAGTTTCACTCCAAAAACTATTAGGAACAAATAGCTTGGCTTTTTCTAATAGATTCTTAATATCTACAGCTGCCTAAAAATCAAAATTAAATCAAAAATTAAAATTTTTCTAAATTCTTCTTTTACTTGATAAAGTTAAGCAAAAACTCTATCAATTAAAATAGTACTTCAAAAATGCATTTTAATTTCCGAATCCTTATGTAGACATGCTAATCATTTTCAAATTAGATTGTTGTTTATAGTTGGCTATAAGGTGTTTAATTAAATTAAAATTATAAGAATTTTTTTAAATGTATTGATGAAGATAAAAACAAAAATTTATAGGTTTCACACCATTTTAGTGAAGAAATTGCTATTAAAATTAGAACTAACCACATTTTAAGAGACTGAGAGATCATGTAAAAAATTTAAATAATAAAGTTAAATTAAATAATAAAATTTTATCTTTTGCAGCATGAGGATGAGTTTTTATTTTAAACTAGCTGATGTGCCCAGCCTTGCACGGGTGGAGATGGAGATTTTTTCTTTAAAATTTTTAATTCATTTTCTACCTTCCAGGCCCGGATCCAAGGGGTAGCACTCTGGACAGCGCCCCCGCTTGGGAACCCAAAAATGTTGTCAAAATTATTAAAACCCTACTTTTACTGGTCTAATTTTTTTCTGGGGGAGGACCCCCATACCTCCCATTAGTACCACCAGGGGATCTTCTGTGATAATTTTTAGGAAATCCCCAATATTTTGACATTTTGGGAGAAAAGTCAAAGGTAATAGTGTTGAAAAGTGCCCCCTTAGACTCAAAACGTTTTCTAAAAATGAGTTTAAACCCTACTTTTACACATCAAATTTAAAAAATTTTCTGGGGGGGACCCCCATACCCCCAATGAAAGTGCCCCCCCTCTTGGAGCCGTGCTGGATCCGCGCCTAAATTTTGATTAGTGAAAGGTGTCGAATCATGCATTTTAAATTCTGAACGATTTCTGCATTTAACCACATGATTCCCATAAAAAACAACATAATATTGGAAAAATATTCTTCCTAAAATCACTTAAAATGCCCAATTAGAGCCCTTAATTAATCGTATTTTCATGATTTTATTATATCTTTGGTATAACATTTAATAAATAAAACATATTCCTGCAATTTTAAAAAAAATACAATATTTCCACTTAAAATGGTTTTGAATATTAACTCTAGTTTTTGGTCTGTTAACCAACTTTCTTAAAAGCTACAATATTTGATTTTCATACTCGTTTCCATGGAGATTATTTTAACAACAATGCTATTCCATGAAACTTTTTATTTAAAAATTACTCTCAATATAATAAAAATATTTTGTACTATACTTACCAGTTTTAAAATTTTAAATTTTGTTGAAATATATTTTTAGATTAGAGTTATAATTTTTAATTAGACTTATATCTAGTTTTTCTTCGAAAAACTTGTTATTTTGCATTATGCTTTTTTTGCATTATGCTTTTTTTGCATTATGCTTTTTTTTGTAACAATGGGGTGAACAGATCTCTTCTGGAGAAGAAATAAAGCTATTTCAGCAAAATGACCATAAAAAGGGTCAAAAGAGGGTCAAGGGGTCAATTAAAGTTTTCGAAACATAGCCTATGTTTTTTCTGGAGTTTTTTTACATATATATATACCAAGTTTTGTGCAGATCGGAAGAAAACTGTGGATTTGTATAAAAGACAACCATACATATATACAGGGTGTTCCAAAATTGCGTTGCACGGCTTTTATTCGGAACCAACGCCTCCTAGGGTCATGGAAGTAAGGTCTACCCCTAGGTAAGTGACCCTGGAGAATCCATTGAGATGACTAACAGCGCACCTAGCGGCGAAATTAAAAAGTTAAAAAATTTAATTTAAAAACTAAAGGAGATAGAGCAAAAACCTCAGTAAGAGTACTGTTGCCAACGTCAAGAAGAACTCACTGAAAAAAAATTAGATCTATCTTGAATATTCGCAGAGATATTAGCATGTGAAAATAGCACTTTTTCAGGGGTCAAAAAATAAAAAGTTCACATATTTCCAAATTTTTCAGTTTTATTGTGTGGTTTTGTGTTTTTAAAGTTTAAATAACACAAAATTTAATAAAAAAATAAAAAAATTGCAAATATGCGAACTTTTTCTTTTTGACCCCTGAAAAAGTGCTATTTTCACATGCTAATATCTCGGCGAATATTAAAGATATTTTCATTAATTTTTTTTCATTGAGTTCTTCTTGACGTTGGCAACATTACTCTCACTGAGGTTTTTGCTCTATCTCCTTTAGTTTTTAAATTAATTTTTTTAACTTTTTAATTTCGCCACTAGGGGCGCTGTTAGCCATCTCAATGGATTTTCCAGGGTCACGTACCCTGGGGTAGACCTTACTTCCATGACCCTAGGAGGCGTTGGTTCCGAATAAAAGCCGTGCAACGCAATTTTGAAACACCCTGTATATAATACCTACATTCAATTTTATTATATTAGATGTTGCTACCAATTATATTTTGAAAGAAAAATTTTAAATTGTTTTCTTCTAATGTAGCAAAATCTAATCGAGTAAACAGCAGTCAGTGGGTAAAATATAACCTAGTATTTTATTAGAATACTATTAACTAAAATAGAGATGAATACAGCGACTGACATAAAGAGGATCTAAACAAAAGCATGACAAACATTACAAACAGTTAGGGTAAAAGTTTTCTTCCGGGCAATTAGGCCGTGGTCGAACAGTAGATCTTAAAAGTCCAAACGTTTCGTCTGCAACTTCGGCAGACATTATCAATGGAGATAAAAGGCTAAAAAGTTTAGAAAGTCAAAATTAAAATTACTGCTGCCTCCGTGGTCGAAGGTTATATACAGTAGGAACATCAACAGTTGGCTGCGATGCCACACCAGAATCGACAACGATAACTGCAGTAGGCGAGTTCAACCTTACATCAATAGAAGACTTCGGAAACGAACCATCATCCACAGCTGGCACAGGTGCAGAGCTCGACTCCCGATGAGGACTCTCAGGCCTGTGACCTAAGGCAGCCAATACAGGAAACCACGTCCTATTCATCCGGAGACCCTCCTCCTTTCTGTTGATGTTTTTAGGGTGCTTAAAGATCTCAATAGCCTCCCTCTGGAGGAGCGGCGTATAATAATGTGTTGTGGTAGATAAGACGAAACAAAGGTCTTATCTACCACAACACATTATTATACGCGCCTCCAGAGGGAGGCTATTGAGATCTTTAAGCACCCTAAAAACATCAACAGAAAGGAGGAGGGTCTCCGGATGAATAGGACGTGGTTTCTTGTATTGGCTGCCTTAGGTCACAGGCCTGAGAGTCCTGATCGGGAGTCGAGCTCTGCACTTGTGCCAGCTGTGGATGATGGTTCGTTTCCGAAGTCTTCTATTGATGTTAGGTTGAACTCGCCTACTGCAGTTATCGTTGTCGATTCTGGTGTGGCATCGCAGCCAACTGTTGATGTTCCTACTGTATATAACCTTCGACCACGGAGGCAGCAGTAATTTTAATTTTGACTTTCTAAACTTTTTAGCCTTTTATCTCCATTGATAATGTCTGCCGAAGTTGCAGACGAAACGTTTGGACTTTTAAGATCTACTGTTCGACCACGGCCTAATTGCCCGGAAGAAAACTTTTACCCTAACCCATCCGGTCATGAAAGCCTTTGTTCTTATATTACAAACAGTCCAACATATATACTAACAGAGAGGTGACGTAGAAACATTCTACGTAATAACTAACTCAATGCAGTTCAGTTCCTTTCTGTCTCATGTATTGAATGAATTTACATAATCCAACAACTAATAACTGGCTTAAGCAAATAAAATTATTTTTTGTGCAATTGTGTATATTTATCTAATATATCTAGAATCAAATGATACTTTTGATAGTTAAACTATTTCTTGTAGTTAATTCTTTTAACATAACTTTAAGGAACACCACAGGCATTTTATATCAAAATCTTATACTATCTAATTAGTTTTGGGAACTATCAATATTTTTTTAGTTTGACCTCACTAAGGACGGTTGGCAGAAAAAGCTACTGATTAAATAATCCATTAGAACTACTTTTAAAAAATCTATGTCTGCATTTGTCACTCTTATTTATGTAAGTAAGCAAAATATGGATGAAAAAATAATTTGTTTATATTGTTTTAAAAGTCATTTCATTTATTCAGTTATCCTTAATCTGGGTTAAAATCAATAAATAAATCAAATTGAATAAAAAAATAAGAATTTAAGAGTATTAAGAGTGCATAGATAGATCATAGGAATCTAAATACAACAGACTGCAGGATGATGCACTGCTATTATTCACCAACTGATCAAGTATTTCAGAAAATTTTAATTTTAAGTTGAATTCTTTATGATGGTCATCAAGCTGAAATGGACTATATTCTACGTCCACAAAATTTATTTGATTAAAAAAGCAACTTACATGGCTAGGTTTGTCAGCATAATTAGAAAGACCTGGTTTCACTTCTTCAAAGTAATCATTCTTAAGAGCAAAATGCCCATCTAAAAAATAATTAATGAAATGTTTCATAAGCTAACTACAAAACTTAATATTTCTTAACTGGAACATAAATTGACCATAAAATATGTTGATGTATGTATGATATGTAAAATATGTTAACAAATTGAGTTTAGTCTCACCTGAATCTGTATTAAATGTGAAAACATGCAGTCTGGTTCCAGTGCTACCGCCATCAAAAAGGACAACATATTTAGTATAATTAGGAATGGGATACAATAGGGATAACGCACTTTTCTTCATAGAAGAAAAACGTCCGACTTCAGATACTGATACAAAGATGAACATGGAAGCCAAGGTGATATACAGAGTCCATTTGACTTTATGTTTACCGTCCATCTTTATGTACTAGGATCGAAGTCTCATTAATGATGAATGAATGGTGACTAGATATAAAAAACCTGAAAAGAAATGCAAATATAGAAATCCAAAGAAAAAACCTTTATATTTAGGGAAAACAGTATGCATTAACTAATGCTACACAACACTAGCCATGATTTGAAGAGCTACTCTTCAACTTATATAAAAAAAATTGTACATGATTTTTCTCTTAAGTATATTTCAAACCAATATATGTGAGGCGGAAAGCGAAAAGGGACCTCTTGTCGGCAAAGTTGATTTCGAGAAAAATCCAAAAAACCGGAAGAAGTCAAAACTATCGAATTTTTTTTCTCTCGATTATCGATCCTTTGACCCTTTAGAATCGAATTTTAGCCGTTGGAATCATTCCTTAACTCTGAAAAATAACGAGAGGGTAGCATTTTGAAAGTTTAAGGTCGTTTTTCGCGAAATCCACTTATTCTATTACAAAACTTTTAATTACTGGCGATTCGTAATTTTTTGAGCTACAAGGATGATGATGGTCTTAAAATCTTCATAAATCTGTACAGATTGAGAAAAAAATAATACTAACTCCATTTCGAAGAACGCCGACAAGAGGTCCCTTTTCGC
Source organism: Tetragnatha versicolor (assembly GCA_024610705.1). Classification (NCBI taxonomy): domain Eukaryota; kingdom Metazoa; phylum Arthropoda; class Arachnida; order Araneae; family Tetragnathidae; genus Tetragnatha; species Tetragnatha versicolor. The sequence goes on from JANDEH010000006.1 coordinate 41,380,396, forward strand.
TTTCCGCCTCACTTATACAGAATTTAATTAACTTAAAGAGTAAGGAAGTTCAAAAAGATGATAATAAAATCCACTTTTCTCCAGTATGAAGATTATCCAAGCAAAATTTATACATAATGTAGCGAGAAGTTCAAAAAAATATAAACATTACACAATCTAAATATAAAATCTTTGATTGGTTCAATCACAATTTATTTAAAGAAAACTCCAGTGGCTAGTCAATTTAACTAATCAGGCTATCAAAACAAAAAGAAAAAACATATCACCTTCCATTTCAAGTTTGGAGGAAATGCAGTAAATATCCAGATCAATATGAAAAGGTAATGCTGCACTGAATAAAACTAAAGGATAGAACGGCAGCTTATCCAATACTTTTTTGATACGAGAGGAGGACTCATCGAAACAGCCATCATATCTACGGCGTAACCGGTTGAAGAGGCATGTTGATAATAAAAACCAGACAATGTGAGGACCTCAGATAGTGATTTGTGTACAAATATTTTATCTTACTGGGATCACAAAAGAAAATCAGTACTCCTTTAATACCTTAATTCCGTACAATAGTTAGGAGTTCTAAGACACTCAAATTCGGGTATTGGTAATTAAAGTTAAATAAAACTACTGCACGAACTGTTTTGTAACAAATGTGTTTAACTAGAAGTTGAAAACAGATTTTAGTAAAATAAATCTTGTAGTAAGTTTTCAATAAATCCGTGTGTTACAACACAAATACAAAGATATGTATACATACATACCTTTCATGAATTAACTTTCAAGCAGGTCGGCAAAAAATGTATTTACAAAGATTAAATAGAATTAATCTCGTACAATTTCTCCAAGAATTTTTCATTTTGATATCTGAATCTCCCTTAGAAAACATATCTGCCTTACTGAAATAGATTTTGAGTACCCTCATGCATTTCAAACTTTGAAAAAATTCTTTTATCGTATTTTATTGGTATAATATAAAAAGTTTGTTGATGTTTATTTAACCAAACTAATTTATTTTTATGCTGATTTTCCTGCTGATTTTGAATATGCCTTCTAAATTTATTTTTCGCTCCACAATTTTAAGTACCAAACGTTTAAAATTTAGAAAAACGTTTCATTCCGAAATTTTTAATTGAGTTTCAATTAGTCATAATATTAAAGGCTTTTTTACAACAACTCTTTACTGCGTTATGTAAATGGAATATTTATTTATTGTTAACACAATTTTGGCTAGCACTTTTGGGCTCCAACTTTTATGAAGGATGCGTTGTAGAACCGTCATAGATGAACAAAATGCATAAATAAATTGTCGCAAGTGATAATCACCAGTGACATATTACAATAAGATAATAAGACTGTTCAGTAACAATTCCTTCCCCAAGTTTCATATTCCAAAGACAGCTGTATAGATACATAACAATCAGAAAGCTCATAAATCAGTTTCAGAAAATTGAAAACTTATCACTAGGGATCAATACACAGACATGCTACCTTAACTACCTCTTTTCTAAACCTACCTATTGAAAAACAGGATTGGTAACATTTTTCCAGAAATGTTTCATTTTTATTCTATAGGGGGACATCCATAAATCACGTGAGGTGTTTTTTCCAAAATATGGACCCCCCTCCCCCCACGTGAGATTTACCTACTACCTTTCAAAATAATTTTCTATCCTATTCGTTTGCATTTTGTGCTTCACAGCACCAAAAACTTTTCCAGTAATTTTATCTGTGGGTATTATTCTTTTCTCATACTTAAAAAAATCGTTTAATTTCTAACTTAAAAGTTGACGTGAGATTCTAATCGACCCCCCTCCCCCCTTGATGAGATTTTTCCAAACCCCTCCCGCCCCCCTTTTTGATCTCACGTAAATTATGGATGTCCCCTAGAGTTATTGCATTTATATCCTTAAAAGTAAAAAAAGGGCATTGATTCAATTTATTAGGTTGTTTTGAGGATAAGTGTGTTGATGAAGGTAATTTATTGTTCTATTTATAAACTTAAATCTTTAAAATTTATCGCGTCATTTGATAAGAGAGGAAATGGAATAAGCTCAGTATACTTGGGTCTGTGATAGATATGGTAGTAATGAAATTCTTATCAAAAGGTTTTACATAAGCTCAATCGTAACAAAAAGATTTTTTTGATTGCAAAGTTTATAAATTAACAGCACAAATCAAAATATTTTTAAAAATAACTTTTAATACGTATTAACTCCTTATGAAACATGTGGTAAGTAACTAATGTAACGATGTGCAAAGTCATGACATAAAATATTCTTAAAATTAAAGAGAAAACATTTTGTTGTGCTCTTTTTAAATTTCTTGTTTCTTTGAAGAAATAATTTCAAACTTAAATAAATTATAAATCATTGACTGTAATGTACAAAAATGGATAAAGGTTTGTATAGGATCATCTAGATATGTGGGTTTTCCGGAAAATTTTCTAAGCCACTAAATTATAATAAAGTATTGTTAAATTAAACTCTTCCGATCACTGGAGGCAACAAATTAACAAAACTGGAATAATTTCATCATTTCTGGATGATGTTCTTTTGAGATTCATTCAAAAATAAAACACAATCAAAAACTAATTAATGAATCATTGAAATCATGATTTAAATTTTTTAAATCATATTTAATGTTATACTATAATAAATACTGAAATAACTATATATAATGTATATAAAATACCTCGATATTCAATTAAAAGATGCCACATACGGAGAAATTATTTCATTGTTCATTTACTAAATTGACCTATGAATAACTGAAATGAAAAAAAAATAGCATTCTAAAATTATTGGCAGGGGCATATTTCTCAGAAAAAAAATCAAACTGATTTTTTATTACTATTTCCGAGTTCCAATACACCACAAAGAAAGTCACTAAAGACAGTTATCTCAATGCAAAACAAATAACAATAACATTAAATTTATATTAAACTAATTTTACTTCTTTAAAAGAGAAGCGAATTGGATACAAAATGGAACTAATAAACAAAGCAAAAAAAATAGCGGAAAATTTTCCGGAAAATTCTCCGACCCACATCTTTGGTGTCAACTCATTAACTTGCACAGGAAAAAAAATAATAAAACCCAATCCCGAGTATATAGGAGATAAACTGCATCCACTAATATTAAGGTTCCCATAAGAATATTAACTTACCACAGGAAAAAAAATTTGAACAAATAACTCCAAGGAACTCCAAAGATCACCTTTCTACCGGCGCGATACGATTTCAAGAGCAAATAGTAGCTTGGAAAGCTTCCAGAGAATCATCATAAAATTGTCAGGGCATAAAAATAGACGAGCCACAGGTTGGATATCATCTCGAACTCTTTTGCATGGACCTCTACAATCTTCATCGTGAATTAAAGATCCTTAAAAAATAACACGACTCATGCTCTGATGATGGTTGGTTAAATTGTAATGTCAATAGTTTATGCCACAAAATATAAATTACTCACTTAAATCTGATGACGAGGCTCTTTTTAAGAGGAATTGGAAATCTGTGCCGGGTGCCAAGTTAAGAGAGAATAATCAATCGATTTCCCACATCTTTTAAAGGGGTGTGTCTCGATTGACCGAAATCCATCTTACCGAAGCGCCTCTTTCCCGAACGCCACAAGCCCGAACGGGACACTTGCCCGACAGGACTTCTTACCGAATGGGACACTTGCCCGACAGGACTTTTTACCGAACGGGACACTTGACCGACAGGACTTTTTACCGAACGGGACACTTGACCGAACGGGACACTTGACCGAACGGGAATTTTGACCGAACGGGACACTTGACCGAACGGGACACTTGACTGAACGGGACTTTTGACCGAACGGGACACTTGACCGAACGGGACACTTGACCGAATGGGACACTTGACCGAACGGGACACTTGACCGAACGGGACACTTGACCGAACGGGACTTTTGACCGAACGGGACACTTGACCGAACGGGACACTTGACCGAATGGGACACTTGACCGAACGCGACACTTGACCGAACGGGACTTTTGACCGAACGGGACACTTGACCGAACGGGACTTTTGACCGAACGGGACACTTGACCGAATGGACTTTTTACCGAATGGGACACTTGACCGAACGGGATTTTGACCGAATGGTGCGTTTGGCCAACAACTCACTATGGTCACTCATTTTAAATATGGGCTTTCGATTTAGGTGTCCTGTTGCTTGACCACTGGTCAAGATTACCTCTATGGCTAAAATCATTATAAAATTAATTTTGGAGATGTTGATTGATATTTTGTAATCTTAACAGTTTTGACATGTGTCTTTGGTTCCGGTGAACGGATACTTTTGGGACACACTGTACATAAATTAATTTATACTCAGTTACCATTCTGTAAAAATTTTAATTAAACTACCTTATTTATTACTATTATATGAACTAAACGTTGAAAAAAGTGTTTTGTATTTATGGAAAAGAGTAAAACGCAAATAAGAGCATAACACAGGGGACTGTGTATTGTCATTCTCCTAAAATTGCAACTTTCAATTTGCAACTTCAATTTTCAGCTATTCTAAATACACAAGAATTAACAAAAAATTAGACTGCAATTATTCATTGCTTATATTTGTAATAGTATTCTATAACGGGCAACAATTTTTAAGTTTTGAAAATAGTTTAATACTTGTGCAAGTTTGTTGACCTTTCAACAAACTTGCACAAGTATTAAACTATTTTCAAAACATAAAAAAATTAATCAGTTTTTTCCCGGTGCATGAATGATACTAGAATGTCCTATTTTTACAGTAAGATAAAGTTCTTTGCATAAAAATTAAACGCATATTTCCGATTCAAGCATGGAAGACATCAGTATTTCATTAACCTAATACATTTTTTAAAACGTAATTTATTATCTATTTTTCGGTAAAATCAGAAACTACCATCTTGACCAGTGGACAACCGGAAAATGTTATAGGTCTCAAGGTGTTTGGTTTGAGCCCCCACATGACCTACTTCAGTGCCAAAGCAAAGAAGTTACAGAAAGTGGACCGGACTGACCAATGGTCAGCTGGAACCAAAAACACATGTCAAAACTGTAAAGATTACAAAATATCAATCAACATCTCCAAAATTAATTTTATAATGATTTTAGCCATAGAGGCAATCTTGACCAGTGGTCAAGCAACAGGACACCTAAATCGAAAGCCCATATTTAAAATGAGTGACCATAGTGAGTTGTTGGCCAAACGCACCATTCGGTCAAAAGTCCCGTTCGGTCAAGTGTCCCATTCGGTCAAGTGTCCCGTTCGGTCAAGTGTCCCGTTCGGTCAAGTGTCCCATTCGGTCAAAAGTCCCGTTCGGTCAAGTGTCCCGTTCGGTCAAAAGTCCCGTTCGGTCAAGTGTCCCGTTCGGTCAAGTGTCCCATTCGGTCAAGTGTCCCGTTCGGTCAAGTGTCCCGTTCGGTCAAAAGTCCCGTTCGGTCAAGTGTCCCGTTCGGTCAAGTGTCCCGTTCGGTCAAGTGTCCCATTCGGTCAAGTGTCCCGTTCGGTCAAGTGTCCCGTTCGGTCAAGTGTCCCGTTCGGTCAAGTGTCCCGTTCGGTCAAGTGTCCCGTTCGGTCAAAAGTCCCGTTCGGTCAAGTGTCCCGTTCGGTCAAGTGTCCCGTTCGGTCAAGTGTCCCATTCGGTAAAAAGTCCATTCGGTAAAGTGTCCCATTCGGTAAAAAGTCCTGTCGGTCAAGTGTCCCGTTCGGTCAAAAGTCCCGTTCGGGCTAAAGGTCTTTCGGTCTTGTGGCGTTCGGGAAAGAGGCACTTCTGGATTTCGGGCAGACGGGCGCGACCCCTTTTAAAGGGATATGGTGTTTATAGTTTAATAACTGTTAGAGATGAATTGATTTTAAAACAGATTTCTGATCACTAATTTCAAATGGAATTATGGACTTTTTTCTTATTATTTTATGTGTGAGAGTATAATTCAAGTCTAGTGTTTCTGATTTGTAAGGCTTTTTTATTTTCTTATTTCTCGTAAATTTTTATAATAGGCATCTATTCAATAAATCAACGATAGTAAAAGGGTCACGTGATTTTGACAACGCTGGAACTAGTATTTCGGAGGGGAGACAAGGGGAAGTTGAGGGGTAGTTGATCGAAAGAGGAAGAGACATTTGCTTGTATATAGAAGCAAGACCCCAACTATCACCGGTTACCAGTGGCGTAGCTACGGGGGGGGCGGTCCGCCCCGGGTGTCACTCCGAAGGGGGTGACACCCAAACTAGTGAACTTGGCGCCTTTTTTAAGTTGTATGCTTTCCTTGAAAAAATTTTGAATTCACTCTACTAATGAAATAAATTGGGGTTTAACAAATCGGTTGTCACCCTTAAACTATCTGGGAGAGTGATATCGAAGTCTTCGAATTTTGCCCTAAGTTGGTAAATATGCCTTCCTTGAACAAAAAAAATTGATCATCCTGGAAAATACTCATTTGGCTATCTACCTAGGAGGGGTGACACCGACCCAAGCTTAAAAATTTCTAACGTAGTTTTAAATATAAACGTAAGAAATATGAGTGTAAGAATTGATTTAAATAATTAACAGTTTTTAGGGGTATGAACTGGGGTGTCACCTATCGAGCTTTATTTAGATGATACAAATTTTCTCGATCACACATAAGTTTTTATTGAGGGAAAAAAACCATTAAATAAATAAAAAATTATTAAATGAGTTATCAACCCATTTTGAGAGGGGTGTCACCCCTCTGGCTAGGGGGGGCATCAAAGTTTTCCAAGTAGTTCAACAAAGCAAATTCAACTGAAAACTTCTATGGGATATAAACCTTTCAACCCGGATGACCCATTCAGCTAACTGGGAGGTGACATTGAAATTCAAACTCTAGATTGAGCCTATTAAAAATGCTTTAGGAATAATATTTTAGGCCCCTCTCGAAAGAAATTTCCCTGCACGCCAATAGATTGAATTATCCGATTATGTTGGTTGACCAAGGGCGTATAAAAGGGGGAGCCCGAAATTCCGACTAAGTTGTATACAAAAACAAGCTAAAATCCTGTTTTTAGGATCAAACTTCCAAAAATTTCTTGGGAGAGGACTTTGGAACATTTCTTGGAAGAGGAACTTCGGTTAAAATGCAAATCCCACCTGAAAATGTGTATCCGAAATTCGAGCTAAAGGCCTCAAAACTAGTTAAACATTTGATTTTTGAGTCCATTTTTCTAAAATTTTCTGGGGGAGAACCCCCAGACCCCCCTTTGGTAGTTCGAACTTTATTATACATAACTTTTCCAATATTAAGAACTTCTTCATGACGAAAATTCCTCCTAAAATGTATTAAGAAGCTACGTTAAACCTATCAAATATGTATGAGAGATGCTGAGGAATAATTTTGGGCCCTTCCTGAAATAAATTTCTTTATACGGTTTGGACTGAAGAATAACTTACATCATAACTCGTTGTTGCAAAGTTGGGAAATTAAAGGCAACGGTAAATTAAAACCATCAATTTTGAAATTTTTTAAATAATAAATTAAATGCCATGAGAACACAAATATAAAATGGGGTTCCACCTGAGACCCTTAGTTCTAGACTGGTGACTGGTGTCGCAAATTGTATTATTTTTATAACCGAATTCCAAAAGGGGGTGACACCGAGAGCTTCCTCCCCGGGTGACACCCAGGCTAGCTACGCCACTGCCGGTTACCCAACTATCGGCCGTGCAGTCTGTAAAAATCACGTGACTCTTTTACTACCGTTGGGAGAACAGTATCTTTAATTTCAAAGAAAATATTTTTAATTTTAAAAAAGATTATTTGACACTCATAGTATGACTAAAAAATATATCCTTAGCACGCTTAAAACGCTTCTTTAAATGTTCAGTAAACCTCGCCAAATCTGTAACATGATATGGAAAAACCGCCATCAAATAAAACGTAATTTTCGAAAACTTAATGCACCGGAAAATTATTTCTGAAATAAAACCCAAATATTTTATTCATTGGAAGCTACTAGAGTCGCGAACGATAACTGTAATATATAATTTGTTTAAATATAGTTAAATATCAAAATAACTTTTATGATGCTGAATAAAAAGGAAGACATGTTTTAAATTAAAAATAAACAACTTGGATCTCATACCCAGCGATGTAATCCTCTCAAATCCATACATATTCCGTTCGGAAACTCAACTATTGTCTTGGAATTACCCTTATTTTAGAGACCTTCCCATCATCGGAAACTAATAGCGACTCTTTCAACGCCACGTGTAATAACGGATGGTGCCAAACAAGAGTCCATCCCTTCCTTCTCTCCATCCCAGTCTTCCGGAGAAGTCGAGAGACACGACATAGTTCCACCCACTTAAAACTTTCGCGTGTTTCTCTGTCACCAAGCAACGTCATTTTGACGAAAAACCACGAAACACTCGGGAAAACAAACTTTCCGGAGCTCAAAGCTGATCCAACAATGGAAACAGTTTTTTTCCTCAGATGGATGGAACGGAGACGACTGATTTAATTTCAGATACAAAATCAGATTTATGGGGAATATGGAAGGTGGGTACTGAAAAATAGGTTTATAAATCTGAAACAAGTTGCAACAGGAAGGTTTTCAACGGTTTTTGGAAATTATCTCAAAAATAACATACTAAAAATCAGACAAAATCTATTCGTGGAATTTTTTTTATTTTAAAAATGGTCAGAAAAAGAACTTTCAAAAAATCAAAGAAATAGTGATTGACTTATGAAACATATTTATGAGCTATTTTTCACTGTGCTAAATACGAATAAAAAATAATTTTAAAAAAACTACCATTTTATTTATTTAAAAAAACATTTTTGAAGATTCGTTGTCTTTTTAAAACTTACTTATTTTTTTATTACCTACACTCATTGCCATAAAAAATAGCGCACCAAGAAGAAAAAGAGATATCAAATCCAAATTTATTTCCATGATTACCCATAGTAAGAAGGTCAGTTGATAAAAAATTCAGCCTTCGTCGATGTTAGGGGGCCGAGAAAATCAGTAAAAAGTGTTGTTTCCATAGGTGTCCATAACCGCCGCCACAGGCCATGATATTGGGTGAGAGGGGCTCTAAATGGGATTTTGGGTATTGGAGGACCATGATACCTCCCCACGTAGTCAAATTTCATCTGGTGCACCAGCGGACGTTGCATACTGGACGTTGCATGCTTTTCTTCCAGATTAGACTTGTTTTGTAAGCATTGGTTCTAGAGAACGGGAAGGCTGGGGTAAAAATGCAACATAGGGGGGTAAGAAGAAAGCTTGGACATTGCGTGCAACTTGTGTTTGTGTATTTTTATCTTTAAACTTGTCCGCAGGCCAGGCCTGAAGGTAAAGACGAACAACCAGCTGCAAAACCTCAACCGTTCAGCTCTGATTTGTCAATGTACCGGTAAATCATACTGAAGAGATGCGGCAGAGGAATTGATGTCGTTTGCAGTACAGTGGATTGTGCGTTTGGTCCGCATAGCTTCATACATCTTTGTCTATAAATATGGGACTGACCAAAGGCCTTTCTGTTTGCAATAGTGCACCAAACAAGAAAAGGATTATCTCAATTTCATTAAACTGTGTTTATGAGATAATTTCACTTCATTCTACAGCACCACGATGGTTGGGTATGAGTTCGATGACACCATGGAGAGAACGCGCTCAGCTGTGGATTTTCTAATCATCACACGGTGATGTGATTCAAGGTAACGGTGTGGTGGGTGGTGGTGCATTGGATTCCATTTCTGTAACTCCTGAGTATGATTTACTAGTACATTTACCAACCAAACCTTTACCATTGAGATTTTGTAGCTGTTGTCCGTCTTTACCTTCAAGCCTGGCCTGCGGACAAGTTAAAAGATAAAAATACACAAACACAAGTTGCACGCAATGTCCAAGCTTTCTTCTTAACCCCCTATGTTGCATTTTTACTCCAGCCTTCCCGTTCTCTAGAACCAATGCTCACAAAACAAGTCCAGTCTGGAGGAAAAGCATGCAAGGTCCGGTATGCAACGTCCGCTGGTGCACCAGATGAAATTTGACTACGTGGGGAGGCATCATGGTCCTCCAATAACCAAAATCCCATTTAGAGCCCCTCTCACCCAATATCATGGCTTGTGGCGGCGGTTATGGACACCTATGGAATCAACACTTTTTACTGATTTTCTCAGCCCCCTAACATCGACGAAGGCTGAATTTTTTATCAACTGACCTTCATACTATGGGTAATCATGGAAATAAATTTGGATTTGATATCTCTTTTTCTTCTTGGTGCGCTATTTTTTATGGCAATGAGTGTATGTTGAAATATTAACAGTTTCAACTGAACTGAAAGTTTATCCCTGGATTTTTTATGTTTATTTTATTAAATTAGTTGATTAAATAATGATTTAACTTAAATTCACTAAATTCAACTGTCGAATTTAGCATTAGTATAAGCTTTAATTCTCCATTTTTTAATTTTGCACCATTCATTTTCAGAGTTTTGCTCTTATGCAAAATTTCTATAAAAAACTATTTTCAATTGCCATTTACCTACGGTTGAGAACCACTGATGTGATACATCTATCACATTAAAAAATTTACAGAACCTTATCATCATCTCACACTTATGTTTGTCCTCAATAAACATTGATCACATTTAACTTTAAACTATCTATAACTTCCAACTCCTACTAATCAGAATCCCAATTACAATTCCAGTTTAGATAAGAAGCTGTTGAAAAGCATCATCAAAATTAATGGGCACAGTCGTGAAAATTAGGCGATAATATACCACATAGTCGAATGAATGAGTTAACATCGGTTAAGTAATTTCCTTACGTTGAACTGGAAAAAAAAATCTTAACTAAAATAAGTTTATTTTAAGTCGCTGTAATACATTTTATTTCTATTTAACGAAAGTTAGTTTCCTAATACACCACTAGCAAAACATGTTTATGCTAAGACAAATAACAGTGAAATTATTAAATTTTAGTTTTCAATTTTTATTTCCGTTAAATAATTTTCTCCAAGCTTTAAAATTTGAAAAAGCCTGCCATACATTTTTTTAAAATTTGTTTAGTGATCATATTCTTAAATTTTTCCATCAATTTTTATTTGTGAAAATTGAGGTTCTTCGGCTACATTGATACATTTTATATCACAGGTTGATGGACATCCTCTTTAAAAAGCAATTCGTATTTTCGTATTTACATAAAAGCTTTTTAGATACTTTCTTTTCAAAGTGTTTCTATCCGGTCCATCATATAAACACTAAAAGAAAAGGTTTATTTACGTTTAAGAATGACGTGAAATAATGCATCGAATATTACGTGTCAGCAAAGATCTCTTCTGAGAGCAGTGAAACCACCCAGACATGTTTTCGAAAATACTAATAGATATGTCTGCCGACAATGACATTTTTTCAAAGCTACTATACTAAGATTTGAATCCCTATTTTTGAGAGTCGCAACAAGAGAAAAAATCCTTTAATGCATACGTCAAAATTTACGATTTTCAGCAGATATACGGAACAACGCAAGTTCTTTAACAATAGGAAGCACGTTCCTTACATAAAAACGGTAGAAGTAAATATTACTCGAGTGACATTTGACAAAAGAAGTGTACTTGCAACGAATATTGAGGTAAAAAATCTAAGAGCGCGACAAGGAATTTAATTATTTCAATATCAAGAAAAAACATTCCGAGTCAATATTAAATAGAATGAAAGAAAAGATTCTTAAAAAAAAGTTCTAACGCATAATGCGTATTTATTTAAAACAGTACCCTATATAAAGGTAATGTATGGTGGGTTATTTTAAATTACAATAGACGCGACACATTAATATTTTTTATAAAAGCAAGAGTTATAAGATCAAACAAGTGAAATGATTTCTAAAGAACCAAAGCTTTATCTGCACGGCAGACCCAACACAGCACACCATCTTGGATTTGCCACTTTTGTTCCAGCAGAAAAAAAAACAATTTCAACCTCGTGAATCACGGCGTTCATCAACACAATGGAGCAGAATCCAAACACGATAATGAGAAAAAGGGAAAAAAGCAATCTCAGGAACCCTAATATAAAGCCTCCCGCAGAGTTGGAAGCCCTATGAACCGAGGAGAGGATATAAATACGGGCGATAATTAACATTCGGGAGGTTTCCCGTCATATGCATACTACGGGATTGCCGCCAGAAGGTGTTCTCGGACGCTTCCAGAAATAGTCTGGTGCGAAAGGAGCTTGCCAATAATGAAAGGGAATAAAAAGCGAAGCTTATAAGCGGAAAAGAAGGGATTGTTTGAAAATCAAGGTCGAGGTCCACGAAATTTTCGCACCTTTTTTATCAACTTCCAAAAGGAAGGAGCTTATCTATGGAAAAGTTTTTTAAAGATTCGGTTATTGGGCAGGAGCCGATAATGGTTTGGCCTCTTCAAGAAATACCTGATAACAGAAACCTCTTTAACAAACTATTTTTGTTTCATAAAAAATATAAAATAATTGAATTGAGTTTTGATAAATATAAAATACGAAAAGAGGCTTCGCAAAGCAGGGGCGAATCCAGGTTTGACTTCTGTGGGGGGGCACAGAATTTTGTAAACATCTTCAGCAACATAAACTGCAATGTTTTTGAAAATATTCAAGGATGACATACTTTTTTGACCATAAAAATACACATTAAAGCATTTAAAAACTTCAAAATTACAATTCATTTTTAGAAATTCTCTTCATATGTCGTTTATCCAATTAACATTTACCGTCGTGTCCCTGGATCCGCTACTGTTGCAAAGTAACTTTGCTCAAGTATTAGCGAACCCACTAGCAGAAAAGCTTCTTCCGGGGGACCATCACTCCTCTCCCCAGAACCAATATGGAGCTTTTTTTTCGGAAGCTTCTCCTGCTCTTCTTGCATGTATCGTTCTTCTCTTGCATCCTCCACAGACCGCTAAATCCCGCATGCAACCTCTCTACTCTATCCAATGGTTTCTTTTCGGCATTCTCTCGTAAATGTTATAGCTAGCGAAGCTTCTATTCCTTTTCTTCATCATTTCCTTTATATTTTGCATATTTTCTAAAAAATAACAGGTAGTGTTTATACGTGGACTCCTCTTGCTCTTCGGTATCCCCCTATATATTTTACATTATTTTGGGGTACTTGGGATAGGAACCCTGATCGATCACAATAGTGTACAAAACCCCCATTCGTCATTTTTAATGATTTTTTAAGGGGGAAATCGGAAATCATCTCTTAAAACTATCCCTTGACTACAAATGTTCATGTTTAAGAACTTAAAACTTTTTAGCCCCGTAGAAGTAATTTATAGGTTCCTAATGCTTTTTATCCTTCCAGACTTGAAATATAGCCAAAAAAGCATCAATTGGTAGAATTGGACATGCAACATTCCCCGAAAACTGAGGCTTGATGAGGGAATGAAGTGTATTCAGATTCATGGGGTCATTTTATATAAGAATCATCCCCATATGTAATTGTGCTATTGACATTTTTGCCGACCATTGTTATTGAAAAGTTAATTTTCTGAAACTCCAATCATCTTATACTGAATATCAATCAACAAAAAACCATCTGTACTACAATTTTTTTTCTAATAATGAACTTTTCAATCAAATCTCATGGTACTGATTATTAAAATTTTATAGCACTTAAAGTAAAGGATATTACACATATTTCCATTTTGACAATTCAAAGCACTGCAAGAAGGACCAAAAAAGTTCAATTATTTTTAACTTCAAGTTAATCTATTCAATCTAATCTATTCAATCTAATCGAATCAAGTTAATCTATTCAATCAAGTTAATCTAACAATATCTACTATTATTTTCTAACTATAATACAAGCGGAATAGGGATACATAACAATCATAATGACGAAATTATTATTGCTCTCACATAGAATACTTTATCACCAGGGTTGGAGACCGATCGCTTTGCCCATTGGCACTTCATATACTTCATAGATACTTCACTAGGCAATTCAACCCATGTTTGGGATAAATCTAGGGGTGACTTTTGAATTTTTTTAACTAAAACACTGGTTGAAGTATAAAGTTTGAATAATTTATAAATTAATAGGCACTTTTTGCACTTCAAAAATGTGAATAATCTTGTTTTGAGGGTTGAATTTCCATAAACTTTCTAGGGGACCCCAGCAGACCCTCTTTTTAAAAAGCTATGGATAATTTACAAAAGACTTAAAAAAGCAATAAGTTCCAATGATCCGTAAATTTAACATTATTAAAATTAACTTTTTTACTTCTATAAGAGCTTATTAAAAAATAATTTACCTAAAGCTAAAAATATTAAATGTAATGTTACTGGGTGTTGAAAATGTACTTACTTATATTAGTACAGTTTACAATTTAAGTGAAAAAAATTATGGTTATTAGCCCATCAACCGTGCCTCTAAATCCAAAAATGTACAGCCAGCCAAAGCCCATCAACTGTAGTACAGCTGAAACTGAATGATGACAGGCTAATATGTAAGAACAAAAAAATATTTGGTAAAAAATTAAATTATATGATGCCTGCCAGCAATTAACCATCAAAGATTTTACGTGTACAGTGTTGATCAAGTTTTATAGTTTTGTTTGATTGTTTTCTTGTTTAATCCATTACACCTAGTAATTGCATGCAAATAGTACTACTGTCAAAAGGTACTTGTACTTTTACATAATTTGAGTATATTTATTGCAAAACTCAAAGAAATTTTCCTTGAGTATGCGGTGATGAAATCCCTAAAAGGGAGATCAAATAAATTATATTGGAGTCCTCAATCAGTGGTATCATAACTTACATCAAATAGTATATACATTAAATCTGCACAATGCTGCAGAATTTAGGAAAAAAAAGTTTATAATTGAATGCATACGAAGAAGATTATTTAATGAACTCTAACTATTGGAAAATATAGGTATGTACATAGACAAAAAAAATTCACAGTTTCTGTATAATTACAAGGTTCAATTCCATTAACTGTCCTGCCAAATACTGCCAAGTTCTTTTAAACTATGTTGCTAAACAATTTCAAACTTGTAAATAAATTACTCAGTTACTGTACTCCGTTACCTTAACTAGGCAGTGCTGGGAAAGGCAGGGGATGTACCAATCTGCCCCAAAAAATAGTACTAGCTAGTATTGTAATTTAAAATAAAGAATAAGCAGACACATTTGTAAAAATGTATCATGCATTATAGTTTATTGTGATTATTATCAAATAACTTAATTTAATCATATCGATGGCGTCAGGAGAAACCCTTGTATAATCGAAATCCAGCTGAGTACCAATAAATACAGTAAAAGTGAGCGAGATTCGTTTTCTTGCCAAAGATCATTTTTCGTAGTCAACAGGTGGAGAGTGAATTTTAATGAGCTGAAAGCAAAAAACAGGTGTTATAATCTCTCACAAGGAGACTGATTTTTTGTTCTAGCTGGCTTGGCCAAACCACAAGCAAGAGAACAACTCTATGGAAAGAACTTTTTTTATTTTTTAGATGCAAAGAAAAGTTTTAATTAAATGCAGGTGTGAAATCAAAGCAAAAAGCTTCACTGCTCTTAGAGTTACAGGATGATACTGGTGTTCCCAGTGGAATTGATTCAACTCTTGTTGGCGCTAATGACTTGTAGGCTTACTATATTTTCTTGGGTCCAACCCAGGACATATTTTTGAAATTTCTTAATAAGTTCCATATCAAATCATCAAAGATTAAAAAATAAGAAAAACGGATCAAGTCTAGTTGATGGGTACGGGTTGGCGATAGATGACGTAGTCAGAGATTGATTGCCAAGTCTAGCGATCGCGATGGGAATAACGAACGCAGTGCGCGATTCATCCAAAATGACATAAGAATGCGCTCTTGTATCCCGCGTTGCAATGTAATCTTCCGAAATGGCCAATTGAAGAGTGATGACGCAAATGACTCGGAAAACAAATCTGCTGTCATGTTGTGCGTAGGGATCTGAAAATCGTTTCATTCGATTCAGGGATTGATTCCTGAGGCTTGATTCTAGGGTTCGATTCCAACCTGGAATCGATTCCTTAGGGCCAGTATCGAAAAAGTAGGAAGGATAATTAGTAAAATCAAGGATAATTAGTAATTTTTATTAATTCAATTAATAACAAGAAAAATACGGATATTATAATAGATAATGATATATTATAATATATAATAATAATAAAAATATAATAATAACAATAAAAATGTATCATAATAATAAAAATGTATAATAATAATATAACATATTTATTAATAATTATCTGTATTAATTAGAAGATTAAGCATGATTCCTAAGATTCAATTCCTGCTGGAATTGATTCCTTCAAGGGTTCGATTCCTTGGTATGGAATCCGTGGCAATCAATTCCTTTAGAAAATATTAAGAACCTAGTTGTATTGTGCGCACTGAGGATGTGCGTTGAATATGCGCGGATTTCAAATATTATGTCTTTCTGCACATTTTCAAAACAGTTCATGTGTTTTGGAAGGCAGAGTTGTGGAGGATTTGAGTACAGGAATATGGTATGTTATTTGTGTTTTTTATTACTAAAAATGCATGAGTGCAGAGTTGATTTAGGATGTTTGTATAAGTATTTTACTATATTTAGATGAGAACAAATTGCAATGTTGATGTATGACAAAATGGCGAATCGTAATCCGATAGCGGATATTCGCCGGAACCTTAATACTCAGTATGGCGTATTGAAATACATGTGTATTTACCCGGATCTCATACAGGGTAATTAATCTTTGAAATTATATGCCATTGCTTAATTTATCGGATGAGAAAGAAGACGTCATAACTATATTATTATTGCATCATAGTATTTAAGTCTTAAAAATTATTCAATCAAGGGATAAATACTTTAAATTATGTTATAATATGTTTAAATTGTTTCCTTATTAAGTTTAAGTAGTTTAGACTAAGCTTTTAGCTTTCCGCAGCTTGGAACTTGGCGACTTTCACTTTTGGTGACAAAAAAAACTTAGCGCCAAAAAACGCGCCAAGGCGTACCCATGAAATGGGATTTTACCGAAAAAACATTCAAACTAATAAACATTGAACAGAAATAAATTCTGACTGATAACTAAAAGTGTTGTTTCGTTCACCACAATTGTGACTGTATATCTAACTTTGTTTTGATATTCTGATTGCTTGTTTGACCAATGTAATTTTTGAGGTTACGAGTTCTAGTGTTATGTATTCTAAGGTTATGTGTTGTAGGGTCAAAAGTTTGTTTAATTTAGACAGTTTGTATCTGACACTGTAACTGAAGTGATTTGAGTCTGTGATGTCATCACCTCTGATTGGCTTAGGTTGGTATGAGATCACATAGTATTTCAGATAAAAGCCCAGTGTGAGGCTGGATGTATCTCTTACTTTTTTGCACTGGTTATAGAATGTAAATGTATACTTAGTTTTCTGTTTGTGTCGTTGTTCCTGCTAGTCAGGATGACACGTTTAATCATAATGTTATGTATTTAGATATTATAGGGGTTTCTTGATAACTAGATGTTTTTCTTAGTTTGGCCACATGTCAGATTTAGTTGTTTTGAAAGTTAGATTTGTTCATAGCTGCTAAATAATGTTTACATTCGTAAATAAATTACTCTTTGTTATTTTAAAAACTCTGCTATTATTTTAGTCTACCTTTTTTAGAGTTTAAGGGTAACACCGACTCTCAAAAAAAGGCCCCTTCACAAAATTCCAACCATCAAAAACGGCCCCTTCACAAAATTCCAACCCTCAAAAACAGCCCCTTCACAAAATTCCGATCCTCAAAAACATCCCCTTCACAAAATTCCGGTTCCCAAAAACAGACTTTAATCAAGCTATATACACTCTCTAAGTGTAATTTTATTTTAAAAAATTACATATTTACAGAAATAGGACCTTATTTTAGAATGAAAAATTATTTTCACAAAATTCAATTCAGTTTTTCACAAAATTCAACTCTGTTTTTCACATAATTCAATACCGTTTTTCACAAAATTCAATACCGTTTTTCACAAAATTCAATTCCTTTTTTCACAAAATTCCCGAAAACGGCCCCTGGCAAAAAATCCTGGATGCACCCCTGGATATCCTGACTGCGATTTTACGGGATTGTACGAGTTTTTCTCCTGCCATCGATATGTCAAACGTCTTTAATCAGGAAGTGAATGAATACAGCTCTTCAACTCTCAAGCGTCACCTCCAGCCATGGACTGGTTTCGTCCTTGTTAGGACTCATCAGCACGGCATAGGAAGGCAGCGCAAGAGAGCAGAGGGCAAGAATTAGTCTAGTCAACTATAACCAATATAGTGGTGACCATTGATTAGTCCTCCACTATCTGCTGGAATGAACTATGCATTCCCAGAACAGATTTAGATGGTAAATCCAAAGAATATGGGTCTGGGCGACATTCTGTGATATTCGGCATTGCCAATGCTGTTAATTGGCAAGTAAAAAATTCAACTTCTATAGAACTGGGTTTCCAGAATCCAATATTTTATCACCACTTTTTCTTTGGATGAACCCAGATATTTAATTCCCGAAAGGCAAGTATGATAAAGGGAATTAGGGGTGCAGAAAATGCTTCAGGGCCCGAAATTTCCCCAGAACACAATTTTTTTTCTACAAAATTTCCCCCAAAATGAGGTTTCATTAAAAGAACTAGTTTTTTCAATTATTAAAGAACTTCTTTCAGATTCAATAATTTTCACATAATCCATAAATTTAAATTATCTAAAATTCATAATACCGCAAAAGTTAACTACCGTTAAATAAATATCCAGATTCCGAAAAAAATTTTTGATCACAATCTTCAAAATATTTTGTTTGTTTTTGATCCAATTTAACAAGATGAAACTCATACTTACAAGTCTGAACAACGAAACAAACAAGAACTAATAAGCAATATCTTTCCAAGGAAGATCTTTCATCCTCAGGGTTTATTGACAAAATGAAATGACAAATAACAACACCCTAAAATAGTTGCCAGATAAAGTTCCTAAAATAATGAAGCCGGTAGAAACAGATGATATAGTAGATTAATACTCCTTTGACAAAAGCGCCAAGAGAGGCACAAGGGCGCAAGTTTAGAACTGCTGATGCGCCAAGTTTTTAGCGATAAAAATCAATATATAGTAACCACAACTAATGTTAAATGAATTATGTGGCTTCTAAATATGGCGCCAAATAGCCAAAACTCCCCAACCATCAGTTCATCACGAGTCACAGATGTTCTAAAACTGTTCATGGAATGAAGTTAGCCCCACAAGTGACAACCTCCGATACTATAACAAGCGACCGACCCGTGCCAAAGGAACTTGCAGGATTTTTTTTAAATTTTTTTAATCGATGCTTCATGCAAAAATAAGCCACAACACAAAATTTGAGGCCGATTGAGAAATTATTCGTTCGCAAAAAAAATGGCGCAAGTTTCCATTAGCATCCGCTTGGCGATTTGGCGAGTACGACTGTATAGGTTGGCGTTAGTGGAAGGGTTGCTTTAATGAGTGGTGCGTTCAGTTGCCTTCTTGTAGTATTTCGTTGCTACTTGCTACTTGCTAGCTGTGCTTATTTTCGTACTAAAAAGCAGGTTTTAGAACTTACGTTCTGCTTTTATGATTTCACCGATTTCACTGCTAAAATTTCTCTATTTCTATTTCTCAGGTATTTTTTGCTTGCGTTTCTAATTTCGTGTTAATATAAAAAAGGATAAGGACTACAACGCTTTAATTTGTTTAAAGAATTTTAGGAAAATGATTTTAAATTTTGATTGTTTTTATTAATATTACTCCATAAAGTAACCAAACGAATTTTATTATCCAAATATAATTTTTTGCACAGAATTTATATTTCTTATATCACTCGGTATCCATTCGTTTCTGAATATATTTGTTTCAAATATTTCAAGTTTGTGGCTACCTTTTTCGGTGATTAGATTTGTTGAGAAACAAAAAGGTATATTGGTATATATGAAATTGTATAATTTGTAAAATTGTAAAATTATAGAAAAATGTAGTGTTGTAAAATTATAATTAATTGATCTAGGATGAAAATATTGGAAAGAATTTTATCTCTTTTACTACAAATTTTTTGAAATATTTTTAGATTTTAATTTTACTTCAACAGTAAATAAAATTTTAAAAAACTTTGCCTGAAGAAGTAAGGTATTTGGTTTAAGTTCTACAGAAGTTGATATCTACAAAATAAAATTAAATATTTGAACCAATTACTTCATCCCCAGTCAACTAAAAAATTATCCAACAACCAAGATACCAAGGAGAATATTTTTAATCTTAATAGATATATTGTGAAATTTCACTTTCAGCTAAATCCCCTAGATGGCACTTTTTTTAAGAGAAGCGAATATCCTTTTCTCTCTCGTCTCTCCCTCCCCCCCCCATGCAAACTCCGCCCGGCTGCGTATATCCGAACCCTCAAGCGTGCAACGCATTGGCGCGGTTTGAAGAGCGCCGCACTGTTTGGCGCTAAATATGGGCACGCGAATCAAGGTCACACGACGCTAATGTTTTTACGCCGCCATAGCGTTCGAGTCGAGATCGAACCATCAAACGGTGTACAAAATCTAAACAAACGCTTGCTTTGCAACCAACTTTAACAAAATAGTTTAACTCGTAGCTTATTATATTCAAGGCTTTTAAAAAGAACTTAATTTTCTTTAATAAAACATTTGAAGAACGTAATTAAGGATATGTGTTTTTGTAAGAAATTGTGTAAACTTTCGTGAAACTTTGCTTACAAGGTTTACATTCTATTCTTTATCATATACTTTTTTATCACCGCTTGGCTGTAAATTAGTTCATAAATATATATAAAATTAACTGTAAGAAGTACACTATACCCACTCCCCTACTTAATTTAAAGATCTTTGTGTAAATAGAATTTCTGACACATTAATAATTCAAGGTTTATTACTTTTTTGGTACTTATATATTACCCTGTCAACTGTTCAGTGACCGCCACATTCAGCAGCTCAGCTGAAGAACATTCAGTGAACTTTGATAACATTTTCAGTAGCTATAGTGATAGGAATTTCATCCAAATAATTTTCTCGTTTGAAGTCATAGTGAATACAATTTTTTTTATAAAACTATGATATTCAGAACTATGCATGATGGTCAATGGGTCAATGAAGTATTTGTTAAGTTAATTTTGAATGTAAGAGTTTACATGGTAGCATAGCATACATATATAAATCTCAAATTATCAATCTAGAGTTCAAATTTAAGTCAACAATTTAGTGTATACTTATGACTATAAATCTTTTCAATACTGTAATTAATGGTTATGTAAAAGTATGGGAGATTAATTATAAAAATTGAGGCTCTATTAGCTCCATGTCTATAAAATAACACTTTGACATATTAAGTATGAATTTTTACAGAATATGAAGTTTATTTCTTTTTAAAAGCTCTAGAATAGTTTTGTAAAACGAGAATATTCTCCGAGAATAATATTTGAGAGTATTTTTTTCTGATATTTGGAAATAAATGTAAATATTATTGATAATATGAAATGGTCATGTAGTACTGTAGCAATACTACATAGTACTTAGAACACATATTAATTGGATATTTCTGCATCGTCTTTATCTTTTAAAATTAGTCTAAGAACAGCGTTTTCCGTGGTGGATTTAGTTTCATCAACCAACAGCGAAGGAAAAATTGAAGAAAGTTGCTCGGAAATATGTTTCACATCCATATTTAGGATCCACCACGATTTATGGAGTAATGGCATGCAAAGGAACGAAGGGAAGCGATGGTTAGTGCATACCAAAACCCCAAGTTCAAAGTTCAGTTTCGGTTTCATATTGCTATCAAAGCGCAAGCGAGTTCAGCGTACGCAAGCATGTATGTTCCAGAATGTTGGCTTTTCCTTTAAACACCTCACTTTATAAGCAAATAGGTTTGCCGTAGTTAAAAGAGCGAGTTATCTATGTTTCTTTTAGCGCGTGTCTGGCGAAGCGCGCAACTTTTCAAACCGCGCCAATGCGTTGCACGCTTGAGGGTTCGGATATACGCCGCCCGGCTGGTCATACTCATTTTTGTCGAGGAGCAACTCTAGTGCGAGGCGCCTCAATCCTATGCATCCTTTTCCGCAAGTAGAATCTGATTGGTTCGTAGGATCACATGTTTCTTTGGTTGCAAACACGATTTTTCGCCAATATGGCACCGTTTTCGAGACGAGTGACGATACCGACCACGATGCAAAGCACGAGGTTTGAAATTATGTGTGGTGTTTTATGATTTATGTTTATGAGTACAAATTGTGAATAATGAATATGGAATTTAAATGTGACATTTGTGCCCCGGAATTTCACCAAAAGCGTTATCTAAAAGATCATCTTTCTAGAAAGCATAAATTGAAAACACCGGTTGAAAAGAAATGTGTATGCTATATCTGAAAAAAAAAATCGCCACGAAAAAAACTCTCAATCATCATGTAGTCATATTGTATTTTAAAAAGAAAGATTTGTTGATATTATATAAGGCAGTTGTTTTAATAAAAACACAATTATTTTGATCAATATGATATTTGTATATATACTTGTATATTCCTTCCCCACCTTGAAATGAAAAGTACTATTATATTCAAGATCAAATTACTTCAATGTTAATAATTGAATGGAAAATAATTTTTATTACTTGAAAATTTACTAAACTATTTTATCAATTATATTAACTATTATCAATTATATTAACTATTATCAATTATATTCAATTATATTATTATATTAACTATTTATTTTTATATTCCTTCCACTTCAGCTGCCACAGTCCAAATGTACATGAAATATTTAGATCTAGTTTAATGAGCTGGAATTTTTCTTATATCAAATAAGATAGTAATTGACCTTTTTAAGGTTTTTCTTTGATAAAGATAGTAAATCACTGAATGTTACTGCAAATAATGACAAAAGAAAGTGAATTCTATCATAAATATAGCTAAACTTTAAACTATAATTTAAAATGAAGGTAATATAAAATTTAGGCTATATAAGAAAACCAACCCTTTGATAAAGGGTGAATAGAAGGGTTTGGAATTAATTATAGTGTTAACAAGAATTTAAATCTCATAAATTTCTTTACTTTATCAACTTTTAAAAATATTTTCTGAAGTTCTTATTCTTTATAAGTTAGAAAAAGAACTTCAGATACATACATTTTGTTATTTCTATTTTATACATTATGATATTTCTTATACACGTAACTATTAAAAATTATATCTTTAATTAGAATATTAATCTAAATGAAAAAAAAAAACATATATATCATGATGAGTACCATAAATTTAACTTAAAGTTAAAAGATTTAAAAATTATTAAAATAATAGTTTTTTTGAATAGTAATTTAATTCCAAAGAAGAGGAAAATTGTAATATAAGTAGGGGAGAGTGGGGTAATCGGGTAATAAGAAATATTCCAAAATTCCACAGGATTTTCCTTTAAGTTTATGAAGCTGATTTCTTTTACAGAATGTTTGACTCATCAACAGCTTTCTTTAAAAAAAAATAATGCACTTCCAAGGGGAAAGGGGTTTTTGCTTGTTTCTATTCACCCCAAAAGGGGTAATAAGAAACAAGCTAGTTATTTTAATAATTAAAACAATTAAAATCAAATGAAGGTATTCATGTTATCTTCTAGGAGTAATTTATAACTTGTAATTTAAAAAAAAATTACATACAAAATCTTTTGATAAGGCCCGGTTAAAAATTAGTCTAAAAAAGTTTAAAGTTTTGAAAAACCCTATATTTTTGTTTAAAACATTTTGAAAATCATGAAAAAATAAATCGCATATTAATTGTTTCTCTTATTTCATTTTGTGAGACTAAAATTATTCTGAATGTTTATTTCCCCCAAAAATGAACTTAATTTTTTTTAAATTGAGATTTTGTGTCTTATTACCCACTGTTTTCAATAAAATGAAGTAAAAATGAACTTAATTTAATTTAAATTTTGAACTTGAAAAATGAAGCAAGAACAATAAAGTATTTAGGTAATAACAAGAAAAATTCTATAAATATATTTTTAGGAATAAAATGGGGGTATTTCTTACTACCCCATAATTTTGTTCAAATGGAGTAATAAGAAACAGGGCACTTTTAAGAATGATCCACAACCCTAAATTAAAGAACAAAAGGTGAATTATATAGCCCTTTTATCCTCCTGAAGAGCTCACTAAAAAAATTTAAATGATTTAATAGGAAAAAGAAGATAAATTCCAGATAGTTGAAAAAGCATGACTTTAGGTTGATTGTTTTGCTGGCCTCCTTATTTGCTCCTCCTCACCTAACAGCATGGCCACAATACTTACTAATATTAAATTTAAAAAAAAAGAAAAAGAGAAAAAGGAAGAAAAAATGATCAGTAAATTTTTTTTTATTTATTTATTTTATATATATGTATATATGTGTATATATTTTTTAAAAATACATTTGTTATTCTTTTGTAATTTTGCATTGCTTTTTTTTTATCAATAGATGTATTTATATAGAACCATAATTTAGCTGCCTGAATGAGTCTGCGACTCCTTGGTAGCACATATGTATTTTCCCCTTCCTGATTTGTCTTGTTCTTTTTTTTTCTCTCCTTAGTTTATGTAATGATATTATGATAGTAATAAATTTGTTTGTTTGTTTGTTTGTTTGTTTGTTATTTCAATAGGAATTTTTCAACGAAATAATCATTTTAAAACGATATGTTTTTTTTATGGGAGATAAAGTATGTCTTGAAGATATTCTTTGATTTTTTTCAGATTTTTACACCAACACACAAAGCTGCAAATTTATTGCTTCTTATTCCCCCAATTTCTTATAACACCCCACTCTCCCCAACATGCAGACTAAAATAACTTAGGATAGAAAAAAATTTTACAGTACATAACAATTATATTAAAAATTAAAGAAAATGTAAAATAATGAGTGTGTTATTGTTTTAGAGAAAAATCCAAAACTACTGTCTTATTACAATAAACTTTCAATCAGTTTGAAAATGCACAGATCTGTTAAAACATTTTAAGGTCACTCCAAATTTACTTTTATTTCTATCTACTATTAGTTGATAAAGGAAGTAGTTTAACTACAAAAACCTAACAACTTAGTACAACTAGTGCCTAAAACTAATAGTAAATAGTACATAAATTATTTGTTAGATTACATTAAAATCAAAACCTAAGTTTTAGGCATTGTTTTTTTTCTGAGTAACAGAGGTTACGAGGTATAACCTCTTTTGTTTCTTTTTTATAACTATAATTTTTTGCATATTTTTTTCCATTCTATATAATTAACCACAAAGCAAATAAAAGTTTTCCTTTCTCATTGATTGCCATGGTAAAAACTAATTTTCTACATTGTAAAGCAGTATTCTTTTCTGAGGATCCTAATAATAAATTAAAATTATTTTATTTGATGTGATAAACTCAATAAACTATAAAATTCATAAATATTGAATTTTTTCAGTAATTTTTATAACTGTTAAATGGTTTTAGAGGTTGCATTTTGAGGACCATTAACTGAAGATGAAATACAGAAACTACCACTGTAATTTGTACATGTCAAGTTTTTTCTCAAATGGCTAAGGAGACTTATTTTACTAGTAAATAGTAATTGTAATTTAACAACTAACTTGGTAACAATTGAAAAGTATATGAGTACTCCATAGTTAGTAATGAAGTGTACATAATTTTAGAAAAAAACATGCCTTAAGTTAAACTGTGTAATAAAAAATGTGTTTTGAAAGAATTCTCAAGTTTTGGAGCATTTTTTAGGTTTTTATTTTAATGAAACCACATATATTTTGAAGCAAAGTTATTCCAAGCAACAAAAAAAAACACCCACTTTAAAATATATTTTCAAAATCATATTCCCTATGTATTCTCACTTTCTTAGAACCATGGGATTTTCAAATTTTAATGAATGATGTTAATAATGATAAATAATGTTAATGATGGCAAATGAGATTATCCACTGAATTTAGTAAAAATTATTGTTCCATAGATAGATAGAGTCTTAATGTTACATTTGAAAAATGAATGCAAGGTTAAGAAACACCTAATTTAAAAAATACCAGAATAAAATAAGAAAATGGTTTCACTTTTAAATATTTTGATATTAAAATGTCTGTAATTATGGATTTTGTGCTAAAAGCTCAACTAATTGAACTTGTGAATTAAAATCAATTTCTGGGATGGGATAATGTTCAAAAATCTTAATAAGCTGGTATCTTCCCTATACTGTGTACTCTTTTTATTCGAAAAATATTTTCTTCTTACAGTACTTTCTACTAGAGATTGACTTTTTTACCACAATTATGTGAAATTGTGACAATTTTCAGGAAAAGCGTTCCTTAACATCCCTATTTTTTATATACGTAGTAGGGATAGGGAAAATAGATGTTTCGGCCAGAATTGATAAGAATCAAGGATTATATATTGAAAGCAATACATATGTGCGATTTAGCAATTTTGGATTAATTAAATTAATGATATGACCAAAGTGATATGACGAAATGTACAATAACTTCAATTGAAGATAAAACCACGTGTATTATCTTTTTTTTGTTGGTTATAGATTTATAGAGAGCAGGAGTTTTTTTCAACCCCTGTATATTGTGACCACTAATATAAATTAAATCACTAATTAAAAAAAGTTTAAAAATTACGGTAACGTAAATGGTGAGACTTAATATGTGATTTTAATTTAGTTATCTTTCTAAAATAATTCCTTGTTTACATCCCTTTTTTCGCCAAAACTAGGCGATAACCACCCAACAAATACAACCCTACACTGACAGCACGCGATCCAACGAACCAATCAGATTCTACTTGCGTAAAACGTCTCATGGGTTTGAGGCGCCTGTACTCTAGTGACTGGGGGTGAGTCAAACACAAAATTTTTTCCATGTAATAGAAGGGTTTTTGCACACTTATTTTTTGAAACTGAATAACCATTAATTTAACATATTTAAATAAACTAAATAATCATTCATTGTATAAAAAATAAATCAATTATCATTAATTCAATTTTTTCCAAATGGAAATAAACCTTTGTATAAAAAACCCGGAAAATATGGTTAACATTTTACTGGATGCCAAGCTTATAATAATTTAAATACCTACCGGTAGTGTTGTTCTTAGGATTTTTTTAGAGGAATAAAAATACTCCTTGACTTTTTTAAGAGGCATGGAATTCCTTTTTTTAATGAACAAAATGTAATAGAAAAAGGAGGATGCTTTTTGGTTTTTAACAATTATAGCATCTGTTAACTATTATAAAATATTAAACATTATACAGGGTTCATACGCTCCTTGAAAATTATTCTCATTTTCAAGCACTATGGAAACTGCTTGAATTTGGTTGTACTCCTTGATTTTCATCATATACATTTCTTTTATAAATTTCTCCCCGATAAAAATGGTTTCAATCAGCAGATTTTAATCCATTAAAAATCATGATTCTTTGCGAAAGTTTAGGGTTTTTTTGTGGAGTGTTTGGTGGATCCTGCAACTTTCTCTGATGGCCGCAAAAATCTATTTTTTTAAATCTTGCTAGATAATAACCTGTAGTATTAGGTATCTGATCTGATTTTAGATCCTAAAATGCCATCAAAAATACTAATTTCCTACTTTTTTACTTAACTTAAATATTTTGACCAATATTTTTGCAATTATTACTGAAATAATTATTTAATTATTCTATTCACTTATTTAGTGTATTTTTATTTGCATTTAATACGTTTATACTTTTAAAGTGGTTTTAAAACTTGATTCAGGAATTTAATTGGCAAAGTGTGTGTTTTAAGTTGTGTAAAAAAATTATGTCTTAAATTATGTGAAAAGGAGACTCCTTGAATTTTTTAAAAACACTCCTTGAATACTCCTTGATTTTGGTTTGTGAAAATTTGTATGAACCCTGATTATAAATAAAATAATTTATTATTTTAATATAACAAATTTAAGTAGAAAAAATATTATTTTTAGATTGTGCCATGCATTTTTTTTTAGCAAAACCTTTGTTAAAAGTTCAAAGCGTGAAAATACGCTTTGCTTGTTTTTAATAGCGTATTTCCGATTTTTAATGCGTGAAATACGCTCTCATCAGAGGCGTTAAAAATATCTCTGCCTACCTGATGTAATATAACTGTATATTAGAATATAAACTTATACGTTTTTCTGTGTAACTTTTCTGTTTTCACTAATATAATTATGCATGTACATTATTGTTTTTAGTAAAAAAATGTGTTAATATCCATTTTTCCGAGTCAATAAAATCGAGGAATCAAACTTCTTTGGGGGAAGCTTATGGTTAAAACTTCGTTTATAAGTACTAAATTATATCCATCAAGGAGTCAAGGAGTATAATTATGCATGTACATTATTGTTTTTAGTAAAAAAATGTGTTAATATCCATTTTTCCGAGTCAATAAAATCGAGGAATCAAACTTCTTTGGGGGAAGCTTATGGTTAAAACTTCGTTTATAAGTACTAAATTATATAAGGTCAATTATAAAACACTTTTAGTTTAAATCCTTTAACTTATAAACTTTCAATTTTTCCGGAAGGAAATATGCCCCCCTTTGGTAAATTTCCAGTTTTTTTCCGGCCATTCCTATCTCTTCTCGCACGATTGGTTTTTCTTTTATAGCTGAAAAACTGAAAAAGGGTATAAAATTTCAATACCTAAAAATTTAATTAATTCAAAATTAGTTAAAAAAGGAGCAATGATGTTAAATCTTCATTGAATGTGACTGCAAAAAAAATTATCATTCTACTGTTAATGTTAATAATACATTTTGCTAGGGGCGAACTCGCTGCAAATAAAAAGGTTTCTAGAAATAACTCAAGAACTAATTATGTCATCTATTTCCTTTTGGAATGAAAATTATCCTCATACATTTCTCTACAAATAATTTCAAATTATACCATCGAATAGTTTTTACGAGAGTTCAAATTGCGCGCAAATAAAAATTTCAAAATCGGCGGCGGTCACTTAAATACTTTTTTTAAATATAGAGAGTAATGTTAAGCTACAGCTTTCATTAATACAGTACTAATCAAGCCCCTTTTTCTACTTGTAACTTGCAGCAATCCAATTAAAAGAATTTTCCAGATATTTGAGGAACAACAGCTATAGCAAGTTTGCAAAGTTTCGTGTTTGAAATTATTTTTCTAAGTGGTAAATAGGTGGGGACTTAAAATAAAGAGGATTTTGATTTAGGTATAGGGGAGAGTGTTGTACCTTCGGCCACCACATTTAAAAATTCGGTAAAAAATGTAAATTTGAAATTGTGGTCGATTTCGAATGTAAACAGATGCTATCTAGTTGCTAACTTGAAATAACCTCTAAAATATTATTTAAATTTTATATAATAAATTTACTGTTTTTAGATGCTCATAGTTTTTTTAGTGCATAACTACATTAAAACTTTTCTTCCTCTATAATTATGACATGATAAAGTGGGATATATGGGGTGAATCCCCGAGATTTTGAATTTTTAGTTTTATATTAGAAATCGACGGATCTCAATTCTTTTATTTTTTATATAACTTTGAATGCAAAAACACCTGATGTTGTACCTTCGGACACCATAAGTGATGTACCTACGGACACGTTCTTGTGGGTGTCTGTAGCTAATCGGCGTTTTAGAATCAGGTTTCATTTATGTGAATACATTTTAATGCATGGTAAATTAATTCTAAATGGTTATCTATTTGTCGGCGATTATTTTCAAGTGATTTTTAGATGAAAAATAAAATATTTTGTGATCTAAATTACTTTTTTAAATTTTTGATTCTACTTGGCATTTAATGTAAAATATGGTGTAAAATCTTAAGCACCCTATCATATCAAGTTATGATGATCACAAAAAATCTTAAAATATCCACCGAAGAAGATTTGTGAAAGTTGTTACCACCAAATGCTTGCACAACTAAGTGTCGATCGAATTGTTTTTTTTATCAGTGAAGTGATCAGATCAATCAGCATGATTGATGAAACTATTACCTTAAATTTGGATCCGAAAATCCATGTGATTTATTTTTGGTAAAAAATCAAGACTTTTATCAATAAACTTCGTTTTAATGATCATTTACGATCTAAAAATACATTACTTTAAAAACTTTACTGGAAAAACTTCCCTTTTTAGGGGTGTCCACATGTACAACTGGGTCTGTCCCCTGTTTTACCTTTGGACAGAAATTTTTTCAAGTTATTAAAAATCCAATTTTCAAGATTTTAGCTAATAAAAAATATACCCCTCACAAAGGTTAGGACTATAGGTTGGGCATTTTGAATGGTCAAAATGTCTGTCTTAGAAAAATACAAACGTGATTTTTGTCCGAAGGTACAACACTCTCCCCTATGTATTAATTATTGTATGATTTTGGTACTATGGTGATATCATTTCTTTTCAAAATAGCCATTTGAAAAAAGACTGCAAATGGCGAATTTTGCAAAATTTTACTTTCTCTCTCTTTAAAATCTGCTAAGAATGCGGCTTAGTTTTGCAGAATGCGGCCAATGTTTAATTAGGATATCATAGTTTAAAGATAAGTTCAATATGAAGAATTTTTGTCACAAACATAACTTCTATTGCAGGCAACACACCTTAGTAATTCTTTGCCATTTGAATGAAATATTTAAAAAAAACGGGATCAAAATCCATTTAGACAGCTTAAAGATACAATTTTTTAAAAATATGCTGTCTATTAAATTATCATTATAGGTTCAGAAAAGCGATATTTTTTTATGCGCACAACACTTATCAGCAAGTTATCAGAACGATATCACGAAAAATCCATTCAATGCAAAAACCGTTCATAAAACTAAAAAAACTCATAGCTTAACACATGTAATAAATTTGTTTTTATTGAACGATTTTTGCATTGACTTGATATTTTGTATATCCATCAAAATTACTACAGTAAGCGAACTCAGCGATCCTTTGCATCATAACACTGTGTGATAAAAAATAACTCACTGGAAATTGGAGTGTTACTTTTAATGTTGTTTAAAATATTTATTACATAGATTACATCATGATAATCAAAGATTTGCTCACAGAATTTATTTGATGTTGACATTTTTATTTCAAAATTTAAATTTTTTCTGTGTCAATGAAATCGAGGAATAAAATTTTTTTGGGGGGAAAATGCTTATTATTTTATTAAAACTTTATTTTTAAGCACTAAATTATATAAGAATATCAACTAAAACATTTTTCAGTTAAGATAAAATTCTAAATACAGTATTTTTATATAAAATTTTCAATTTTCCAGAACGAAATTCCCTTTGAAAGAAAACGCTTTTTTACTGCCTTTTTACACTACATTTACATATGAGAGGAATTTTATGATTTAAACTAAACTAAAATGTATAATTTGAGTACATGATAAAATATTAACTAGAAAAATGTTTTGACTTCTTTACTCAAATTTATAATTGCTCATATAAATTACGGGAAATGTTATAAATCCGGGCAATAATACTAATGCCGGCGTATTTCGAGCAAAATGATTACTCATTGATAAATGTAGAATTTATCACAATACCCTCCTCATTTCGGGCTATCTTTTTCGGGTTTATCTCTTCCCGTAGCATGTATAAGTATTTGAAAGTAATGCAAAATATTTAAAAGTTGGTTTCAAAGTTTAAATTTAAAAGTTTATTTAAAAGTTTCAAAGTTGGTAATAGTGATTACAGACACTCCCAAAAAACATTCATCCAAAAAATGTAAGCATGTTGTATAAAAACTGTATCTTATGGATGAAACAAAAATATTTTAAACAAAGTAAGTAACACAAATTCCTTTTCCCACCAATTTTCTAAAGGCCAATTTTATTTTTAAAGTAGTATGTAGTAGTTGTATTTAAAGTAGTTTTAAAAGTAGGAAAAGACAATATGTCGACAAATTAAGTATGCCTTAACAAGAAAATAAATTTTCTTCTTGATTTTGCGAGTAAATTCCCTTGTGCTCTGGTATCTTAAACTAATTGCTCTTTGTGTACAAGTGATAAGTGTAACATTTCATACTTTGTTTACTGTGCTGTGTTTTATAAATAATATTCTAATTAAAAACGTAAACCCGGCATGCATATCAAGAATAAAGGAATGCGTCTTAATCATTATTGTTTTTGATTTCCGTGATTTTCTGTTTTAATGGGGCCGTTCAAATATTACGTAAGCACTTTTTTGGTCATTTTTAACCCCCCTCCCCCTTGTCAGCAAAGATAAGCAAACCTCAAACCCCCCCACCATAATTACGTAAGAAACTGCCGGACCCCCCCCCCGAAATTTTGACATCTCTTTTAGCAGGTAGTTTTTTTTTCTCCATAAAAATTAGGTGACATACAGTGAGCGGTCTTTTTATGGTAAAAACCAAAGGGTTCAAAAATGAGCCGAAACATTACTTTTTAGGGTATTTCAAAATGTTTGGGTGGGTGGTCCATCTCCAGAAAAAAGTACTTACGTCAGATTTCCTAATTCAATTTTTTGTTACATTTATTTTTGGTTGAGTTTTGAAATTATTTATGCAAGAAACAAGAGATTTTCGAAAATACAGCATCTTACGTAAGCATCACTCATATCCCCCTCCCCCCTTGTCAGGAAAAATAAGCAAAGAGCAAACCCCCCTCCCCCCTTAGGTGCTTTCGTAATATTTGAACGGCCCCAATGCACTCTTTAATGAATTACTAATTCGTACTTAAATGCTCTTCGAGTAATAATTTCTTGGTAACGTGAGACATAATTAATAGCAGCTTTTAATGTGGATAGAATAATTCTTTTATTTTCCTAATTAGTTTCTAGTGCCGCATGCTTCCAACTTTATTAACTCTAACTCAATTTTAAAATCGTTATAGCATTGAGAATTATGTAATATTTCAGAGTAATTGAGTGATATTTCAGATTTTATCCAACCCTTAAAGATAAAAGGTTCTTCTTGAGGATAGTATTTTCAAATACAGGTAATATAACTTATTTTTGGAATGGAGACAATGGCAAAAGGTTAATCAAATCATCAATCCAGTAATACCTCTGGAACCTGGGTGCCCATGAAGGATAAGGAACGATATACATGAATTAAAAAAAGTGGGAAGGTAAAGAAGGATCTGAAGTTTCAAAAGTACATTTTAAACCGGACCAAGAGCGTTACAATTTATTCTTTAAAAAAATACGCAAACTTAAAAAAGAAACGAAAGGATTACTTTTGCAAAATCTAAAAGTTTATGAATATGTAGAAAAATATATATTTATAATAGCTCAAATATGTAAAATCACATGGATTAACCGAAATGTGAAAAAAATCCCTTAAAACGTGTGGTATTAGAGAGCTCTCTGCTTTATCAAATTTCTGAAATGATGTATTGCATGGAAATCCCAGCCCTAGTTATAAAGTAATAATTAGCTGTAAATTTGGGTAATTGCAGGGAAATTTCCTCAGTGGATCAATTCATGAAGAATATTTATCCTCAGATTATAATATATATTTAATTGAATCTGCGCTAAAACTTTTCCTTTCAGATATTTCTGACTAAAAAATCCTTGTTTTTGTTGTCCTCTCTATGAGGCTTCAATTACAAGGGTTTTTTAGTTGTAGCTGACTACAAAACATGAAGAATGGAAGTTGCCCTCAAGTTACAAAAGGTCTGACTTGTTATTTAGCCTGTTTTCTTCTCAGTTTGTTCTTCTTTATATCTGGTGGAATCAAACCTAGATTTTGAAATTGCCTTAACTAAAACGTGTAATTTTTACTATCTTAACTATATACCTGGCTAGAATACTACTTAAGTGTTCTATATGTCTCACCTTCCCACTTCTTGTTAAAATTTTAATATTTACCAGATACTTACATACTTACGTGCCATGCCCATGAACAGCCAACGGCGGATCGAGACAAAGAGAGTGGATGGAGGAAATGGGAGACCGAGACACACTGGGGGTGGAGGAGGCGCCGAGTTAGCCCCCCTTGGTGAGGGGTGGGAGGAGAAAGTGCTGAATGCTGACCTTGACCTTCAAGCTCCCATGTACAGGAGGAAGAGAGGAAAACACGTTTCTTGCTGCGCCAACTTTAGCAGGATATTTTTTAATGATTTTAAAATGTTTCATTTATCCTATCTTAGAAAAGGGGACATTGCAGTGAATATTAGCAAGAATATTAAAGTTGGTTACAGATCAGGGAATTTCATTCATCTGGAAAAGTCAGGGAAATTCTTTAAAAATGAAAAAATCAGGGAAATTTTAAATAATTGACTCACAAGAAGCAATGCAATCTAAATGGTTTCTAAATGAGTCAAAATACTACTTCTAAGGGTAAAAATTCCAAACATTTTCTGGGGGAGAAACCCCAGACCCCCCTCAATATTTTTAAATAAATATATTATGATCTGATTTTCCTTGAAAATTCTGTGATTTATGAGGAGTGATCTTTATTTTGTGTAATATAAAGGGTTTAAAAATGAATTAAAACATTACTTTAAGGGACAAAATTCCAAAATTTTTCTGAAATAGGACCCCCAAACTCCCCTCAAAATTTTGAAATTTATTATACTATGCTGGGTTACATTGATAATTATGCTGCTCCTCATTGAGCGGTGCACTTGTGGTGTAGTCCAAAAGTTTTAAAATGAGCTAAATCAGGCATGGCCAACCCGCGGGCCGCATGCGGCCCTCCGGGTCATTTTGTGCGGCCCGCGAAGCTCTCTGAAAACTCTCCAAAAAGTAGCTTCAAAACACTTTTTAGCACACTAAAATTCAAAAACACTTCATTCAAAAACCAACATAATTTATTTACTATGATATCCTGCCTAAAGTACCCCGATTCCTTTCTCTTTTTAATAAAACTAAAAAGGGCAATTCCACCGTAACTCACGCTACATTTTTTTCAAAATTGCAATTTCAAATAATTTTTAATATAGAAATAACTATTATTTTCTTTCTAAAAAAATCATGCACATTGAAATTTATGCTATTAATTTAAAATAAGTATTGCGAATCTTTTAAGAATTTTAGTTTTTTAAATATTAATTAAAATAGAGTCGTAACTCACGCTACAAGAAAAAAGACATGGATTTATGAGTATAAAATTCAAATTTGTTTTTCTGCTTTTAAATAGTGTTTCAATAATTCTATATGCTTTTCAGGTGTTTGAATAGGGTAGGTTGGGGTAAAGTGGGTCATGGGGTAAAATGGG
The DNA here is from genome assembly GCA_024610705.1 of Tetragnatha versicolor. Lineage (NCBI taxonomy): Eukaryota > Metazoa > Arthropoda > Arachnida > Araneae > Tetragnathidae > Tetragnatha > Tetragnatha versicolor. The sequence goes on from JANDEH010000006.1 coordinate 41,415,569, forward strand.
TCTGTTTTAATTAACTCGATAAAACTCAAATTTAAATTGAATTTTTTTTCACTAATTTTTTTTAATTATATTCTTTAATCTGTTGGCAACCTTTTTCGACTGTCAAAAATTAAGATTTATGAATTTGCGATGAGGACTGAAAAAATATTTAATTTGAACCGTAAATGATGTCATCGAAAAAACAGGGTTTACCAACTTCGAAATAACTATATATATGTAATAAATTACAACAGACTTTTGTGATAGTTTTTCATTCCAAGAAAGTATGAGAGACATTTCAAGCCAATCAGCTTAGAAAAATATAAAATATTTTATCTTTTATAACGATATTTTGTACTTGGGGTAAAAATGGGTCATAGTTAAGAGGCCTTCTGTATTAAGTAAAAACAATGTTTTTAACTTATTTCCTTCAAATATACATTGAACTGTCAAACATGTTTATTTTTTCTCCAAATGAAGTATTTCAATTGCTACATTTGGAACAATGGTCATTAACTTCAGACGTTTACAATTTCCTAAAATTACAACTTAAAACAAATTTTTTCAGATAAAAATGGCTAAGCCGATTGTCTTTTTCTTATTTTCATGTATATTTAGTAATAAGTATATTTTTGACATATTTTTGCAATGAGACCCATTTTACCCCACATTGGGGTAAAATAGGTCATTACTTTTGATGCTAAGTTTAACCAACTTATAACTAAAAAATATTTGATAAAATTAGATGAAAATGTTCTGAAGGATTGTAATGTCAAGATCCAATTGAAAGAAATCCTTAAAAAGTAATAGTTTTGATGAAATAAAACTTAGAATGTGAAAGTACCTTAAAATTGACCCATTTTATCCCAACCCACCCTATACTTCCCTCATTCTAAAATAGCAAACAGTTTTACTGGGAATACTTAAGAAAATCAGAAATAAAATAAAATATAGAAAGCTGTTCGTAACTCACGCTACAGTACTTCGTAACTCACGCTACATATGTGTATAAGCGTTCAGTTATTCATGAATATAAATATAATTAAATTGATTTAAACACTTTATTTCATTTTTACTATAAAGTTTATGAGTATATATTTAACAAAAAAGTTGTAAAAACTAATTAATTTATTTTTAATTTTCAAAATAAAACATATATGTTTTCATTAACAAATTAACCTTTAAAACAAGCAGTTCTAAATATTGATTTTAGATGCTGACATTCCGATAAAAATAATTTTATACAAAATTTAAGCAATGCAAAACACAATTAGATCAATACTGCATAATTATTCCCTAAAATAATTAGAAAATTTTATTTTTTTATTTTTCATGATCCCATATGCCTGGAGCATATTTCCGATTTCAGCATGAGAAGCGCAACAGTGTACCGATAGACCAATAGGATTGCAGTTTTAGCTCCTCCCATCAACTACATCAACTCAGGGAAACATAAAAAAGCGAAAGTTTAAAGTTTTAAGATAAAATCTGTTTTTGGATTCGTTTAATTATCATTAGAACTTTGCTTTTAACTTTTGTTAAGCATTCATGAGAAAAAATAAAGATTTTCTATTTTAAAATTATTTTAATTTATAGAATAATATTTCTAATAACGTATGAAAGAAATCTTTAAATAAATTTCTTATTAGAACAAATGTGATTTAAAAAATCACAATTTCTAATTTTTTCCATCTACTCAAACAATGTTGTATTTATATGGAATTAACTTATTTTAATGAAGGAATTTTCTGAATTTATACTTGCTACACAGTAAAACACAATGAAAAAAGTATTAGAACGAAAAAGAAATAAAAAAGAACCGCTCTTCATTCACAACTTTTAAATTAAATACCCAAACCCCGTCTCATTAAAAAATAAGAATATGCATACATTGGTATAGTATATATTCTTCTGTGTTCTTATTTTAATATTTTTTTGTTGTGTGACAAAGGAGAAGGGAGGAGCTAAAGCGGGAATCATTGAATCTTATTGGTCTATCGGTACACTGTTGCGCTTCTCATGCTGAAATCGGAAATATGCGTCCCTGGAATAGCCCAAAGGTGTTTTTTTTCTGAACTTTAACTATAACATATGGCTTTACTCTGTTTTGTTAAAATCATTGCACAGTTTTTGCCTCTAGCTATTATTCAGATGACGTTGGAAATTTTTAAAACAATAGTAATATAAAAAAAGTGTTTTAAAAAATATATTGGTGTCAGTAACTAATTATGTATACTTGCATGTACTGTGTATTACTTTTATTCTTACAAATTTTCATTTTACTAATATTTTATACAACACTTCTAAAGCCATCTTGATAAGGTGAGACAAACTGCACAACAATGATTTTTTAACAATAAGGTCCAAAAGTTGAACTTCTGAACTTTAATTCCTCCTGGGGGTTCAGGGACAGCAAATTGAACCGAACTAACGAGATAATATCGTATTGTCATCCATATCTGAACTATGTTCAAAATTTCAAGTCTCTAGCTCATGGGGAAGTATGCTTAAAAAATAAAATTGATTACTTAATTCCCCCGAACAGACAGATAGACAGACGGACGTTTCTTCATCAGCAGCATATTCATTGGATTTTTTGTTTCAAATCAATTCCTCATTAAACTTCATGTGCAGTAAAAATTCGTTGAAATTTTTTCTAGATGTAAAAATCTATGAAATTGAAGAAAAATCTCAAAACTATCAAATTTTCCAGCTTAATTGATTGCCATACTTTAAATTAAATGAATCTATAGTACTTTAAATGCACAATGAATTTTGTATTATTTATGCAGGCATTCAATCCAGTAGAACAAATTTGAACATAATTTCTTAATTGAAATATTCGGAAAAAGTTGGGGGCATGGTTGAAACACTCAAACCACAGACAACTTCTTCAATGTTGTTAAATGGGTGGCCATTAATCACTGGATACCTGTGACTGGTGAGAAATAAAGATAACAGTATCCTGTATCGTATCTCCCCCTTTTCCGCTGTCAGCAGAGCAGGTTGTGACTTTGATTGATTTTTACAACCCTCGCTGTTTTCTCTGCCCTTCACAGACCACCTGCGGTGTGGAAGAATTCATTCGTCTCTCCCTGCTTTCTTCAATGAATGGTCGATTTTGATATTTTTTTCTTAAAAGCAGTGTGTTCCGGGTTCGTTAATTATTAAAATAAATAAAATAGTATTTAGGTTATTCCCACCGTTTCTGAAGATAAGAAAAATCGATCAAAAAATGTCTCATCTCTTACCCTTCATATTTATGCTGATTATCAAAATCAATTAATCAATCGTGTGAACGGAAAACTTTTCTCCTTGGGGGGAGGCATATTAGAACACAATACACATTCTTCTAAGTTAAAATAAATTCACAAATATGAAAAAAGTAACCAATTATTAAAAAAAGATTTTTGAATAAAAATTTTCCTTCCACTCTATGGTGGCATCAGTAAAGTTAAGTCCAAAAAAGTTTTGTAAACCAATTTCAATTAAAAATAAATACTTTTTACATTTAAAGCTTAGGATGGTAAATAGGACACATTTGAACGCAAAAAGGTTGGGTCAAATTTTAACAGCTTAAATGTGTCTTTTAGTTCATTTTCTTGATTTTGAGCTCAATTAATTTAGATGTTAAAAGCAGTATTTTAAGAAGTTTTAAATTTACTTAAATTTTTTTCAAATATATTAAACAAGATTTTTTCACACAAATGTGAAAAGAAAAGAAATCCTCATTTCTCCAAATGATAATTCAAGTCAAAAATACGTGATAAAATATCAAATAGCACAAAAATTGCAGGAATAGTGTATATTGATAAATTAATCAGGTTTTGAGTGTTTCAATATCCTATACCGGAAATTAATCAAAAATGTACTTTTTGTTCAAATGTGGCCCTTTTTCTACTTACATTTACTAGCCCTAAACATTTATTTTTAGATTTTATTAAATATTGCAATTGCAAATTAAATGAAAAAGTCGACACATTTAAATATCTTGGATTCTATATTGATAGTAACTTGAAGTGGAAATCTCATTGTAAATATATTGCGCGTAATAATGTTGAATTTTTACCATTTAAAGTCAAAAGTGAGCAACAATTTTCTCATTAATCTTTATCACTCTTGGGTACAATCGCGGATTGACTACGGTCTTACGATTTTCGGAGGAGACTAAGGTAAACTTAAAAAGAGAAGAAAGATTTGTCAGATTTTTATCGCCATCAGTATACTCCATTAATATAAATAACTTCAAACTACTAAACATTTTCCCCGTTCGCTACCTTTTTTAATATAAAACAAGTCTTCATCTCTATTTAAATCCAAATACTTGTACGAAGCGTAACGTAGTTAATCCGCGAAGACCCATTGTGTGATACATTGTACCTAAAATTTTTTTTAATTTTTTTGTAAACAGTTCTTTTACTTAGCTCCTAAATTTTTTATTACATTACCTAATAGTTATCCAAAATAGCCCATCAAACTTTCTTGTAAAACTTTCTTAAACTTTCTTGTATTCCCATTACTTGTACATTTCTTAAAGTTCCTTTTTTTCAATTAATGAAATCGAGATTTTTTTTGTATAATATCTATTACTGGTCACTTGGTAGTTGATGAAACAAAAGAAACATATCTTAAGACACCCTGTTTGCCACGATATTATTTGTTATTTTAATTTACTGTTATGCTCTTTTTCATTGTTTGTATATTGTGTATTTTATTGTTTATGTGTTCAATTTTGTATTTATGTATTTACATATTACTTGTTTACTTATATGAATCAACTGATCCCAGGTGATAATTATATTTCATTTTCAAATTTTGTTCTGTACTTTTAATTCTCTGAAATAAAGAAAGTAAAAATAAAAAAAACATGGAGAAACCTCTTATCTAATCAATTTAAATAAAAATATATTTTTAAATTTCAATAAAACAAACAATTTTTTAAAAACCCTTAGTTTCGATTCATTATACAGTTTTAACTACTATTTTTAAACAGTATCTTAACATTATTAAACATTATTGAACTTGGAGAAATTACTTCATGATTTTTAGTTTGTTCAAAAAACGAGGTTGTAGCCTAGCCTTGTGAATGTTAAATTTTGCAACTGATTAAAATTTCAGATACTTTGGTGAGACTATGACACAGACAATTTAAGTAAATTTAAATTTCCGCTCAGCTTTTGTTTCCTTTATTATAATTGAAAATCAAAAGAGTTGTGCATCCCATAATATATTTGTTTTATATGTTTTTTCCTAAAAATAAAATAAAGCAAGTAAACTGATTTTATTAAATGTTTTGTAATAAAATTTTATAATAATTTTTAAATAATATTTAAGTTGAAAATGATCGTTATTGACTCCCATAATGGGAAAACCATTTGACCAAAAGGGAGTTTAAGGAAATCCAATTAAAAAACACCAAGATTACTTCGAGTATACAACATGAGGTCTCACTACCAAGTTTCTATAGACCTTGCAGTGGGGTTTGTATAGCTAATACGTTTAAATCTAATACTGCAATTTTAATTTATCTAAAGCAAATAGACATTTATAATAAAAGTCCATTTTCATGAAATTTTTTTACAATGCGGATCCAACAGGCAATATTTAACTTATGTGGGCCAAAAATAAAATAAAAAGAACTACTTATTAGGTATAATAAGTCAGTTACTTGTAACAGTAATTTAAAAAATACCATAGTGTAAAATTATATCGAAAGTATGGACTAAAATGTGAATAAAATTTGAATCACTAACTAGACTGCCTTATCAACTTACAAGTTTTTACTTAAAAAAGGATGAAATAAAACTAAAAATGTAGGTACTCTTTTTAAAAATAGTAGAATGGATATTATGATATGTCAAACCTAAGTAGTTCAAATATTCCGAAATGCGTTTTTATTTCAAAGCTGCAAACCACATGAAAATCTTTAGATGGGTTATTAAATTGCAGCAAATTCGAAAAATTCGAAATTCAAAGAATTTTCTCTCTATAGAGAATATATATAGTACATAGTATATTACAAGTAAAGAAATCAACTCATATAAAAAAAATTGCAGTTCTGAGTCAAAAACGTTAGAAAAAATCTCATCTATCTCAGAAATATAAACCATGAGTACTATATTTTTCAATAATCTTATTTAGATTTAAAAAATATGATTATCACCGTAAGGATATACGGATATTATATGAAACTTACTCCAACTATTTAGTAGTGCTTACATTTTTGAATGTAATTTTCTTTTCTGAACAATTACATTTTTCAATTGAAACAAGCCAGAGGTTGTAATTTTATATAACAAAAGTCAATGTATGATGTGTGTGCGCGTTTTTGTTTGTGTGTCTTATATATACAAATTTACAGTTTTCTTCCGATCTACACTAAACTTGGAATACATACGTAAAAAAGTACATACGTTTTCAGACTAATCAGGTTTTAATGTTCAATTGTGGAATTCCATAAAATTTTGGAAAATGGACTCATTACCTGTACTAAATTTTTAACTTAAGTTTTTACCATAATATCATTTCTATTGTTTTTCGATGTAATGAATATAAAACTGACCTCAGTTATATCATAGAACTTCACATTTCTTGCTATTCAGGAAAAAAAATTTTTTCTAGAAAAATGAAAATTTATTTAAAAATATTATTTTTAAATTCACACTTTACCTGAAAATAATTTTTTATGTTTTTTGGCGTGCTGAAAACGAAAATGACCTCGTTTGATTTTTAAGACACCACAGTTTTATGATATAGATAGGGCAATAAGGAAGTTGCATGTGTCAGACTTTCAAAAACAAACAAGTGTTCCGTATGTTTTTTTGTGTGGTAAAATGAAATATCTAGTCAGTTTTTCAAAAAAATGTACAGGTAATTAAATATTTTAATTTAAAAGTCGAGAAAAAAACACGTGACTGAAAACGTTTATTGTTTAAACTATAAGATGACGTCAACAATAATACCATCAACTCCATTGCTTTACAACAATGTTTAGTATAAGATGACGTCACATCCAAACTCTTGGCGTTTTCGCGCGCTTTTAAAAAGGGGATTTTTGTTAATTTTTTTGGCAATCAAAAAATTTCTCGATCGGCCTCAAATTTTGGGTAGTTGCTTATTTTTGCAAGAGGAATCGATTAAAAAAATAAAAAAAAATCATGCAACTTCCTCATTTTTCATAAAAAATGAAAGCAGTATTCTTAAAAATATTAATTTTTTATTCTAATTCAGTGTGGTCCAACCAAAACAGTTTCATATCTTCTGGTGTTACTAATAAAATGTAGATTGCAAGTAAAATGATTGAATTGATTTTTACTACAAAATCATGGTATTTTTCTCCCAAGAATGTAAGATTTTCCACTCAGTTACATCACACTTTTTTTGCATTCGAGTGTAAAATTATTCTAAAAATTTTATTAAAAGTGTCCCCTACAATTTTGAACAACACTAGCTATTACAGGAATTATAATAATATTTTTTAAATAAGAATATAATCCCATGGAATAAACTTCCATCCAGGTATATTTCACATTTTAAAAATTTTTTGCACTATTCTTTCACAAAACAGTTTCAAAATTTACAAATAAAATAAAGCGCAAGAGTACTAACAAAGCACAGCATATTCAAAGATATTAAGGCAATTACAATCAATCAACTTTTATTACCATTAAAAAATCAAATTCTCTTCATGTAACAGAGTGGAAAAAAAACCTTTCACTTCTCTGATCAAAACATTTCAAAATACATAAAATTATTATTTTAACCAACTTAAACTTTTTATCACTGAAAAGCTTAGAATCTTTGCTGATATTTAGGCAAAATTTTTTTGAAATAATTCGATACTTATTTTTCAAAGTTTTGAACACCAAATGTACGGTTTTTTTGGGAATGACCCACATACTTCATTTATAAAGATTTACTAAGGTGTATTTTACTCAAGAAATATCTTTCTTACATTTAAAAAGCAACGCAAGAATTTTTACTGGGTCTCATTAACTTACTTTTTTATATGTTACAATTTAAACACAATTTTGCATGACGTTCCTATTTATAAAATTTAAACTTAAAACAAATTATTTCTTACTTTTTTAGTTTGAAGATTTATTCTTAAAATGAAAATTAGTCTACTGCTAATAATTAATTAGTAAAGAGAAAAGCATTCTTAAAAATAATCGATTCACAACGTTTTATAAATGAAAGAGCAAGAAGTGTTTAAGATTTTACTGATTTACAGGTAAAAGATCCATTTCTAAATTAGTATAATATCCAAAGGAGATGATTTTTTAAGAGGTTAGGTACTTTAATTATCAAAATTGAGTTCTAAATTTCTAAATTCATAGACACAACTACAGTTCTGTCGTGAAATTTTTGTTGATTAAATGTTTATTACAATTCATAGCTTCTACTGATTTGGTAACTTTTCTTTTACCCAACCTTTTTGATGAACTTAAATAACCCTTTTGAATTTTAAATAAATTCCATACATAGGAAACCGCTAAAATTATTCAAATAGCTTTTTCATTGCAGACCTGTGTTATTCAAAATTTTCATTGCAGATAAAAAAAAAGCGAACGATATTGAGATTTTTGATTACCCGCTAATAATTAGTGTAAATGCTTTGCACTGCCTTATAGTTGTTTAATTTCTGCTTAAACGAGAAGCTATTCCCCGTTCCGAACCCAAACCGACCTTGAGGTCAAACGGAGTCAACTCAACTGTCCCCTTTCTTGTCTGCTTCCCCTCAAGCTTGTTTGGTATGTTGGCATTTGGGGAACATAATGTGACACCTTGACCAATGGATTGCATCCTAAGGCGTGGCTTAGCTTATTGGTGCTGGATAACTAAGAAGGGGTGAGGAGAGAGACTTTCCCCCGGTAAATCGACGGAAGCACTATATAAAAAACTACATTTTCTATTTAAAACTTCTAATAAACTAATATTCATAAAATTTTAAAAACTTAATGCATAAAATCAAAATTCATATTTACAGTAATTTATTTGATTGTAAAAAGTTATAAAGTTAGGCTAACAATTGTTTTTTAGAATATCAGTAGTTTAGTTTCAAATGGAGGTTCAAACAAAATAAAAAGTGTTTGGCCCAATAATCATTCCTTCCCCTAAAATTAACCCAGAAAAAATAGCATTTACTTTGACTTTACATAAACACAAATGCAGCTTAATCAAACCAATGTAAAATGTGATTAAAAAATGTAAATATTTTAAACTACAGTGTAGTTTACTTATAATTTAAAAACTAAATGAAATTTTTTAATTCTATATGCACGTAATGAAACTATTTGAAAATCACATTGAAATAATTTCTAAAGCTGACATCAATGGAGGGATGCATGCTTATTTAGATATACTTAGAAATGAAAGGGACTTCATTATTTTAATATTTCCGAGAAGGGCTAGTTTAAGAACTAAAGTTGCTACATTATTTTTATCCGTAAAGCCGATGTTTTTCAATAAAAAAAAGAGGCTTTAATAAAATTTTTTTCACAAAAAAGATTAAAGGGATTAAATATAAAATTAAAGGACTGGATATTTAAAATTTAAGAAACATATTTTCACAGTTGGGTAAAATTATATACTTAGGGGAGAGCCAGCACAATTTAAACCAATTTTTTGAGTTCATTCAAAGATACTTCACTTTCCTAAATATATATGAAAAAAGACTCAATTTTCTGAAACCAATCAGGAAAAATCAATAAGTGTCAGTCAATGGTTATTTAATATTTAAGTAAATTCCTTTTTGAAGAGTGAATGATGAACTTATTTTTGGAATTTGATGATCTGTGATCTCTGTATTCAAAATAAAATAGGTTTTATAGGCAATAAAGTTTAAAACAATTTACCTAAAAATTTACTTGGGGAAGTTTTTGATGAATAAAATTTAGTTTCTATTACTAAAACCTTTAGATTTACTGCTGAGCATAACGATTTGATATGTAATGCTTATTATGTGCATAAAGGCAACTTTTAAACAGTCAGTTTGTTGGGATATTGAAAGTATCAATGTGTTCATCATATAAAATCGACCTCGACCCTTTTACCCTATTTAGATTATTACTTTTGTATGCAAAGGAAAGAAATTAAATAATTAAGGTATTTTAAATAGAACTTAACACAAAATAGATATGCATTTATTAATTTATTTCATTTTGAAAGCTATTTAACATATTTTAATTGAATTTTCAAAGACAATTTAAGTTCTTGCCTTGAAAAGCTAAATAAATTAACTTTTAAATTGATCTATTAAGCAACCTTTTGATCTTTTAAGCAATCATAAAAAGATCACCCTTTATGCATCTTTTATATTTAAATTTTGGATAATTTACTAGACATACAACAATTAACTTACAGTTAATACTTTAGAAAATTTGTGTTAAATTTACTCATTCAGAAACAAAATCAACCTTGTCTGGTTTAAAATTGTATTATCATTTACATTTTCTGAAGAAATATACACTTTACAGCCTTGTAATGAGTAATATCAAATTATGATCTATGGAGTACCAAATTACTACTACACCAACCTTATTTTAGAAATGTTTAGAAGTTTAGATAGATTCATAATTCTTCAGATGATTTCATAAACTTTGGACAAAAAAGTAACATCTTCCAGTTTGTATGACACATTTGGAATTTTTTTTTGTCCAGAAATTTTTTTTCTTATACTACTCTCCATTTTCAGTCACTCAGTTAAGTCACTGATTTTAAAGATATATATTAGAATTTTCTATTGACTCCACTCATCCCAAAGAAAATGAAATCTAAAAAAATTTCCGAGAAAAGTACTATCAGCATTTTAAGGAATAAAGATATCTGGTGTTCAGTACAGTCCTGCTACAGTAAACACAGTGTATTAAAACTCAGTTAAAAAATAAAAGTTTTTAAAACTTATTGAAAAAAGCCCCAATACTAAAAATCTTAATTAAATTCTTGGGGTTTTCTTGTTCAGACTTGATATATTTTCTCCCTAATTCATTTTCTTTTGATGATTTCCACTGTGATGGGTATAAAATTAAGACACAATTTTAAAGATTGTATTTAAACTCATCCCTGAAAAACATTTTTACTGTATTTTGCCATGCATTTCAACATTCAAGCAAAAATAAAACTTTAATTTTTTTCAATCTTTAAATGATGTCATAGGTGTGACACTTTTCAGATTATTTACATTTGTAAATTAGTGACATTTACATTTGTAAAATTTTTGTGAATATATGAAACTTTCATGACTGAAACATTTTTTCTACTAGGGGAATTCCCAGATTAAGAATACTACATAAATTTCTGATTACATTTTTAGTTGTCCATTCTGAATTTTTTGTTGTAACAGTAGTGACACATTGCAAATCTTACAAATTTAAAATAGTTTAGGAAATTACCTGTGAGATCATTATTCCTGATGAGGATGCCTTCCCATCTGTTTGTGTCAGAATTTGTTTATTAATCTAATATTTTCCCTACTGAGTTATACAATTATTTTTACACTTGTTTTCATGAGTCTCTCAAAAAACTTCCATAGCAAAATTTGTTATTGCTTAATTTATTATACCTATATTGCCAGTTTAGAGCCGACTTATCAATACTTTAGTTTCATATACTTTTTTATCTTAGGTAGTCAAAAATGTTTTCTCTTTCTAATTTAAAACCTATGATATAGCACATATTTGAAATTTGGTATGTATTTTTAAATTGTCCTGTGCAGCCATAGGAAAAAATTATTATCCTTAGTAGAGGAAACTCTGTTTTTGGATGAGTGTAGTAAGGGTATTTACAAAATTATCATGCAGCAAATTTTGCTGCTAACAAAAGTTAAAGCAAATAGCTATCCACTCACAATCTTCTAAAATAATTAATCTATTTTTTAGCTATGAATGTCTTATCTTTTCAAATAACAGTGATTTAATCTTTTACTTCTAGAAATCCTTTAAATACTTAACATATTTTTCACACCTGTTAAACACACAAACTAAATATATTTAAAAATTTCAGTAAATGCAAAAATTTGAATTTCAGAGTTTCAAGTATTTTTGAGAAAAAAATGAATGGATCTTTTTTGTGTTTGGTGTGATAGAAAGACTTTATTTAAAATAAATAAATTTCATTTTTTAGTTTTTGTTTCTAATTTCAAGATTAAAAAAATGTTCTCTGTTAATGGAATAGATCTTTCTTTTGATTAAAGTAAATTTATCATTCTTTTATGGAATAGCTCATTTTTAAAAAATTTTTAGTTTCTAATTTCCAGGATTCAAAAGATATATTATCTCTTTTAATTGAATAAAATAAAATCTTTCATTCACAATATAACAAATAAATTTTAGTTTTAAAAATATGAACATAAAAAATGTTTACAATGAAATGAAACTGTCAGTAGTACATTACTTAAATTAAATCACTAAATTACCATATTATCCTTCAAATATAAAATTTATTTTTCAAAATCAATTTTAAAAACTCCTTATCTGCATTAAAGAGCCTGAGCCTTTTTAATAGGTTTTGAAAAACAACAAAAAACAAGGTTTAAACATATAACTTGTTGAAAAAATTTAATATTGTATGTATATTTCTAACATTTTGTTGAAACATAACAAAATAAAAAATAAATTTCATTCAAAAATATACTAATTTAAAAAAATTCTTTCATGATAATGTGTCTACGTTATCTAATTATTGAGTTATAAGTAATTTCTAATCAGCTATTCTTAAAGCAATAAGTATTCACAGCATTGGTATATACGTAGAACCCCGATTATCCGCGAGCGGTTGATCCGCGGTGTGGATTATCCGCGAGTGCCAAGAAAACAATTTTTTAATGATGAGATCAAATTTTAGATGAGATTAGAGAGATTTTAGATTAAGAGCAAAGGTTTCTGCTGTACTGTACATATTTTAAAAGTTTTACATTTCCTGTTTTTTGTACCATAAAACAGTTTTTATGTTGAAATATTTTTTTCGTGTTTTCACCTTATTTTTAGTCTTTTTTTCGGGTTATCCGCGATTTTCATTATCCGCGGTACCCTTGCCACCCAATTCCGCGGATAATCGGGGCTCTACTGTATATATTTCCCTAATAATTTTAATTAACCTTTTATTATTAGAAAAATGTGAAAAGTTTTTAAGTACCTAACCTGATACACCCTGACGATACAACCCTGATGATTAAAAACAACACATTTTTATTTAATCTTCATATTAATTTTACCTAAAAAAATTTCATTATTTCCAGAGTTCAGAATTTTTAAATTTATCCAATGTTAAAAATAAAACAAACACCAACTTGTCCACGAAAACGGAGAAAAGAGGGCAGCACATTCTTAACAGTAAAATATTCACAACCTTTGAATAAGCAACTGATTAAAATAACAGAAATAGCAGCTACTTATCGCCCATATAGAGAGCTCAGGAGTATAGCGCCTAATGTGGCAACAAGGTTGCCACATTAGGCGCTATATCTCTAGTAATACTACTATTTGGTTGAAAGTCGCCAAGCGGATGCTAAAGGAAACTTGCGCCAAAAAAATTATCAAAAATTGTCTTTTTCGAAGCGCCCGAAAATGCTTAATTGCATGTACAGTGACGTCACACCACATGGACTTCACCTAAAATGTTTGCCTTGGATTTCTGACCGTCACGTCACCAGAAATCTATGGGAGGTTTTTTCTACAAACTCATCTAGATGGCGCTACAATCACCCACCCAACGGCCATCTATCCCGGAAAATCAAATTTTTTTTTTTTTTTCTAATGGGCGGGTACTAGGACATTATCCTTTAACCACTGAAATGCCCTGAGAAGTACCTACTTAGCGTTACCCAGCGAGCACCTGTGGACCGAAGCCACGGAGGTGAGGTACTGGAAATCAAATAAAAGTAAATAATTTATTTGACTTATTTAAATTCTTTCGTTTATTAATTTAAACTGATGATAATCAAGCATTCCATTTATAGCAATGTCAAAATGTACTAGTATCACAAAAATTCTAGTTTTCTTTTGCTATGAATTATTACATTTTATGCAGCTGGCATCACGTTTTTGTTTGTTTCTTTGTGTCTCTAACAAGGAAACATTCTTAGGGTGAACTCACAGAAATGCACGAAAATTTTACAGGCATAAGAAGATGACTCAAAACACTTACTGTGAAAAAATTAGCTGCTGAATTTCAATAGGAGAGGAGTTATTTAAATTTGAAATTTGGGTTCTGAGTTGCCAAACACATTCATTTAGCACCACTTGGCGACTTTCCAATCGGATGGAATGAGAAATTTGATTCGAAGTGTCTAAATCCACGAAAGTTGGCCCGTGCTAAAGTATTAGCGAAATTTGTTAGAGTTGAGTTGTTACTTTCGTGGATTTAGACAGTGCAATAAAATATATAGTTTCCAATGCATTTTTAAAAAATATGCGGCAAACAGATAACTCCTAAAAATTAAATGCTAAATAGATGCTGGATTCTTTTTAATTTGCATATAATTTTGTATTGCTTCATGCGTTATTTATTTTAATTTTCCTTCTTTAATTAATTTTTATTCCTGTTTTGCATTTGATGAACTTTTTTTCATTCGCTCATTTATAAGTGGCAACAGACAAAACGCGGCCAGTTCATTCACGTATGGCTCAGGAGCGTAACGAGCCGTGCTAAATGCGCATGCGTTTGGACTTTATTTTTAATATATTTGGAAAATACAATAAAATAATAACTGGGGATTGAACCCAGGAACTGCCGCATGCAATGCAGGCGCGCTACCCACTGCTCCAGCGGGACTTCAGTAACTTTAAAACTTATTAAAATATCTTCTTTGTTTTTGACGCATGCGCACTAAGCTCGTCAGGACCGAACCGTTAAAAGTTTCTTTAGACCCGACAGTCCGAAATACCAAACCTACATGATTGGCTCAAATGTATCACGTGACAGGGCCCCTCTTTCCTATCACTCAGAAGATCCTTTCGTTTCGATCTTTCGATTCGATTCGAAGCTGCTGACGCTGAGTAATCGAATGGTTCTTTCTGGCATTGAAAGTTTGTTTACCAACAACTTTTAGGCATGGAGAAATATTAAAAAGTGTTGCAAAACAATTTTGCTTGATTTAATTACAATTTTTCGGACGCTTTTAACTTAGAAAGAAAGTATAAAAAATGGGGTTTATTAACACTGCATTATATAAATGTTTAAGTTATTTCTATTTGTCTACATTAGGATGTTTTTTTGTACTCATTTATTTAAATATACATGTGCAATAATTTGAATAACTTAAGTAATCAGTAATCGTCACATGTTTTTGTAATAAAATATAATGTTTAAATGGGTGGAAATTTTATAGTAGCCTGTTTCCTAGAGCTGATAGTTCTAAATTATGCCTCCCTCACCACATTGTATTAACACATTTCAAAGGAAGATAATTACAACTTGTTAATTTTTAGTCTCCAAGAACATCCCTACAATTGATACTCATTTCAGTACCTACTTTAGGATTAGCAAATTACACTCACTTTTGTCACCATAGAGGAAAGTGACCTTATTAACCATAATGGTAATGGAAATATGTATCATGCATGCATATGTTATATAAAGAAGTGTTTTTTAATGTAGCTTTGTTCTCTGTTCGAAAATAAACCAATGAAATTAAATCGTTGATTTAATATTTATGACTTGTTTATAAAAATCTACTTAAAAACGCATCTTTTTTTAGATAGGTACCTGGTTTGATATTATACCATTTAATACTGTTAGGGAACAAATGTTATAATGCCCCCTCCCCTTGTGGCGCCCTCTATAACCTTACAAGTGACATACATCGTATGAATAGTGATCTCGGACACGATTCTATAATCGTAATTTAAAATTCTTTAAAAATACTTTAAAAGGGGTTTAATACTACTCTCCTGCACGTGCAAGACTTTTTCTGGGCTGTTTTTTAGTGCTGATTACAGATATTTCATCAAAACTGTGGTTTGAAAGATTTTAAAATTTTTAAAAATGGTTTAATACTACACTCCTGCACGTGCAATAGTTTTTTCTTGGCTATTTTTTAGTGCTGATTACAGTTATTTCATCAAAAATAGTGTAGTTGTAATTTGAAAGTTTTTTAAAATTTTGATTTTATGTAGTTCACTTTTGGTATACGAAACTTAAAAAAATTTGGTTCAAATTTTTCGTTACTTATAAAATTAATTGCGTTGATTGAAAGGTCTATTTAAAGGATAAGACTACTGATAGATCATTCAACACAATGAGCCTTTTTATGGTGACCTTAGAAATATTAAGCATGCAATTTAAAAATAAGACTGAGTAAATACTCTGAATATATTTTGAATTTTAAAAATAAATTAAAAATTAAATAAATATAATATAAAACTTAATAAAAAAATTTCAAAATTTTTATATTCATAATATTATATTTTTTATAACCCCTCCCCTTTAAAACAATCATTCAACTAACATTTTGGTAGTTAAAATTATTTTATTTAACATGAGGTTTTCAAATCTTTTACCTCAAAAATCGAATAGGTGGCTAAAAAGTTAGAACCATATTCCAAGGATATTTTTCCATGGAGATTTTTCTTGCGTGTTAAGTTAAGTAATTTATAAAAATGAACATTGAAAATACATGCAAAAGAATCTTACAATCACAGGTCAAAGTTCAATATTTTTTTATTTTGAAATTAATTACCTAAAAAATTATTATTTAAAAAAACAGATATTTTCTAAAAATTTATTTTCAGTTTAAATTTAATTTTTTTTTAATTTTAAAACTTAAGGAAATAAATTTTTAAATTACATGACTAACGTTTTTCTTTTCACATGTCTAGTTTTGAGTGAGAAAACTGAAAATTCAAATGAAATTAAACTTTTCTAGTATATTTGAATTTTAAATATGTAATTATTTTGGGTAATTTCTTTATGAAAATTGTTTAACTATTTGAAATATGTCTTTTGCAGTTTTTTTTGTAGTCTGTGGGGAACATATTACTTTAAAAAACAGCATTAATAGCATTTAAATTAACAAATATAGTTAATTTATTTTAGTTAGCTACTTTTGTGCTTAGAGAAGTCTCTTTCTTTATTTCAATCAGTTTGCAATAACTATTAACTAATTTACACCTGCCTGACTGTCATAATGCTAAAGTTAACATACACATATATATGGTTAGATTTTTAGCCCTTTTTTGTCCTAGTAACCCATAATTTTAAAACTGGAAATTCTAAATTTAATGCACTCAATGGTAGATCATCGTTTTCATCATAAATAGGGAGTTTTTCGTTTCATTAAGTTCTTTAACTGAGAGGGCAAACATAAAGGTATTTTCTTCACCTGGAGCGTTGTTGACTCCACTGCAAGGTTCCTTTTGGTTCATCAAAGTAGTCAAGAGTTCGGAGCGCTTCACCGGTGATTCGTTCTACTCACCGCCGCGCAAAAGGACGACGGCTCGGCGTAGTGAAGAGCGATACGACCGTACTCGGTTCGTCGTACTTTTTAAGGATCTTAATTAGTTTCTCTTTGAAATTTTAATATGTTGTGCGCCTTTGATAGACAATTAAAACGGCGTATTACATTAATATTTCGCTTCATAAGAAAGACCTCAAATTGCGTCCGAAGGTTGTCCGTAATATCCTTAAAAAACCTTATAATATAAAATAAATAGATCAATAGTCAATGGTATATTGTAGTATATTACTAGAAGTACAACATATTAAAATTTTATTAAAACCGCGCAATAATTTATATACTTTTTAAGAGTTTGAAAAAAAGTTCTGTTTACTCGAAAAAAACACAAGTCCGCAAATCGCTAATAAATCGATAATTATTATTTAAAAATTTTTCTTGAATTTACTTATGAGTAAAGAGCACTTGTGGCAAGGTTTTTCCAGAATTACGGGCTTCCATGTTGATTCTGATGTCGTCCTGGATTTTTTGAAATAGAATGGAGTTTACTGGTCCTTAACGGGAGCGACCCGATAATATTTCTCAGATTTGAGTTCTCGATTTGTTTACTTTTTAACTTGGACTCTAGTGCCTTATATCGTTGGAAAGCTTATCGAAAGCAGTTTCAGGATTCGGAAATTTTTAAGGGACCCTCTCCATATTGCGTTCATAATTTAGGGTCAAAGAATTTTCGTCTTACTTCAAATTTTTCCCAAAAATAATGCCAGTCATTTAAGATTTTGATATGTTTTAGGATACGATCAGACAAAGAATTTTATGAATCGCATTAAGGATTCGGATAATTAGTTCTCGATTTATAAATTATTCAAGTTTTTTACATGTTTCGATACTATACGGCCCCCTAATTGTCCCAGGACCCTGAAATTATATTATGTTATATAGAATGACTATAGTTACAACATATTAAAATTTGAAATCGATAGGTCTGCAGGAAGTTCTCATTCAAGTCCACATCCGGTGTTTTTAAAATTTAAAAAAATTCCAGTTCAAAAACCTACTTACCGATTTTGATAAAATTTTAATATGTGGTACAAACGCTGTATCGCACTAATCCGTGCATTGAAAATTTTCCGCCCCTTTTACACTTTGAACGGGTTTTTTGTATACGACCCCCTAAAACCACAGCTACACTATTTTTGATGAAATATATGTAATCAGCACTCAAAAATAGCCCAGATATAATAAATAGTCTTGCACGTGCAGGAGTGTAGTATTAAAACCTTTTTAAATCATTTTTAAAAAATTTAAAATTTCAA
Source organism: Tetragnatha versicolor (assembly GCA_024610705.1). NCBI lineage: Eukaryota > Metazoa > Arthropoda > Arachnida > Araneae > Tetragnathidae > Tetragnatha > Tetragnatha versicolor. Next base: position 41,434,256 of record JANDEH010000006.1, read on the forward strand.
AAATTTTCAAACCACAGTTTTGATGAAATATCTGTAATCAGCACTAAAAAATAGCCCAGAAAAAAGTCTTGCAAGTGCAGGATTGAAGTACTTAACAATTTTAAACCATTTTTTAAAAAAATTAAAATTTTCAAAATTTTCAAACCATAGTTTTGATGAAATATCTGTAATCAGCACTGATAAATAGCCCAGAAAAAAGTCTTGCAAGTGCAGGAGTGTTATATTAAACCCTTTTTAAATCATTTTTTAAAAAATTTAAATTTTAAAAATTTTCAAACCGCAGTTTTGATGAAATATCTGTAATCAGCACTAAAAAATAGCCCAGAAAAAAGTCTTGCAAGTGCAGGATTGAAGTACTAAACAATTTTAAACCATTTTTAAAAAAAATTAAAATTTTCAAAATTTTCAAACCATAGTTTTGATGAAATATCTGTAATCAGCACTAAAAAATATCCCAGAAAAAGTCTTGCAAGTGCAGGAGTGAAGTATTAAACTCTTTTTAAATCGTTTTTAAAAAATTAAAAAATTTTCAAACCATAGTTTTGATGAAATATCTGCAATCAGCACTAAAAAATAGCCCAGAAAAAAGTCTTGCAAGTGCAGGAGTGTAGTATTAAACCCTTTTTAAATCATTTTAAAAAAAATTTAAATTTTAAAAATTTTCAAACCATAGTTTTGATGAAATATCTGTAATCAGCACTAAAAAAATATCCCAGAAAAAGTCTTGCAAGTGCAGGAGTGAAGTATTAAACTCTTTTTAAATCATTTTTAAAAAATTTAAAATTTCAAAAATTTTCAAACCAGAGTTTTGATGAAATATCTGTAATCAGTACTAAAAAATATCCCAGAAAAAAGTCTTGCAAGTGCAGGAGTGAAGTATTAAACTCTTTTTAAATCATTTTTAAAAAATTTAAAATTTCAAAAATTTTCAAACCAGAGTTTTGATGAAATATCTGTAATCAGTACTAAAAAATATCCCAGAAAAAGTCTTGCAAGTGCAGGAGTGAAGTATTAAACTCTTTTTAAATCATTTTTAAAAAATTTAAAATTTCAAAAAATTTCAAGCCACAGTTTTGATGAAATATCTGTAATCAGCACTAATAAATAACCCAGAAAAAAGTCTTGCAAGTGCAGGAGTGTAGGATTAAACCCTTTTTAAATCATTTTTTAAAAAATTTAAATTTTAAAAATTTCAAATCACAGCCACATTATTATTAATCAAAGAACTGTAATCAGCACTAAAAAATAGCCCAGAAAAAAGTCTTGCAAGTGCAGGAGTGTATTATTAAACCCTTTTTAAATCATTTTTTAAAAAATTTAAATTTTAAAAAATTTCAAATCACAGCCACATTATTATTAATGAAGGAAACGTAATCAGCACTACAAAATAGCCCAGAAAAAAGGCTTGCAAGTGCAGGAGTGTAGTATTAAACTCTTTTTTTAAATTATTTTTTAAAAATTTTAAATTTCAAAAATTTAAAAAACCAGAGTCGCACTATTTTTAATGAAAGAACTGTGATCAGCATTAAAAATATCCCCGAAAAAAGTATTGCATGAGTATTAAACCGTTTTTAAATTATATTTTAAATAAATTTTAAATTTCAAAAATTTAAAGATCGAGAGACACACTATTTTTAATGAAAAATCAGCATTGTTAAATTATTTATTAAATATTAAATTTCAAAAATTAGTCACACTATTTTTAATGAAAGAAAAGAACTGTAATCAGCATTAAAAAAATAGCCCAGAACATTGTAAAAACAACATTAAAACATTTAAAACTATGATTCTAGATTCATCTTGACGAGGCCACTGAGGCATGCATGCAGCGTTTGCTTTGACCGATTAGGATGATTCTAGAATCTCGATGATTCGATCCGATTCTTAATAATAAATTAAATCGATTCATTTAAACACACAAGTTCTCAAACAACAGGAAAGACGATAGTCACGTGGTATTTTCTTAGCCAATCATGTAACACTGGTATTTTTGACCATCGGCTCTGAAGACGCCACTCGAACCGTTGGGATGTGCGAATATGCAGTTCATTCTAGCATTTGGCGTTCTCTGCGTTTTTCGCCTTGTAGGGTTACATTTGGCGTTAAATATGACAATTTTCAATAATTTTTTACAGCTTTTCTACTGTAATTCAGCAGCTAATTTTTTTACAGAAGGTGTTTTAAGTCATATACTAACCCCTGTAAAATTTTCGTCCAATTCTGTGAGTTCATCCTGAGAATGTTTCCTTGTAAGCATAAAGTTACACTATTTATGACGAATTCTTTCATTTTTTGGTACTGAGAAAAACAATTCATCCGGTGTTCTAACACTTGTATTTTTGCACATAGGTACTAAACATCCTTTATAGTACTTTTTTACTTGTTTAGGGCCATGCATAGCGCTTATTCACAAATCCTGCAAGGTTTTTATACTTTGATATAATGCGCATGCGTCACAAAGAAATAACATCTAATAACTAAAAAGTTTCACATTTATTGAATCTCCGCTGGAGCAGTGGTAGGATGCCTGCGTAGCATGCAGCAGTTCGCGGGTTCTATCCCCAGGTAATATTTTATTAAAATTTCCAAAAAAAACAGCAAAAATCAAGTCCATAAGCATGTGCATTGTTATCCAAGTATTAAAACCTTGCAGGATTTGTGAATATGCGTCCATAGCTGCCGAAATAAGAAACTACAGGCTACCAAAAAGGCACTGTCTATTTGGACGGCCTTTTTTCAACTAAACTCTACTCTAGGCGTTCCATTGGCTCTATCACTAAAAGCCAAGACTGCTACGTAACCACAAGACCTACAGCGCATGCGCCACGGGCCGTCCAAATAGACACTTCGTACCAAGAAACCCCAAGGCACTGTATATTTGCACGGCCATTCTTCAACTAAACTCTACTCTAACTTCCACGGCTAGGCGTACCATTGGTTCCATCACTAAGCGCCGAGACTGCTACGTCATCACGAGACCTACAGCGCATGCGCTACTGGCCGTTTTGGCCGTCCAAATATACACTTCGAAACCCCAACATAAATGCAAACACCATTGCTTTTCAATGGATGCCTTTCGCGCGTAATTTGAACTTGAAGTATGACGTCACAAGTCAGAATCGTCAAGCACTGAAGTTTTTGTTGATAGTGACGTCAGAGCAACTTTAAATGCGTTTTAGGGCCATATGCAGCTGTCATCGTATATCGAAATAACAGGTTATCAACCTGTTACTTCTGCTACTCGTATCGAGTCACGTGGTCAAAAACGAGCTCGATACCTCCGGAGGGTCTCGAATATTGGTCACGTGAATCGAAGTGAATTCTGATTGGATGGTAGCTAGCGCGTCATCCTTACGTCAGGTGAAGCGAGTCCAATGGGGTCAATTTATCGCCAGATGGCGTTAGTAATACTGGTAGTTCCATTGGTCGACCTGTGAGCGCCAACGTCATGGAGAAAAACGATTGTGACACTGCTGAATCGCTTTTTTCGATTTACGATGCCATTACAAATATTCGATATTCGGTTCGATTCGATGGCAGCTGCATGTGGCCCTTAAATCGAATTTATTTGATCGAATTGCAGTTTAATTAGCATTTTTCAACGTAATTTTTCATGCTCTTTCTTTTTAAAATGAATTTGAAAATCATGCATATTGTCTTATGACAGTTTATTACAGAAAGGTTCTAACAATGTGAAGTCACATGTGCCTCTTGAAAATGTGGGACTAGTGTTTCCATCGATACACTAGTCTGTAAAAAAACTAGTGCTCATTGTTTCAAAGCAGGAACAAAGCACATTTCACATCACAAGATGTTTCAGCTCAGACACATAAGAGGATGTTTTTAATTGAAAATACAGGGGCCTAACCGCAATCGTGTCGCCTATAGTTCCTATCCACAATAGGCGATACGGAGTAGGCGAAAAACATCTTTTTTCTTAGGCGATACGTGCATTTGGCCCGACCGCGAACCGGTTATCCACAAGGAATTTCTGGCGCACTTCGCTTTCGTGGGGAGAAGGGAGCTGGCCAATCAAAAGAGAGCAGCCTATTCGAAAACAGTGTAGCCATCCGCGCGACCCGATTGCTTTTACACTTTTTGTGGCCCGTTTTAATAGTTTAAAAGATCTAAAACAGCTATTTATTACCAAAATAAGTCCTCAGACATTAATATATTACGAAAGTAAAAGACATCTAGTGCCTTACTTGTACTACTTGTGTTACAAGTAATTACTTGTCGTGTTTCTTAACAGATGGCAGCACAAAGGAAGCTATGTGGAAACGATTGAATGAGCGGCTCATGAGATTTAATCGTTTGCGTTTCAAATACAAATACAAATTAAGTCGACCAACTACAGGCGTAAGCCCAGCAAGGTTGGTCCAGTCTTTTTAACCCAAACTACCAGAATCCCAGTATCTGTCAATTTTCCCCTTGAACTCGTTTACCCCACTTGAATTTACGATTGTTTCAGGCAACGCATTCCATCTATCCACTACCCTATTAAAGAAATAATGCTTTCTACAATCCGTCTTAAATTTTACTTTATTCAATTTGAAATTGTGACCCCTTGTTCTATTACCCATATTGAAATCTAGTCCCTCTGTGTCCCCTTGCTTTACCATTTTAAATAGTTGAATCAAATCCCCTCTAATCCTTCTTCTCTCTAGAGGGAACATATTTAGCGTCTTTAATCTTCCCTCATAACTTAAACTGGATATACCCTTGACCATTTTAGTAGCCCTATGCTGAACCCTTTCTATTGCATCAATATCTTTTTTTAAGTATGGAGACCAAAACTGAACAGCATACTCTAGATGAGGTCTCACCAAGCCTCTGTATAGTGGCAAAATAATATCCTCGGACCTTGAGGTAGGTAGGTCAGGTGAGGTAGGTAGGCTTTCGTGTAGGTTCCAGGCATAATGATTAATGAAAAAGAGACTTCACATTAACTATCCAACTATTATCGACCAGACGCCTTGAGGTAAACAAAACACTACACCGCATCACTCCTCTACCCAAAGTAAACCGTGCGCATACATAGATAAATAGTTCTCACACAAAATACTTTAAAAAGTACAATAGAAGATTTTTAAGTATACTATAAAGTATGATAAGGTTAAAAACTTAAAAATAACGCCATAATGGAATGAAATAGTAGCGAAAAAAACAATACATAACGTAAAGGACACTATGGACAAGAGCTTGGGGCATGGGCGTAGCCAAGGGGGGGCAGGGAGGGGCAGCTGCCCCCCCCTAAGTCCCGAGTAATTAACTTTTACTTTACTGTTAGTTACGTTAAAACCCAGTATTTTAGGGTCAAATTTTCAAAATTTTTCTGGGGGAGGACCCCCAGACCCTCCTTTAGTATTTTAACCTGTATTATTCTAACTTTTTTGTAGTAAGTTCATTAAAATCAAAATTCGACCTAAAAATGTATGCCTAAATTTGGGTTTACGTGTACCAAAAAAACAATTTAAAACCATGTTCTTAGGGGCATATTTCCAAAAATTTTCTCTGGAGGACCCCCAAACCCCCTGTTGAAACTAGACAGGTCTCTCTCACGGGGCTTTAAAATTTATCTCAACAAACAAAAAAAAAAGTCGACCCTGCTTGCCCCCCCCCTAAGTTGAATCCTGGCTACGCCCATGGCTTGGGGATAGCTCCCGAGGTATCCCTTCGTAGGGGAAGGCGAATCGGCAGTAGGCGATAGTTCTCTAACTAAGCGAATGCTTCGCGGTACGACCATTTGCCTAACTGTCGTTATGTGACGTCACGAGTTCGCCTAGACTGGTATCCTCTACTAGGCGATACGATCGCGGTTAGGCCGAAAATAACTTAAAATTTAGGGCTTTGAAAAGCAAATTAAGACATCTTTGGGAGGTTTTAGGCCATTCTGACACATCAAGATTAAACAAAATTTGACTGCAATTATCCATTATATTTATGTGGGCCAAATCTTAGATGAATTACAGTATCCTATCGACTCCCATTTTAGCAGATAAATTTAAAACATTGTTAGGCAGCTTAATAACTTGCAGGATTTTTTTCATTGTGGTATTATTTGTTGGTATTTTTCTTGAATTATTGATTCTAGTGATTTTCAAATTCCTAGTATAGCAAAATGCATAAGTTCATTTAACCCTTTATTTACCGACGGTACTTGTAAGCACCACTGGCACAAGTTTAGAACTGCTGATGGTTGGCGAGTTTTGGCTATTTGGCACCATATTTAGAAGCCACATAATTCCCCTAGCATTAGTTGGGGTAACTATAGCGATTTTTATCGCTAAAAGCTTGGCGCATCAGCAGTTCTAAACTTGCGCCGAAAATAATTTGGTAAAAAAGGGTTAAGGGAGTTCCAAAATTTTTTTTGTAGTATTCAAACTTATTAAATCACACTAGCCAGAAATTGGAACAGTTTTGTGTTCCTCATAATCACTATAATTTTCCACTCTTTCATATATTTAGTATATTTAGGAAAATACGAGAGGCACACAAAAAATGTTTCCCTTATTAGTGACATACTTCCCAAAAAGGTTGCCACCTAATTTAATATCTAAAAACTTAATTGTTAAAAAATATTGTATTAAAATTTTTTCCTTTAATGGCATACCTTTGGGTAATTAAAGGTTCACAATACCTTTAGGAATTATACTGTGCCAAAAGAAGTGGCTTTTTTTCTACTTTTAAAAGAGTTTGAGTATGTATTACCAATTGTCAAGAAAACATTTACGATTAAGTTGTACCCATATTGGGCAGGTAGTGACACTTGCTCAGAACACTTCCACAAAATAGGGACTTTAAATTTTCAAGGAATATAATTTTTTTGTTTTAATCAAAAAACCAGATTTCAATAGAAACAACCAAAAGCCCCCAAGCCTTTCAATCCCAAGAGAAATTTCAGAGTACCCCTCATGAAAACTTATATTTTCCTGTTAGGAATCAGCAATAACTACCAACCTAAAAACTAGATCAGACTGCCAGATTCCCAAACCAGACTTAAATAATTCACACATGCTTGACCAGATTAATGAACATAGCTAGAAAAATTAACTTTCTGGCAACTCTTAGATTTTTTAAACTTCTTTCTAGCTTCGCTAAATCCTAATTTTTTTAACTGCAACACTGGTTAAAACATAAAAATATGATAAGTTACTTCTGTTTTTAGAACACCAGAAAATAGTTATTACCTTTCAACACCATATTAATTAAAGAAAACAAAACAAACCAGGTTATTAAGACAATTTCAGCCCTGCCAACTCTCCTGCTTTTGAACCAAGTTTTCTGCCTGTAATTCATATCTCGGGCTTCATTTTTTTGATCGGGTGCCTTATAATACTCCAAACAAGATCCTAATAAAACTCCAATCAAAATAGACTTGCGATTCAAAATAAAAGGTAGAAACTCCGGCCAAAAGCCAGAGTTGGCAGGTCGGCAATTTAGTTAATTTTCATGAAGACCTAAATACTCAATAGGATGGGAGTCGCGAAAAAACCGTTCAGACGAAAACCATTCAAAAAACAAAAAACTCATAGCTTTACACATGTAATAAATTTGTTTGTTTTTTATTGAACGGTTTTTTCGTATATCCATAGGATGGTAGTATCTATATTTAATAACCTTTCATCCCTAAAAACAACATTTTTATCTAATTATCTTGTACTGTCCTTTTAAAAAATGATAAAAATTTCAAATTTCATTGAAAAAAAATCGAATTATTTTATTTTTGGTGCTTACATACAAATACAGTCATATGAAAAACACAGGGAAACGATATGACAGATATATAAATTATTCATGTAGACACTGGAAGTGTTTGCACAGCAATTGAAACCAAGTGACTAAACATAGATTTACACAATTTCAAATACCAAGTTGAAAGATCTTTAAGAACAAGAAACAATCTAAATTTTGTGTAATTTTAAGTGAAACTGAGCCATGTGATTTTCCTATGACTGCCAATACCTATATAGAAAAACAAAGGAACTTTTCTACAAAATGTTTCACATTATTATTAATCAGCTTGAAAAAAACAGTACAGTAAATATATATAAACATGCTCTACAAGCACTTCCCGAATTTTTCTTATACTGAATACGATGTTGCACTGAGCATCTCAGTCACATCTTTTGAAAAAACAGAAGCATGGAAGAGGGATCACTTTAAAGTGCCGAGAGGCATTACGATGAGTCGCTCCTCCGGTACCATAAAGACAGCTGTTCACAAGCAGATTCTATTTTCCTTTCCTGAAAGTATCCTCAATTGCTTCTTGACTGGCTTCCTCAAAGTCACAGGCCTGGACATATTTGTATACTCCTACTAGGGCTTTCTTAAGGGCATCATAGCTACTAGAATACAACATCTTCTGTTTGATCTTTGAGCTTTCAGGACACCTGTAAAAACAACAACTTTATAGAAAATGCTTAAGAACAATTTAAAGAATAACAAAAGGAATAAGCTTTAAGAAACTATAACAGGGATTATTTTGCTTAGTGTTTGAATGATAGTTATGTATCAAGAACCTTTTTCTGAGTTTTAAAATACCACTAAAACACGGACCAGGAAAAAGTGCCCGAAACTAACAAACTGGTTCTGGGGAAGCCCCTGGCCAGCTCCATAAGAGCAATACACAAGGTTTGGGCAAATTTTATTAGGTTTGGGGGTAGGTTATAACTCTTTCCAGTTCTGCTAAAACATTCTGAATTTTCATACTAAATAACACTGAATTAAGGCATTTTACATAATAAAGTAACTTGGGATCCATTCACAACAACATAACACGTTTAAGGGGAGGGAATCTAATAGGCTAAATTGTGACACAAAGGGGAGTTTTAACTTAGTTCTTTTTTCTTCTCCTAATTGGAAATTTAAGTGACATCACTAAAGTTTTTCCAAGTTTCATATAAGTTTTAGTCTTTAAGATGGTATAGAGCTTTTCAACATTTTAAATTTAGGCATTTTTTATACAAATAACTTTCAACTTCTTATGCTGCTGTCTATCAAAATGTGATGCCACAGATCAGGATTTCTTGCTTTTCTAGATAAATTAAAAATCTTTCAGCCAAAAAACTAGGTTTAATGGCAATTTTTTAAAATTTGTTGCCTTTTTAACATACATTTAAATTTGCTTAATGGAATCACAGTTTATGTTATTAGTCTAATATAGATATCAGGGGTTGATCCAGACAAAAAAAATTGGGGCCCATTTGCTGCCCCTTCACAAAAAAAATTCATAAAAACGCCTCTTTCAAGAAATTCAAATTATCTTTAGTGATAATTTGCAAGAAAACATTCACAAAATATTTGAATTTTCATGATTTTCTTGGTTTATGAGTCAATTTTACTTCCTCTGCTATCACTGCTTCAATTTTTCACAAAAACAATGCATCAATCCATGTGTTTTTGTTGTTTATTATATGTTTATTAATATTTATAGTTATATTATGTTTATTAATGTTTTATTGTTTGACAATATCAAAATTGTTTACATCCTCTACAAAAAAGTATTTTTATCAAATTTGGTAGGATAATTTTTGCAATTCTTTTTCAGGGAAAACTGGAAGAAATAGGTTTCTTCCGGGTAGAACTTTTACTCAAAGAATTTGATGTATAAGCTTTAATTTACGAGATGTTTTTCTAATAAAATTAAATAAAAAATATAATTATATGTATGTACTGTACCAAGTTAATAATTACACCATTTTTTATTGTGAGGTTTCTTACAGAGGAAGAAACTTTCACAGAAATTAACAAGTTTATTCATTAGGTATCAAATGTGCTATAAAGGAATTTTAACATTAAAATCTTAAATTTAACAAAACCTTCAAAATTTCATTAACTATATACAGGGGTCGCAGTGACATTTCAAAAAAATATAGGATTTTTAAAAATAAAATATAGGAGTGTCAAAAAATCTTATTTGCGATCACTTTCCAGGGATTTGATTGACCAAAAAGCATAGAAGATAAATTCAAAAATTATATAATACTTACTCTTTGGTATTTAATTTTAAGATTTAACATAATATTAAAACAAGTGCTGAATCATAAAGTTCAAAGAGTAAAAGGGGGCCTGGGGTCCTGCCCCATAAAATTTTTTGGAAATTTGATCCTAAAAACAGATTTTTAACTTGTTTTGGACACCAAGTCCGATTTCTTTGGGGGGTGGGTCCCTGTCATTCCCCTGGGGAAAGGTCAAATATTACGTAAGCACCCAAAGGGGGAGGGGGTTTGCTCTTTGCTTATTTTTTCTGACAAGGGGGAGGGGGATATGAGTGATGCTTTTGTTTTTGTAAGATACTGCATTTTCGAAAATCTCATGTTTCTTGCATAAATAATTTCAAAACCCAACCAAAAATAAATTTAACAAAAAATTGAATTAGGAAATCTGACATATGCACTTTTTTCTGTGGATTTACTTCCAAACATTTTGAAATTTTACCCCAAAAAGTTGTGTTTTGACTTATTTTTGAACCCTTTTGGTAACACCCAAAAAGGACAGCTCCTTGTATAAGTCACCTAATTTTCAAGGAGAAAAAAACCAGTACTTACTAAAAGGGATGTCAAAATTTAGGGGGGGGCCGGCAGTTTTTACGTAATTATGTTGGGGGGTTGATGTTTGCTTATCTTTGCTGACAAGGGGGGAGGGGAGGGTTAAAAATGACCAAAAAAGTGGGTAATATTTGAACGGCCCCCTTGATATCATATCTGAAACAGGTTATAATATAATAAGATTTAAAAAACACTATATTATTACCAAAATGATCTATCATTAAAAATTTACAACTTAGGAAAACCTTAAGAAAAATTACTTGAAAACACTGACTAAAATAGATAAAAACGCGATCTGAGAGGTATCACTACTTATTAGGCGCCTCTGACTACGCTTGTTTTTTCTACATCGTAATTACAATGAGAAAAGTAGCCAGCTTCAACTAGGTGCCGGAAAAATGGTACTTAAGCGAAAAATCGTTATTTTTCGTCTTTTCCGCAGCTTTTGGCACCCGCGGCCATCCCAGAAAGAAGTCGCGGGAAGAACGGAACACTCCGCATTCCGCAAGCAACACGAAACTCGCGAAAAAAAATCGCGATTTTTCCTCTTTAAATCGTCATTTTTCTCGGAAATAATATGCAAAATAAAAAAAAATCTAGGGATAATGGGAGAAACTTCTTCGTTCATTAAGGAATGGGACGTTTTCAGCACGAATTTAAGCGGGCTCAGCAAAAATATAGGAAATATAGGAGGCTAATCAAAATATAGGAGAATATAGGAGGTTTTTTACTAATTTTTCAAAAATATAGGATTTATAGGAAATATAGGAGGTCTGCGACCCCTGTATATACAGTATTCAAGTTAACCCCAGTATTTGAAAATTGTGCAATTTTATAAAGGTAAGCAAATAAAGGAAAATAATTTTGTAAGACATTGCAAATATTTTAACAGTACTAAAAAGATTGTTTTGTGGTAAGTGATTTCATGTGATAATAACGAAAACTTATCATAAAAATTTTTAAAACATTAACATTTTGTAGAACTGGATGATAAATTTTCTACTGAAGTTTGACTATGACTAGTTTTTCCCATTATGAAAAAAACATCAGAAGAAACCAATTTTTGCTTAAGAATTCAACAAATAAGCTTTAATAAAATACAATCAGGGGTCTGTCTAGACTTTTTGTGAAGGGTCCGTTTTTTTTTAAATTGTGAAAATCTACTCATAATTTTGTGAATTTTAGTTAGTGTTAAAATAGTTCTTTTCAACCAGGAGCCTGTTTTTGTGAAAATAAGCTCACAAATCTGCAGCATTGTGAAAAATAGTGTCCATTTAAAGGCCAAAATACTTTGTGAAGGGTCCGTTTTTAAGGTAAAATACTTTGTGAAGGGTCCTTTTTAACAATGAAACATTTTGTGAAGGGTCCGCAAACGGACCCAAATTTCTTCAAAACAGACCCCTGACAATACTAAATGCTTTACTTTTATAGTCAAATTTATTAACAGGGGTAGATCCAGGTTTTATATTTTGGGGCCTATTTCATTATTTTTTGTGAAAAATTGAAGCAGTGTTAGTTAGCAGATCAGTGCGTCCAAGTAAAATTGACTCGCAAACCAAGAAAATCATGAAAAATTCAACTATTTTGTGAATGTTTTCTTGCAAACTATCACAGGGGTGGAAAATCCAAAATTGATTTTTGTATCAGCTTTAGGGCAGTTTTGTATCAAGTCAAAATGCATTTTTGTATCAGCTTTTAGTGGTTTTGTATCAAGGCAAATTTCATTTCCGTATCAGTTTACAGTGAATCTGCATCAGGCTAATCTAATAGTTAGGTTTTATATAATGCATCAGGGTTCATACAAATTTTCAGAAATCAAAATCAAGGCGTATTCCAGGAGTTTTCAAGAAGTGTTTTTAAAAAAAATTCAAGGAGTACTTCTTTTACATAACTTAAGAAAGACAAATTTTTTACACGGCTTCAAACACACACTGCATTCCTGAATCAGTTTGTAAAACCACTTTAAAAGTCAAAATGCAACTAAAATCAAATAAAAATAAAGGAAATTAGTTAATAGAATAATTATTTAAGTAAAAATTAAATTGCAAAAACGATATTGTCAAAAACTTTTAGTTAAATAGAAAAAAAGTAAGAAATTATTTTTGAAGGTATTTTTATAATCTTATGAATCAGATCAGATACCTAAAACAGGTAATAATCTAACAAGATTTGAAAAAACACTGTAATCAACTTATTAAGTTGCTATAAAGCGACCGTTCATTAATCATCATTACAACATTATTACCAGGGTTGGCCGGTTTAAACCATTTGGTTTAAACCATGGTTTTTTTTACCAAAAAAACCACTTGGTTTTTTTTAGAAATTATAAAATATTTTCAGGATTTTTTAAAGAAAGTGTTATTAAGTATAATCTTTTGCACAAAATTAAAAGGTCAGATTTATAAAAAAAATTGACATTTTAAGGTGATTAAAAATCAGAAATCTTTTAATTTAATGGTTTTAATTATTGAATTCTCTCTAAACTTAACCTTAAATGCTTAAGTTAAACTTATTATATTTTGCAAGAGATAGTTCATTTATTAATTTCCTTTAAAATGAAGCATTATTTCAAAGAGTAACTAAACATACACAAAAGTTATCTGTTTTTCACTGATAAAATAAAATATGGCTTGGATTTTAATTAATTAATAAAACCAATTTGTCTTATTTGTCAGTCATAAAAACCAGTTGGTTTTTTTAGTAAATTAATAAAAACCGTTGAATTCTTTAATGATAAAAACTAAAAACCAGTTGGTTTGTTTATAAACAGATAAAAACCAGTTGGGTTTTTTTACTAAATTAATAAAAACCGTTAATTTCCTTAATCGGATTAATTATCTCAATCATTTATCCAATTTCAATTAACATTAGTTGCTTACATTTCCCTTTTATTTATTAAAAAGTTAAATTTTCTCTTTCTAAAGAAATTTCTTAAGTTCATAAATAATCTATATAATTAATTAGATTATTTTACCATTTAATAATTAATCAAATTAATTATCTTTATCAATTATCCAATTTCAATTAACCAGGCATGTGATTAGTCAAGAAAGGAATTATCTGAAATTTTTTAGAAGGGTCGAGATTAGTTACAGTGGTATAGGAACTTTTTTCGGGAGGGGCCTAAATTCATTATCCATATCCCATACATTAGGTTCCAATTCAGCTTTTTAATACTTCTCCATACCTGCCAACATTTCAGAAACAGAAATAGGAACAGCACGCTCAACACATTTTGAATGTGTTAAAGGGGTATTATTAAAAAAAGAGCTTGTTATTCATAAATTTTATCCCTTATCTAAGGTATCTTATGGTTATTAAGAGGACTAAGTGTTTTATATACCTTTATATTCTGACTAATAATTATCTACATTTATAGTAGGATATAATTTTAAGTTAATTTTTTTCCTTTTATCTGGGTTTAAATTTCTGCAAATAGAATAATAAAAATGACTCAAGATGTTAAACACTGGGAATTTCATACATAATAACTAAGAAAGATTTAAAAATACTTAGTAAGTACGTACTAATAAAATGAAACAGTGAAATAAGCAAACATTGTTTGGAAAATAGGAAAATTAATCTTTATTAAGTGCTACAAAAGTAGCTGATTTTGCCCTTTTTAATAGGTCAGCACTGAAAGATTTATTATAGCATGGATCAGAATTACTATTTTTGCAGCTAGCAATGCCTGTAGAGTATCAGAGTCCATGAAACTCTGAGAGTCACTCTTGTTCTTAAGAACTAGACTTAACACCCTTTCACTAAGACTAAACGCCTTATTATTGCACAATTCGAGCAGGTCGAAAATGGCGGGACAGGGGACGTAAAAACGGAACATTTGGTACTGAAATCGTATTTTCGGAACAACAGTGAAAAATCGGAACAAATACGATTTAATCGGAACGGTTGGCAGGTATGCTTCTCAGATAGGATTCTCATCTTACTAAATTCAATCTTGGAAATTTTTTGAAATTTGACCTTAAACAGGGTTTTTAATCGTTTGGGTACACTTTATGTCCACTCAGGAAACAAAATAATCCGATTTTTTTCTCGCTTTAAAATAAAAATTCCGCCCAATTGAGCGGAATTCCGATTCCCAACACCTCTAAAATTAGCGGATTTCCGCTAATTGGCGGAAAAATCACATGCCTGATTAACATTAGTTGTTTACATTTCACTTTTACTTCTCATTTAAAAAATAAAATTTTCTCTTTCTAAAGAAATTTCTTAAGTTCATAAATTAATCCATATATAATTAAGATAAATAATTTGATTATTTCAACCATTTATCCAAGATAAATTAACACTGATTTTTATTCACTACAATAATATTAGATATTCAAATTGGAATATTTTAGAAACAAAAATTATTTTTAAAACAAATTAATTTAATTTTAATTAATTAATTGAAATATACAAATCATTTATCAATTATAAACAACCCCTGAAATAAATGTCTCATTTACAACTCAATTTCAAACATCAATGCTAAAATAACTTAATCTGATAAAAAAAATTCTAAAAAAACTTGGTTTAAACCAAAAAAACCCGGTTTTTTTGGTTTTTTTAAAAAAACCCGGTTTTTTGCCAACCCTGATTATTACAATCATTACAACTTAGAAAATCATCTTAAGTTTAAAATACTAAATAAAATAGAGAAAAAATCATATTAGACAGGGGTTCATCCAGAATTTTTTGCCAGGGGCCGTTTTTGGGAATTTTGTGAAAAACGGAATTGAATTTTGTGAAAAACGGAATTGAATTTTGTGAAAAACGGAATTGAATTTTGTGAAAAACGGAATTGAATTTTGTGAAAAACGGAATTGAATTTTGTGAAAAACGGAATTGAATTTTGTGAAAAACGGAATTGAATTTTGTGAAAAACGGAATTGAATTTTGTGAAAAACGGAATTGAATTTTGTGAAAAACGGAATTGAATTTTGTGAAAAACGGAATTGAATTTTGTGAAAAACGGAATTGAATTTTGTGAAAAACGGAATTGAATTTTGTGAAAAACGGAATTGAATTTTGTGAAAAACGGAATTGAATTTTGTGAAAAACGGAATTGAATTTTGTGAAAAACGGAATTGAATTTTGTGAAAAACGGAATTGAATTTTGTGAAAAACGGAATTGAATTTTGTGAAAAACGGAATTGAATTTTGTGAAAAACGGAATTGAATTTTGTGAAAAACGGAATTGAATTTTGTGAAAAACGGAATTGAATTTTGTGAAAAACGGAATTGAATTTTGTGAAAAACGGAATTGAATTTTGTGAAAAACGGAATTGAATTTTGTGAAAAACGGAATTGAATTTTGTGAAAAACGGAATTGAATTTTGTGAAAAACGGAATTGAATTTTGTGAAAAACGGAATTGAATTTTGTGAAAAACGGAATTGAATTTTGTGAAAAACGGAATTGAATTTTGTGAAAAACGGAATTGAATTTTGTGAAAAACGGAATTGAATTTTGTGAAAAACGGAATTGAATTTTGTGAAAAACGGAATTGAATTTTGTGAAAAACGGAATTGAATTTTGTGAAAAACGGAATTGAATTTTGTGAAAAACGGAATTGAATTTTGTGAAAAACGGAATTGAATTTTTTACTTCGCAATAATGACGCAAGAAGAAGCCAACTTGAATCGGCACCCAAAGTCGCGGGAAGAACGGAACATTCCGAAAAAAAAAACCGAAACCTCCGCGAACAATTTCGATTTCCGACTTTTCAACGCACTAAACGCTACGGATTGAAACCTATTTTATTGGGGAAGTAAATTTATAGAAAAAATATTCAGGTTGAAAATCAAAGAGTTTTTAAGGAGTACAACCCAAATTCAAGGAGTTTCCATAATGCTTGAAAATGAAATTAATTTTCAAGGAGCGTACAAACCCTGATTATCACCGAAAAACACTGCCAAAAATCAAATCAACACACTTGTCTACGTCAGAAGTACAGTGGTCGGAAGGCGGACGAAAACCTGTTTTCTCTGCCTTCCACAATGGAGAGAAACCGGATTTTCTCCGCCAAGCGACAGTAGACAAGTTACTAATCGTCCTATTTCCACCCCATTTCATAGCGATCCTGGCGGGAAGAGAATCGATCATAGTGGCTGAGGATTGATTCTTTTCTTATCAGTTGGATTTTCAGGGTTACCAATTCAGATTGAACGGATTATAGGGTTTTTGGCTCAGTTTGGCGCAAAAATGTTAATTTTGCCCATTTTTGGCACAGGTAACCAATTTCGGCGCAGTTTGGCGCAGATTTTCCACCCCTGCTATCACTAAAGCCAATTTGAATTTCATGAAAGGTGCAATTTTTATGAATTTATTTTTGTGAGGGGGCAGCAAAAGGACCCCAATTTTTGTCTGGATCAACCCTCGATTAAAACCTTTAAAAATGTAATTATTACCCAAGTATTTAGTAATTGCACTAGTATTTTAGTCAGGGTTGGGTTTTTCCCGTCCAAAACTAGTTTTTCCCATACCACCGGGAAAAAGTGGGGGAAACTTCCAATTGACAAAATGGAAGTATTAGGTTATGGCCTTTTTAAACATATAAAAGCTTTAAGTTAAAAGTGACATTTTAGGGGGAGGTTAAAATCAGTGGCGTAGCCAGGATTTTCCTTTGGGAGTTCAGTGAGAAAAATTTATCATTGGATATCAAAAAGTTTCCACAATTAGTGAAATAAAATTATTTGGTAGGAGCATTTTAACGAACTAATTTAAGAAAAAGTTGTATATAAAAAAGTTAGATAGACCAAGGGGGGTCTGGGGGTGCTCCCCCCAAAAATTTTTGGTAAGTGGACCCTAAAAAACAAGGTTTTAACTTGTTTGGTACCCTTCGTCCCCTCCCCTATATATCGCTTATTATATATGCCTCCGAGTTCCGACCTTCCCCCTGTTAGTTCTCGTTCTCACTATGGTTTTTAGAGGGTTCTCCCCCAGAAAATAATTTGAATTTAAGCATTTAAATAGTGGTTTTTAAGGTATTTGTGAAGGTTTCTTGGCCCCTGGACCAACCCATGCTCTGAACTTGATTTAGATGCAATAGGCTAAATGCTGGACCCGAAAGCTTTTCCCTCCCTAAAAATTCTATGTATTTTTATTTTGGATGGAAATCTCTGTTTATAGCTATAAACAGAGATTTCCAAAAGTTTTAAATGTGTATCTTTATAGATACATATTTACAACTTTTGAGCCTGTTTTTGTATATTGAAATTTTCCTATGCACCAACCCTTCAATTAAAACGTCTGTTATGGGGAAACTGAGGGTTTCCCCAAAAAATTAGATTTTAATATTCAAAAAAGTGTTTTTTAGGCACTATTAAGAGCCATAGACGTCCTCTTTTGAGTGGCCACTGGAATATTTAGCTCCCAAATTGGGTCCAAAAGTTTTGGGTCAGGCCCATGGGGGGCCCGGACCCGGGGACCCCCCTTCGCTACGCCCCTGGTTAAAATTATGAGGTGGGAAAAATGTAAGTGAGCAAGAGAATTATGAAATTTAACATAAAATTTGCAGATATTTTTTAATATTAATGAATTTCTCAAATAAAAATAGAGAATATTTTAAAACAAATTTATCTATAATAACTGTGTCTTTAAGAGAAGCAATATATATATAGTTTTTTAAATTTAAATAAAAACTTCATTTCAAGTAGACCTAAATTTAAAATTTTGTTTTATCTTTATATGCAAAATGTTCTTTTGCATCATAAGCACCTGAAATCATTCATTCAGTTTTTAAATTTCGCTCTATTCTGAAAGAATTATCTTCATTGCAAGATAACGTTTTTGAACAAGGTATAATAATCCGAGGAAAAGGGCATAACCATCGAAAGATGACATTCCTTAGACACATTATAAAACCCATATTAGGAAAATAAGCAACTACCTAAAATTTGAGGCCGATCGAGAAATTTTTTGATTGCCAAAAAAATTAACAAAAATCCCCTTTTTAAAAGCGCGCGAAAACGCCAAGAGTTTGGATGTGACGTCATCTTATACTAAACATTGTTGTAAAGCAATGGAGTTGATGGTATTATTGTTGATGTCATCTTATAGTTTAAACAATAAACGTTTTCAGTCACGTGTTTTTTTCTCGACTTTTAAATTAAAATATTTAATTACCTGTACATTTTTTTGAAAAACTGACTAGATATTTCATTTTACCATACAAAAAACCATACGGAACACTTGTTTGTTTTTGAAAATCTGACACATGCAACTTCCTTATTGGAAAAATCAAATTTAAATTTTAAAAAATAATGGGTTTTCTCAGCATTTCTTTGTCGAGGGTAAAAAAACAAATAAAGCATGTTTTAAACCAGTGGTCCCCAACCCCTGGTCCGCGGACCGGTGCCGGTCCGTGGATCAAAAGGTACCGCTCCGCGGGCCGACCATTTCATTGAAAATTAATTTAAATTCCTAGGTTTATACTCCAAATTAGCTTTAATTTATCACTTTTTAATCACTTAATATTTATTTTTAGTGTAACTGTATTTTATTTTGAAAGCATGTTTAAATACAATTAAATTAAAATTAATAAATCAAAATAATCTAGAATGTAAACAATCAACGCCCCCCCAGTGGGCCGCGGTAAAATTATAAACGATGACCGGTCCGTGGTGGTTAAAAGGTTGGGGAGCACTGTTTTAAACCACACAAAAAAACAAAACAAATAAAACATGTTTTTTTTTCCAACCCCGATTTTTAAACAATAAAAACAAAAGAAAATCAGTCTTCTAGAATGGCTAAAAATTAACTATTAAGAGAACAGCTTCTTAAAGAACTTTCTTTCAAAAATGTATACTAACTGAATTTGGGAAAGTACCCATTTATCAAAAGGTTAATTTGCAAGGGCAATTTGAAGATTAAAGCAATGCTTTTTGACCCGTAAAATCCAGTTTAAAGTTATAAAGTCGTCGAAAAACGTAAAAAGGGGGAGGGGCTGTTCCCCGAAAATCCTGAGTCAATTGAGAATTTTAATGGCGATTTTCGTATTCAGCGACCCAAAATCTTTCAGAAATGACTATTTTCATCAAGGAAATTTTTTCATTGTTGAACAGTGTAATTTGATTATTTCAACCATTTATCCAACACACAAATTAAACAAAATTTATTCACTACAATAATATTAGATTTTCAAATTGGAATATTTTAAAAACAAATTAATTTAATTTTAATTAACTAATTAAATTAATTGAAATTTACATATCATTTATCAATTATAAACAACCCCTGAAATAAATGTCATCTACAACTCAATTTCAAACATCACTGCTAAAATAACTTATTCTGAAAAATAAATTCTAAAAAAACTTGGTTTAAACCAAAAAAACCTGTTTTTTGGTTTTTTGCCAACCCTGATACAGGCCAATTTTGGTACCATTTAATGTACTAACAAAAAACGATTCACAAAATTGTTAAACAACTTCGAAATTCACAAAAATTATTTTGAAATTATATATGAATTGTTTACAGTTAAAAGGCTATAAAACGGAAGAAACGGGTAATTTAATGCTGCTTACATTAATTTTAAATTTCATTGCAAAATTATCTTAAAAATTTCACATTAATTAAACAAGACACTACAATTTTTCACAAAAATTAAAAGGCTGTGTATTTTTTCCAATTCAGAATTTAAGTTTATAATCCTGGAATTTCTCCCCGCACTATGTTCAAGTTATTCAGACATATTCTGCCAGAGTACTTCAAAATGAAGCTATACTATTTACCAACAGATAGAAAGATTCACCATTATGTAAGGCACATAAGTTTCAAAACATCAGAAACACTTACCATGTCATGAGAACAAGTCTGTCGACAGACATGGAAGATTTTTCCTGGCCTCCGTCAACAGGAATGTTAGCTGGAAAGTCAAATACACAGTATCGACATTCATTCTGGTATGTCTGCAATTGCTCCAGGAATTGACTGTATGTAGCATCACGAGGACCAGTAACTTCTACATCAATGACCTTCTCATCTTTAATGTGATAGATGATGTATCTGAACTTTTTGTCTTTCTT
The DNA here is from genome assembly GCA_024610705.1 of Tetragnatha versicolor. Taxonomy (NCBI): domain Eukaryota; kingdom Metazoa; phylum Arthropoda; class Arachnida; order Araneae; family Tetragnathidae; genus Tetragnatha; species Tetragnatha versicolor. Next base: position 41,454,836 of record JANDEH010000006.1, read on the forward strand.
CACTTCTTCATAGACAGTCTTGGCTGCTGTAGATACTGTCACTCCAGAAGACTACAAAAAGAAAAAATTTTAACTATTAAGATTTTATATATTGTCATTAATACAAATATAAAATCATTAAGTTCAACATCCAATTCATTTCTTTTCAAATTTACTTTGATTTCATAACTAGAAAAAAAATTTGGTGGTTTTCCCCATAAAATATATTATAAAAATAAAATTTGAAAGTGCTTTTTGGGTAATATGGGAACTTCTCATAAACTTTTTCCAGGTCCGGTCTTGGTATGAATTTTTTAAAAACCCAATGGTACTTTTTTTCATTATTCCAGCACAGGCGATAAAGTTGCCAATACTGATGCATCGCCAACAGAAGTTTCTTCATTGGATTTCTTCTGGAGACTGCTGTTGCCAAAAAGTCTGCATGGAGAAGATTTGCGCCGACACAATGGAAAAGTACCAAACCAATTTTTAAACTACAGTAAACTCTCGTTATAGTCTTAATTTTGAATTGGCGCTTGAAAATATTTCCTTTCCCCACCACCGATCGGTAACCATAGCAACTATCTTCGTCAAAGTGACGAAGAAGGCTTACTATCGGCTGCTCGAAGATAGTAACTATGGTTACGCTTCTAGCGTGGGGGAAAGCACTATTTTTCAAGCGCCAATCCTAAATGAATAGAGTATAGTACGCCCCCGCTTAGTTCGACGTTTTTCTCCGGTCCCTGGTACCGATAGGGCTTTTATCATTAAAAACTGTCCGTTTATAGCGCCCCCGCTTATTACAACTTCCCACATATTTCTCCAGTCCCCCGAAGAAAAATCCCGGTTATTGCGTCGTCGAGTTCCTTTCAAATAATGTATGAGCTACAGAACCGTTGAAAACATGTGTAAACAATATGGCAGAACTGGTTTTTCCCAACCGCTCCCCTTTTTCCCCCGAATGGCCCCCGTTGCGCCCTCGATGACCAGTGTCTTGCAGGGCAAGTGGGTTGTCCTGTGATGAATCAGAACACTCCCTAAATTTCTTGGAAATTCTCCCCCTCTCCTCCAATTCGACTTCCGTATTCCATAGCTCAGGTCTCAGTCCACTGTTCAGATACTGTATTCAGTATCCATTCTTTCTCGGCATACGTTTAAAATGGCAAGTTCTTCTGGAAGTAAAAGGCAAGCTTTGAGTTTCGATGATAAATTGAAGACAATCAAGCTTTATGCTATTTATACCCCTTTTCGTCAAATATTTTTGTTATTGGTAGTAAAATTTGTCCTTGAAATTTCAGTAGAGTAACCTAAACCTATCTCCCAGTTACATAAATAGCAGAATTTTAAAAATTATAATGCAAATAACCTTGCAAACCATTTTAAAGCGTATAAATTGAGACAATGATTACTAAAACATCATGCCTCATTTTTGTGTAAAAATTAAAATCAATCTTTAAATATATTGATTCAGTTAAATTAATTTTACTCAAAGAATTATGTGTTTATTTCTTTAAAATAATAATTAATTAGTGATAAAACTGAAAATTCAGTAATTAATAATTGATAGGAGTCACTAGTCACGCACACAGATAATAGAGCCCTATTATCTGTAGTTTTGTATATGAAAAAATTAGTTGGGAAAACATGACTAAAATTTAAAAAAAGAGCTTTCAATAAAAATCATCTACATACTAGTATTTTAAGATTTGATAGGTAAAAAATAAGATTTTAATTCTTGTTTAGATTATTACAATTATTGATTCCAAACCCTGCTGTATTTACCCCTTTTTGTCATAAACATTTTTTTATTGGTGGCAAAAATTTGATCTTGAAATTGAAGGCAATTTTATGTAGAATAACTTTAACCTATCTCTTCCAGTTACATATCTAGCAGTCTAGCAGATAAATCCTTTATTTAAATTGTGTCAGTTAGACATTTTTGATTTAAATCAATGATTTTTTTAAAAAATCAAGTGATTTAAATCAAGCAACCCTGTTTCTCTCACCAACTTATAGTCTGTGCAATTAAAATAGGCGGTTGGACGTCATCAGTTGAAGTTCGTCACTTAGGTAACGAAGGAGAAAACTTAAGCGATTCTGCTTTATTTTTGCACATCAGTTAAGGCAGGGCGTGAAATTAAATTGAAACTTTGAATCTTTTTGAAAAAAATAATTGTATATTTGTTTAAAATTTTGTTCTTCTACCATGATAAGTTTTTCTTTCATAACGAAAAAAAGTGTTCCGATTATTTCATTGGCTGCCGCGACACGAGTTCAATGACAATCTCGGGCGGTTGTGGAAAAAAATAAGACTGGTAGAAACCATGGCAACGCACAGAGGAAGGGTGAAGAGACAAGGGAAATTTAGAGACTTTTCAACCACCGATTCTAAAATCACAGGCTATAGTGATTGGTTGTTTTACAACACCTGTTTTAAATAGATTGGTCCATTCAGAATTCCTTGTAAGATTTGTTTCCCCACAGATGAGTGATTTTGGACAGTAGAAAATAACTGCTGCTAGAACAGTTGTTCTAGCTGTTAAAAGTCTGCTGTGTGTGTTTTAGGACGGTATTCAGACATTCGAGATTTGGAAACTCACCAGTGAGATCGAACAGCGAGATGAAAATTCGTATTCTGACTGCCAAAATCTCCCCGACAAAAGGCGAACTCGAACGCTCGAATCTCACCAGCTCCTCTGCATTCGAGAGGGTTGATTCAAGTGTCAATTCTGAGCCAGAGCCAACGGTTTACCTTACGGGAGGAACTATTTGCGCAAACAGAAAATGAGGGAAAAGTTCCTAACAGTTACCCATAGAGGAACATATTTGCCTAAACGCTAAAATTGTTAACTTTACTGAGAATATACTAAAAAAATTTAGTTACGTATTACATTCTATGGGATAGCTGTATCGTTGTCACAGTTGTTTGTTTGTAAGGCCGGCGGGAGATGGCGCCACCACTGTCCAAAAATCTCGTTTAAAGCAAGATTTTTAATTTTTATATTTGAGTTGTTGAAGATACAGACATGCGTTCTTTTACATTTATAATTTATTATTTTATGCAACACATATCAAATCTCAAAACGACATTTTAGTACTATTGGACCCGAAATGTATACCATATTTCAGCTGAAAAACACATAGAGGAATCATTCCCAACTTGTCACGCGTCTCCTAATTGGCCACGAACTTTTGAGCCAATCAACCAATAAGCGAAAGAGTGAGGTCTCCTCCCAGCTCACCGGTGTGATTTTTGGATTCAGAATAGCATTTTTAACTCGAATGGTGAGGTCGAACATTTGAGGCGAGTTTACAAATCTTGAATGTCTGAATACCGCCCTTAGAAGCCCTGAATTCCAAATTTAAAAATTAATCGTGGTAGAAGGCCAATTGATCCCATTTGGCAGCTCATATATGTGATAACTCTGACAATAAATTGGCTGAAAATATTAAAAAAGTTTCGATGGCACCTAGATTTTTCTTCATTTTAAATAGATTGGGTCCATTGGCTTCTACTTCCCGAGATCTACGATTCGAGATGCTAGCGTCATATTTTTAGCTTAAATAATAACTTCTTTCATACAATTTCGATAATTTTTTCATTTAATTTTAAATTTATTACTAGGCAACCTTTTTGAAAACCGGCCAGTTTTCAGTAAAAAAATTGGAATATCAGAAAGTGGAATTTGAGTTTTACAAATTGAATTGTCAGACTTTTAATTTTGCAAGCAAATTGGCGGATTTCCACCAATTGGGCGGAAGAATCGCATGTATGAAGCATTTATTTATTAATTTGATTATTAAATTTATTGAAAACAAGTGTAATAAAATGTATGATGTAATTAGTAAAGTATAAATTTCAAAATATTTACACAATTGCATAATAAAAGTATATAAATTAATATTTAATTATAATTCATATTCAATGTATACTAAAACTAAGGAGGAACATTATAATTAAAACAAAAACAATGCTGTATCTTGCTATTATTAACAGCCTTCTTTTTTTTATTTTTAGCGTATTTAAATTGTTTTGAGGTTTTTGACAGTTTTATCCGGTTAAAACCTGGGTTTAAACCTATGTAGAGATGGAAAATTTCCGGAAATTTTGGGAAGGCGGAAAAAAACAGGAAAAAAACCGGTTTTTTTTCCGGAAAAATTGGAAAAGTCGGAAAAATTGACCTTTTTTGTAAAGAAAATAGTGGTTTTTGAATACATATTTTTTTAGAAGCTAAATAATCATTCGTTGTATAAAAATCATTAGTCATTATATATTATAAGTTACTAAATCATTAAAAATTAATTAAAAATAATTCTTCCAAAATAAAAATATGCAGCATTTTACGAGTAATTTTAAAACAACAAAAACTAGTTTTTATAACTAAAATAATATATGCAATATAAATATAAAGCATGTGATTGTAATAAATATCATTAATTTAATATTTATTTATTAAACATAAAGTACTTTTAATGAATTAATTTTGTATACAACATGATCCAATAACAAATAACAGATGTTTGCTATAATATTTACCATTAATATACATAATTGATCCTAACCTTTTTCACATAATCATTGCAATTATGTTTTCTTAGAGAGGTTGAGAAGTTTTAATTAAATTCTGCCAATTTAAAAAAATGTTGAAGTCATTATATAAAAATTTAAAAAATTGTTCATCGTTTTGTTAAAATATTTTTGGAACATATTTTTTTATTATTTAATTTTCATGACATTAATGTGTTCATTGTTCAATAAATACTCATACACCATTAATATTTTTTTAAGCAACCCCGTAAAAAGCCTCTAATAATCCCAAACTTTGAAATCTGATCTAAATTTTTTTTAAAAAGAGAAACTTGAAGAAGTAGTAAGTCATTTCATATGCTTATGATTGTTAGACAATCTGATTTAATGGTTAAAATATTTTTAAAGTGCTGCATTTTATGATTAATATAAGAATACCAAATATATATATAATATTCTTCTAATCCTAATTGGTATTATTGATATTAATTTGCATTGCATAATTATTTTTGTTTTTAGAGAGTAAAATAAATAACACTTGGAAGTTAAAATAATTTATCTTGCAGCTTACTTTTTCCAAATTTGTGTTTTCATGTGAAATATTAATTATAAAAAATATCAAACTAGAAAACATTAGAATGTGAATGTAGAAAATTTCCCTTTTAATTAGAATTTAACTTTTCCCGAGTGGAATCCAACTTTTTTTGGGAAAAAAATGTTTATTATATGGTTAAAACTTCATTTTTAAGTACTTTATTGTATAAGAATATCATCTAAATAATATTTTAATTGATATTGGTTAATATATAAATTCTAAATAAAGTATTTTAAATTAACATTTTCAATTTTTCCGGAAAGAAATAAACCCTTCGGAAAAAAACTGGAAAAAAACCGGTTTTTTTCCCAAAGTTTCCGGTTTTTTTCCGGCCATTCCCATCTCTAAACCTATGTCATGTCAAAAACTAGTTTTTGACAGCTAAAACCAACCCTGCGATAAACGGTACTAAAATTGGCCTGAATTAGTCCGTCTTTAAAAAAACAATTTGTATACAAATATCTCTGATAGCAGCTATAACATACCCTACATCTTCAATAGAATTTGTCAAGCCCAAATTTAAGGGATTGTATTTTTAGAAATGGTTCATCCAAAGAATCCAGGCCCAGGCCTGCACCAACAAATAGCAATAAAATAGAGGATTCCGAGTTCTGACAACCCAGTTCTATATGGGTGAAAATTTCGAGACCAGTGCCACTCTTGCCAACGCGCAAGTACAGCAAAACTGTCGGAGAAACAGAAGGATTGCTCTTTTCCTTTGCAACCCTTAAGCCTTTTATGAGATTGATTGAGAAGAGATTGGATCAAGTCTTTTTCGAATTGGCAAGAGTGGCACAGGTCTTGAAATATTAACCTAAAAGTTGAATTGCTTACATGCCAATATAAAAAGTGTTGGCAACGCATTTTCGTTAAAAAAGTCGCTCAGGCCTGGTATTTTTGGATTTACCTTTAGAAATTTTGGTCCGATTCCGTTAGCGTTTCCGATAAATATCGCCAGGCTTCTTCAAACACCACAAAGTAGAAAAATTGTTTAGTAATTTCAAACTCATCTGGATTAAAATGTTTAGTTGGATCAATAACTGTACAATTTATCAAAAAAATTCAGAAAATTGTTGATATTTGAATATATAGCGTTGAAAAGAGTGGCGATATTTAGCGGGAATGTAACGGAATTGAACCGAAATTTTTAAAATAGAAATAAGACGAATTTTCTTTCTCACCAAGTGTAACTAGGTCATGAGACCTTGAAAAAAGTAGACTAAGTACATTAAATTTGTTTTACAAGTTTTTTCAGGGTGCAGATTAACAATCTAGTCTATATCAGTTACTATACCAAGAGGTTTTACAGCTAATAGTCAACATTGAATTCAAAACTTTTGGCATAAGCTATGTTATTTCTATACATTTATTGGAAATACTTAACCTTACACAAAAAACAGTGGTAAAGATGCATCCACTAAACCAGGGGTTCCCAATAGGTGGTCCGCGGACCCCTGGGGGTCCGCGAGCTGTGTCTAAGGGGTCCGCGAAATGTCACCGAGAAATTAAGTATTTTTTTTATTTTCCTTAATTTGAAGTAACCATTATTCTACTCAGCAGTTCATTCGTTAGTTTTGTTAATTGTCACTGTAGTACAAATAGATTAATGTAGGTAGCGTAGCCTTTGTTTACCACCAAAGATAATCCATGTTTTGTTTTTTGCAATTTTTTTATTAACTAAAATGCGATAGTATGATGTACTCAAATTATAATGAGTGTAATATTCATGTAATGATTTGAATACATTAGTAATTTGTAGTAGATTCTATATAATCTACATTTAAAAAAAATTAAGTTCAAGGGGTCCTCGTCAGTAAATTAATTGAATAGGGGGTCCTCGGCAAAATTTTATTGGGAAGCCCTGCACTAAACAATTCTAAAAAAAGAAATTCATTTTGGATTCAACTTAAAGAACCAAATATTACGAATTAAACTCTAGTTTAAATCATGATCAATTGACAATAGAAAATATTCTAACAGATCTATAATTACATATTCATGAAAAGTACTTTTGGTTTAGTTTATTTCCAGTAATTTAAAACCGTTTAGTGCAAGTATCAAGCCAATGGCAAACGATCGATGATCAATAAATTGACCTGTCAAAAGGGGTGTGGACCTACACAAATCGAAACCAGAACCTAGGTGCAATCTAGTTATGTTATAATGAAAACTTATCTTGCGCATTAAACTAAACCAGAGGGAAATTATAGGATATTCCAAGCTTATAATGACGTGGGGACACAAACGAAACCATAGATCATACCACACATATGATCAAGCAACACCAAAACAAAAATAAACGATAGAACACCTACTGGACCTGGCATGGCGGCTCATGCGATACAAATATAAAATGTCAACAGATTAATATCACCAAGGAAAATAAACAGCTTGATTTAAGAAACAGTTTAAAATTGATCCAAATGGAGGCATATCCAAGTAATGACAGACTTCAAAAACCTCACTGCATCATTACGCGGAATAATTTTTCAGCAAAAAGCAACACAAAGAACTGCATTGAACCGTTTCTCATTTTGAACTAAAAGAATAGAGAACGACAGATCAGCAAACAATAGTAAAGGCAGATCACCAAACGTTTGCCAAAGAATTAAGGGAGGCCAAGCCCTGAAAAACAGACGCATGATTTCTAAATTTAGCACAGGGACCAAAACAAGAAATAAACATCTATTCTTATTTGCTTCAGTCTTTGTTGAGAGACGAGTAGAAAGGATTGCCCTGAGCTTAGTTGCAGACTCCGACAAGCAAATAGACACATAGTAGGTAACTCGTAATAGATAAGCTTTTAGGTGAATTTTAGGCTTAATACCACACCGGTACGCCCAAAATTTGGGAATTTGAGCAAAATTGAGAAAGCATGAGTAGTAAAACATTGTATAATGGTAAGCGCATAACTAATTGATAATAATATCTTTATGTCAACTCACCATGGTGTTTTTTAAATACCCCAAAAGCTATTTAAAATACGATCAACAAAATTTTCACCGGCTTCTATCACAGCAGACACGGGAGGGTTCAGTCAGTTCTGAAATAGTGTATTCCTCCGCGCAGAGAAGGTACTGGTTGTCAGGAGGGCTGCCATTTGTGAAATCAAAACCTTTTAAGTGGCGAGGGCCCTATCTCGCCCAATGAGACGTCTCCTTGCAAACCAGAAGCTACAGCATTTGCATTTCGACGCCTCTTTAGCGCATCCATTTGAACTCGTGAAACTACCTTTAAAGCAAATATTTCTAACTCTGTATTATAGCGATAAAGACGTTTCAGGTTATTTATAATGTCAGTTTATTTAATAATGAGAAATATAATGAACTATATCGTGTGGGACTTAAGAGTTGTGCTGGGAATGACTCCTTGTTTAGGTGAGTCAGCGGCCGAACAACGCCGTTGTTTCATGCTACGGTTGCTTCAGAAATGAGATCCAATCAGATATGGCTATGGGGCATATAGCCTTTTTAGGATGTGTAGTAAGAATTTTTCGCGTATCGAACGCGTATAAAATGAGGGCGCAGAAATTGTATGATTTTAATTTTTATATTGTGGCATTTGTGCTTGTATGGAATAACTCTGCGGTTTTCGATTCCGTTGCTATTGAATCAACTTTTTTAACCAACAGAACATTTTATTCATTTCAGATAAACTTTTTTGAATAGGAATTTTTAACTCTTCATTTTTTAGACAAAATTTAACGCACTGTTCAATAAAATGTCCTGGATTTATTAACTTTATTTTCCAATTATCTTCTTTACTTTTTTTATTCGCGTCCTTTTTTACATTTTTCTGCATTTTTTTAATAAAACAATTTAAAAAAATGTTTTTGGAAAAGAAATTGGTTTCTCTTTTTAATTTATAATTTTTGAAATTTAAATCTTTGGAATTGTAAAACTTTTTATTATTAAAACTTTTACATTTATATTATTATTCTTTTAAAGTAATATCCTTTGAGACGAAAAATAAATAATAAATGTTTTTTCTAATTCACGCACTTCTCGTTTAATTTTTGTACGCTCTTCTCAGGTTTTAGAATGTAGTCAGGATATTTTCAAAAGTATACCTAATTTTTATAACTTAAAAACTGAACTGATATTGCATTCCTATTTTATTTTCTTTGTGTTCAAAAAAAGAAAGTAATTTTCCTGTCTGTAGTGTGTACATACCATCTCAAAGAGATGAAAAATTGCCTTAAAGAAACTACATTTAAAGATTTAGGAAGCAAATAAAAAATTTAATAAATGAAAAATTAATACTTAATTAATTTTTTGGCATGCAATAAAAAAATTAAGGATCCCACTCTTATCTGAAAATCGGATTTTCTCCAATAAAATAGTAGTAGCCATGGCAAGATATACGATATAACAACCATGGAAGGATGAAAATGGACCACTCTGCGGGACACAGTTTGGGAGAGGGCAAACAGATCGCTCCAGAAACTTGATTTACCTAAGGGGTCATCCATAAATTACGTGAGGTCAAAAAGGGGGGGAGGGGTTTGGAAAAATCTCACCAAGGGGGGAGGGGGGGGTCGATTAAAATCTCACGTCAACTTTTTTTAACTTAATTATAATTTAATTAGGTGCTATGAAGCACAAAATGCTAATAATTTTTAGAAAATAATTTTTAAAAGTTGTAGGTAAATCTCACGTGGGGGGAGGGGGGGTCAAGAAAAATCTCACCAAGGGGGGAGGGGGGTTCCAGATTTTGGAAAAAACACCTCACGTAATTTATGGATGTCCCCTAAATCAAATTGGAATTTCTTGAAAAGAAATGAAAAGGTATTGCCCCTATAAATCCGCCTGTTAACAGCTATTCAATTTATCTGGTGATTCGGGAGTCTCAGGTGCCAGGCTCACAAAACTCGGAGTTTCTGATGAGTAATCAACTGTGACAATCGTTTCGTCGCAACACTGGCGGAACGTTGCCAAGCGTGTAGTACCCCAGTGGATGGTTCTTCCCTGCATTCATTGATTTAAATTTTAACGAATCTATTTTCAGTCTTTATTAATAAAAAAACACCCTTTTAAATTTTAAACACAACTTTACCTGTAAAAATATCATATGGTATATTTCGTGAGCTTGATTATTGCCACTTGCCACATTTAATAGTCCGTCCCACTATCCATAGACTTAGCCTAACCAATTCATCAAATCGCAAATAAAAAACTCAATAAGATGTCATGAATGAATGATATACACGAATTTTCGTTCCAGTCCGCGATATCTTTCTTTTAAATTTTTAATACTATTTAAATTTCATAATTTTTTGACATAAGACTCATATCGCCCCACAAATATTCATAAATTGGGTGATATTGTAATAACAAAATAAATTAAAAAAAAAACTAATAAATTACGACATTAATAAATATCTTACACATGTGGGTTCTCGTTGGTCGTTGATGGACACAATTTGGAGACCCCTGGATCAAAGAGGTCAGAAAAGGGGGATGATTCACCCCTCTTCTAAAATCCTTCTCTGTTTCAAATTTTTGTTTTCAGGTACTTTTCAAATGTATTAAAAATATTTTAGTTTTCTTGACAAGGTCAGTATTTTTTTTTCATTTAGATTTTAATGACTGGGGATCTCTTTCAATTTTTCAGTTAAAAAAATGAAAATTACTCCCTAATTTCCAAACTTTTTCCGACTGGCTCTTTGTTTATCTCATAAAGCGTTATCCTTCGAACTAGTGCTTTAATAATCTTACTGGTCCTTAACCGAAATGACTGGTCCGCGTTTCCATTGAAATTACTTGGACCTGTCCTGTTAATTCCTACCCTTGTCCCCTGAAATTCAAGAAACCCCAAAACTGTCCCTTGAAATTTTGTGAACACATATCAACATATCATGTTGTGGCCCCTTATCAATGACCTGTCTGTGTGTGAAGGTAAACCAAGTTTGAACGTCAAGGGAAATGTTTTAATGCTGATATTTGTTCAAGTGTATTGCAGGAAAAACTTAAGAACAGAAAGCGGAGCGAGAATAACATTAAATACTTATTTATTGGGTAAATTCTTGTTAAACACCCCAGAAGAAACTTAGATTCAAATAAATTCATCACATTTTCCCCCACCTGTTCGGTGGACCAGTGATTTTCTGACCGTCCAAGAGCCTATTTTCAGTAGTCTCTTGGACCAGCGGATCACCGCAATTTCGAACACTGCTCATAAGAATTAGGAGCCCCAATTTACATGTATGTTCAACTCCAACACGAAAAAAGTTGCTTCATCAATTGGGATTTATTTATTAAATTATTAGTAATGAATTTAAAAAAATAATTTAAATAAGAATTCATTTACGTAACACATACGTAAGTCAATAATGAGAGTTGTGGTTATTTTAGGAAACAAGTAAGCTTTAATGAGCTAATGAGCAATACTTAACGAAAAAAATATTGCCATGCCGTCCCTCAGCAAAAATTGAAATAACTCTCCAGTCATGCATTTTTCGGTTACAGTTAAAACAGATGGAACAATCATTCAAGTTAGTCTGACTCTAATTGAGTAGTTTTTATATGGTCTTTAAATTCTCCTCTGATAAAGGGTCAAAATTGGGAAGAAAATGTACTGATGATTTCAGGTTTTTAGCATCTGAAGTAGGGTACATGAGGAGCCAGTGTCATTTCATTGGCCTTTAAAAGTCACTATTGAATTAACCAATAAGCTAAATTTGAAACTTTCATTTCTGTATCGCTATTGAATCGTAACGGCAGAGTCCTTGTGTAAATGAACTCGAGAAACCCTTTCCCTCGTCGGCAAAGCAAAGAACGCACAGGAAAGAAGCAGAAAAAAGTCGCAATCAAACTGACTGTGACTCAATCTGAGATCTCAGGAGGTGTGGGGAGCGGAGGACTATTTTGGGGACTGTCCCAAAATAACCACGGCTTTACTCGATTCCATGCCTTAGAAAGAAAAGCCAGAGTACAGTGACAGGAATAGTCGTCGGCACCTGCCTTCAAGTCGTAATGGTTTACGCAAAGGGAGGACTTCCCTTGGCCACCCCCAGACGATGTACTTGAGTATGACTGGCTCGATATCAAGTGCGGGTTCCAAATCTCTTTGAACTCAAGTGGTTTTATATTGAAATCTTTTTTGTTGAAATGAGTAGAGGTGGTCTTTGAAAGTAAACAGGGGTGGTTAACTTGCTTGACTATGGACCAAAAATGAAGGATTCATTTGTGCTCTGTAATTAATTAATTCATAATGGTCAAATTGACGAAATTTTGACTAGGGTCTCATTTTGAACAACGTAAAAATCGTAAAACAAAATAACATGCTTTCGAATAATGGTGTGATTGTGAATTAAAAATACCTTAAAATCTATATATCAGGGGCAATCAAACCCATTTTTAGACCATTTGGTTTACACTCAAAGAACACCGGTTTTTTTAACTCCACATAATTTTCAAGGTAAAAAGTAGAATGAACCCATTTCATAGGGCCCGGTGTTTAAGTCTACTTGTAACTGGTAGATTAATTTTTGAACTTTTAACTAGCTATTAGGGCGGTAAACTACTAGTTTATTTTGGCTCCATCGCGTTTCCTACATTGTGTTCAATTTCATACTCAACCCCTAATTTTTTGCAACGTTTTGGCAGCAAATGAGCGATGTGTGTAATGTAAAGGGATTTACTTTTTGTAGATGATACAATAAACAGAGAGAAATCGTACTTAACTCTGTTTTGGTTAGAATATACTAATTTATTATTCGAGCAATAAGGCAATAAAAACGTTTTGCGTAAAAAATATTTAATAAATCTTTATTTTTTAAAAACACAATGCAAATTACTTATTCAACTAGTTATGGATACAGGGGAGATGTAAAGATGAGATGAGAGCAATGAAAAGGATCGAGAAGATTGGGATGAAAAGATGAGAGGACTACAGAGGATTAAAAGAATGAGAGGATCATGAGCATGGAAAAGATGAAGAAGAAGGGGATCAGAAGGATGAAGGTGGTGAGAGAGAAACGTGATGTTAAAATGATGAGTGAAATTCAGAGGACAGATATTAAGAAAAAGGCGGAATAAAGAGGAAGGGGGTATAGAGAGTAAATATACAGGGTGACCCATAAATAATGGGTCACACTTCTAGGGGTGATAGTAGACACCCAGGTTGAAATTTATGCTAGTATTTGTTTGCTAGGCTAGCAACCATTGCTAGATACAAGCAAAAAAACTAGCAAAAACTAGCAAATATCTTTGCTAGTACTACCAAAGCCACTAGCAACCCATGGTGTGTATTGACCCATACTTTTTTGCTAGGCTAGCAAAGAAAAACTAGCATGTGTTGCTAGTTTTTTTGCTAGACTAGCAAAGAATACTAGCATGTATTGCTAGTTTTTTTTGCTAGGCTAGCAAAGAAAAACTAGCTTGTGTTGCTAGTTTCTATTGCTAGCCTAGCAGAATTTAAAAGCATAGTTTGCTAGCACTACTACCATCTGTTGCTTTTTTTTGCTATTATTGTATAGATACTAGCACCCGTTGCTATTTTTCTGCTTTTTCTAGCTTATTTTTCTAGCATGTGTTGCTTGTTACCAAAATTTCTAGCATGATTGCTAGCATCCATTGCTATTTTTCTACCGTCTATTGCTTACCTTTTCTAGCATGTATGGCTTTTTACCACAATTTCTAGCATGATTTCTAGCAATCATTGCTATTTTTTTACCATCTTTTGCTTTTTTACTGCTACTTCTAGTATGATTACCTGCACCCGTTGCTTTTTCCCCCAACTAATGTAGCGCTAGTTTTTTCTACCATAGCATACAAGATTAACATTTAATATCCAGGCATATCTTTAACACTTAGAACAGTACTTTAATACTTCTGCTGTTCTAGAATAAAATTTGTTACTTTTAGTATATAGGGTTTATAACTTAAAATTGTTCAAATTAGTATATTAAAAAGACAAACGCATAGCAAAAAACAAAAGTTTCTATTTATTGGACCTTGACTTATTATATATATTATTATTTATACTACCACATTTTATTTTTAACAAACTATTTTGAATGAACGTGAGTGTATTGATTGTGAGCAGTCTGGGTAAGCTATACTCAGGGTGTAGTAGAGAGATATAAGCACCCCAAGACCTTCAATGAAACTGGGAACAGGTACATAAAACTATGTCCTCACAACAGATGGTGAAAGTTCCTGTTATGGCATCGTCTCCATTTATTATTAGTCTTGTATGGAGCAATCCTTGAAGCTCAGGTGTGGAGGCATCATCAGAAATCTAACAATTACAAAAATACTCTATCAGATAATCTACCCTTCACCATTCAATGGATGATAAATAAAATTAACTACTGGCTCTATATCCAAACACAATTTAAACAAGTTCTTGTGCATATTTAGTTTAAATTTTCCATTTAAAAAATTACAAGTACTATTAGAAAGTTATTTTTGAGAAAAGGTTAGAAAAAACTGGAATTGCATGTTTGCGTTAGTCAAGGTATTACTGAATAATTAAACTTCTCTTAGTTAAATAATTAATTAAATAAGTTACAGAAACAATAGAAGTACAATATTTGGCCTTTTAAGTAAACCATAGATAAATAGATTGCTTCCTTTGAATCCAAGTACAAATTTCGGAAATAACATTGGTAGAAAAGAACACAACCTTGTCAGAAATCAAGAATGCTGTAACGAAATTACAATCACTTAAAATACAGTAAAATGTAAATTTTGAAGACTATACATATTTCGACCTACTGAAAGAAAAGGAATATCGTTAAATTATGCAAGGTTGTATTGCTAATTTGGCCCACTTACTCCAGAGGAATCATGAGATACTTGGGCCCCAAAAATGTGAACTTAAAATTTAACATTTTAAAGTTAATGTGGACAATCCCTTTGAATCCCAAAACCATTTTTTTGTAAAATGACATGATTATTTTTTCCACTTTCTTTTGAAAAGTTAAATTGAAAAATAAACTTCATAATTAAAACCTTTTGCATCTCTGAAAAACAATAAATAGAAATTACGTGATAAGCCAATTGAAGTAAACCATAAACGAAGAACATGCTTACTTTGAGTCGAAGTATGAATATCTGAACAGTCATCAGTCACCCAAGAACAGACGTTACAATTTACAAATTCAGGATGCTGTAAAGAAATTACAAGAACT
Source organism: Tetragnatha versicolor (assembly GCA_024610705.1). Lineage (NCBI taxonomy): Eukaryota > Metazoa > Arthropoda > Arachnida > Araneae > Tetragnathidae > Tetragnatha > Tetragnatha versicolor. The sequence continues at coordinate 41,470,076 of JANDEH010000006.1, forward strand.
TAAAATACAATAATCATACTAGTTTAACTGAAACATTTAAAGCTGCAGAAAATTAGACTCAAATCTACAATTAATAGTAATCTATAAACACAAAATTCTTTAAATTAATTAATTTATTATTAATACTTAACTTCACAAAATTCTAAATTAAGACGACTAACTTTTAAAATATAAATAATAACAAAATTAGATTCTTTTTGGAACATTAATAATTTACTATTGCCATCTTTAAATAATTAGAAAATAAATATTAAAATTAATTAAAATAGTAGCCTTAAAATATCTCTCAAGAAAGTTGGTTTACTTAATAAATTTAAAGTTACTTTTATGGAAGTTGGTTTAGAGGTCTTAAATTATTTCAACAATAGATCATTATGGGTGTATTTCCTAACTAACTGAAACGAGACGAGTTCAAAAGACGAATTGAATTAGAAGTAATAACTTGGCTCTACAAAGTGATGAACAAAGAATATTCAGAGCATAAATCATCAAAATTTTTATTGCAATATCACAAAAATAATTCACACTTTCTAAAATTTGTTAAAACTCACCTTCAAATTTTATGTTCCAGCAGATTAGGGTTAGTGTGTCGTGTCTAAAAGTCAATCCAATATGGCAGAGGTTGCACCAAAATTTTCGTTTCGGGACCAAAGCTCCAAAGTTTGGTGCTAGCTGCTATTCTCTGCAGTCAACTGTTTCGCCTCGCACCAAACTTTAGTGGAACTTCGGTAAAGCTCAAACAAAGCTCCAAAGTTTGGTAAAACCTTGAACTGTTTTTTTAACAGTGTAGTAACTAAATTTAATCACCAATAATTACACACTATTTTTAGACCATGTTAAGGACCCCAAATTGGTTTTATACCTCCAGGGCTCCTTATATTTGATCGACCAAAGCTAGCAAACAACTACCATAAACTAGCAAATCAAGGTACCTCAAGGTACGAGGGTAGTTTGAAAAGTTCTCGGCCTGACCATGAAAATATTAACTTATGGTTTCAAAAACTTTATTTTTCAACATTGACTCCTTTTAGGCTGCCTCACTTCTTGGAATGACAGTCCTGTCTTATTTTACACTCTTATGGGGTGTTCTAGAATTCCGTCATAAAAACCTACTTATCTCACAGTTACTTCTTAATTCGAAGTAAAACGGTGACCAGAGGGGGAAATTTTCACTTTGGGAGAGAGAAGGAAGTTTGAAGATACCAAATCTGGGTAATAGGATGGGTAATTTTAAAATTTTTAATCGATATCCCTCAATTTTTCCAACGCCAAAACACATTTGTTAACATGAGCACTGTTATGATCAGAAATGGCATTTTAATCTGCTTAATTAATATTTTTCTCGGATATTCTCATCAACAGTTTAAATTAGTATTCTTAAATTATAGTCATACCCTTTTCCCGATAATTTATTGATAAATTTCCTTGAAATCCCTAGAATTCTTACGCCATGAATTGGCTAGCCGATAGAACCTTTTGGTGCTGAAAAGTTGACTTTTATCTGTGTGTGTGTTGCATTTATAATTATTTCACATAAAATAATAGGGGGTACTTTTCTATGATTTCCGGTATGGTGGCTCATCTTTAGTGTTTTTCACATGGTTCTATAGGAACGCTCTCACAGCCAACTTAAAGTTTCAACGCTAATTTTTTCACGGGGAAAACAAAGGTAAGGAGTCCCTTTACACGTTTGAGCTTAGAATTAATTTCATTTGGTTATATCCCTTCTTTTTAAAAGAATTTTATCACAGCTCTATACTTGTTTTTTCCCATTGTTGAAATATGCTCAGCTTAACCCATTCAAAAAATTGCCAAAAGCAGAATTCTGATCAGAACAACCCCAAAAATTAATTTGGTTCATTTGAAGGGGAAACAATTTCTCGTGAATTCGAGTTCCTATTCTGGGTGAGGCCGAGAACTGTTCAAACTACCCTCGTAGCTTTCCATGATATGAAAGTAGCAAAAACAGCTAAAAAGCGTAAGATGCTTGTAACATAGCATGGCATGCTGGCAAGCAGGACCTGATTTCTGGGAAGGCACATTTCAGGATACCAAAAACGCATTGAAGGATAATACTAGAAGTGTGAAAATAAATTTATCAAATAATGAACTGTTTAAAACCAATATATATTTAACTTATTAAGTTTTTAAGTGAATTTTTGCTCAGACCACTTGGATGAAAGATTATTAAATTTTTAGACTCAAATAACAAATTATTATTTAATGAACATGTTAGGGACCCCCCAAATTGTTTTTTTCTGCCCCCTAGACCCCTTATATTTCATCAACCCAAGCTAGCAAAAACTAGCATAAACTAGCAAATCAAGGTACCTAGCTTACCATGCTATGAAACTAGCATGGCATGCTATTGAAACCTAAGCTAGCAAAAACTAGCATCTCATGCTAGCTAGCAAAAACTAGCAAGAACTAGCTTAAAACTAGCATACCTGGCAAAAACTAGCAAGAACTAGCACATCATGCTAGCAAGCAAAAACTAGCATCTCATGCTAGCTAGCAAAAACTAGCAAGAACTAGCTTAAAAACTAGCATACCTAGCAAAAACTAGCAAGAACTAGCATATTTTCTTTGCTTGTACTAGCATAAATTTTAACCTGGGCACCTAGACGAGTCAGAATCACATAGGATTTGGGGGTCCCAGACCAAATCCCAGGGGTTTAAAAATGGAGCGACACCCCAAAAAAATTATCGAAAAATTCAATTTGTAGAAGAACTACTATTGGTAAAAATTTAAATATGTTCTCAAAAATTGTGGTTTAATATGATCTTTAAAACTATCTTAAAAGTTTTCAGTTTAAAAATTTTTTTATTACAAAAAAAGTTTAAAAACCACAAAAAATGTGAAAACTCTGCCAAAACTTTATTTTGTATTTCGAAATCCTATCTTTTGATTTAATAATCTGAAAGATCATAGTTGAAAACCCTTAAGTCCAAAGTGTCACGTAAAAACCATCGATATTAAATGCTTGAGATCCTGTTAAAGCATGGTTTAAGTACGTTTTTTGGGTCCGCAAACTGTCGTTTTGGAAACGGCTATTTATAGGAAACCAGTTAGCGCACGCAAAAAACGAATTTTAACAGGATCTCAATGGTTTAATATTGATGGTTTTTACGTGAAACTTTGGACTTAAGTGTTTTCAACTATGATCTTTCAGATTATAAAATCAAAAGAAAGGATTTCGAAATACAAAATTAGGTTTTGGCAGAATTTTCACATTTTTTGTGGTTTTTTAACATTTTTCATAATGAAACAAATTTTAAAGTGAAGACTTTTGAGATAATTTTAAAGATCATATTAAACCACAATTATTGAGACCATAATTAAGTTTTTACCAATAGTAGTTCTTCTACAAATTGAATTATTCAATAATGTTTTTGGGGTGTCGCTCCATTTTTAACTCCCTGGGATTTGGTCTGGGACCCCAAATCCTATGTGATTCTGACTCGTCTAGGTGTCTACTATCCCCCCTAGAAGTGTGACCCATTATTTATGGGACACCCTGTATATTTGATTGCATCAGAATTAAACAATGTTAATTAAAGATTGTTTTAATGTAATAAAGTTTAAAACGTCCTATCACCCTCACTAAAGATAACTTCGTAGCATCGGTAAGTAGACTAAGCAATCATATCCAGATATTTATTAAATCAACAACACTGTTAAATTTTAAATGGTGCAAACGGTGCAGTTTTCTATAGATATATCTTGGTTTAAATATAAGTATTGTTATATTATAATTATATAAGATATTCTCTAATTAAAGTATTCAAAGTAATAGTTATTGATTATATGCGCAGCGCAACCCAAAAGGATTTTACAGATTATTTTAGATTGAGATTGTACTTTAACCCCCCAAGTACCAAATAAAAACACTTTTTTACTTCGAAATCCGCTTGGGGCTTAGTGTATATATTTTATGTAGCTGCTATATATAAATTTCATTTCACATTATGAGTAAAAGAAAAAATATATAATTGGACGCTTCTTTAAATGAGTCATTTGCATCACCATGTTTAATTACTGATATCTATATTAAACAATACAATTTTTTCCCAATTTTACAAAAAGTCTGAATTTTTACATAAAAAACTATTTTTGACAAAATTCCAGGTGGAAAGCATTGATTTTATGAGTTATTTCATAATACATACAATGGTTGGTTAAAAGAGCACATTTAAATCGTGTGTATAAAAAAGGGAATCTTAAAAAAATCATTTTAATCGACGACTAAATTATAAGTGTAAACTCACAACTCTCAAGCGTCACCTCCAACCGTGGACCGGTTTCGTCCTTGTTAGGACTCATCAGCACGGTGTCCTAACAAGGACGAAACCGGTCCACGGTTGGAGGTGACGCTTGAGAGTTGTGAGTTTACACTTATTGTCCGCTTAACCAGCAATAATTGGTGAAATACTCCTTTCATTTAACTAAATTATATTTTTGCTTAGTTCACATAGCACAAAAAAAGACAAATATAATTAAAAAATTTTATATAAAATTCAGCTAAAGGCAGTATCAGTGGAGTAAGTGAATATCAATGGAGTCAAACATTCACTACATAAGAAGAGGTTAGCACAATTTTAAAATAAAAACATATTTTGTTATTGCTCAGCTAGCAGCATAAATAATAAAAAAGAAAGATCAATTAACTTTTTATTTAGGGGTTAGTTAATTTTTTCCCTCTTTCCCTCATGTATGAGCTAAGATTAGATATTTTTTTGTGCACAAAAAGTCAATTTGCCATTCTTTAGACTTATTTAAACAGTTGATTCATTTATTTTCCCATCTGCAATCCAATGCCAAAATATACATTTACACCATATCAATTTGGCAAATATACCCGTCTATATAATAATTTGACCTTGATTTAAACCAATCGATGATGGCTAGAAAAACCAGACCTTGCTGAAACTGGAACTCCCTTTTACTCAAATGAAATTTCCCCTTTCTTAAATAAAAAGATTTGAAAAAATTGTTTTTTCTACATAATTAGGTATCCTAAGATACACTATGGAAAAAAGGTTTTCATATGGATAACCTGGGTATTGGTTTACTCTTATTTTCAATACTTTTAAGAGCTTAACAAACAGAACTTAAGTAATGATACGAAATTCCTTTTATATTTTTAAATCTTGAAAGAAAGGACTTCTGTTATATTAAGTCCTCACAAAGAAGTTACCAGTTATGATAGATAACTTTGTAAGCTGTGCCCCCAAGAGCTAATAAGAGAAAAGTGAGATTCTCACTTGAATTTTGAGGAACAATTCAATCTAGTATTGATGCACTGGTCTGCTTTAACAAAAACATTATATAAAAAATTAAGAGTTTTCTTTTAAAAAATTTCTAATTAAATTATGAAATAAATGATTCGTTAATATAAGATAAAGTTATAAAACTGCTTAAGTTATATAGTATTTTCTTCAATTTTGTTTTTATTTTCTATCCATATGTATCATTTAAACATTTTTTCACTTTAATGGGATTTTTAATTCTTAAAGTGTAAAAGCTTCAATTGTAAGTAATGTATGTATACAAATAAAATTGGGGAATTGAATTAGTGAATTTAGTGATAAAATGATAAAGTTTTGTAGAACTTAATTAATACAATGGAAAATGGTTATTAACTTTTAATAACGAAAAGGTTATGATAAAAGGTAAGTTTAGGTAAGTTTTTAATTTAAAAAATTTAGGTAAAATTAATCCTATTGAAGTTTAAGTTAATTTGATAGAATGTATGTTTTTCATAAGCTTATTTATAAAATATTTTAATGTAATATTTATGTAATAATTTTAAGTATCAATAATTTTCTAAATGAAAAATTAAGTAACAAAACTCCAAAAATGTAAGCTGTTATAATTTTGTGAGAAAACTCCAGCTCTCAAGCGTCGCCTCCAACCGTGGACCGGTTTCGCCCTTGTTAGTTGCTTGTTAGGGCTCATCAGCACGGTATAGGAAGGTAACGCAAGAGAGCGGAGGGAGAGCATTTAGTGTAGCCGACTATAACGGAAAAAGTGGTGACCATTGATTAGTCCTCCCAGTTATAATTTTGATCTACAACTTTTCTTCCCCTGATCATGGCTATGGCCTTGCTACTAATATATGAGAAATTGAATGAACGTTTTCTTAATTTATCTTTAAAGAAAAAGTGCAATAATTTGTTCTATAAATAAACAAAAATTATTTTTAAAATGTCTTGCAATGTAGTTTTAACCTCTCATAAGATATCACACTCTAAAACTCTATATTCTAGTGTTTAAAAATGAACTAAATCATGGATCTGGTCTAATCCAGACCAGAGGAATAAGGAAGAAAAAGAAGAAAAATATTCTTACCATTACAAGTCTTGAAAAATCCCTTTATTATCTAATAAACTTCTTTCGAAATGGATTCCTCTTCACAGAAGTTCCTAAAAGTTCTTAATTTCTTTCAAACTGTCACAATTTGGATTTCTTTATCCAAATTGTGAGTCTTTAAGCTCTCTTTTCTGTAATGATGGCAGCACCAATATTAGCTTTTTATTTTGGTGTTTTTAGTAAAATTTAGGGAGAAGAGAATCTATCTTTGGTGAGTGTTTTTCGTGTTTCTCTTACCTTAATATGGCCATATGTTAAAAAAATTTCCCTTTTTTAGACTCAAAGTAAAATCCAATAACCAAAATTGTATATCTGTATCATCTGTATGATAAGAAAGAATACTTTTTGCCAGAATTTTGTTTTTATCCAATTTGTAAGTTGATTTACCATATCAGGAAACATAGATATGAAAAGTGGGTAGCGACTAAAATGAAAATAGTTGTAAAATCTCTTATCTTTTTCGCGATAACATATTTCGCTCTTTGCCTACTCGACATCTTAAGGGAACTATTGCGGCATTGTGTTGATCACTTGCATTGGATTATATTTTTATCCATAAGATTCTCTTTTAACCGGCATAATTAAATTAATCTGAAGTTTGAAAAAAGGAATAAGTCTAAATACCTAGTTTTGAGGAAATCAAAACAAAAAAACAGTAGGTATGGAATTCTCATGCTATACCCGCCAAGTTTTTACATACAAAATATGGTACAGTTGAAAAAAGTTGATAGATTTTTTCAAACTTGTGATATTTAAACTTCAAAAATTTTTTTTAAAAAACCACTTAAATTGACAATTTAACTATATTTTTGGTTAGTTCATAGCACATAAGTGAGAAATAAGAAGACTAACATAAAGAAAATTCAATTCAAAAGTATTAAGAAACTGAGTCATTGAGGCAGTTTAAGAAATTCAACGGAGTAAAAATGGAGCCAACATTATCTGGATAAAAAGGTAAGCATACTTATAAATTAAAAACAAATTTAGCTTTAGCTTACTTACAACACAAATAATAACTGAAAGACAAATTAACTCATATTTTTAATTAAATTAAAATACAATGAATGGACATCGATTTCGACAAATTGAAGGGGCTAGATAAATTAAATATGTCTATAACGGGGTATGTAGTTATTTTTCCCCTCATCCGACTCATATATACAGCAAAACTTAAAGATTTTTTTAGCCCTAAAAGTTAATTTCCCATTTTTTTTAACTACTAGGGAGCTACCGCCCCCTGCTCGCTATCGCTCGCCAACCCCCGTAAACTTCCCTCAAATTCCAACTCGCTAAACGTAATACACTTTATAAAACAATTTACAGATAAAACGTCAACCAACTTTCCAAAAATACTTCACCAAATCCCCTCCATGAATAAATCTTCCTTAAAAGTTTGAATATATATTAACTCGAACTCATCAAAAATATAAACGAAATGTTTTTAAAAATATTCATCTTAATTATTTTTTATCTATGGTTATAAAAATAACTAATTATAATTGTTTATCAATATTCGGACCAAACAAAAGCCATTATCTTATAACTCGTTAGTATAATATGCCTAGTGTTTATCATTCAAATATTTTTTTAAACCCAGACTTCTTAAACCAACGATGGGCAACCTACGGCCCGCGGGCCGGATCCGGCCCGCCTCGTCATTTTATCCGGCCCGCGGAACATTTAAAAAATTGTACCAAAAAATCACTCTGGTTTTCGTCAACAAGAGCGAAAGAGGGGATACAGAACTTTCCCAAAAAATAACTATTTTAGCAATTAAAACGTGCTGTACAACTATATTTTGTTCTTGGGAGGTGTCTATAAGCGTGGGAGAGTTATTACTTCACGACGGTTTATATTCCCCTCCCGTTTCACCCTTACTTGGCAGTAGAGAAAAGGCTTGTAACCGAATCCCATCCGTTGTCATCATAGCAATACGGGTTCAGAAGCCGGTTCTCACCCAAAAAAATCCGGCTGTTTCCGGCTCTACCATACGGACCATATTCATTCTCTGCCTTTCACAATGCTTCTAAAGTTAATTTGTCCTCCTGAACATTAATTCCACCTCCATTAATTCTCCTGCATCGTGTAATGACAATTGTTAAAATCTGTCCTGAAATATTTTTTAATTACTATATGAGCTCTGAATATTATTTTTAGCTCATATTGATGTAACTTAAACATTATAATTATTGTATGTAATCAAGATATTATTTTAGTCCAGATTGATGTAACTAACTTTATAATTACACAGGTCTGCAATGAAAAAGCTGTTTGAATAATTTTAGCGATTTCCTATGTATTTTGGTGTGCTGATAACGAAAAAAATATTGAAAAAAATCCTATACGTCAGGATTTTTCACAAATTGCAAAATTATATTCGAATTTGCCCATTTTTCATAGTTTTTGTGCATTTCTAGCTCCTTTAGTTTTAAAAATTAAGAGCTGTAAATGGTGCATATAGTAAACTATCTCATCAGGACATTATAGATATGGAAAGAAAATATTAGGGAAGATTTAAATGGGGAATAATGAAGGATTCTTGTTGTATAGTTCAAAGAAACGTTCTTTTTGCTACTCACAAGGGTAAAGGTACCAAGGAGGGTTTCATGAGGAGGAAAAATTGGCTTTAAAGTGTGTAAATAAGTTTTATTTTAGTTATATAATGATTTTCATGAAGAATATGTAACAATAATTTTATTTTATGAACCTATTTTCATGAAAATTGAAATAATGACTTATTTTACAATTTTACCTAAATTGTCAGGAAACATGACGTTCTATGGCAAAACAGAGACCATTTTTGAACTCAGGGCACAAAAAAAAAACTTAAAACTAACAACCTTAAAAATAAATTTGGATTAAAAAATCTACTTCTTAAGTATACTTACATTTTATGTGAAATGTTGCTATATTTGCTCAATTTGTTACAAAATATGGTGTCTTAAAAATCAAAAGAGGTATAATTTGGATTCAGCTCACCAAAAATCATAAAAAATTGTTTTCAAATAAAGTTTGAGTTGAAAAATAATTTTTTTAAATATTTACTTTTATTTTCTTAAAAAATTTACATATTTACTCAAATTGTGAAAAAAGGTGAAGTCCTGTGACAAAACGGAGGTCAGTTTTAGATTCAGCACATCAAAAAACATAAAAAAAGATTTGGTGGAAAAAATTTGAATAAAAAATTTAGTATAAAAAGTTAATTTAACAAAATTTTAAGGCATTTCCCAATAAAACCTAAAAATCTGAATTGTCAAAAAACGTGACGTCCCAGGACAAAATGGAGGTCATTTTTAGATTCAGCACATCAAAAATAACCAAGTTCAGGTGAAATATCCAAAACAGCTCGAAAAAAGTTTTTTTTTGCAGACCTGTGTTATTGTATATAATATTATTCTAGTCCAGATTAATGTAACTTCATTATAATTATTGTATGTAATCTATATATTGTATACGTCCAGATTAAAATTTAACTTTAGTATTAAACTTCGTAAGTATATAATAAAACTACTCATTTTTTACTTAAAAAATATTACCTATTATCTACTCTATGGCCCTCCACGTCTTTATAATCATTGAATCCGGCCCGCGGATTCGAAAAGGTTGCCCATACCTGTCTTAAACAATACCGTTTAAGCAATTGAAAATAATAAGAGACAAAACATCACTCTATGTTTACAATTAATTTCGATAAAATCAGACTAAAAATTATAAATATTGGACAAAAAGTGTGAAATTTTAGTATAAAATGGCGTTCATGTAAGTTTTTAGAATCTGTTTTTATCAGTCTGAGTGATATTTCATCAAGAAAGTACTTTTTTAAAAGGTGAAAAACATGTTTCATCTTAAAATACAGCGTCAATCGGTCGTTGTGATTGGATGCATAATAATTTGAATGACAGTACTTGCTTTATAACTGCGACCTTATCCGTTATCTAAAAAAATGGAAATATTTTAAAATTGAGAATTTTTTTGAAAAATCGAAGGGCTTACTCGGAAATCCGGAAAGAATTCGGACATTTTGATACCATATATGTGTCATTCGGTTCAGTAATTAAAAAGCCTTTCTCTGGAAACCGTTCACTAAAAACTTTTTTTTAGAATAGAGATTCCCTTTTCAAACTAACGATTGAAATAAAAATGCATTTTAATTCTTGGAATGTGAATGAAAAAATGACGGATTATGTTCTTAACTAAAAAACAAATTAAAAAATAAAAACTTAAAAATGATCAAGTTTTATCTTTAAATTTTTGCATCGTCCTTTATAAAACTTAGAAGCGTTCGAAATTGCGGTGGTCCGGTGGTCCAAGACAATTAAAAAACGGCTCGAACCACTACGGTCAGAAAATCACTGGTCCGCTGGACCAGTGGCGAAAAAATGCCCACTCTTCAGTTCTATATATTGACGAACATTTGGGAGAAGAAATCCAGTTACGAAAGACGCATACAAGCACCGTTTACTCTCTTAATAATTATTGAACATCTATCAATCTTTAAAATTATAATTATTGGTATTCACTTTAAGTGCAATAGTTACTTTAAAAAAATAAAACTTATTCTTTTTTAATTTGGCAAACCCAGGGGGTGAATATCAAGGGGGGGCATGGGGCAAAGGCCCTGCCCCCCGGAATTTGGATATCTGGGTCGCATCAACCTTACTGTCTGATGTAGGTAATATTCAACCACAACTGCATTCCTTCCCCATTACGTCTTCAATGACGAGTACTCTCGGAATTCTCAAAAGTTTTCATCGCTTTGTTCGTCATTAATCATCGCCCAACACCACCAGCAAGTTGACCAAACCAGTCAGGAGACAACAAACAAAAAAAGCCGTTAGCTTTCGATTTCAACAGTTACACGCAAAAGATAAAGCCATTGTGGCCATGATTCTTCGGAAACCGCCTACTTTTCAAATCATTATTGTCGATAAGACTCGGAAGGTGAATCAACGCGTGATTCCATTGTGCTCATATCTTGAAGCCGCACGGAGCATTGCGGATCTAAATACGAATGAACAAGACTTCCAGGGTGCAAAGGTGCTGAAGGTTTTGTTGAGGGAATTCCGAGGCGAGATGATCGAGGATTCCCCTAATAAGGAGTTGGATTTAAAATTTTACTTTATATGGAGGAAGAGTTTGGCTTCGCGTTGACCCAGAGCTTCAAGGAAAGGGGTCAAGATCTTTTTTAGCGTCTTTACTAGTGTAATTTCTATTCGAGGTGGTTTTCTTAATAACATGAACTCAAGAAAATGATACTTTTATTATAAAGGGCATTTTGGTTTGCATAATAGGAGGTATTCGGGTGTTAATAGAACTTTATGTTTAAAATCATTCAAACTTGCACGGTCGACAAATTGAAAAGTTCGAATAAAAAAAATAAAGTTTCTTTCTTTCTTTTTTTTTCAAAAATAATGATACATAATACTCATACTCTAATGTAATAATCTCCGCAGTTTAGAACATAACTTTATAGAAGGTACTTTATATAACTAATGATTCAAATACTACAGAAAAAACAACTAATACAACTTTAAAAATTTAATAAACGAAAATTAATACAGATCTTCTTAGGATGAAAAGCTTCTGAGAGTTTTATGGATTTTACATGTTTTTTTCAAGCCCTAGCAGAAGTATTCATTTATCACCAAGCTGGGCTATAAATTAACCCTACTTTCTGTAAAATTTGTTTCACTGCAAAATAGTATTTATAGTAGTAAAGCAAAAAAATATGAATGATAATTTTTTTCCGTTTAGGTGTATGCGATATTTTTGTCATAGACAAAAGCATTAAATGCGATGGCTCTAAAAACATAAGTCAATATTAGAGAAATATTTTATCATGGGGTAAGGGGTCATCCATAAATTACGTGAGGTCAAAAAGGGGGGGGAGGGGTTTGGAAAAATCTCATCAAATCTCACCAAGGGGGGAGGGGGGGTCGATTAAAATCTCACGTCAACTTTTTTTAACTTAATTATAACTTAATTAGGTGCTATGAAGCACAAAATGCAAATAATTTTTAGAAAATAATTTTTAAAAGTTGTAGGTAAATCTCACGTGGGGGGGGAGGGGGGGTCAAGAAAATATCACTAAATCTCACCAAGGGGGGAGGGGGGTCCAGATTTCGGAAAAAACACCTCACGTAATTTATGGATGACCCCTAATGTTGTAGTTTTACGCGTTTTCCTTGATACGTTAATTTTCTAACTAATACGTTAATACTACGTTAATTGATACCTTAATTTCTAAACGTTAATTTTTGTTTAGAAATCTACAGTCCCGGGCCGGGATAAGCATCTGAGGGCTAATTTTTAAAATGATTTTGAATTAATTAATTTTAAAAAATTTACAACAGTCAGTTTTAGGACCAGGAGGTGGTCGAAACGCTATAAAAAGGTAAAAAAATCAGACAAGAATGAGCAAGTCACGTATAGAACTCAAAACAAAGATTTAAATCAAAATTTAATTTTTAAAATTTTATTCATTGTAAAGAGAAAGAAAATAGAAAATTTAAGCACTGTAAATATTTATTTAAAGAGTGTAAAACGGAGTTATAAATCAAAATTTAGTTTTCAAAAATACATTTCTATCAAAGAGAAAAGAAAACAGAATCTTTACAAAGGGTAAAATTCCAAGTACAGATAAATAATGGAATAATATCTGAGGATTCGGTTAATCGAAGATCGAATAATTGAGCCTCTACAATAAATTAAAAGTCCAGGGGCCATATCCTGTCTGTGGGACGGATTTTAGGTATTCCTGCTTCCTGTCCTTCCATAAGCGACATACTAGTAATTACAGTAGTTGCTGTTTACTATAGAAAAATTTTCCCATGAGTAATGCCTCGTAATCGATATAATTCATTCCGGTTGTACCAGTGTTACCAGACATTTAAATAGACGTCTGCAACTGATTTCTCTTTTGTTTGGGCAGAGAGATATCCTCTTTAATCAAGCATATGTGGTGAGTTGAGAGGTAGATGCAAAAGTGATGTGACTGCGGTACTCGCAAATAATAAAGCTATCACGCAAACGCTCCAGGTACATTTTGCATACGTATTTGGAAAAGTAAAATGCAAACATACTCAATCAGAAAAACAAATCAGAATTTATCATAATTTAAAATTTAGTTGTAGCTTTTTAATTATTTTCATAAGGTTTTTGGGAGGATTTTGCAAATAAATCTTTTTTTATGACAGGTATTTGAGAAGTTTACTAACTTAATCCACACCATAAATTATAAATGGAATTACAAGCACAGCCACCTTAACAATATCTTGATAATTAAGAGATTCCATGAGCATTCAAATTGAGTGAGTATCTCTTTGGAATACTATGTACCGACTACCGAACTCCATAGTTTATCTAATTTATGAAATAAAACTTGCACTTAAAGTTAGTTCACTAAATCAATTATAAGTCAATGAACTTGTGAAAGTAATTTAAAAACTGATAGTTTAAAGAAAAATTAGGGGATAAAACTAAAGGTTTACAAATTATTACTTAAAAAATGGAATAATTCTCAGTTAAAAAATCTTAATTGATGTTATTTAAAGAGCAGTTACTGTTTTTTTGGAATCTTTTTAAACCCACTAACTCTTTATCTACATAATGGGTGACTCAAAGGCAGCGTTTACACAAATTTTGAGTCAAGGAGAACCACAGAAATTTGTTCAAAAACAAGTACAGTAGAACCCCGATTATCCGCGAGTGCCAAGAAAAAAATTTTAAATGATGAGAATAAATTTTAGATGAGATTAGAGAGATTTTAGATGTAGAGCAAAGGTTTCTGCTGTACTGTACATATTTTAAAAGTTTTACATATCATGTTTTTTGTACAATAAAACATAGTTTTTATGCTGAAATATTTTTTTCGTGTTTTTTCACCTCATTTTTAGTCTTTTTTCGGGTAATCCTCGATTTTCACTATCCGCGGTACAATTGCCACCCAATTCCGCTCTACTGTACTACCTTTGTGGAAAATATTGAAAAATACCTGGAACACAGTGGCTAAAACATATATGGAAGATCCCTTCTCAACCTCCCCTCCCGTTATTCTCTTTTGAATGAAAGTCTAGCTGAGATGTCCTAACAGGTTTATCGAAAAAAAAAATTCTAAGGTCGCCTCTCTGCGCAAGGAAGAAACCTTCGAACATTCGATTTCATTTTCAAGAGCGGAAGCACAACCGGAAACGGGATGTTGTAGGGCTCCGACAAACTTTTACCTGTTCGTCGAATATATTTTATTTTTAAAAAGCCATGTTCCTCATCATATTCTGATAATCAAGAGGGACAAAAATATAAAGGAGGGGGTGGATTGGAGGTCAGTGTGTAAGGGCTCATCCATATATTACATCACCAATTTTGTAGATTATTTTACAATGGAGACGAGATTGGTCAAGAGGGAGAAAATTAAGATAAAAGGAGGAAAGAAAGAGTAGGAAGCAGAAAAAAATTGAGTTGAGTTAGATATTTGTATCCTGGACACCATTCGACTATATTGAGGAAAGAAAATAGAAAGAAGGAAAGAAAGAGGAGAAGAGGAAGGAGAGAATTAGGTAGGAGAACAGAGAGAGGAATAGCAGAAGTGAGAAACAAAAATGTCATTGAAAATGAATGTATAAAAGAGGGAAAAGACAAGAGAAACGTTTAAACAGAGAGATGAGCTGTAGGGTGATTGAAGAAGGGAAATTAGAAAGAGAAACTACAGATCCACTGTAGAATGGACCAAAGAAAAAAGACAAAACGCTTCAACCAGTAATTTTTAAAAATTCCAATATACTTAATGAGTTGATTTTATCAGTACCATATGTGGGACAAAAAGCCTCACCTCACTGTATTGTATATCTTGCCTATATCCGTTCATGGATACCAGAGAAAAAGAAGAGCAAAGGTATAGTGTAGAGTAGAGAGGACAGTGGAGAGTATATAGAATTTTTTTTTCGGGGGGGGGGCCCAAAACTATCCCCTCCCTCCCATGCATATTTAATAAGTCCAAGCTTTTTAATAAATTTGGTTCCAATAAATTCCAATATACTTAATGAGTTGATTTTATCAGTACCATATGTGGGACAAAAAGCCTCACCTCACTGTATATCTTGCCTATATCCGTTCATGGATACCAGAGAAAAAGAAGAACAAAGGTATAGTGTAGAGTAGAGTAGAGAGGACAGAGTGGAGTATATAGAATTTTTTTTTCAGAAGGGGCCCAAAACTATCCCCTCCCTCCCATGCATATTTAATAAGTCCAAGCTTTTTAATAAATTTTAGGTAGAATTTGCGTCTTAGAGAACTTAATAAAAGAAAAGCTGTGAGTAATGATGTTCCAAGTACTAAAGGGGATCTGGGGGTCCTGCCACAGAAAACTTAAACAGGTTTTTAACTAGCTTTGGTACAGTTAGTTCGAGTTTTGGATATACACTTTTAGATAGGATTTATATATTTGTGAAAACAGTTTTGAATAATTTGGTCCTAGAACAAAAAAATGGGTTTGGGGGTCCTCCCGCAAGAAAATTTTTGGAAATTTGACCTTAAAAGTATGGTTTTAACTTGTTTTGGTACACAAGCGCCCCCCATCCCTTATATACGCTCCTCAGAGAGGTAAGAGAGAAGAAGAAAAACAGAATTGAGAGGAATAAAGAGATAGGAAAAGAAGAAGTGAATAGTTGAGAGAAACACCAAACGTCAAGCAGAAAAACCACCTCCAAAGGCCAGAACGTCGTCACACATTCCTGGCATTCAGAGAGCTGGTCTCGGAATGAGTCTTTGTGATGACGATTTCGGGAGGGAGCTGATGCGGTCGGCTGAGTATCGGGGTCATCGGACTCGAGCGGATGACCGTTACCTACTGCCATCTACTCGGCCACCTTGCAACTCCCATTATACCTGACGAGGGAGCTTCCTCTAATTACCTATCAGCGAAGAGAAAGGACGATTCACCGGGAGAGATTTCATTACCCCTTTCTCCTTCTTTATCTCTTCCTCTTCTCTCTCACCTTATTCCTTTCTTCATTTCTCCCACTCTCTCTTTTCTTCTTCCCTTTTACCCCTCTTTTTCTTCTTTTAAAGAGGTTATATGAAAACTAGAAAGGAAGTTTATAATTAAATCTTAGTATTCATCTAGCCAGTATTATACAACGTCACATAAGAGGTAATATTTAAGGAAATCTTTAAACTAAAAATCTGCGTCCCGAAAATATTTT
This sequence comes from Tetragnatha versicolor, assembly GCA_024610705.1. Classification (NCBI taxonomy): domain Eukaryota; kingdom Metazoa; phylum Arthropoda; class Arachnida; order Araneae; family Tetragnathidae; genus Tetragnatha; species Tetragnatha versicolor. The sequence continues at coordinate 41,486,648 of JANDEH010000006.1, forward strand.
TCTAATGACAATTATGATTATCGTATGATGCATTATGCAATGATCCCTATGACATCAAAGATCCTTGGTAACCAAGATGATAAGTTCACTGAAAAGAATTAGTTGAATGATCATCAAAGTATCTCTCTCTTATTCTTAGTAACTTCTTTTTCCCCCAAGATTTTCCATCGCTCTCTCTCTCTCTTTCTTTCTTTCTCCTCTCCTCTCTATCTCTCTTTCTTTCTTTCTCCTCTCCTCTCTATCTCTCTTTCTTTCTTTCTCCTCTCCTCTCTATCTCTAAAGATCCTTTAGTTTAAAACAAATAAAGCAGAAGCACCTATGGAAATCACTTCTCAAACACTCCATAAAGTTTTTGGCTAGTTGTTTCTAATTTTTTAGTTGAAATAATGTTGATGGGGTATAGAGCTAATATTTATCACTGTTGTCAAAATGGTTGGCAACCAAGATGATAAGTTCACTGAAAAGAATTAGTTGAATGATCATCAAAGTATCTCTCTCTTATTCTTAGTCACTTCTTTTTTTCCCAAGATTTTCCATCGCTCTCTCTCTCTTTCTTTCTTTCTCCTCTCCTCTCTATCTCTCTTTCTTTCTTTCTCCTCTCCTCTCTATCTCTCTTTCTTTCTTTCTCCTCTCCTCTCTATCTCTAAAGATCCTTTAGTTTAAAACAAATAAAGCAGAAGCACCTATGGAAATCACTTCTCAAACCATCCATACAGTTTTTGGCTAGTTGTTTCTAATTTTTTAGTTAAAATAATGTTGATGGGGTATAGAGCTAGTATTTATCACTGTTGTCAAAATGGTTGGCAACCAAGATGATAAGTTCACTGAAAACGAGTAATGTGGGGAAAAACTGCTACTTCAAAGAAATTAATACTAAAAAAATATTTTTATGTGCTGCAAGTGAAACGTACTTGAAATTGAAATTAAAATATAATTAAATACTTAATATTTTTTAAAACTTAGAAGTTCTTGATGACATGATTCCTAAAAACATAACTATCCACAGCTCTTCACAACTGATTTCTATCCCTAATACATTACTCGGAAGTAGCCGAAACTTGGCCATAGTCGAACTTCATTCCCAGCCATCCCCTAACCACTTAGAAAATTACGTGAATAAGAAATGAGATGTCTGTGGCAAACGAAAGACCAATAGAGAGTAAAAACAACCTAGAGCCAATTTCCCCGATTTTCGTTCATAAAAGCGATTACACTTTGAAAGACGATGTGTTCAGTAGCTTTGTGGTTGAATAAATAAATGCATGAGAGGGCTATCTTGCCCGAAATGGTCATGCTTGGGTGAGGGGCTGTGAAGGTGGACTGAATGAAGGCATTGTTGTTGCAGGAGAGTAAGTTAGAAGTCACATTGGGGAAGGTATAGATACCGGATACCGGTTCCATGCCAGTTTTAGATTGTTTGATAAAAGGGCAAAGAAGCCTTTGCATTTTCAAGTTTTATGGATTTAAATGTTGTTGAAAAATCTGGGACTTTAACTAGCACCGACCGACTCTATAAATTTTGCGAACTTTTAGCCTATAAACAGGACAAATTAATTTTGAAATATAACTAAATGTAATCAGCGGCGGATCCAGAGATTCGATTTGGAAGGGTCGATTCTGTCCTAGCTTCAGTCCCATAACTAGATTTTTTTTTATGAAGGAGTTGACTCACAAAATTATTTTTATAGCCCCCTAAACCTTGAATTATAGGTTAAACGTAGCCTTTTACAAGACTTATAGAAATGCAGTAACGTATATAAAAATTGTTTCGGAGGAGTGCAAGCACAATAAGGGGTCGAGGTCCAATTCTAGAAAATTTTTGTAAATTTGACCCTTAAAACATGATATTAATAACTTTTTTATTCAATTAGTCCTCATTTCTAGGTTTATATATTTGTACTACACTTATTATTAAACAATTAAGATAATCTTTCTCCTGAGCGGAATTCGATTAGAGAGAAACTGAAAACTTTTTTTTGACAAACTTCGGAAAAACCTTGCAACTTTAGTAAAGCATTTGTGAGTTTTTAGAAACTAAGGAGGTACATTAAAGATTAAATGAATAATTTCTACTAATTATTGTAATTGAAGCAATTTTTTAATCAAATAAATGGAATGGTGTGGTTTTTAATAATAAATTCAGACTAAATTTTCTTAAGAAAGCAACTTTCTTCATTAAGCTCATGTGTCCAGAAATTTGCAAAAGAAAAAGTTAGTCCATCTCTCCCAACATTTTGATTCGATGTTCTCTCCCTAACAGTCACTTAAATGAATATTTTTAATGTAAATATAAGTACTCCCCATTGAACATAAACTAATATTCATCAAAGAGCACTACATACATGACTCATTTTCGCCCTAAAAAGAGTAATTCTTTCCCACTAACCCGATTGCCCCACCTATTTGACCGGAAATGGGCGTATATCAACAAGAGGGCTCTCAGAAAAACTGTGACAGCTCCCCCGAGCCATCTTCGAGCTCATAATAATAAAAAGGAACGAAGTGTTCTATTGGGAAGCTACAATAATTGCCATAATCAAGTTCGGAGGCGTGCTTGTCCCTGTCATGAAGTTTCGTGAATCAAAAGGGTCCGTTGTCATGGAGATCTGAGTTTGTGCTTTTCGAAGCTTGCATAGAAATGAATTGTTTCTTTTGTGAAGTGCATGTTTTAGTTTGAGAGGCATTGAGTTTCGTTGCGTCTTGGGTGGCAGACCGTGTCTTGGAGGGATCCCCATGCACTGGAGTGTTTCCGTTTAAGCTGCCTTTTCGTTATGTGAGTATGTTTCACATTGAAATTTATTTTACAACTTATACACATGCAGTAGTCGTCTCGTTTCTCTTACATTGATTAAAAATGTACAAAATACTGGAGTTTTTCAAGTATTCTAAATTTAAATTAATAGGAAAAGGAGTTAGATATATATGTAAGAAGGTGATTTCGAGGGGGCGAAGCCTCGCAAAAATAATGAAATTTCATCAGATAAAAGCCGCACTACCACAACAAAGACAAGTTTTTACAGATATTGAGTTACTTCTCCGTGAAACATCAAAAAGAATTAATTTAAAATAGAAATAAACCAGTTTTAGAAAAATATTACTACTTTCATGATTTGTGTTACTGTTGTATTACTTAAAGCTTACATTTTACTTTAAAATGAATTTTGACATTTTCAACAAGTGCTTAACAATTGATGATGCAGAAAATATAGCACGAATTAGTATGTACTAGTACTTAAAGCTTCGAATCTAGAAGACATTTTAAAGCTTTAAAATAATAAAAATCAAAAATTTTACTAAACTTTTTAAAGCGTGCATGGCAGAGAAAACTATAAATGTTACCATATGCATAAAATAGCTCTTCAAAAAATTATGGAAATAATACTGCAAATAAATAGTAGCACTAATTAGTACTCATCTGTGCTGATTTCAATAAAATTTTGTTTATATTTAAAGAATAGTGTTTTATGTACATAAGAATTCTATAATCACTAAACCGTAATAAAAAACTTTTAAATATGTATTACAACAAGTTGTATAAACGTTGCTTTCAAGATGTTTATTTGACTAAATTATGAGTTTCAAGCGTGATGTTGATGGGGTTTAGATGAGACTCAAATTATGAGTTTCACGCTGTCTAGCTGCCGCTAGACAGCGTGGGGATTAGAAACAACATGAGTTTCAAGCTAAATAACAATCTATGTGACTTTTTTAGCTTTAAAAACTTTTCAACGATTTGTTATCAAGCAGTAAAGCACCGTTTATACGTCTTTCTAGGGACTGGCGTAAAACGACGTATAATTGAAAACATCTTTGATTATTAGATTTCTAATGCTCTTAGTGGAGATTTATCTAAATACAACAAATTTAGAGTTTTTCCAAAGAAAAAATTACTTCAAAACAGTTTTCAAACTGAAAATAATAATTAAATATTTAAAAAATTTAACATAAAAAGGAAACAAACCATACCTTTACAGTTTATTACAAGTATTTATTTTATTTTTCGTATCTTTATTACTAATATATTGCACATCCTACACCACATCCGAATATATTGCATCGTATATCAATATCAAATCTTCATTTTATAACTTTTTTTTAAATCCTTCATTAACACATAACCTATATTGCTCGTCGTGTAAATGAAGAATTGAATTAAAATTAATAGGAATGGATTTGGACTTCGCGAAATTGACTTGTAAATGATAAAGTCGTATGAACAAGAAACGAATAAACGGTGCTTTACTTATACTAATACAATATAAATTACGTATTTTCAAATGGGAAGAATAGTTTGCCGTCACTGATATCAAAGGTTCACTTAACATGTGAGGTATTGATTCCCTTCCAAGAAAAATGGGAATATAATAGAGAAGTATGTTGGTCACGTCTTGGAATTTTCACTTTTATTGAACGTTCATTCTCTTCTGGATGACACGTGAGGGATGGCCAAACAAAAATTCCCGAACTTTTCCTAAAAACTATTTTATTATTTGAGCTTCTTTCCTTTCCAAAACCTTCACAAAAAATCCATTAAAAATTTAAAAGTGATACGTTTACTTTAGAAACAATTATCTTCAGAAAATGTCATCTTCGGAAAAATATACCTATAAAACTTATATTTATCAATAAAATGTTTCCCCTGTTTTTCGTTTTTTCCTTTTATAAGAGATTATTTTTCAACATTTGAACCCAAAATACTAACCTTCTTTGATCAAAGAATGTTTTGATGTGATGAGAGAATAAAAGATTTTTAAAAATAAATCTGAATAAAATATCTCAAATGAAAAACTATGGTAACTAATAGTGGATGAATTTACATATACTCCATTAAGGTTAAATTCCTTCTAAAATTCAGTAAGTTATTATAAGGATCCATGACAGTGAAATTAAAAATAAATATTATAAAGAGAACACTTTTTTTGAAAACGCTCTTAAAACGCCGATTGCAACCTTAATTCAATCACCAATTTGAATCAATGACTAATTAAACAACAAATTTCCTTCTCTTTTGTCTTAATTTCCTTTTTTATGGTTATGGACATCTATGGAACTACTGATATTGCAAGAGTATCATGGTAAAGTTAGCTTTTCTGCATATTGACGACACTGAAGGAAAAACTTGTTTTACAGGGTGAGTTTTTTTCCCCTGGAGGCTAAATACGGCCACTTCTTTTAGACTGGAGAGAGTTAAAATTTACATACTTACACAGTGAAATTTAGGAAACTGTAAAAAAACAGAATAAGTTTTAACCTACAAAATGGATTAATAAATATTTTATGCTATAAATTTTCATTTAATAATTACTTAATTATATTAAAAGTGGAAAATTTTTGAATTAACTGCTAAGGGTAACGATCATTACTTTACTTGTTGACACAAAAAAATGATCTTTAAATTATAAAATGTATTCGTTATCTTATCTGGAAGTGTTTGTTCATCTTTATCAACTTAATGTTAATTAGAGTTGGCTGGTTTGGGCCCAATTGGGTTGGACCAATGGGTTTAAAAAGAAAAAAACCCTCATATTGGACCCATTATTGGGTTTTTTCAAGAAAAATCAAGATTTTGGCAGTTATAATATTGAAGAAAAACATTTAATGAAATAACATACCAAGAATTGACAATTGTAAATTCAAGTGGGGTAAACGAGTTCAAGAGAAAAATTGACAGATACTGGGATTCCGGTAGTTTGGGTTAAAAAGATTGGACCAACCTTGCTGGGCTTACGCCTGTAGTTGGTCGACTTAATTTGTATTTGTATTTGAATTGCAGTTGAGTTGGTTTTTTTCTCAAAATTTTAACCGGGTTTCAATAATTAAGGATTTTTTTCATTATTGTGAATGGGTTTTTTTTTCAAAATTTAGAGGACGTATAAAATTTAAACTTTATAAAAAATTAAGGAGGATTTTTTAAAATTTCAGTTTTTTTTTCAAAGTTAAATAAATTTCTTTCAATATTGAATGTTTTTTTCAAAGCTTAAGATATTTTTAAAATTTAAGTGTTTTTTTTCAAAAATTAAACCAGGTTTCAATAATTAAGGGACTGTTTTTCAAATTTCAATGGGTTTTTTCATTATTGAATTGGTTTTTTTTTTCAAAATTTAAGACCTTTAAAGTTCAAACTAGTTATAAAAAATTAAGGAGGATTTTTTTGAAATTTCAAATTTCAGTATTTTTTTAAAAAGTTAAATAGATTTCGATCAAAATTGAATGTTTTTTTTAAAGTTCAGGATATTTGGATATTTTTAAAATTTTAATGTTTTTTTTAATTTAAACTAGGTTTCAAATGTTAAATGGCGATTTTTTTCAATTTCAGTGAGTTTTTTAAAAGAAGTTCTTTCATAATTCAGTGGTTTTTTTCATTATTAAATTGTTTTTTTTTCAAAATTTAGGACGTTTACAGTTCAAACTTGTTAAAAAATTAAGGGGGATTTTTAAAATATTTCAGTAGGTTTTTTTAAAAAAAACCCACTTAACTATGAAAAAACTGAAAAACTGACATTATTTTGACAAAACACATTTAACATAGAAAGAACTTACTAAAATTTGAAAAAACCCACACTTACTATTTTGGAGAAAACCACTTAATTTTGAAAAAACCAACACTTTTTACAAAAAAACCCCAGTTCATGTGTTTTTTTTCAGGGTTTTATTGAAAAAACCCGAAAAAAATCCAACCAACTTGGGTTTAAAAAAATCCGGGTTTTTGCCAAACCTAATGTTAATAATAGAAATAGATGAATAATTTTACTTGTAAATTGAAGTTTTTTTACTCCTAGGAAAAGCATATAAAATATCTTTAAAATGCATGAAAATCTCCTTCAACCGTCTGCAACTGGCGGACCGTGGTCCTCAGATATTTTTTGGACTGCCAAGGTATTTTGAAAATAAATAATATACATTCTTAGACACAAAAAATTAGTTTGACCTTCTTTATAATCGTCAAACTTCCAAAAATTTCTTAGGAGAAACCACTAGACCCCCATTAAATATTAAGCTGTTAAACATTTACAAGCAAGTTTCGAATCTTGACATCATCTTGTTCAAATCAAGAGTCACCTCCTTTACACCCCGCATTGGACATCGCTGGCAGCTGATGCAACACAACGAACGAAACTCAATTATTCAGTTGGTCAACAACCAATAAAGAGCTTGATCGTCTCCTAATCAAATATTCCCACAAAGAACTAGATGTCCCCAACCTGAGAACCAACTCTTCAAGAACAGTAGTTTGACAGTTTCGAGCAATGTCACCCACAAGTCGGAAACTCATTCCCTCCAACACGCCATCGGATACGTTCTATTCTAATGGATTCCCGTGGGCAGTAGCCCCAAAGCTTTCGATGGCGTGAGAATCCCGATCTTGATCCCGTTTTCCCGAAGACGGGGCAAACCCCTTAATTCGGGGAAGGTCATTGGAGCAATGCCAAGACTCCGGATTGGGCGTTGCCCCTCCTTATTGTCACGGAATAAGACGGTTAGTGGCTGGATGTGGGATTTTCCAGGTTTTTGTCGTGTTTTATGACGGCTCGGGCGTTTTGTTTGATAGGCTGTAGCTTGCTTATGTCTTTCTTGGGTAGATTTTATTTCTTGGGCAAATCTCTAGGGAATAGATGTGCGCATATACCTGGTTGGCGGATTGTGTTGTACTCAAAAGGAACTTTTTATGCGAAGAATAGAGAGATACCAGTTTCATATTCTTTTGTAAAAAGAATGGAGTTAATCTGGAAGGTAGTCTGAAAAATACTTAGGTTTCTTTCTTACACTCTCTACATTTTTATTTCTTCTCTTTACTTTTCTCTTGTTCTCAATTAATTTACCTCTTCTTCTCTCTCATTCAATTAAATATTTTCTTTCCTCTGATGTAATAAATATTTAACTTTTTCACATTTAATCTTTCTCTAGGTCTAGAGAGATTGAAAGATTGATTCTCTAGAGTCTAGAGACTCAAAGTCTCTCCTATTTAATAAAACTCATCCTTAATCTCTTTTTCATTCCTTCTCTCTTTCAATCCATCTCATTTCTTTTTTCTATCATTTTCTCATTCTCTCTTTTTTCATGAGTTTTTTATTCGATTTATTTTATCCATTGGTCTCCTTAATAACTAATGCCCTGTTTATTGGAGAATAAGTTAGTAAATTTAAAATAATTTTTCCCGAGTTATAAAAATATCTTAAAAGACATACAAAGCAAAAATTTTCTTAATCCATGTTTTTAAAAATTCAAGTTTATAAAATTTAGTTAATTTAGTTTGATAAAGTGTTATATAAATATCCCCCTTTCTTAGGGTGAGGTGTAAAGTTTAGGAGCGATGACTTTTACATACTATTCTCATTTAAATGGGGATACTCTTGTACTCCAGCAGTCCTCCTTGATAACCGACTCTTCTGTAATTGTATTCAATAAGATCCCCATAAAACCATCTCTCTCTCCAACCGTTTGGATTTACGACAATTTCTTAGACAAGAGTTCCCAGTGGATTCAGACTAAGAGACTAAAAATACGCGCTTTCCTCGGAGTTCCCAGTTCGCTGACTTACCTCAAGTCACCGAACTTTCATCAGCACCAGACAATTATCTTGCATGGACGTTCTATCTGTCTTCCTCAGGCCCTGGTAGTGGCTTAACGAAGAGGGCTTATCGAACGATAAGTTATATCCTTGATGGGCAGCGCGGGTAGGAAGGAAGTTCAGACCTTCAGATAGATCTCGAAGACAAAGTTAACTGAAGATTGGTACGAGAAGAATGCGTGTTTATCGCTTTAAATTTGGCTTGCGTATATTTTCCTGGGTTATTAGAATTGAACCAATAAGCGCATTTGTCTAAATCTAAACACACGAACTTCTTGTAGGAATAAGTAAAAACCTAAAGAGTCCTAAAAAAAAACCTTCTGTTGTGTATTAATTTAAGCTTTGATACTGATACAGAGTTTTAAAAAGTATTGGTAAGTCAACCAAACTGTAGGCTTTGGGAATTAAAAAAAACGCAATCAGTTTTTAGTAAAAACTTTAAAATGATTACCTACATACACGAAAATTTCTTGGTTGATTTGTGGATTGGATTTATAGTAAAGCATATCCCTGTCCTGTCCACATTCAAGCAGTGGCGGATCCAGGGGATGGCACTCTGGAAAGTGCCCCCCCTTGGAGACCAAAAAAGGTTCTCAAAATGAGTAAAAATCCAACTTTTACAGGTCTAATTTCAAAACTTCTTCTGGGTGAGGACCCCCATACCCCCCATTAGTATCGAGATGGGGTATTCAGAGTTTATTTTTATGAAATCCCCAAAATTTTGACATTTTGGGTCAAAAAGTAAAGGTAATAGTGTTGAAAAGTGCCCCCCTTTAGACTCAAAACGTTTCTAAAAATGAGTAAAACCCTACTTTTACCCGTCAAATTTAAATTTTTTCTGGGGGAGGACCCCCATACCCCCAATGGTACCACAAGGGGATCTTGTCTGGAAAAGTGCCCCCCTTGGAGCCGTACTGGATCCGCGCCTGCATTCAAGAAAAAGGAGAAGAGTCCTGAAGGGCACAGTAGAAGAAACCTTTGGGAGGGCAAGCTATCCCTCATGGCTCTGGAAACATGATTTAACAATAAAAATTTTTTCGGTTACTTTGCAATGGTGTACCTAAATTTTGATAAAAAGTTTGAAGAAGAATGTTTTCCTTTTATTCGTTTAATACGTGGCTTTAGCTTTAATTAAAAATATATTGCATTCCAGATGGATATTTTTTGAAAATATTAATAACTATTTCAAGTGTACAAAAATGTGCTCTTTTCTCTAGTCTTAATGGAAAAAATCACTCACTAGAAGAGTGAAAGTAAATTAAAGGGCGTGAACAGAGAAAAGAAACACAGGAGAAATGGAGTCTGAGGAATCTTAAAACAATGGCTTTTTTAGCTGACACTAACAAACGTACAATGACTACAGTGTTGTGCTAAAATTAAGGTTATTCCTTATATTGATAGAGATATTCAGTACACATCTACATATTTTGATTTCAAATTATGCATATATTAAATATCTTCGCATAACCGTAATCAGCTCAACAGTTCCTTTCTAAAAATGGAAGCCTGCTCCATCTCCCCCATCAATGATGTGCCATTATTCCCACAGTGGCAAAAGTAATAAACACCTCCTACAACAATGGGACAGCTACTGCATACACAACGAGGGAAACACACAAACCCAGTTCCACACACTACTTCCTGATCATCCATTCGCATACTTTCTTAATGACGACAACTCAACTCTCCATTAAAAAAAGGGAGGGGCATCAGGGACGAGCTCCCATTTCGGAAAACAATTAGTCCCCCAGAACGCTTCTAGAATTTAATGAGTCGACACGATGGTATTCGTTCTATAAAATGTGTCATCACTTCCGTAATGCCTGAGAAGTGAAAAGCGCCCTTGCTCTATCTCTCTTTTTTGTATAAGTGTTTACTTTCGGTTGCCATGCGCCCCGCTGCATTCTGTGAGGGCGGTGGTCGCCCCTTTACGAGAGGGCTGTTAAGAGGGTTGGAGGGAAAGGAAGTGGGAGTCGGAAGTCATATAATGTGAAGGGGGATTAAGGGTTTTTGGGGAGGGAGGGGTTCGTTTATGTAGTTTTGAATTGGAGGGGGAATTCTGTATGGATTTGTGAATTTGTATGCGTCAATAGAATTTTTCAATATGGTTTTATCACTTTAACTCCTTCATCAGCATTCGTATTCAACCAGATGCGAAGAATGACAATAAGTTCTGTGGTGACAAAATACTTAATTATATGGGCTATAGATGTCTGGTAAATACAAATTATTTTGGAACATTAATATGACTGACTATAGCTAAAAACAACCCCAGTGTTCGAATACGTAATTTTCAAACTGAAGCAAAATACTTAATTATATAGGCTAGATTTCTGGTAAATACATAGTATTTTGGAACATTAATATCACTGACTATAGGCATGGGCAAATTTAAGGGGGTACAATGCACCCCTAACTCTGAGAAAATTTCCTTTTTATAAGGGAAAATCCTGTTTCCAAAGCCATCAGCATCAGGGATAGCTTGGCTCTCCCCAGATTTACAGTTTGCCCCCCCTAAATCCGCTCATGACTACAGCTGAAAAAAAACACCCTCCAGTGCTCGAATATGTAATTTTCAAACGTGCTTATAAGAAAAATGACGTATACATTTTTGTGGAAGTAGTTTACGGACCCAGTTGAAAATATTCATTTCTTTCAAAATGGAAACTCAATCTAACTCCATCGTTAACCACCAAATCCTAATTTACCATCAAAAATTACAAATATCAATGTTTAATTGATCAAATGTCGATAAGAGAGGCAAACAAATTTTTGATTCTTGCATAGAGCTCTGAATATTGTAAAAGCTGAGTAAAATGGTTTTCTTTAACTAAAACCAAACGTACACTGAAAAGGTAAACTGGATTTTGCATTTTCCTCTCTCATTACCATGTATTGTCTCATTACCAGACGCGGATCCAGCACGGCTCTAAGGGGGGAGCACTTTTCAAGACCATCATCTTTACTGATCTTTACCTCTAGACAAAAAATGTCAAAATGTAGGGAATTATCTGAAAAGTATCACGCAAGATCCACTTGTGATACCACTGGGAGTATGGGGTTCCACCCCCAGAAACAAATTTTGAAATGTGACTTGTATAAGAATGGTTTTAACTCATTTTGAGAACTTTTTTGGGTCTAATTGGCACAGTCCAGAGTGCCCCCTTGGATCCACGCAATCTCATTACGCGAGTTTAAATAGACAAAAACAGTTTTCTTCCTTATAAGTTTAAGCTATTTTGGATGAAACAAATTTTTAGGAATGAAATTTAAGATAATTATTATCAAATACTTAATACTATTATTCTTATTCTTTGACTCTCTTTCGAACCACTAATTTTTATATTTAGCAAAACTTGGCTCTCACAAGAAAAAAAGCAAAATTTTTCCCGCGGTTCTCGGATGTGATGAAATAACCCTCATCTCTTTTTTCCCCCGAGTCCGAAGCGAATCGCATCCGCATCCGGTAACCATGGCAGACGGAAGAACGCCACAACGCAGGCGACGCTTCGCAAATATTCGTTCGAGAAAAGAACGTTCTTTCGGTAAAACGAATGACACAAAGTCACAAAGAAAATCTCTTTCCTCTCAAAGTTAAATGAAACCGAACTTGAATATGTAGTGAGTGTGTGAGCATTTAAATTCTACCTACACAACACAAATTCGCGAGGATAACGACCGGCGAACGAAACAGAAAGTAAAAATTAAAAAAAACATTCTCGAAACTCAGCGGAGCGCATGCGTAGAAGTTCAATCAATGGATGTCACATTCTCTGCTTGGAACGACGAAGAGTGGGGTGAAAAACCTCGCTGTCCTGACGTCATCCTAACCTTGCGTAAAATGGAAACACAGACATAAAATTGTTCTGTAGATTTTTATTCCTCACCTACTTATTTTGGTTAACGAGAAAAAATTTCAAAGCCACCGCGAGGAATTAATTTCCATGAATCAAGGTCAACATAGGTGCTCCTCTCGAATTACTATTTGAAGCTGTGAATGATGTAGTTCATCTGTCATCAGATGGAATTACTTACCCAAGAAATTTAAAACACTTCTTTACAGAGATTTCTCTCAAAAACCAGTGTACCATCACTGGAAATTTTAAAATAATGTCTTGAGAACAATAGCTTATTTTACTTTTGTTAAACATTTAGCTAATATATACCCTCAAAACCAACCTGATTCTTTTATTTTCAATGAATAAAAATTTCAAATGTATTGGATATGTGTGTTTCATATTATAAGGGAGTGCTCAGAAAATAGATTGCATGACATGGGTAATAAAATAAGTGAGACAAAAATACAGAAATAAATAAACTTTCCTCAAACTGAATATTGTCAAAAATATTCCCGGTGGAATAATTGTAATTTTTTTTTGTTCAATTTAAATTCAATTTTTTAATTTTAACAGTCAAATTACTAAAACATAAGCACATACCAAAAAAATAACCGTTTAAATATTGGTTAAATTTTAGTTGGAAGAAAAATTACGACCAACTTATTTAATTAATTAGTTACTCCTTGAATTAAAATAAATTACCTATTTAAGCTAATATTGTTTATTAATATAAATACTATATCGGTTTTTAATGAGTGCTATATTTCATGATTTATATGCACAACTTGATAGAACTAGAACTTTATAAAAAAAATCTTAACATTTCAAGAGTTAAGGGAACCAAGACGTTACAGACCTTCAAAAAATCTATTTTTCAAAAGAAGCATTAAAAAACTACATTTCACGCTGATTCCAAAAATTTATAACATATGTAGGTTTGAAACCTGATTCCAAGAGAAATTCCGAGTTAAAGTACAGTTGAGGAAAAAAATTACTCAGTTGTGATTTCTGGCGAACCACTTGGGTTTGGAAGACAAAATAGGGGTCGTTTTTCATTAATTAAAGTATTCTTTTACCAAAAAAATTTTCGAGTCCTTAGGGGGTCGTCTTCATATTAAACGAAACACTAACTTTTTTTTCCAATGGGGACTTACAATTATTATTAGTTTTTCTGAAAGGCCATCCCCCCAAACCCTTAAATACCCAGTTTCATCCAGATTGATTAAAAAATAATTTTTTTAAACTTAAAATTTTTTTAAATCGTGAAATTTTTTTTATGGTAATCGATTCTGGTAGTAATTTTATGAAGGAAACCAAAATTTCAATCGATTTCATCCAATAGTTTTTGATAAAAACGAATTAATATCTTAAGGGACCGTATACCGTTGCCGAATGCATACCGCAAATGCTCTTTCTAGTTCGTTTTATCAAAAACTATTAGATAAAATCGATTGAAATTTTGGTTTCCTACATAAAATTAGTACCAGAATCGATTAGGTACCATAAAAAAATTTCACGATTTAAAAAAAAATTTTAAGTTTATTTTTTTTAAATATTTTTTTAATCAATCTGGATGAAACTGGATATTTAAGGGTTTGGGGGGATGGCCTTTCAGAAAATTTAATAATAATTGGGAGTGCCCATTGGAAAAAAAGTTAGCGTTTCGTTTAATATGAAGACGACCCCCTAAGGACTCGAAAATTTTTTTGGTAAAAGAATACTTTAATTAATGAAAAACGACCCCTACTTTGTCTTCCTAACCCAAGTGGTTCGCCAGAAATCACAGCTGAGTCATTTTTTTTCTTCAACTGTACACTTCAAACGGGTTTTCTTGATTTTCTCAAAATGTGTTTTTCTCATCTTTAGGTACGCTCGTATCAAATTCTACTCATTCAAATAAGAAGAAACTTGGTATAATAATAAAACACCATTATATGCATACATTAAAATGAAATTTATGGGTGTTGTGACCTTATATTTGTTTTTAGGGTTCAAAATGTGTAAAAAAACTGTCATTTTTTTTAACGCGTTTTCAATTTTCAACTTTGATCATTTTTTTTATAAAAATATAATCAATAATTTAGAACAAAAACTATTTCATTGAAATGTTTATATATCTGTTAGCAGTGTTCCCCAACCTTTTTACCACCACGGACCGGTCAACGTTTGATAATTTTACCGTGGCCCGCTGGGGGGAGGGGGGGGGCGTTGATTGTTTACATTCTAGATTATTCTGATTTATTAATTTTAATTTAGTTGTATTTAAACATGCTTTCAAAATAAAATACAGTTACACCAAAAAATAAATATAAAGTGATTTATAGTTCGTTTCATTCATTAATTTGGAGTATAAATCTAGGAATTTAAACTCATTTTCAATGAAATGGGCGGCCCCCGTGGCCCGGTACCATTTGAACCACGGATTGGGGGTTGGAGACCACTGTGTTACAATACCTAAACATGTTTAGTGAATTTTTTTTTCAGAAACTTTTTCTACGAGCGTACCTATATGTTATAAGGCTGCATAGAATAGGTACTTTTTCGATATTCTTTTTCTAAAATATTTATCAGATTTTTTAAGTATTTTTTTTATAAACCTGGTTGAAATAGTGTACAGATTATGTCTACAATTTTTTATCAACATGTGATCTCTTAAACTAAAAAGAGAGGGTTTTTTCAATAAGGAAAATAACAGCATTTTTCGTTGACGAAAACGTTTTGGTTCCCTTAATGATATTTTACAAAACAAAGGACGAAAAGACGCCTTGAGACGCAACTAAAAATTACCCTATTCTCAGTTGATTTTCACACTTCATGAATTTCCAACCATCTATCTGTTAGAAAGCAACAGTGCATATCGCCTCGTCTGGGAGAAGACAGGGCAGGTTCCACTATTTATCATTTGTAATATAAAACCTTAAGTCATTTGTATGTTGACATTTATACTGCTTCCAATGATCTAATTTAGAGAATGACTTCCTTGCTTTTTATTATACCTACGTAAGTGATTTCAGGTCGCAAGTTTGTAAAAAGTCATAGGACTCAAATTTTAGCGAGAACGATCTTCAAACAGTTATTTCCGAAAATATCCTTTTAAAGCATGAAGGTAGACTCAAGGCAATTGCTTGCCTTGTAATATTTAGAAACAAATACTATACTACTATTATAAATAGTAATAGGGGAGGCGGGGTACATTAGAACAACCCACATATCTCGTTAAATTCAATTTAAAAATCTGAAAAAATTATCTATACTGAGCTAGTAGTATTAGTACCATCTCTTGCCTGAATTTTCAGAGCAGCGGGCCTATTAGTGTTTGGAAATTGCCTGCTTTGGAAGGTATATACTAAGTAAAGTTTCTTCTCCTTTTGATTATGTAAAAAATCGATGAAGAAAGTTTTTTAAGTAGAAATTTCGCTTTGCATTCTTACTGTGGTGTCAGTAAAGTTCCGTCCAAAAAAGTTTTGTTTCCCAATTTCAATTATATATATCTATGTTTCACTCCTAAATTTTGAGATGGGACAATTTGAACACAAAAAAAAAGGTATGACTCAAATCCAGTCTGCTACTGGAATCACAAAAATATTTCAATTTTGTATTTAGGTAAACCAGTTCCAAATGCTTTTTCATTCTATTATCATTTGAAAAGTGAGAAGAAATGGCTTATACCAGACGAAGATGCTGTTAAAGATAAAAAAATTTCTATTTGAAGAGGGGGAAAAATCAAAGCCCATCAAATCTGATTGCCGACTTCAATCCCCTTTTCGAAAGAAGCTTATACAGAAATCTTGCATCTGATGACCGCAGAAAAAGGACCTTCGACTTAACCATCAGCATCTATGGTTTCTCAGAATTTTCCCACCGATTTATCGATTGCCTGCACGAAGGACTGGATAACTTTAGCACCTAGTTGGAGGAGAAGTAAAAATTCCATAAAACAAACTCGGGAATTGTGTTGACAACTCGCTTCCCGGTCATTAAGTTTTACTGTCTTCTGGATGGGCTTTTTACGAGAGAAGCTGCTAAGGGTTTCCCATTATTGCGGAGATCTCAATATAGATGGGGCTGGAATTTCCTATCTACGTATGTTTATGGTGGAAGGATGTGTATACTTTTAAGTTAGTTATTATAACTAGTTTGAATGGTTATTGAAACTGTATTTGAAGCTCATAAATCCAGTAGTTAAAAACTATTCTCCAGGAAATATTTTTAAAGTCTATAACAGTAGTTGATCAATCATGGTGGAGGTTTCTATTAATTGGAGGAGGATTATTGTTGGAGGAGCCTAATTAAAGGATCATTCAGACTTTTCACTTTTGATATTCACTTTGGAGGAATCCTCTAAAGTTAAAAGAGTAACTTCGCGTTTCACTCTTTGCTCCTTTACTTTTGCCTGCAAACTAGCGATTCACAGGAGTGAACCACTCAGTATGAACAGTGATAGTGAAACAGTGTGAATGAGTATCCATCATGAACGTTCATCCTGAGTGATTCACTTCCTATGTATCGCTAGTTTGCATAGAAAAGTGAAGGAGCAAGGAGTGAAACGCCAATTCACACTTTTCACTTTGCCCGAAATGAAGATTATAAGTGAAAAGACTGAATGTGATTCTTTTTTAGCCATAGATGCGTGTCAGAAGCACTATCAAGGGATAAAACTCCCATGAAATTCAAAATTTATTTACGAACCAATCAATACAACCTTACATCCATAAAAAACATTTAACTTTTCAGGTTTTTCTCTTTTAACATCACACGCACAGATTTATATTTAGTTTAATTATTCTGAAACGATTGTAACAATCAGGCAGAAATACGTTGTCTGTAAATGTACAAATGAAATAAAAATTAGTTAAATCAATGAAACGATTTGATGGGACTATATTAATAGTATATACTAGAAGATGTCCCTAATTTCTACCTGTGTGTAGTACCGAACGTATCTATTTCTAAAATGCAGAAAAAAAATCAACTTCATCGAGATAAGATTAGTCACCCATTCGTCTTTCAGAAAACGTAAATTTGGTCTTTTGTCCCTAATTTCTACATATGTGTACCCGAACGCATCTATTTCTAAAATGCAGAAACATCAACCTTATCGTGATAAATGGCCGACCCATTATGTCTTTTACAAAACGTAAATTTAGCTTAAACTTTAAGTTAAATTTACGATTTGTGAAATCTTTAACCCTTAAACTGTTTTCACATAGCATCAGGAAGGCTAATCCTTACAATGGTGAATTCGGCAGGAAAAAAGAGTGTAAGTGGTTATGCGACATGGCTTTGGCTACCCTTGTTATGAAATCCTGCTTTCCTGCAAGAAGGGTTTCATTGTAACAAAGCAGCTTTTACAGGATACTGTTAAGTTTGTTGTATAGGTATTCTCGCTTAACCATTCTCGGCCTAGTTACGATCTGATAAACTTACATTTGCGGACATGTTTGTCATGGAACGTTGGCACGACAGACTTGCATGTTACATTTGGCACCAACCCTTTTGAGACACTCTGTATGTATACCATTCTTGAAAGTCTCATTCTTCATCCAAACGTACCACTTGTTTTTCTTTGCAACAACTTTGTTCCCGCTCTAATGATGTCGGCTTCCTTTAATCACGGTAATAATTTTTTTTGCAGGATCGCCTCCTGAAATGAGCGAAGATCATGGAAACAAACGAAAAGGGAAGGAAAATAAGGCCCCACAAAACCCTGAAATGAATCCAAAGGATGAAATAAGCAGCGCAGGCAAAAACGTAAGCGCCTCTCTGTTGCCAACTTCCATAACTCATTTGCGACAGAGACTCTTAAATCTGAGGGTTTATTTTCCTGTCGCCTGGTGAATGCTTTTATAATCTTTCTCATAATTATTTTATTGCTAATTTTCTTTACAGAGGGAGATTGGACGGCGCAAGTTTAGAACTGCTGATGGTTGGCGAGTTTCGGCTATTTGGCGCCATATTTAGAAGCCACATAATTCATTTAACATTAGTTGGGGTTACTATATATTGATTTTTATCGCTAAAAACTTGGCACATCAGCAGTTCTAAACTTGCGCCCCTTTTTTGTATCGTTTTTCGAGGCGGAGTTATTGCGTGTTTTATGCTCCTCAAGGTTCTTTGAAAAGAACATGAGAAACAAATGTCTGGCCTTGAGAAAAACAGGAACTAAAATTTTAGTAGCACACAAATATGTAATAAATAAAATCAAAATTGATTACAGTAATAATTACAATAATTAATTACATAAAAAATTGCATTTTGCTAAAAAAAACTATTTGCAATGTAATACAACTTTGCATTTAAGCAACACAAAAATGACTTTTCTGTAATGTCTTTCTGTAAAAATTAGCTTTGTGAGATTAATTCGAAAAAGTACTAAATTTTTTTTAAAGATTTATGAACGATAGTTAGGTTTTTTAAATAAAAACTGTAGGAAAACCTTCAAACACCAGACCTTGTTTTTTACTATAGCTGATGTTTTATAATTCTTCAACATATTTTCATTCTCTCTATCTCCACCAACTTGTTGTTGTTGTTGTTGTTGTTATTATTATTATTATTTATCTCTATCATTGCTTCTTTCTCATTCTGTGTGTTAAAATTAATTGTGTAAAATAATCTGTGCTCCCTAACTCTATCTCTTCACATTTATCCTCTCTTTTTGGACAGAAAGAGGTGGTTCTGAAAAATAATTTTTCTTACTAAAACGATGTGTAGAGTTAATAGCATTAGTAAATATAATTGAATTCCGTTGTTGATAAGATATGCAATCAGATAAAAAGGGAACTTAAGTAAATCAATATTACGCTATTACGCATCATCACTTTCATTTGTCAATATTCAATAGTATACATTAGTGAAGTATTATGGTGACGACATACCTTACTTGTACTAATACCTAGTAATACTTATCAAGTTAAGATGTTTGCTCTGATTGCTTATGACACTAACGAGTATACTAAAAAGGGGAATCGCACTATCTAAGTTCACTCATATCTATAGTAGAGGAGTCATTATTTACAATCAGGGCTCACACTCACTTTAAAATATTTGTATCAATTTTTGTATCAGATAAAACCAAGTTTTGTATCACAAAAAATGTCTTTTGTATCAGGTAAAACCAAGTTTTGTATCACAAAAGATGTCTTTTGTATCAGGTAAAACCAAGTTTCGTATCACAAAAATTGCCTTTTGTAGCAGGTAAAACCAAATTTTGTAGCATAAAAAATGTCTTTTGTAGCAATTCGATTGCAGGGAAGCTTTTGTAATTTACCCTTCATTACATTTTAAACATGCATCAGTAAAACTTTTCGTACGACATGAAAACCATTATTTTTATTACGACATATAATGTTCGTATAGATTTAATTCATGAATAACTTAACTCTCTATTAAATAACTTAAACCTCTATTAATTTATCAGCTCTTATCCAATTTTTACACCTTATCAATTTTTATTTACTTGAGGTTATTAGGTCTAGTGATAATTCACCTCCTAAGTAATTAGTTCTGCCCATAGTAAACACTGGCATATATAGTAATTTATTTCGGGAGGGGCCCAAAATTGTTTCCCAGCCCCTCTCATGTATATTTAATTTTTTTTTTAGTATATTCTTAGGCAAAATTTGCAACTTCAAGAACTTAATATTAAAAAGTTATGATGTATTAAGTTGCAACTACAAAAGGGGGGTCTGGGGGGTCCTCCCTCAGAAATTTTTTGGAAATTAGACTCTAAAAACCAGGTTTTTAACTAGTTTTGGTACCCCTAGTTAGAATTTTGGATATAAATTTTCAGGTAAAATTTGATGAATTTAATGAAAAAGTTATAAATAATATAGTTTTAAGTACAGAAGGGGATATATGGGGGTCATCCCCCAGAAAAATTTTGGAGATTAGATCCTAAAAACAGGATTTCAACTTGGTTTTGATACACTTTCCGAATTTCAGACATACATTCTCAGGTAGGATTTTGAACTTATTTTAAAAAAGTTTTGAATAATAAAATTCCAAGCACTCTAAAGGGGGGGTTGGGGGGTCCTCCCCCAGAAATTTTTTCAAAATTTGACCCTAAAAAACAGGGTTTTAACTTGTTTTACTGGTTTCGGGGGGGGGCAGGGCCCCTTCGCCCCCCCCTTATATACGCCACTGATAGTAAAGTTGTTTTTTCTACAATGTAAATTTAATAGTGGAAGGAAGCCAACTTCAATTAGGCGCCGGTAGGAAGCAATCGCGGATAAAACGGAACTTTCATGAAAAATCGCTATTTTTCGGCTTTTCAAGATCGTGATTCTAACCATCGGACATGATGGCTTTGACCACGTTAAAGTAGTTTTTCCTGCATTCTAATACTGACCCGAGATGAAGCCAGCTTCAACTTGGCGTCCGCGGCCGTCGAAAATAGTCGCGGAAGGAACGGAATATACGCGGCGCACAAAACGAAACTTTCGCGAAAAATCGCGGCTTTTTCCGCGATTTATCCGTTTCCAAACGCCTAGAAAAGGCAGACAAGACTTTAATTTGGCACAACAAGATTTGTTTACGTTTTCCCGGAGGAAAATGTAAAAAAACGTAAATTCCGTAAAAATTTCGGGTCGATCTGTAAAACCGTAAATTTTGGTGCAAATCCGTGAATTTTACGGACAATCCGTAACATTTGGCAGCTATGTGAAGAGAAACCATCTTCAACTACGTGCTGGAAAAACGGTACTAGCGCGAAAAATCGCTATTTTTCGACTTTTCCGCAGAATAAGCGATCCTAAACACCGAACGACGGCTTCTAACCACTATAAAGTTGTTTTTTCCACATCGCAAGAAGCCAACTTCAACTTGGCGCCCGCCAGCCGTCCAAGAAAAAATATCCTAAGAATAGAGCATAATTGGGAAAAAACTTGCGTTTTATGATAGATTTCCGATTTTCCGTAGCTTTTTCGATGTTATCCGTAGTCCGTAGTTTAACGACGGCATCCGTAGAAACTACGGAGAATCCGTAGTAGTAGTCTCTGAAAATGGCGCAGTTTTGGCGCAGGAGCTGGTAAAATAGGCAATTTGTATCAGTATGTATCAAAATTTGGTTTTGGCGCAGTTTGGCGCAGGCGTGTGAGCCCTGTTTACAATCCAAATTCATGTCGAGTTTGTCTTTGTGATAGCTCCTCATATATTCTAGCTTTCTTTTCAAAATTATAGAAGTATATCTTTTTCGCTTCATATAGATATTGGATGTCTCTTTCTACTAAGTTCATTACAAAAGGGTTAAGTAAGGAAGCAAGTAAATAAACTGCAAAGCGCTCAGTTCGTATCGGCAGAACATCGGCTTTTTCCCGCACTCTCCATCTCCAAGGAAAATAACGTAAATAAAAACTTGATTAACGAAAGAAACAAGTCTATACAAATTAAGACTACTCGCAAATCCGTTTGTAAACCCCTGATATGAATAGCCATGGTGAGAATTTTTCATACTGAATATTAACTGATAGTCATACCAGGATAAACATCACCAATAATACAAAAAGTATTTATTACAAAAAGGTTTCCCAAAGCTATAATTTTTTATTCATAAAACTAAAAAAATATCTCATTGACCAAGGTTGTATTAGATTGACAACCATTTTCCAAACACAATTCCAGGAGATGTTTTGACCACTACCAGTGCCATAAACCGAGGCACTATATTATTACCTTATTGGGTGATGAAAAGCCTCCCTTGCACCGTCAGAGCTATTGATTTTATGACTCGGTCGAGCATCTATTATTTGTCATTAATATTGCGTGTCATGAATTCCAGAGTCGCACGCAAGGTTCTATTCGGATGGCTCCAAGTCCCAGCATAAACAGCAAATAAACTTGGTACAAGGGGCTCTGGCTCTGAAGGGGAACCCTTTAGCATTTATTTAAAAGCTCTCGTGCGTTTGGTATATTCGGAATTCCTATCTCTCTGTTGCATATGCAAATTGGTCTGAAGTGCATCCAGGGGCGGAAAACTGTGTATCAAGGAAGTCAGAATGTTGTCTATGTGTTGGTCGATTTAATGAGGAAATGTTTTTAAATGAAACTTTTTTTTGTCTCCAGAAAGAGTTTTTACTCCCTCGTGGGGTTAATATTGATTCGTAACAAATGTGATTTTCCATCCAGTTTAACAAGATTTTACTAAGTTGGGACATTGTAAAAAATATTTCTTCAAATAACGGAAATTAACAAGCAGCTCTGTTGCTGGTTAATTTCTGTACTTTGAGAAAATCTGTTTTTTTCCTTTTCTGTCAAATAGAAATTTTACCCATCAAAATAAGAAGAGGTACATGGAGGTAAGCAATGGGAAATCTCTTTAATTCCATTTTTTTACCCACGGAAAGCATTAAAAAGGGGTTTCATGTCTCTTTCTAAAAATTTTTTTAGACTATGGCATTGACTAATAAGCTTTTGCACTTTTACTTCCTTGTTAACTATTTTACTTTAAAATTGATAAAAGATATTTTGAAAGAAGATAGAAAAAAAATAGTGAAAGGGGGAGAGAGAGAGTGAAGTTGAAAGAAATAAAATAACAAGAAAAAGAGCGAATGGAAAAGAGGAAGGAATATAAGGCATACTTGCCAAATTTTGAAAACTTACATATCCGTAAAAATTTTTGCGTAATATTACAAAACTACAACTTGAAGCTTTTCGAGTTAACAAAAGCCTGAAAAACTTCAACGCGAATTCAAATCTTGCTAAAGTTGTTTTTTCCGCATTACGAACGGAACACGAGAAGAAGCAAACTTTATGGGTGAGCGCACGTCAAGACTCGCCGGCGGCTGGGCAAATCCGAAAAAAACCTTGCAAAAAAGTCGAGTTTCACTCAATAAAAAAGGACCAAAATTGGATAAACCGTAAGGAAAGGGATTAGTAGAGGGATCTGGTTTTGAAGTAAAGAGATACAATTAGAGAAAATCGTACGCCGCGAAGCGTTTTCACGGATAGTAAAGTGGCCAAAAACACAAATCCGTAATTTTTTTCAATCAATCCGTAAAGCTAAAGGGAATCGGACAATCTGTAAAAGTTGGCAAGTATGTATAAGGGGATGTGGAGAAGAGACTAAGAAATGGGACGATAGACAAAAATGCGGACGGTAAGAGGAATATAAAATGTAAGAACTAAAAAGAACCCTAAAAGGACGATTCCTCCAAAATGAACTCAAAAAGTGATAAGTCTGAATGAGCCTTAATATACTCTTTCGTTGAATTGTCTTTTTACTGATGAATGTTTCTGCCCTGAAAGGATGAAGAGAGGCCACACCACGAGGGGAACTCCACACTCCCTCTCTTGCCCGACGTGTCCAAGTCCCTCCACCCCTCCGAAGGGCGCAAACACAGCCCCGTGCATTTCCCAGCGCTGCTCATACCTGCACAGGACAAAGTAGGTTCTCTTTCTTTCTACTTGAATACAAACCTAACACCCAATGATTCATTTCAGGACGATAAGTTGGATTGTCTTGGAACCAAAGTCTCGTGATTGCGAATTGAAACAGGATCACAGGACTATACATTATTTAATTAAAAATTGAATTGATAAACTGGTTTTCCTTACTGCCTTTTTATGAAAATTTCCCTCGAAGTAAAAAAAATCGTAAAATTACTACCCCCCAACTCCTTTTAAATAAATCTCGAAGTTCTCGTAAATTGACTCCTTTATTTCAAGTTTATAGCATTTGACTGACCATATAGGCTTAGCTTCTAAAATGGTAATCCAGTTGTCTCCGGCAAGGAAGACGGTCGTGTATGATGAGTTTTATAATTTTTTTCAGAAATGAGACGAAAAAATGAAAATTTTAATTAATGATTGTTTTTATAAGTTTGAAGTATACTAAGTTGTGTACTACTATGTCGAATCTCCCGAAATTTGTCAAGTGCTTCCTATATTAGCTTTAAAAAACTACTTTCAGCTAGCATGTAACTATAAAACAATAACTTCAACTTAATAGCCATATTTTCGGTTAAATTCAATTTCTGTAACTGAACAGGTTTGATCGATTTTAAAACTATCATATCAGTGTTATGATTGTATAAAAATATACACCTTTAACTTTTAATAAATATCTTTCATGCTGCATTGATATGTATTTAAACGCATTTTCTCAAGAATTTATTCTCATTGCAGGTAATTCGTCAAAGGTCAGCGGTTGAAGGAATTTTGTTTTTACCATCTATTTTATGAGACCGTCTTTTCACACTTTTGCTTAATAGTTCTTCATAAAGCTATCCATTTCTTTGTATAAAATAATAATAAAGATGCATTTTTGTAACTTGAGACTTGTAATAAAATCGTAGGGGGATCATGTGTTCTTAACTAGGTAGATAAAAAGTTGGCTCCTTGAATAAAAACAGGTGGTGCATTTTCAATCTTTATAGCAGAATTAAAAAAGGACCCAATTATTTGCTAAAAGAAAACTTATTTTGAAAACAGATGCAACAAAATCCAAATACAAGTTTTATTGGCACATATTGTAATTCATTGTTTTCTGTAATTTTTGTAAAATTGTAATTTTCATTTTCTTGATAAAAAATAAGTATTGTTATAACGTTATAAGATCAACTACCAAGAAAATGCAGATATAAAATAGATTTTTAATGTGATGACCAGCAGTGAATACAGGCTTGATTTCTAATAGCGAAAGGGTACTTAGAAAGAGAATACAAAATCCCTTTGAAATGAATATCAACCTATAGCTTCCGAAATCTAACCTCCCTTAATTTTTTTTAAAGTTGTTTATGAAGATAACTTTTTCATATACTACTACAATTGACGATAAAAAATAACATCAGAAAATAAGAACATCTAAGGAGTAGGCAATACGTATTTGGAGGTACTGTTAAGGACCAAGTCTCTTTGAATCACCCTGCATATACTAATAGTGGTAAAGAGAAGCAAAATAATTATTTTTATAATAACTACTCTGGATCATCACGGTTTGAGGCGGAAAACTCTAAATAAAAAATTATTATTGGGTTGACACGAGTCTAGCAGGTAAAATAAGAGGATTTGGAGAGAGGAATCCAGTCAGAAGAAACCCGAAAACTAGCGAATTAACGCAACTCCTGTTGCTTTCTTCACATTTGGTACAGCCTCCTCCCCAAGTTCTCTTTTAGTGGACTGGAAAAAAAAGCGTGCCCTGCCCCCGAGACTTAGCTTTACGTAAAAACTTGTCTAAAAAGAGTATTTTCCTCGCTGCGCACACGTCTTTTCCAGCGGCTTCTCAGAGTTTAAATAACGGGAAGAAAACACACGGTGTAAGCACTTTCACCCACCGGCACATTTTGGCTGAGCTTCAAATTATGCTTCCTATCTTATCCAGTTTTAGAAGCTCGTCTGACTGAGCTTCCACAAGATAGCAAGCTTTCCAGAACATGCCCGTTCTCTATGTTATCACCCTGGGCTAAAGCAAATGCCCTGTTTATGATTCTGTTTTCTATGAAACAAATATAAAGAACCCCCTTCATATTTTAGCCACACTGAGATTGCAATCTTTTGTTATAGTAATTCGCAATTCAATCATGCCTCCCTGCTTAAAACAGTTCAATTTGGATAAAAATCAAAATTGGGAAAACCTTTTACTTTTTAAAGACGTTTAAAAACAATCAGTTTTGTTTCAACATTCCAGTCAAAACAACACATCTTCAAACACCACGAATAATAGGAAATATTTTCTAAGAATTTTACATGAAATAATGATGTAACGAATTTTTTAAGGTTTATATAAGGCAGAGGTTCTCAAACTTTTTCAGCCGCGGCACCCCTAGCAAGCTAAAAAAAATTCGGGGCACCTCCCAAAAAAATATTAAAATTTTGGGAAAAAGAAAAGATGTCCACTTTAGAAGTCTCCATCAGTGTATAATGAAATTTATTTCAGGAGGGGCCCAAAATTATCCCTCATCCCTTCCATGTATATTGTATAGGTCCATTGTAGTTTCTCTTTCTGTTTTTTTTTAGGTAAATTAGTGTTATAAATGAATTTTATATAAGAAAGGTTGTACTAAAGATTGAAGTATCAAAGGGGGGTCCTCCTCCAGAAAATTTTTGGAAAGTTGACTCTAAAAGACAGGTTTTTTAAGTAGTTTTAGCAAACCTATTCCACAAAATTTAGATTTACATTTTTGGCAGGATTTGCATTTTGATGATATTAATATTAATAAAGGTTGTGAATAATAAAGTTCCAAGTAAAAAAGGGGATGTGGAGGTCATCTTCTAAAAATATTTGGAAATTTAATCCGAAAAACAGAGCTTACAGAGCTTAACAGAGTTTTGGTGTACACCTACTCCGAATTTCGGGTATATATTTTCAGGTAGGATTTTGATGAACTTATGGGTTTGGGTGGGTTCTCCCCCAGAAATTGATGCTAAAAATCAGGGTTTTAACTTGTTTTGGTAGATTAAGTCCTAGTTTCGGAGTAACAGGGAACTCTCGGCCCCCACATACGCCTTTCCGTACTCCTTTTCATTTCCAACAAATTTTTTTGTTACTTCTGTATAACTGCAGTTTCACCAAATGAAAAAATAGGTATGTATTTGTCCCTTTTTCTGTGAAAAGCAGTGTTTTTGATCGTTTATTTTGCATTAACAATAGTACGGTTACAACGAAATTTCCGTTACAACGAAGAAATTTTGCGGTCCCGTGAAGTTCGTTATAACGGGATTTTACTATAGCTTTTTAGATACTACTTTCAGGGATGAGATGGACTAAAAAGGAAAAAGTCTGAAAAACTGCATGAACGACATTTTCAATATTGTTTTCCAATATATTTTTAGGTAGAATTTGAATGTTAATGAACTCAATATAAAAAAGATTTAAAAAATAGAGTACTAAAAGGGGGGTTTGGGGGTACTCCCCCAGAAAATTGTTGGAAATTTGATCCTAAAATTCAAGGTTTTAGCTTATTTTTAACACCTTGTCTAAATTTTTTGTTGAGGGAGGTTTAAGGAAAAAAATCTTAAGAATCTCATGCCTGTACTTTACTCTTTATAAAATGGTGTTTCAACCTAATTCTATACCCTCAAAAAATCTGCATTTTCTAGCTTGGTGAAACTTAATCAGAAAGGCTTGTTATAGGAGATACTTAGAAAAAGCAGGACTTTCAGGCAGAGGGCCAGAATGGAGAAAAAGCTGGATAGACTGCCCTACCATTCAGCTTTGGGACAACAAGTTGGAGAAGCGGAGTTAATGCGGTGCACCTTACACGCCTAAAATCTTGTGATAAATTCTGATTTGATTACAAATTGTAGGCGTATAAGGTGCTCCACACTAACTAGTCGCTCGTGCAAGTGGGACATTAAGCCCCCTAACATTTCAACATATAAAGGTTAAAGTTGTCTGTAAGGAGATTGAATGCAATAATAATTAGGTCAACAATGAAACAAGTTCTAAAACCCTTCAGTGTTGAGAAGAATACCAAGTACATTAGCTTAAAGCACAGCAGTACTAGCACTCACAGGTAATTTAACAAACACATTTTTCTGGATTTAAGGAGAATTTCAACTTTTTAAATAATGTTTTTCACTTTCAAAAATTTATTTAAAATTATTAAATTGTCAGATCATAAAATTTTTACCACTAAAATTTGCCTGCATGTTCTCTAATATTATAGTAAAAACACTTTAGTTATTTTTATAATTTTATATAAATTTTTAGTGATATTTACTAAAAAACAACGTGCAACTGTTACACACATAAGGGAAGGTACCCATACTACGTGACCCATTTTTTACCAGTTTTGACCCCCTCCCCCCCTTGGTGACCATCCGTAGTATATGCCAAGACCCCCCCCTCCCCTCTAGTTTTCACGTAGTAATTCATAAATACATTTTGTCATCACTTTTTGCAAACAGAAAGTTTAAAAAAATTAGATTTTGCTTAATTTGTCTAATTTTAATAATTAATTTGGCTTAATTAGGCAAATTTCATTAATTAATTTGGTTTAATTTTGTCGTATTGACTAGAAGAAATTGACTACGTGACGAATCCCTAAGCCCCCTCCCCCTGTGACCGAGCGTGGTATTTTGAAGACCCCCTCCCTCCCCTGAATGGGTCACGTAGTATGGGTACGTTCCCTAACAGTGAAATAAATGGCCCAAACGAGGAAAAAATTTAGTTTTTATTGATTCAATTTCAGTGGCGGATCCAGCCTGGGCCCAAGGGGGGGCAACCCCATTTTCAGAAGGTTGGAGGTTCTTCCCCAGAAAAATTTTGAAAATTTGAGTTAATTATTGAATACTTTTGGATGACGTTCCAGGGAAATCTTTTGAAATTTTACCTTAAAAAGTAGTCTTTTGACTCACTTTTGAACATTTAAGACGGGATCGGGGGATAGTATTTTAACGTCCCATCCTTCCAGAGCAGTGGTTCCCAACTCAAATATGTCTGCGGACCACTTCACTTAAATTTGAACCTCTGCGGACCATCTGTATCCCTAACTGTAACTTCAGAATTTAAGCTTTTTTCAGTGCATTCATTCCTCATAGAGGGTCTAAAATTTTGACATTTTTCTGAAGTAAGGAAAACCGAGCCTTACAATGTTTCTAAATGGAAATTAGAAATTCAAATAATCTATTAAACTTAAGAGAAAAATTAACATTATACAATATACATTAATTTTATATCTAATTATTTAAAAACATACCTTTTATAAAAGACATTTAACCATTTTTATCAAGCTCTCACAAAATTCAACAAATAAATAAAATATATTATTAATTACGATTGTTTATTTAATTCCGTAAACTAAATTAGGAAATTTAATAAGTTAAATTCTTTTTTTTCAGCAATATACCTTACAAATAAAAACTTAAATTATTTCATGAAAGAGTCTTAACCATGTAACATTCTTCATCTTTTATGTTTGTATGGAAGAGGATAATACTTTACAAATGACAATAATTGATTTGATGAGTGGATATGGTATTGATTTTAATCAATCCCAGTGTCCTCTCATGGATCTCACCTACACACGTTACAGGTTTAAAAAACAACAGTATAAAATAGTTATTATTTTTCTTTTTTGATAACCAACAAAAGAGGTAATATTATATTATTAGTATATTTAAATTTGAAAGTAAGAGTACTTAGCTTGAAATTAAACTACAGGACAAATGAGACAACAAGGAATGAGGAAGTTGCATGATTTTTTTTTATTTTTTTAATCGATTCTTCTTGCAAAAATAAGGAACTACCCAAAATTTGAGGCCGATCGAGAAATTTCTTGATTGCCAAAAAAATTAACAAAAATCCCCTTTTTAAAAGCCCGCGAAAACGCCAAGAGTTTGGATGTGACGTCATCTTATATTAAACATTGTTGTAAAGCAGTGGTGCCCAACCTTTTTTTTCACGAGGGCCAATTTGCCGATGAAAACTTATCTCGCGGGCCACATAAAAAACACTTTTAAGGATATTTCTAAACATAAAAAAAGTTACCCGTTTTCAATGAGAAGTTTGCATCTGTTTGGAGGATACTAGTTCTTGTAAATTCGCCTCCAAATTTGTAACACATCCTTAAAACTGAATTAAGATGATTATCTGTAAGTCGAGATCGAGCACTACTTTATATTCTTTTCATAACAGATAATGTGTATTCTCAAACACACAGTTTGTTCACAGTCTCCTTTCATATAAGACACAACGGTTTATTTTCTCGCTGAATGAAGAAATATGAATTTATCCATTTTTCTTGATCAAATGATCCTTTTCATGATCCTTATAAACTGAACTCAAATGGCTAACTGATATTGAAAAATATTTATCCAATGCCAAAATTCCCTGTATCTAGAAAAAACCAAAACAGAGAAGTAAAGAAAAAAATTTTTTACTGAATGTTGAAGAATTAATTTTTTATATCTTTTTTTAGATTTAAGTGCCATAATGTCTCGCACGATTTCGCGGTTTTCTTGGAAGATTTCTGAAAGTGGTTTTTGTTTTTAAGATTTAAAGAGTCCGCGGGCCACATGGATCAGCCTCGCGGGCCACATTTGGCCCGCGGGCCGTAGGTTGGGCACCACTGTTGTAAAGCAATGGAGTTGATGGTACTATTGTTGACGTCATCTTATAGTTTAAACAATAAACGTTTTCAGTCACGTGTTTTTTTCTCGACTTTTAAATTAAAATATTTAATTACCTGTACATTTTTTTGAAAAACTGACTAGACTACCATACAAAAAACCATACGGAGCACTTGTTTGTTTTTGAAAATCTGACACATGCAACTTCCTTATTGTGTTGATTACAAAAAAAGCAAACTGGACTTGCACTGAGTTGTGGCAGAGGAAATTCAACTCTATGGGAAATTCTATAGGCGAGGCTAACTGATGTTCTCCCGAAAGAAACCGCGTCGAAAGTCAATAATTATTTCAAAGGAGCGATTAAAATAGAAAATAATTTATGTGTTCAAAAACTTTCGCTTTTTCGGTAATAAATTTTTCTCATATTATCGAACAAACCTATTTCACTTGTAACTCAGAAATTTCTCTTTTCATACCAAAATTTCTTGGAGACCCTCTGCTTCGCTTGGTCAAAGGCTTGGTGGTATCAAACCAAGTCCGATCATTCGATTCTTTATTTGCCCCACCCCGACGCCTCCCAGTTTTAATTAATCTGATGCAATACGATCGTTTCTACCCGGGAATAAACTACTGTTGAATAAAACTGTGGAAAGAAAGAGAAATGAACAAATGATTCATAGGAGAGAAAGAGTACATAACATTTTTTATTTATGAGACGTATGATTTTTTTACTTATGTTTTTGCATATGTGGTGTTTTTACTATTTCCTGCGATTTCCTGGAATGTGCGATTAAGAAAACTATTTTTTTTAATTTCCACACATCTTTTGGATAAGTTTAAAAATCTTCTCACGGACCACCTCTGAAGGCCTCACGGACCACCTGTTGGGTTGGGAACCACTGTTCCAGAGAGACCCTTAAGATGAGCGGTCATCATTGCTCTAGGATGGCAGTGTCGTAAATATAAATTTATTTCTGAAGGAGACAAAATATCCCCTAGAAAATAAGTCATTATCAGGTGAAAAGCTAGATTTCTGCAACAGGGGAGAGGACTTAAAATTATTCCTAAACTTCCTCATAGGTTTTATGTACTTTTTTAATGCAATTATAGGAAAGATTTGCATTTTGATGTAATAATTATAGTATAAAAATTTATAGTCCACTGAAAATAGAGTTGAACCTCAAACAAATTGCAATAGAAGGTTTCTCAACGGTTTTAACTTAGAAATGACCTCAATAATAACATACTAAAAATCGGCCGGGGGGAAGTTAAATTTTTTTCCAATTTTAAAAAAATGGCCGAAAAAAATTTAAAAAAACCAAAACAATAATATAGACATGTGATACATGTTTATAGGTTATTTTTGAGTGCTGAAACCGAATATTGCATTT
The DNA here is from genome assembly GCA_024610705.1 of Tetragnatha versicolor. Lineage (NCBI taxonomy): Eukaryota > Metazoa > Arthropoda > Arachnida > Araneae > Tetragnathidae > Tetragnatha > Tetragnatha versicolor. The sequence continues at coordinate 41,518,456 of JANDEH010000006.1, forward strand.
AGTTTGGAAAAAATATTGAAATTTCAATTTTTAAAATTAATTTGAATAATTAGCTATATGAAAAAATTAAAAACCCCCTAAAAACCTAACAAAAACATCCAAAGAGATAAATCCAACGGTTTTCATTTAGAAATGACCTAAATATTAACATACTAAAATTTAAAATTTTTACGAGTTAAAGAAGTTAAATTTTTTTTCAAATTTCATTTTTTTTGCGAAAATTTATTTTTTTTCAAATTTGTGCTAAAAACTTTAAGAGGCTTTTGAAAAGGTTATTTTTCGGTGGATATTGTCCACAGATAGTATATAATGGAAAACCGGTGGAATTGACCCTCAATGAATTAGTTAATTATTTTAAATTCTGATGTAAATATGCCATTTTTTCACTTCTTTCGGAATTTGTACTACATTTTACCAATTTCAAAATTTTAAATAAAATAATTAACTAATTCATTGAGGGTCAATTCCACCGGTTTTCCATTATATAACTATCTGTGGACAATATCCACCAAAAAATGACCTTTTCAAAAGCCTCAAGTTTTTTGCACAAATTAAAAAAAAAATGCATTTTTCGCAAAAAAAATGGAAATTTGAAAAAAAATTTAACTTCTTTATCTCGTAAAAATTTTAAAATGTTAATATTTAGGTCATTTCTAAATGAAAACCGTTGGATTTATCTCTTTGGATGTTTTTTTTTAGGTTTTTAATTTTTTCATATAGCTAATTATTCAAATTAATTTTAAAAATTGAAATTTCAATATTTTTTTCCAAACTAAATGCAATATTCGGTTTCAGCACTCAAAAATAACCTATAAACATGTATCACATGTCTATATTATTGTTTTGTTTTTTTTAAATTTTTTTCGGCCATTTTTTAAAAATTTGAAAAAATTAAAACTTCCCCCCGGCCGATTTTTAGTATGTTATTATTGAGGTCATTTCTAAGTGAAAACCGTTGAGAAACCTTCTATTGCAATTTGTTTGAGGTTCGGCCCTATTTTTAGTGGACTATTAAAACAAAATAAAGAAAAGTATATTTTGAATATCAAACAGGGATCTGGGGGTCTTCCCCGAGAAATTTTTTGGAAATTTGACCATAAAAATTTGGATTTTAACTCGTTTTACCACCCAAAGACCAATTTTCAGGCTGGGCCCGTACCTTATGTGGCTTATTGCTCTACAAGTCACCAATTTTCTTCCCTCTTTTTTCCTCACTCCAGAGGCATAAATAGATTTTTATTTAGAAAGAGTCTCCAAATATATCCTCTAAAAAATTAGTCATTATCATGTTTACCAAAAAACAACACTGAGCAGGGTTAACAAGTGATTAACTGGTCTCGTGGACATTCCCCTTCAGTGGCGTAACTTTAGACATTTATTTAAGGACGGACCCAAAATTATTCCTCCCATACATATTTAATAGGATTAATGAAACTTTGTAACACATTTAAGTATGATTTGCATCTTAAAGAAGTACAGAATAAGACAAGTTGGGAGTAATTTATTAAGTTTGATGTACCAAAGGGGGACTGGAGGCCCCCCAGAAGATTTTTTTTAGAAAAATTGACTCTAAAAACAGGTTTTTAACTAGTTTTGGCATCTAAAGCCCGAATTTCAGGTATTCATTTTCGTGTAGGATTTTCATTTTGATGTGCAGAATATAAAGAAGTTGTGAATAATTGAGTTGAATATAAAAGGGGGTTTGGGGGTCCTCCCCCAGAAAATTTTCGGAAATTTGACCCAATAAAACAGAATTTAAACTTGTTTTTGTACACCTTGTCCTAATTTCGGATATCCGATTTGCGTTTTTTCCTTTTCTTACCGTTATTTTTAAAAAGTGTACCTGAGCCCAAGGGGGGACAAAAGGCCTGTTGCCCCCCCGGATCTGCCACTGTTCAATTTAGGAAAGGATCTAGATTCTTAAGTAGATTATAGACTATTAACATATTTGAAAGTTTATATTACAAAAGAAGAAAGGCTTTCACGGCTGGATCTATGTAGATATAAAATGAAGGTTCCGGGTTATTTGCCGTGGTCTAATATTAACCCACCAGGCGTCCTTTCCGGACCCTGTCCGTTCTTGTTCCTGTCTAAAAGCGGCACTCCGACATGTGTCGCTTGTGCTTTCCCCTGCGCTGGGAGGAGTGGATTGACAGTTGGATTCCGCCTCTTGATGTGTTTATCAGTTTCCCGGGGACCCAGTGGAAGAAACCTGAGCCAAAAGTCATTAGCAGGTGGCTTGCTCCTTTTGAGTGCAATAATTCGAAACTGGGGGAAATGTATTATACGATAGGGTTCGAGTCCAATGCTATTATTTTTTTCGGTCTGAAACATTTAAAGGATTTTAAAAACTTTATAAAAATATAGTTACCAAGCTAAGGCGGTAATTTATCCTTGAAGTTAACAACAAAACACTTATTTCGTAGACGTTCATTATATATTAGCTTTATAATTAGATGAAAGCACGCGTCTGTATTTCCCTTTCATTCAGTGAAGGCTTTTGATAATGTTATAATCTTTTATTGATTTATTATATAGAAAAATCAGGTTTTAGAGGGGAGGAAATAAAATAATTTTCATCTCGTATCTAAATTGATTTAGTGAATTCAGTTCATCAGGGATGTATTTCAAGCCCATTATTTTCCGCAATTTTTATAAACTATTTTTGTCAACTGAAACCTTGATAAAAGATTTCAGTCAGCGCTGATGATTCAGTTTTATTATACTCTTAGCTCCATTACTATTATGATCTAATTACTCAAATTGAAACTGTTTTAATAGAAATTTAAACCTGGTTTAATGAAAATGATTTTTCTTTAAATCTTGACAAAACTAAGTCCATTTATTACAGTTTAAGACAATGTGAGTTAAATTTTGATTAAAAATGTTACTTGTAGAACTAAAGACTGTCATCGTCATATTTTTCAATCAGTTGGAAGTTACAAATACCTTGGATTTTATATTCAAACCTGAAATGGAAAACCCATATCTTTTATTTGGGGGAAAAATTACGTTTTATTTTATTCAACCTCTACCACATCAAAAGTAAAATAGGTTTACACTTTTTAAAACTTTTATTCTGGGTTTATTCCTTAATTTAATATGGGTGCCTATATTTGAGGTATTGAATATATACCCAATACTATAATTTCCATTCAAAATTAAGTATTCTTAATCAACAGTCTTCTCCTTATAATGTTAGGTAATTTATAGCCTCTTTGTCATAATGCTATTTTCCGTATTATACTTTACCGTACACCAATAATTATGTTGATAAAACTCAAACTATTTTGTCAACATTCATTTTAAGTTTATGATTGCTTTAAAAAAGTAGTTAAAAATTCCTGTTATTAGTTCAATAAAACCAACATGTAAGAATACTAAACTTTCATGAAGATATTAGATATTAGTACTGTACTTGGAAAAGGAAAGTTTCGATAACGGACATGTTAGAAAAATATGAAGTAGAAAATTAGTAATCGGGTTAAATAACACTATAACTGTAAAAACACCAATTATCGAACCTGTGGGTAAGACATCAAAGGTGGTTTTGTAAACATGTTTGAGGGAGTAGCGGAAGTGAACAGGAAATATCCCCGTATCACCAGAAAATATACTTTTGCAGCCCCAACTGCGCTTATAGTACAAATAAACGCAACAACGAACTTTGAAGAACTGAATTTTCTCAAAAGTGTAATATTTATTGATTGAGCACAGTAAACAGAATGTCCTCAGTGTCATAAGGACTATTTTCAGGAAATGAAACTCTTTTAGGGCGCAAATGTAAAAAAGGCTACTGATTTATAAAAATTTGTTTTAATCCTCATTTTTTGGTCATATTCTTTGTAGAAACAAATGAATTCTGACTCAAATAGGGTGATGTTTGAAAGTATTTTTTAAGTGTAAAATTTTAATTAATATATTGTCCGTTTTAAGATTATTAATGTAGACTTAATTATACATAGTATTTGCTAACGTAGTGAAAAACTATATTTACCAATAAAACAAATAAAACTGAATCTTTTTTTTTTATTATCCCTAGTGCATAAGCACAAATACATAGACAAAAGAAAAAGCAAAAGTACAAGAATTTAGATTATGCCAAATAAGTCGAAAACATTAAGGAAGTCCAATATTTAAACTGAATCTTTAAAACATGTAATGGGCAATTCCTGCATTTTTAAAATAAGTATTTTTATTTGATTGAGGTATTCAAAACAGAATTTTTAATATCTAAATATTAATTGTTTAATTACAATGATTGTTAACAATCATATTGTAATTAAATAAAATTAAAATAAAAAAAAATAAATTCAAATAAATAAATAATAATTCAAATAAAATTTCATTTGAATTTCAAACTTTGACTTTTAAAAAGAGAGGTAAAATAGTATGTGACGTTATTCTATCCGATTAAAATGGTCATAAGATTGAAGGTAGATTTTAACATTACAATATCGAACTAAATTTTACATTCACCGAATTGGAATAAAGGGAGCACTTGGATGCCCTCACTGTGTTCCTTTTGGGAGATAATGAAAGTACAGTAATTGACCATTGTGAACCAATCTGATCTAATTTAAAAATTATTTTAATGGGCATTAAAGGCTAAGCTATAATCTCACAAAATTTATGTTCTTATAACCAAAATAATCATACAATTTTTGGTATTTTTTACAGCGCATCCAGACAATAGAAATGCCTAACGAAAATTCGCGTAACATTTATTACCTGATACATTTATAATTTTCTTTACGGTAGATATTGGCTAATATTTATAATGAATTTCGATTTGTCTAATAATTTATAATCATATTCGATCACATGAGTATTTCATTTAAAACGACGCATATGAAATTTATTTAAATTTTTCTTTAGTAAAAAATCTTACTTGTTATCATTATGCGGTGAAACTCATAATCGTTTACCGATTGCTAACTTTTTACTTTACTAATTTTAAAACCATACTTTAAGCTCACGAGGAAAGATATTTTTTGTTGAGAAAGAATCTTCTTATTTAAAATTTAAATGAAGAAACCGTGTAAAGAGGATGTTTCTACCCTTCTCTAATTGAAAAAAAACTTTATATGAATGCTGAATTAATTAAAATCCTTATTATATAATACTTACATCCATACTATAGGCTAATTACTAAAAAATTTCATTTACGTAACAAAAAATTAAACTAAACATTCCTTTAAAACTTCCTGTCATTACACAGAGAATTTTTTAAAAGTTCATAATTATGTCCAGTATCATGTCCAGTATATTTTCATGAAATCAAAGAATACGAATGTATGGAGATGGAGAGTAACTAGTAGAGAGAAGTAAACCGCTCGTGGAAGTGTGTAACCAAATGCCCGGATGTGCTAATCGCTCGGAACGCAAACGATAAATCACAGCTATCGATAACTGACAGCTTCTCTGCCGAAGAAGGGGGAAGGCATTTGGACCCAAAGCCTTTGGGCCGATCTTGGGGTAGATGGGGTTTTGAGGCATGGCGCCTAAAGGGTTAAAAGTGACTCCCAACATTTCGCCGGCATCTTCGGCTGGCATTTTCAAGACCACGGCATAATAACCCGGAACCTTCATTTTATTTATATTATTAGTTTTTATTTTCCATGGATTTTCATTGATGCATTTTTAAATCCAATGTAAAATATTGGGTTGTCCCATAAGTTCTGTTACTTTTTACAAAGTTTCGTGTTTGAAAATTTTTTTATGAAAAACTGGTAATAGGTTGAGATTTCAAACAAAAGGGATTTTGATATATGTATATTTATGAACATTATGTGGGATTTTGGTAGTTCTCGTGATATTATTTCTTTTCAAAATGGTGGTTTGAAAAAAAGACCACAAACGACGATTTTCGCGTAATTTTTTTCTTTTGTTTAAAAAACTAGGAAGAACGCATAATTCAGGGCTAAAAAAAGTTTTACTATATATTTGAAATGTTTATTTTAAGATGTCATAGTTTCAAGATAATTCGATAAGTTTAACTTAGGAAATTTCGGTCCCAAACATAACATCTATTGCAAAAAACTTACCTCAATAATGCTATCATTTCAAAGAAATTTTTACGAAAAAAAAGCATCAAAATCAATAAAAAAGCTTAGGAAAGACCCAAGTACTCAAAATATGCAGTATATTAAATTATATCTGAACTTAAGTTCAGAAAATAGTGCGCACAATGCAAGCGCGCAACGTTTTAGCCTATCCCAATTAACCAGCCGCTGAACTTACGCTCAGTGAAGAAAGCAATTTTCTTTGCTTCATAGGAAAACATTACAATAAAAACAACTCCTTGGCAATTAGAAATAAATCAATTGAATGATATTATGAAAAGATACTTTCAATGCATTAATGGCATCAATTTAATGCATTAGCAAGCATTATGGTTCAAAAAACACCTGCCTTTAATTACTTCATACCAACTGCTTAGAAAAACAATAGGCGTGCTTTAAAAAACACGTGAAATTGCCAATATATGAAGTTTTAAAACCAAAATTTCCAACCTTTAACTTATCGAATCATATTGAAACTATGACATCGTAATCTAAACATTTCAAATATACAGTAAAACTTTTTTTAGCCATGAATTATGAGTTCTTCCTAGTTTTTTACACAAAAGAAAAAAATTACGCGAAAATTGTCGTTTTTGGTCCTTTTTTCAAACCGCCATTTTGAAAATAAATAATATCCCGAGAACTACCAAAATCACACATTATGTTCATAAATATACATATATCAAAATCCCTTTTGTTTGAAATCTCCACCCATTACCAGTTTTCCATAAAAAATTTTCAAAGACAAAACTTCGTAAAAAGTAACAGAACTTATGGGACAACCCAATATATTTAATTTGATGAAAGCACCTGTTTGTAGTGTTATTATAGGTTCAGTTATTTTCCAACCTCTTAGATAAAAAAGTAGTTAAAATTATCTTTAAATTCAGGAAAATGTGTTTGTCAAAATACTTTTGAGTGCAACTGTACATACAAGAGAAACCTAAAATGTTTTAAAATGTCAAAAATAAAACTGTAAAAAGAAAAAAAGTTAGTTGGAGCATTTTATTCCTCTTCACAAATATCATACAAATTATATTCACAATTAATTTCTGTATAAGAATTTTGAAAATTCATAAATATGGAGTTTATTGTAATACTTGTTTCCGTGCTCATATTGTACACCGGTTTTGCAGCATAATTAATTAAAAACTGCAAAGAAAAGGAGTATCTAAGTACACACTATTTGTCTGAAAGGGACGAGAAATTGAGCTACTGATGAAAAAGGAGTACCGAAAAGAATTCATTTTCATAAATTTACTATCAGCAAACATTTTCATTTAACATCAAACTGCACAGAACATCAAAATAATTCTACAAAAATTTAATACAACAAAAACATCAAATATTTCTGAGATCTATGCTTATTGATTATAACAGGGCAACTTCATTTTTGATTAATAATAAAAACTAATAGATTTCTCTATCCCTTTAAACCTTAGTTAATAAAAACTGCAATTCTTGTTTTACAATACAAGTCATGAATTTTGGAAATAAAGCTGCAGTTGTACTAAAAAAAGAAAAGTCTGTACACTTGAATAGTACTACATGGAAGAAAAGAACCCATGCATTAAAAAAAGTCAGTTTTTAAGTCTTTATTTACATTACATGACCACAACATGCATTACACAACTCTATGTGACTTAGCAATGGAGGGAGCGTTTAATACGATGAAAGTTTCATCCATATTTCCAAGCTTGGCTCTGGAGAATCATACAAAAAGAAATGACGAGTTCAAGGTAACTGTTTCTTCCCCCACGGCTAGAAAGTTGGTTTCTCCTAAATACTAAGTGCTCTTTTTGCCAGGACAGACTATGAGAGGGAGTTAGTGCCCTCGCTTCAAAGATTTCAGAAGTGTTGCAAAAAAAGCAACCAAATACAGCTAAACTTGTCCGTGGGCCTGGCACATTTAACTGATACTCAAAACTCTAGCTATCAGGAAATTTCAAAAGGAAACTTTTGGCAGTTTTCTTATTATTAAAAAGTTGGATTTAAAACGAAGCCTTGGCTATACCATCACAACTTGTCAAAGCCTTTGGTCTATGTGATGATTAACCACTGGTGGATTAATTCAAGCATAACTTCTCGTAGCTTCCTAGTAAGTGAAGCACATGAATGCATGACCACTTGATGGAACAATTTGTCGGTAACAAAAAAACTGAAACCAAATCACTCAAAAAATTTGAAAATTAGCAAGGGAGAACCTAGCTAGACTGATTCTACCACATTCAAATAAAATTATATATAAAGGTTTAATGATTGAAATTGAAACTGAATTGAATTGGGGGACTAGGACAAAATAAACAAAAATGTTTTCTAAAGTATTCCTCAATTTGTTTTTAAAGATTGAAGAGTGAGACAAAGGAGCACGTCTTTGATAAGAAAATGAGGTAGAGAATGAACGTGACAAAAAGCTAATGATTTTCTTAATAAATGGCCCTTTAGTTGTTTAAATGTAGTCAACAAACTAGCAACAGCAACTACAAAGCACTGAGTAGTGATGATGATGCATTTTCTGGTAAGAATAAATATTTGAACATGATGAACTACCCCTTTTTTGGTGTCAAAATACAGTGAATTTATGAATAACTTCCAACAGCAACCAAAAAATATTTTGTCAGCTCCTTTCACCTCACACAGTAGGTCTTGATTAAGGTGGATTTCTATTTAAATACAATGTACAACTTAGCTGCGAGTAACTCAACTCAAAACTAAAGTTCAGAAACCAAGGGCCGTGAACATCTTACAACCGCCCGCCGTTCATAGCTGCTCACACATTTTCAAAATGCACCACTAAAGTTTCCTTTTTATTTCAAAAAATCAAAGGGAAAACATTTAAATAGCCTAAACACCTGAATCTCACAAAAAAATTTTAAACTTCCTTGCAACGAGTGAAATGATCTGTCGTCATTTTTACTTCCAAGCAGTATATATAGATAATTTGTATTTCCAACGGCATGGTATACATAGAGTTCAAGCAGCTTCAAGCACCTTTTGCCAGAAGAACCTTAAACATTAAGGGGAAGCCACGATCCTTCCCTTGTCTTCCTCCTATAAGCAGATTTTTTTTGTAAATCGAAATGTCACCCATGGTAACGAATAGAATTTGTTCCTTGGGTTGGGCCACCATTTTTGTTTATACTTATACATTTTAATATCTGAGGTCACAGGGTGACCACAATCACATAACTGTCAATTTACATATGTGGGTAGAGAGCCCGACTCTACAAAAGAAAAATGTGTTCCAAGAGCCACTACGGGGAGTGATGGGGGACTGAGTTGAGCTTTGCTTTGTGATTCAGCTCCAACTGAGACAGCTTCTTCCACAACTCATCACGCTCTTTTTCCTTTTTCTTTTCTCTGGGGAAAAAAGTAAGATAATAAGTATCTCATTTTCCTATGGAACATCGATATAGATATAACAGGGTTCACGACAAATTGAGGCGCTTGCTGGAACAATGAAATTTATATTGTTGTTGCAAAAGCCTAAAATTTTTAAACAGTATTTTCTTACTTTTCTACTTAAAATTTGAAGTAAATTCCAGACTAGGGTAATTTTTTGTTAACTTCTAGTTCCTCTCTAATTTAAAACTGAATACAAATATCTCATTATTTTGCCATCTATTTTTAAAAAATAACAGTCACCGCCTCTGTTTAACAAAATTTTCACTTTGAGATCATTACAAGTCTTCAAGAATTTCCTCCATTTCAAGTTTATCGTAGACAGTGGTAACTGTCTTTAGAACTAGTATTCAATGGTTTTATACTAAATGTTAACAGAGATGCTTATCAACTAATTTAAGTTTTGAGTAAATTCTGATATTTTTAAGGAACATAACAAAGGCATGCTTGTAATTCATCCGTTTCTTTAAATAATTGCTTTATAGGCAAACTCTAGAGTTAACTTAGGGGGCTGAAACTTCACACACTATTTTTTGGGACCAAAAGGAATAGGAAAAGCCCTGGTGAGCGAGTTTTTTTGTAAAAAAGTTATTTTTTTCCCGAGACACCCTAGTGATTGCTATATGAGAAAGTGAAAAATAGCCAAAAATGAAAAGATTTTATCTCTAGAAACTTATTCATAAAGATTTACTAAACATTTCTTAAACAAAAACCACTTTTATTCATTTTTACTGAAGACGTGCGTTAGATCCCAATTTCCACTTGACATTCAAACATGTGGATTATTTCTGTTTAAGCAATAAATATTTCTATCCGAGAGCAAGCAAAATCTAAAGCAATACTCCATAGTAAAACCATCAACACATCCATTTTTCCATCAAAAACTAATAAAAAAAGTTTTTGAGGCTGGTAGAACAGTTACATAAGTTAATATTAGCTAAGAGTTTGAAAGAAAGTGCTCTAAATTCGCATTACTCATGTTCTCAATGCATCATAAATAAATCTCGTTATTTCTCCGAAACAAATTATCAAAAATACAAAATAATTTATGGGCATGAAGGTCAAGATGTTCACTTTCGAATAAAGTCTAAGTAGCATACATACAGCATCATCTAACGAGAATTAAAAATATTAATTTGAAGATTTACACCACATATCATATTTGTGCCACCCATCCCCTGGGCCTCTTTAAGTGGTGGCGCACCGGTGCGACACCTGGCCCGTAGGAGCATCTCGCTGCCTGCACAAATATACGCCACCCGTCCCGAAAGGGTTAATAAATTTGCAGAAAATATTTGAAGAAATTTTTGTGCAGAGTTTTTTGTTTAACTCTGATCCCAATCATTGTGTTTAAGATACCAAATAAAAAATAATAAAAAAAGACTGTTCTTACTTTTGTCTTTCAGATTTATATGATGCTGTAAGGTCATCAAACAACTTGGAGTTCATCTCCATAAAAGTTTTGAGAACATTGTAAACCAAAGCGATAATTGTCTGATTCCAGTGTTCTTTAGATATCCGATACAAGGCTGGGAACATTATAGGCATTATGACTTGATTATTTTCTTCTATGAGGCTCAGTATATATTCATTGTTCCAAAAATATAGAGCTCTTTCAGCCACCTGAAATATCAAAGGACTTAATATTAGAGAGCCACATTAAAACTACCTACAAGCATGGGTGCAAAAAATGTCCCAAGGCCCAATACTTCCCCCAGAACAAAATTAACTTTGTTCAAAACTTGCCCCCAAAATGTCTGCATATTTTCAGTCCACTTTATGTTACTACAAAAGTACAAAGATTTTTTACGTACAGTTTTCTTAATCACCGAACTTATGTGATGTTTAATAATTACATAATAATCCTTAAGTTTTAATCTTTGTGAACTTTTCACCTCATACACATGTCACCTTAGTCAAAAATATCTTAAAATATGAATTATACACTAAAATTTTAGCTACAATTAACTTTCTAAGTCAAACACAAGTGATTTAACAATAACACAATTTTTAGGGAGAATCACCAATCCTGCCACAGAAGTGTTGTTTTTCCTGCTTATCAATCACACAAGGAAAAGCCAACTTTCAGGTGTTCACCTGTTCACCTTTCAGGTGTTATAAGAAATCTTGTTTTTCTCGTCTTCGATCCGTAGTTTTTTGCTATCATGCGTAATTCCCACCTTATTTCGGTGGAATTGTAACAGTATATGAATCGTCAATTAGAAGAAGGGAATAAGTCCAATTAACAAGTTTTGAGAAAATCGAGAGAAAAAAACTGTTAAGTAATGGAATTTTCATTGTATAACCACCAAATTTTTACTGGAAATTTAGAACCCTATTTAAAAAACAGCAATCACCAAAAAAAAGATCAGTAAAACATATTTTACAGTTAAAAAATGATGGACATTCCCTTCTTGCACCTTATGAAATTTTTCTGAAGAAAAATTTTTAAAAATCCCTTAAATTGACATTTAAATTATATTTCTTCTTAGTTCACACCACAAAAAGGAGAAATAAGAAGAATAAGACAAATAAAACTAAAAATTATAATGAAACTGAGTCATTAAAACAGTATCAATGGAGTAAGTGAATATGAATGGAGTCAAACATTCCTTGCATATAAAAAAAGCTTGAAAATACTTTAAATTAAGAGAAAATTTTAATTTGTGGTTTAGTTTACAGTATAAATAATAGGAAAAGAAAGAAAAATTAACTTTAATTTCAACTTAAATTAACCCGTAACACGGGAGGTGAAAAATTGGAACATACAAGGGAACGTGGGATCTCAGAGACTCCGTAACTTTCTATATTTTTTAAAAATCGTCTAATTAAGATACGATTCTGATATTTCAGTACATTGTTATTTGAACATTTATCTCGATAGAAAAATATTTTCTTTAACTTTATGATGAAATAAAAATTTTTTCCAGACAATTTTCCAATAGACTGAAAATTATCGATGTTATCGAATTATCGTTGCGGAGTCTGGGAGACCCCACATCCTCTGCTACGGGTTAAAAAATGCAATGAAAGGACATCAATTTCGCAAATTCAAAGGGCTATATCTGCTGATAGGGGGTAGATACTTTTACCCTCTTTTCACTCATGTGTAGAACAAAGCTTGGAGATTTTTTAAGCACAAAAAGTCAATTGTAATTTTTTGGACCTATTCCCTTCTTCTAACTGACGATTCATATTGCCTTCAGCCTAAATATTTGTTACTTGAATATATGTGTGTATAGGGATGGTGGGGCGCAGCCTTATGGAGGATTTACACAACTGCTGTAAAAGAGACATCAGCGACATTTTCGGCATATTTTAGTACCCGCTACTCACAAAAGATGGCGCTCGTCAATTGGTTTATTGGAATAACAATTGACGAGCGCCATCTTTTGTGAGTAGCGGGTACTAAAATATGCCGAAAATGTCGCTGATGTCTCTTTTACAGCAGTTGTGTAAATCCTCCATTACCGTTAAAGAGCTGGGACCTAATGTAGTGCGAGCACGTTTCAAAAGGCCGTTTTTAGAAGGCCCGTGTGACGAAACAAAACATAATAAAATGAAAAAATCTATTACATTAGGTAAGGAAGTATCCCTACTACTTACACCTTGAATTCGATAGAATTTGAACCACTTTCTAACCGTGGAGTGAGTTTCAAAAGTGCAATATGAATCTTTTAGTCAAAGAATGGAGTTCCCTTAATGGTATTTAGAAAAATGATGATTGGGGAAGGAATTTTCAACGATCGTAACATTGATAATTGAAACTGTTTGATCATTGAAAATTCCTTCCCCGAACATCATTTTTCTAAATACCATTAAGGGAACTCCATTGTTTGACTAAGAGATTAATATTGCACATTTTAAAACTCATCCCACGGTTTAGCAAGTGGTCCAATTTCTATCACATTGAGGATTTAAGTAGAATGGATACTCCTGTACCTCATGCAATAATGTTTTTAATTTTATTATGTTTGTTTCGTCACACGGGCCTTTTAAAAACGGCTTTTCGAAACGCGCTTGCACTACATTAGGTCCCAGCTCTTTAACGGTAAGGCTGCGCCCCACCATCCCTATTTGAAATATGCTTGTCTAGGGTCCCTCTACCTTCCCCCAAAATATTGATGATTATTTCTGAATGACCCTGTATATATAGGATTTTTCAAAAAAAATATATAGGACAAAAATAAACATTTAATAGTTTGGTAACAGGACTAATAACACTTTTCAATCAGTTTTAAGTGTTTGATATTTAGGCTTAGAACCAAATTTAATAATACTTAGCTACAAAAATTGGCAAGAATAAGAGTCAAACTATATTGCAACTAAATATTTTCATGAATTTTCAAACAAAAGAACTGTTATAAGAAAACCAAGGTATTTTTAATTTTAAAAAATACTCTTAGTACCAACTGAAGTTAATTTAATCGATAACGCAAAAAGTAATAATAGCAAATAGAAAGCAATTAAAGTGGTAGATCTTTTAATAGGCTTGCTACAAATAAGCTTTCTACAAATACTATACTAAACTACTATAGGCTTTCTTACAAATAGAAAGTAATTTAATAAGGTAGATCTTTTACTAGGCTTGCTAAAACTGCCTGTATTTCCAACTCCTGTGAACACTCCTACCAAAATTAATTTTAAAGTCAAGAATATCGACATCAAAAATGAAAATTGTGATCGTGAGCCAATAAAGTTAGTTTTTTCTGCCATCATCGAATCTGAAAAACTAACTCTATAGGTAAAAGCCCAAAGAATAATTGAAAACTCATTAACACTTTCAGAAGAATCCCAGACCGTGATACGATTTGATTTGACCGTGATACGTGATTTTGGGACTTCTGCATGATCAGTAAACATCCTGTAATAATTATAAATCCATCTATAAAATTAAAAATTTTAGGCTTGAATACTTGAACTCAAAAGTAGGGTTGTTTGATGGAATATAGGATTTATAGGAAATATAGGACGACTTCTACCCCTGTTTAGATACTACTTTTAAATTGCAAACCAAATTTGAAGCTCTTAGGAATCAAAGAGTACTAGAACAGAGGGTCCGTCGCCATAGGCGCTAATGGAAATCGAAAAGTTGGATGGATGTGGGGCTATTTTGGCGCTGCGATCGCATCTACGTCACGAGAGGCGGGAGAAAAAGCCTGATTGGTTGAGAAAAACTTTTTCCTTCTCCTTCGAAAATAGAAGATTGAGTGATAGCCAATCACAGCTTTGGTCACCAAAATGTACTGCCGATCCTCGTGGCCCCCTCATATCCATCCAACTTTTGAATATATCGTTTTGGACCCTGTTAGGATTTTTCTGTGTTAGGAATCACCTATGGTTTGAAAACCATTATTGCACCGTGTGTGTAATAGTTTTGCTAGCACAGCATGGGGGATCTGGGAGTTCTACCCCAGAAATTTTTTGGATTTTTAGCACGAAAAAAGTGAATTTAATCTTTTTCTTATAGTTTCCCACTGCTCCATGATCATCGACGCGTTACCGCCCAAAACAGACCCACCCCTCTACTGCCTTAATTCTATCTTAAAAAGTTGAGTGTCAATTTCCACTGTGAATTATAGAACTTCCCATGCCCACTTATAAAAAACCCTAGCTCGTTATTGGTGTATCTTCGACCCCCCATTCCCAGGTGATTCTGTGTCTAGGTGTGCCCTACCCCTCCTTGAAGTTATGAAACACTTTACCCTGTATAGACAAATACCTTGAGGTACAACATTTTTAAAGGGACCTTTGATAATTAAGTAATATTACTTGCAAGATACTTGGAATTTTTACAAATGTAGTGTTTTTATTACTTTACATAGTGTTTGAAGAGCCTTTCAATGATTTAGAATAGCAATTTCAGATTGGTGATAAAAAACCCTAAGTGTTTATATTTGATACAGAAATAATAAGTTTTTCAACCAAGTAAAAAGTCTACATGAAGTTCTGAAAAGTTTAGAGCTCTTGTATATAACTGTCAGAAGAATGTCAAGGAGTTAAAGAAGTGCTTTGGAAAATCCACATTTAATAAAGGTTAATAATGAGAGGAAACACAATTACCTGAAAATGAGGACTGGATACACATCGAGATATCTGTCTAAATAATTGTTCTTGAATCTTTACAAATTGAGTAAGTTCTATCACATCTAATATTTCTTCAATTTCTCCCAAAAACATCACCTGAAAATAAAATTAATTATAAGTCAAATACATAAGATACAACTACAACACTACATAAACTTTCTTGTTGTGAACTTTATGATTCAATTAAAAATCCTTACAGGTAAAGAGCATTGTCTAATGTAAAATACAATAAAAAATAAAGTCTAATTATCAAAAACTACTTAAAATATATAAATCAACTTAAAACTGCCCCAAAAATGGTTGACTATAAAACGTTGATTGAATAAGGAAAAAAAATACTTACCTCTTTTTGACTACAGGTTTTAGGCCATATTTTCAATAGACCTCTAATAACCTAAGTGGAAATAAAAAGTATTTAACAAAATGATAATACAAACGGAGCTTGAACCTGCAAATGAATATTTCATCATACTTCACTAACACTAAATAAAAAAGCCAGCCAACACCCACCCCACCACACACCGATTTCTGAAAGCAGGGAACCTGAGTGAGTGTTGCAAATCTTTTGTATAATAAACCATTAAGTCCGAAAAATGCAAACATTTCGGAAAAAAAATTAAGAGGAATCTCCAGCAACTATTCTGAACTTCATGCTGCACTGTGAAATGGAAAAATAGGGTACTCCGATACTTTACAATCTTATTCCTTTTTTCCTTGAATTTAAGCTCCATAAATGACAATTAAATAATATTACATAACCAGTTAAAACCAAACAGAAGTAAATAGCAAACCCATAATGTCAATTGCACAATACAAAAACAAAGCAAAGGGAAAAGATATTAACCAACTTGGAAGAGAGAAATTAAAAATATCTTTAAAAAAATCATCTTTCCGTTTTACTAAACTTTATCCTATTTCTCATCTACTTCCAGTTTTTAGGAAATTGACCAATATGAAAATTGAATAACGGAGATTACGTCCATTATACTAGCACCCTTTAAATCTGTATCAACCACAATGCAATCAGTTTGCAAGACTCAACTGCCAACAGAGCAAACTTAAAAACCCCTTAATTTAATCAGAAATCTAAGAGGCAAATTATCAAGGAAAATCTCATATTTAGCTAATACTATCACATACCAATAAATGCACCAAATTACCAAAAAGGTTTATCAATGAATAAGCTCATAACAGTGTTTGGATATACTATACATTATGTTAGAACTTTTAATTAAAAACTTTTGACAGAATTTTCAAAAGATTTTGAGAACCAATAAAATGAAGTATCTAGATAAAAACTGCCTAAATTTTCTTACCTGCTCTGTAAGGGTGGCATCTTTCTCGAGGAATTGGACCACGCAGTAGGCCAGCTAAAAAAAATGGAGCTTTTAAAATTAAAGTAGATTAAATGAATAACACTGGGGAACAATTTTTAACATAATTTCTGTTGAGTTAAATTTTTTTTGCCGTTTTAGAGTTCAATGGGCACACTGATCACAAAATTGTTTTTAGTTTTCTTTTACGTTGTCAACTCTTTATGATACAGGTGGTACCCCCAAAATGTGCATAAAAAGCAAAGTAAATGCCTTTGAATTTGATTTTCAGGGTCAAAAATCATTACTAAAGTCTTTAAATTACACCCAAGAGGACAAGAATAGTTAAAGTTTCTGAAATATGAAAACTTGTGGTGAATGAATAGGTTTAAGGGGTTATTACCCCCCTAAAAACGCAAAAAATGATATAGCTTTTTTACGCTATTTTTATACTTATTTTTTACGCAATTCTTTTTCAAAAGGTCCTAACCCATCCCCAAGGACCCAAATTTAATGAAAATAGGCAGCAATGATTTTTACTAAAAGCGGTTGAGGCGTTAGCGCCCCCGAAGGGTTCGGGGAAGACTCTGGCGCTTGAGGGCGCTAATACCTCGACCGCTTTTAGTAAAAATCATTGCTGCCTATTTTCATTAAATTTGGGTCCTAGGGGAAGGTTAAAGACGTTTCAAAGAGGAATTGCGTAAAAAATAAGAAAAAAACCCCCCTAAAATGAAAAAAAAAACGTTAAAATGATATAGGTTATTTTACGCTATTTTTTCTCTCATTTTTTTACGTAATTCCTCTTTAAAAGGTCTTAACCCATCCTCAAAGACCCAAATTTAATGAAAATAGGCTGCAATGATTTTTACTAATAGCGGTTGAGGTGTTAGCGTCCCCGAAGCGCCAGAGTCTTCCCCGAACCCTTCGCGGGTGCTTCGGGGGCGCTAACGCCTCAACCGCTTTTAGTAAAAATCATTGCAGCCTATTTTCATTAAATTTGGGTCTTTGAGGATGGGTTACGACCTTTTAAAGAGGAATTACGTAAAAAAAATGAGAAAAAATAGCGTAAAATAACCTGTCATTTTCAGCGATTTTTTGTGTTTTTAGGGGGTAATAACCCCTTAAACCAATCCATTTACCACAAATTTTCCTATTTTAGAAACTTCAACTATTCTTCTCCTCTCGGGTGTAATTTAAAGACTTAAGTAATGGTTTTTGACCCTGATAATCGAATTCAAAGTAATTTATTTTGCTTTTTATGCACATTTTGGGGGTACCCTGTATCTTTAAAAGTTGACGTGACAGACAAAAACTACAGTTACTTTTGGATTCAGGGGATTAAAGTGATTAAAAACGAGTCACAGTTCTGAGACAACAAAATTGCTGTCCCCCAGTGTAATTAAGAAAATTCGATGGAAGGAGAAGGTCAGTGGTTCTCAAGGGGGTACTATCGCCCACTGGGGAGCGATAAGAGGATGCTGGGGGTAAATCTATATTGAGCAGTAGGGGGCGATGAGCTTTGAGCATATTTTAACATTCGAACTTCGTGATGGATCCAGAAGAGAGACAATAAGAAGCGATTAAATTCACTTTTGTCGTACTATAAATTTAAAAAATTTCTGCAGGAGAACCCCCAGCCCCTAGATATTTAGTGGATCCAGAAGCCCATACAAGAAAAAAGAATATATGCTAGAAAAAGACAAAATACAAAAAGTGCAATTTTACACAAAACCTTCTTGATTTTTACCCTTTGAAATGAGACATGTACCTTTAATAGAATCAAACGTAAAATTATCGGGTCATATTCAAAGCAGGGTATCTGCCAAAATGAAAATTTTCAAATCCATAACCATGGTTCCCACTTTTTTAAAACATTGAAAATCAAGGACTTTCAAGGACCTCAACAAAATTTTTCAAGGACCTTTTTCACAGACATTTAAAAATTTTTTTGTATTTCAAGACAAGTCATTTTTCCCACATAAAATCGGAAAGAGAGGTGAAGACGCTCTTCACTGTCAGTTTGTAAAACTAGCCGCAAGTTATGTTCATAAGAGTAGTTTTAAAGAAAATTTCTAAAAAAAAAAAAAAAACCAAAGAAAGATGAGAAAAAATAAAGTTTGATTAGTGGCCGAGTGAAAATTCAAGGACCTAAGTCATTTTTCCAGGAGCTAGAACGTTTTTCAAGGACTTTCAAGTACCTAAATTAAGCCTAAAAAACAAGGACTTTCAAGGACCGTGGGAACCCTGATAACTTTCCCCGAGTCTGTGGCAATTCCTTTTGCACAAATTATAAGTATTTAAATTAAGTAATTTTGAATTTGAATAGTACTTGATGCATGTTTTTCAACAGAGTACAGAAAATTTGAGACGAAGACAGTTTTTTACTTGTTTCAGTAATTTGTTATTTTTCATAACCAATATTTTGTTTTTAAAATTCATGACTTTGCATGAAATTATTAATTCATGATTTTCTCCGACTATCCTGTCAATAGCTCAACCCTATCAATGGTGTTGGCCCGGAAGAACTCTATTTAGGTAATTTTTTTTAGTGAAAGCCATTACAAAATTAAATAATTACTTCAATTCATGAATTTCCCTTACTTTTCAGGGACACAGAAACCCTGTTCATTACATAAATTTTATAAAGCAAGAAAAATTTTCAAATCAAAATACAAGATTTCAAAACACATAGAATGAATATACAACCTGTGCATGGTAAAGTCCTAAAGATTTGGGAGTATGAAGTGGAATGAGGACTTTGACCAGAAATTGTTTGTGTTCAGCTTTTAATGGAAGTGCAAAACCATTGATTATGCTGAAAAAAACATTCTTTAGTTTTGAACTAAGTAAAAACAAATTTTCCAATGTTATTAATTTACACTGCAGCATAAAATTCAAACTAACCATAAAAGTGTTAAATATAGTTCTTATATTGCAATAATTAAAATTAAGATGATATTATGTGATAAAACATGTTTAAGTAAAAATGGCATTATATATTTTGTAAGCAGAAACTTATCTCATCCAGGAAAATTTCCTGTTTATACTAGCTGTTTTTACTAGTGATGGGCAGAATTGATTATTTTAGGTATCGAATACTTTGGTATCGAATACTTATAGGTATCGAATACTTTGGTATCGAATACTTATAGGTATCGAGTACTTTTAGGTATCGAGTACTTTTTTTCAATGTCGGGAAATGAACCTGAAGGGACAATTTTTTTAGGGCCTATCCATAATCAGACTAATATTCAAAAAACTGAAAGCGATCCATCAAAAAGACCCGTAGCTACGGGCCTGGAGGTGGATAGAGGCGAAGGATTTGGCGGGGGAAAAACCTAGCCGCGTCAAATTTCTCTCGCGGATGATAACGACTTGGGTTTGAGCGTTGCAAAATGAAAACGGAATTAGGCTGCGTTTGATCTACAGTAGGTATTATAAAGATTACTTCATTGAAAAATTTAAAACGAAATATGTCAATAAAGTATCGATACTTTTGTGGGTATCGAATACACTCGATACCTATAGGTATCGAGTACTTAAGTATTTGGTATCGATACCTGCCCATCACTAGTTTTTACATCTAAGGAAAAAAACCTTTCAGATTTCGCTTTTAAGAGATAATGTAATACTGCTCTCTCCTATCTTAAAGAGCAAATAAAGAGGTCTTTAATGAAAAAATTTAAGAGATAAACTGATGTAACTACACAAATTTAGAGAAATGTAATAGTCCACTGAAAATAGAGTTGAACCTCAGACAAATTGCAATAAAAGGTTTCTCAACGGTTTTCACTTAGGAATGACCTCAATAATAACATACTAAAAATCGGCCAAAATCGGCCGGGGGGAAGTTTAATTTTTTTCAAATTTTTAAAAAATGGCCGAAATTTTTTTTAAAAAAACTCAAAACAATAATATAGACATGTGATACATGTTTATAGGTTATTTTTGAGTTTTAAAACCGAATATTGCCTTTAGTTTTGAAAAAAAATTGAAATTTCAATTTTTAAAATTAATTTGAAAAATGAACTATATGAAAAAATTAAAACCCCCCTAAAAACCTAACCAAATTATCAAAAGAGATAAATCAAACGGTTTTCATTTAGAAATGACCTTAATATTAACATACTAAAATTTAAAAATTTTACGAGTTAAAGAAGTTAAATTTTTTTTCAAATTTCCATTTTTTTTTTGCGAAAAATGCTTTTTTTTTCAAATTCGTGCCAAAAACTTTTGAGGCTTTTGAAAAGGTCATTTTTCGGTGGATATTGTCCACAGATAGTTATATAATGGAAAACCGGTGGAATTGACCTTCAATGAATTAGTTAATTATTTTAAATTCTGATGTAAATATGCCAAAGTATTACCTTTTTTCACTTTTTACTACATTTTACCAATTTCAAAATTTTAAATAAAATAATTAACTAATTCATTGAGGGTCAATTCAACCGGTTTTCCATTATATAACTATCTGTGGACAATATCCACCGAAAAATGACCTTTTCAAAAGCCTTAAAAGTTTGGGGCACGAATTTGAAAAAAAAATGCATTTTTCGCAAAAAAAAGTTGAAATTTCAAAAAAAAATTGAACTTCTTTAACTCGTAAATTTTTTTACTTTTAGTATGTTAATATTTAGGTCATTTCTAAATGAAAACCGTTTGATTTATCTCTTTTGATGATTTGGTTAGGTTCTTAGGGGGATTTTAATTTTTTCATATAGTTCATTTTTCAAATTAATTTTAAAAATTGAAATTTCAATTTTTTTCAAAACTAAAGGCAATATTTGGTTTTAAAACTCAAAAATAACCTATAAACATGTATCACATGTCTTTATTATTGTTTTGGGTTTTTTTTTAAATTTTTTCGGCCATTTTTTAAAAATTTAAAAAAAATTAAACTTCCCCCCGGCCGATTTTGGCCGATTTTTAGTATGTTATTATTGAGGTCATTCCTAAGTGAAAACCGTTGAGAAACCTTTTATTGCAATTTGTCCGAGGTTCGGCCCTTTTTTTCGCTATTTTCAGTGGACTATAATCATTATATAATCATCAGTGGATAGTTCAAATGAGGGTTCACAAAATATTTTGAAAATAAGAAGAAACTATAAATCAAAATTAAATAACAATTATAATTATATTAATGGTTGAAAAAAATTTGCAGGTATTAAGGCAACAGTAACATCCATGAAGACTTGGTTTTTGCGCATACACAAGTATGCTGGATTAGGCTATGAGCATTTAGTCTTCATATTATTTTGAGGATCCCAAGTAAATATTTCTAAAAAAAATTCACCATTGAAAAATATTTATTTTTTTAGAATACGGATGAGGTTGCTGTTAAATAGCAAGCAACGGTCAAATAATTAATTCTTGAGGCTAATTTCAAGAAAAATAACCGCAAGTATGGAAAACGAGGTTAAAAATTACAGGCTAAAGATAAAAAAATGAAATGAAAGCAATGGCACACACAAATTAAGCTCACGGAAAGTCCAGAGTGGCCAACAAAAGAAAGAATTTCTTCCTCGGGTTATTTTATTAGCATTAGCTTTCCTCCCTGCCTGTTTTTTGGTTGCATGAACAATTGAAGACGAAATAGTCAAAAAGGAAATGAAAGCTCTCTGAATTTTCCTTTTTTGCATTTTGAACAGAAGAAAGGCCGGAAGCTCATCCTGAACAAGATACTAGTTAGAATAGATTTTTAATACTGTTCCATTCATTTTAATTTGATCAACTAACTAATTTAATTTTCACTAGGGGTTCACATGCTCCTATGGACGAGCCATCACTGAAGATCATATAAAAAACATGATTATGGAAAGGGTTTTATTATATTCCCTCATCTCACAAATAAAGTTTCCTTTTTCAGTACAATATTTTAACCTTTTCAAAGGAATTTTACAAAATATGGAACAAATTTGAGCTCTACCAGTAAGAGAAATAAGATAAGATAGGAGAAAATATTAATAAATAAAAATTTCTAAAACTAATGATCTGTCTAGCAAATTTAGTACTCTTAGGTACATGCTTACATAAAACTTTTTAATAAATTCTGTTTCTAATAATTACAAAATGAAAACTTCATTATTACAAAATAACCATACCTGCCCAATATTTCTAGGAGTTCACCAATACCATTAAAATGCTCAGTTTCATAAATGAACCTAAAAGAAATACCCAACTATTAAGTACTAAATAAACTTCCAATAAGAGTAAATGTTTCATTTTAATCAAGTCAGAATAGAGGTGTTTACAGCAACAACTCCAACAGCTTTACATTTAGTAAGCTAGGTGTTATACTGTAAGCACCTAAATATATAAAATCCTGAAAAATAAGTGGAAATTTTCTAGAGTTGAAAAAACTCCCACTTTTGCACTCTTACAGTCGTCAAGACCTACAGACCACAAATATTAAACCCTGGTCTGTTACACAAATGAATATTTCAGGGGTGGAAAATCCAAAACTGATTTTTGTATCAGCTTTTAGTGGTTTTGTATCAAGGCAAATATCATTTCCGTATCAGTTTACAGTGAATCTGCATCAGGCTAATCTAATAGTTAGGTTTTATATAATGCATCAGGGTTCATAAAAATTTTCAGAAATCAAAATCAAGGAGTATTCCAGGAGTTTTCAAGAAGTGTTTTTAAAAAAATTCAAGGAGTACTTTTTTTACATAACTTAAGAAAGACAAATTTTTTACACGGCTTCAAACACACTGCATTCCTGAATCAGTTTTTAAAACAACTTAAAAAGTCAAAATGTAACTAAAATCAAATAAAAATAAAGGAAATTAATTATTAGAATAATTATTTAAGTAAAAATTAAATTGCAAAAATGATATTGTCAAAAACTTTTAGTTAAATAGAAAAAAGTAAAAAAATTATTTTTGATGGTATTTTTAGAATCTTATGAATCAGATCAGATACCCATACTTGTATAAAATAAAAACCTTTCTGCGAACTTAAATTTTTTCCAAAAAATTTTCTGCAAGAATTTACACATTTTTAAATATCTCTCTAAAAAAAACATTTTTACTGAAATACTCAAATTGCAGGGATGAGTTTATCTAAAGATGAAAAAAGAGGAAAAAGCGCGTGAGCTTAGTTAGTATAAATTTTTAATGTGTGAAACAAATAATTTTAACAAGGAAATTTTTAATTTAACTGGGTTATACTCGGGAGGATTTTAAGAACTTTAAACTGGCATTAAACTAGTCATTAATATTGATAGTCTAGATAATAATATCTTTAAACAAAGAAAGATACATATTTCACGTTATCTTCATTTGCATGAAAATAACCAAAATGCAACTAAAATCAGATGAAAATTTAGGAAATCAGTTAAATACTAGGATAATTTATTGATTACTTTAAATATAATTAAGTTACTGAATTTTTTTACCAATAAAATTTTTGCTAAGTGAAGAAAAAGTCAAATGAATTTTTAAAAGTATTATTAGAATCTCAAATCATATCAGATATGTAATACAGGTTATAATCTAAGGGGCCATTCATTAATTACGCAAGGGTCCCATGGGGGAGGGGGGGTTGGAAAAATCTCTACATACCCTTACTTGGGGGTGGGGGGGTCAAACCAATTCTTACGTAAGATTTTCCTAGTTAATATAAACAAATTCCAATTATTCTAATCAAGAGATAATAATATAATAGTAATATGTAGTTGACAGCAAGAATATTACTTATCTGTTGAAAAATAAAAATCTTTGATTTACGTCAAACGGAGAGTTTTCTAACATTTTATTGTTTTGAGAAACATAATGGAATCTTACGTAATACCTCGTTCGCACTGCCGCTAAAGTACCCTTAAAACATATCGCACTTAAACGTAAAGTGCGTTTTCTTAAAACGGCGTTCGCACTGACAAGGGGCGATCATAAGCACTTAATTGTACGTAAATAACTAACCGCATGATTTGAAAAATTCTTAATATATATAATTTTAAAAAATGAAAATAATCACCAACTTTTAAAAAAATACAAGTAAAATACATAAAAGATTATTAATTGACAGACGATTTTAAGAAAACTATTTCTGAATCTCAAATAAAAATAAAACAAGCAGACTGTGGATTGTATGATAAATTGCATCATATCAAGGTAAATAAACTAAAGTTTTGTTATTAAACTAAACTAATCAGTTTTTAGCACATTGTTTTCTATATATTTTTTTGTAGTTTTATTTCACAACTGGATCTTTTTTGCCTTAAAAATCTAAAATTTTTCGATACAATGGATATTAGTTTGGCATAGCAGAACACGAAATAAATTTTATCATATTTCATTAACAAGAATGTTCTGAAAAGTTTCCTTGATTGAATTCTTGTTTAATATTTTGTTTTCTTTGTATCAGCAGCTGTTTTAATTTACATTTGTACTAATAAGTAATTAAAAGCAATGAGCGGAGAGATTGAAGTATTACATCATTTAATATCTCACGGTTCATATTTTTGACCTGCTTTTATTGTGTTAAATTATAGTACTAATTCAAAACACTTAATAACCTATAAATATGTTCATAATTGTGTCCAGTTTAAACTGTTTTAAAGTGTCTTTGGTCTTTATTTTAAGAAAAATCCCCAAAAATAAGCTTTTTTCCATCCTGGGAAACATTGTGAGCCGCCATCTTTGTTGAATAAGGGGTGATTTTCAAACACCCTTAAAATATGGGTCGATTTTGTTATTCTAAAAGTGTGTTTCCATGGCAACAAAGTGAGAAATGAAAATAGAGGGTCTTTTTTCTGCCAGTGCGAACGGGGTATTAGAATAGGGGGGAGGGGTTTGAAAAATCTTACGTACCCTTATATGGGGGAGGGGGGGTCAAAAATTGCCAAAATCATCCTTACGTAATTAATGAATGGCCCCTAACTCGATTAAAAAAACTGAATTATTTTCTTAAGTTGCTTCTCAAAGTAGCCTTTCAAAAATTTTGCAACTTAGAAAAACCTCATAAGCCAGAAAAACGGAACTTTCGCGAAAAATCGCTATTTTTTACTTCCGGACTTGTTGGCTTCTAACTACGGTAAAGTTGTTTTTTCTACATCGCATTAACGCGATACGAAGCCGACTTCACCTTGCCGTCCAAGAAAGCATCGCGGACGAAACGGTTAACTCCGCGAGCAAAAACGGAACTAACGGGAGAAGTTGCGATTTCCCGACTTACGCGATTCCGATTCTTCCTAAAATCGTGATTCTGCGGATGGAAGCATTTGGTGAAAAACATAAGAAAAATTTATCGATCAAAAATAAATTCTGCAGAAAAATTTCTGAAAAAATTTTTTTTGTAGTTTTTCTGCAGAGGGCAAAATTTTCTGCGAACGCCGTTTGCGCGTTCGTGTACATTATACAAGTATGCAGATACCTAAAACAGGTAATAATCTAAAAAGATTAAAAAAACACTGTATTATCAACTTATTAAGTTGCTATAAAGCGACCATTCATTAAAATTTACAACTTGGAAAATCCTCTTAAGTTTAAAATCTATATATATAAAAATGAATGTTTGTATGTATGTTGATCCATTGTTGATACACTAGACGGAACACCGGACTTGTTGGCTTCTGACCACGGTAAAGTTGTTTTTTCTACTTCGCAATAATGACGCAAGAAGAAGCCAACTTGATCAACACCCGCGGCCGTCCCCCGTCTACGAAAGTCGCGGGAAGAACGGAACATTCCGAGAAAAAAAACTTTCGCGAAAAATCGAGATTTCCGACTTTTCAACGCACTAAACGCTGAGGATTGAAACCTATTTTATAGGGGAAATAAATTTATATAGAAGAAATATTCAGGTTGAAAATCAGAGTTTTTAAGGAGTTCAACCCAAGTTCAAGGAGTTTCCATAGTGCTTGAAAATGAAATTAATTTTCAAGGAGCGTACGAACCCTGTGCTTATCACCGAAAAACACTGCCAAAAATCAAATCAACGCACTTGTCTACCGTCGGAAGGCGGACGAAAACCGGTTTTCTCTGCCTTCCACAATGCAGAGAAACCAGTTTTTCTCTGCCAAGCGACGGTACCACAAGTTACTAATCGTCTTCCACCCCGTTTCATAGCGATCCTAGCGGGAAGAGTATCGTTGAACGGATTACCGCGTTTTTGGCGCAAAAATGGGAATTTTGCCATTTTTGGCGCAGATTTTCCACCCCTGATATTTAGAATTGAAATTGTCAAACAGTTAAGGGGGCATCCATAAATTACGTGAGGTGAAAAAGGGGGGGGAGGGGTTTGGAAAAATCTCACCAAGGGGGGAGGGTCGATTAAAATCTCACGTCAACTTTTTAAGTTAGAAATTATACGATTTTCTTTCTTTTTTAAGTATGAGAAAGGAATATATGAGATGGAAGGAGAAAAATTATTTTTAAATAATCTCACGTGGGGGGAGGGGGGGTCCAGATTTTGGAAAAAACACCTCACGTAATTTATGGATGACCCCTAAGGTAGTTTAAATATTTTTCTACTACACCAGTTGTATATTAAAAACTGTAGTCCAACTATGTCCAATGTAAATCAATGTTTCTTATTGAATATTATTCAGCCAAATCTTTTTTAATCTTAATCAATATAAAATAAAACTATCTTGTAAGGAAACTGACTGGGTTAAACTGACTTGGTTAAAATATGAATAAAAAAATAACGTTTCAGAGATAATATGCTTATCAAAACTATATAAAAACAAATTAATTTCTTTCTTCAAAATATTGGGAAAATCGCACAAAAACAAGGAAAAATTTACTCATCACGACAAGACTTTTTACTCCAGTTCTCCAATAGAGGAATATTTTAACAGAGCGGTAAACTATAACAATTTCAGTAATACAAAAAGTTAAGAGAAACAAATCAACTTTAGATACAAACAATTAATAAATTACACAATTTGAAATTGATCGTAGATATAGAACAAAGTACTCATTTTAACATAAAAGCAATAAAGTTTTGTAATTATACTTGAAGTATTATAAGAGAAAACACTCTTACTGTGAATCCTTTAACTAATAAATGATAATATTAATCATCACAAAATCGATTAGTTATTTCTGGCTTCAAGCTGATAAGAGCTTTTTGGAAACTAAAATTTGCTTTACCTATTTCTAACTCACTATGGATAAAATGTAAGACATATTTGGAAATCTTATTGAACTGGCTTCCTCACTGCATCATAACACCCTTAGTTATCGAAAAGGATTATCTTAAACCAGTTATATACCCCACATTTTAATATCTTAATAATTGCACAAAATATATCACACCATCAGTTACGTTTACTCAATCATTAACAAATTTGACCACGTAGGCCTATTAAAATCAAATAAGGGATCAAACTTAACAAGATTCCCTTTGGGAAAAATTTAGTTGAAATAAAAATTGGCAACAAAAAATACATATATTTTATAAAACTACCCAAAGAAGGAAAAGCAAAAAGCCATGCATTCATCCATGTCAAACAACTAGAATTACAAGCATTCAACAATTAAATTCATTCATTATTAATTAAATTCATTCATTCAATTAAAAGTCAATTAAATTATACATATACTTACATTATTAATACAAATTAAATATACATTATTAAAATACTTTATATTTAAATAAAACATTCATTATTAAAAGTTCA
The DNA here is from genome assembly GCA_024610705.1 of Tetragnatha versicolor. Classification (NCBI taxonomy): domain Eukaryota; kingdom Metazoa; phylum Arthropoda; class Arachnida; order Araneae; family Tetragnathidae; genus Tetragnatha; species Tetragnatha versicolor. The sequence goes on from JANDEH010000006.1 coordinate 41,546,952, forward strand.
ATTAATAATGATTCACAATAATTTTAGAAGTATAGATAAAAACCATTAAAGGACTGTAAAATTTAGCATCATTTTAATTAAATTATCATCATTTACCTAAGAAATATATTATTAATCTGTTTTCTAATGAAAGCCCTTAACCCCAAAAATTTTCCATATATCCTGTGTAGAACAGTTTTCAAGAACTCTCTTTCTCTTGGGTCTTCACTATCGAATAATTCCAAAAGCTGAAAAGGGAATGAAAAACTTAATTTCAACAGTTTAGATTACAAAAACAATTACATCCAGCATCCAGATATAAACTTAAAGGAATGATTTAGTAAGAAAATAGTACATTAAACTTTAACTGAATAGTTAAGATTGAATATTAGTTTGAACTTCTGGCATTATTATACTATTCAGTAATTAACAAGAGAATATTACATCATAAATATTAGTTAGCTATTAAATACCATCTATACAAACTGTAATAAAGCAAATCATGTGTAAGGCAGAAATACGAGGGTTGTTTTTTAATTAACCTCCGTTAATTTCCAGAAAAAAAAGTAGTAGGAATTTCGAAATAATTTTGGTACTGATAGTTAGATACATCCTTCAGGTTCAATTTGCCACTTTACTGAAAAAAATCGGACATTTTTTCTATTTTTTATCGATTTTAGAAGCGCGCTCCTCGAACTGTTTTCCCGCCAACCCATAGAGAATTTTGCTTTCCCCTCATTTTTCTCCAACTACGGTAGGTCAGAAATAAAAACAAATGAATAATTAAAAATAAAACTTTATTAAAGAAGGTTACTTACATTTTTGGTTACTTTTCCACGTAATTACCTTGGAGATTAAGGCATTTATCATACCTTTTCACCAGTTTTCCAATACCATTTTCATAAAAGCTGTTTCCAATGAGTTTAAGTGGTTTTTGACGCTTGATGAGAGCTCCGCGTCGTTTCGGAACCGCTTCCCTCCCAGCCAATTCTTCAATTCAGGGAAAAGGTGATAATCACTTGGGGCTAAATCAGGACTGTAGGGTGGGTGGTCAAAAATTTCCCACCTAAACTGTCCGAGAAGTCGCTGTGTTACAGCAGCACTGTGTGGACGGGCATTATCGTGAATGAGAGCAACTCCAGAAGTCAGCATGCCTCTTCTTTTGTTTTGAATGGCTCTCCGCAACCGTCTTAGGGTTTCACAGTAAACAGCTGCAGTAATCGTGGTTCCTGGCTTCATGAAATCCACAAGCAATACACCTTTATGGTCCCAAAACACGGTACACATAATCTTTTGCCTTTTAAAGGATTGTCTGAATTTTACAGGCTTTGGGGAACCTTTGTGCATCCATTGCTGTGATTGGCGCTTTGTTTCAGGTGTGTCATACTGAATCCACGTCTCATCTCCTGTCACAATCGATTTCAAATAATCTTCTCCTTTAGAGGAATAAAGGTCCAGAAATTGCAGAGCTGAAACCATTCGTTGAGTTTTATGGTCGTCAGTTAACATCTTTGGCACCCAGCGAGCACAAATTTTTTTATAGCCTAATTTATTCCTCACAATAAAATAGAGAGAGGATCTTGAAACTCCAGGAAATTTCCTAGACAATCCACTTATCGTAAACCTTCGATCTTCTCTAATCACTTTGTCAACACGTTGAATTAGGCTGTCAGTAGCAACTGACTTGCGTCCTCGACCTTCTTCATCATGCACATCAGTTCGGCCTTCTCTAAATTTTCGACACCAAAACCGCACACTTCCTTCACTCATAAAGTCTTTACCATAAACAAGGCTCATTCTTTCATGAATTTCTGTTGCAAAATTTCCTTCTGCTTGCAAGAAACGAATAACACTTCGAATTTCACATTTTGCAGGAGAGTTTATCGAGTCAATAGATGTGGTCATTTTGATTAAGCTGCATTTCAAAAAATTATGAATGTCTAAAATTCGGCAGATAAAGAACAATAAGTTTTTAAACATGCGCAGTTGCATATTGCGATTAACACCTGCCCGACTATTGTTTATTGTTTCTGCCTGGCCAGCTGATCGCGGACGGAGCGAACGGAGAAAGGGGAAAACGAAATTCCCTATGGGTTGGCGGAAAACTAGTTCGAGGAACGCGCTTCTAAAATCGATAAAAAATAGAAAAAATGTCTGATTTTTCTCAGTAAAGTGGCAAATTGAACCTGAAGAATGCATCTAACTACCAGTACCAAAATTATTTCGAAATTCCTACTACTTTTTTTTCTAGAAAAAAACGGAGGTTAATTAAAAAACAACCCTCGTAATATAAATTGATCGTATAGAAATCTACAAAAAAGTTAACTCTCTTGAAATGTGACATGTCACTATTTTTTCAATACTATATTATTTTATATTTAACTTTCTAAATTAAAAATAACTAATTCTATCATTTGCTGGATGTACATTTCCTGTTCAGTTAAATTAACACATGAAGGTAGGAGCACAAATGTTAAATTTTAAACCATAGCATGCCAATTGAAGGATTCAACCTTCAGAAAGATACATCCTTCTCAACAAAAACTAATAGAAACAAATGGTATACATACTTGCAGGACAAACTTCTGGTCAATAACCTTTTTGCCAATTACTGGCTGGAAGTCAGGACTTTCCAAGAACCTCAGGAAAAACTCATAGACCAGCTAAAATAAAACATGAATTCTAAAATAAAAATTTGATTAAAAACTCCATAACAAAATGGTTTTTACTAAGAAATCCACAACAAGGAAAGACCAGTAACTTAATAGTCACCGTAGTGACAACTAAAAACCAAAGGTTAATAAAACAATTACTACCTTAAGTATGTAAACCAAAGCACCAAGTATTTATCATACCTGTAAGTGAGGCCAAGAGGCTTCAAGAGTAGGGTCATCCTCTTCAGGATCAAAATCTGGGTTTTCACTAGGTGGCAATGTGCGAAACAAATTGCAAGCAATCTATAAGAAATTAATTGGTGTAAAGGTCTAGAGAAAATGAAGTTATTTATTATTTACCACTTGTATGTATCAATACAATATCCATTACTTCCTACCTTGAACTCTCTACTAGAAAAACAACTACTGCTAAACCATTGATAGGAAAAGGGTCACATGATTTTGACATACTCGGAGGGGAGAAAGAGGAAGATACATTTCCTCCCTCTAACCTTAGTTAGACCATCTATATACATAAAAAATTAGTATATTTTATATAAAATAAAAAACACTAAAGCAAATAATCTCGTGACCCTTTTACTAACATTGGCTAAGCAGTTTATGGTTGATTCCCTAGAAATCTAAAAAAAATTAAAACACAAGTCTTGAAAAATAAAATTTCTTTCAAAACTTCTAAATTTTTTAAAAAATTAGATGACCACGTCCTAGTCTACCTACAATAAGCGGCAGTAAAGTTTAAAAATATTTTGCGTGGGAATTTTTTTAAATTTTTTATACTATTTAGGGCTACAATTTCCCAATAACCATAAAATCATGATACCTCTAACACAGGGGTCGGCAAGTAATTTTACTTGGAGTTCAAATAATTTTGAAAATTTTCATCGAGGTCCGGAGAAAAAATAGGTTATTATTACTACTTTAAATTCTTATCTTAAAATACACATATTTTTTTACAAAAATGTAATTTGAGTACGCTACCTGCTTAATTAAGTTGTTAAATTAAATATTATTAGAAGTATTAACGTAAAAGATGGGGGTTTGGGGGTTTCCCCCAGCAAATTTTTAGAAATTTGACCCTTAAAAAGCGGGTCAAACTAATTTTTGTAGTGTAAAAATACATAATTACGATTTTCAAAACGTTTTGGCGGTCCGGGATATAACCTCATGCGGTCCGGATGCGGACCGCCAGTTGCCGACCCCTGCTCTAACATATCCGAATTTTAATTTCCCCCCATTTTTTTAGGAGATATGGATGCCAGGAGAAGGACTTTAAAAGCATATGCTCTGTTAAGAACAATTCAAAGTAAAAATTTTTTTTAAGTAAAACACTTTATAATTGCACTAAAAGTGAACACTTATTCTGTTTGTAATTAATTAGTAACAAGAAGAATTGCCTTATTCTGTAATTTTTATATGCCTCTTAACTAAAATGTTCATGTCAGGTAAGTAACGCTATTTTCTGGGACAACCATGTTTCAATTCTAAAATGTTATTTAACAAAAATTTCTTCCACAAATACGATTTACTATGATATGATAAATAATATTAGGTAAAAAAATTGAAAAAAAAAAAAGATTTTAGTACACTAAAAACCCTTTTATTTGAGCATGTCAGAAGTGGGACAAGTCAAAATGATGAAATTTTGAGCTTTCAAGTTTTTTTAATTCCTTAATTCTTGCTTTCAAAAATTGTTATACCCTATATCATAAGGCTATTTATAAGAATGTTGGAAAGAAAAATTAATTTTAGGACAATATAAATGGATTTTTGAGCAGTGGACTGCAATTTTTCATATTTCTAGAGAATCACCCCTATATTAACTTTTCTTTTTCTAGTAAGATTAAAATTAAATTATTTTAGAAAACTTTTAATAATTCAGGGTTGTTGTTTAAAACACATAAATTAATTTGTTGCTTTAAACACATAAATAAATAACACTTAATTTAAAAAACATCATTTTAAAGAAACTAAAATTTTAACTAATTATATTTAAAAATTTATGAAAATATGAATAAGAGAGTCTAAGTTTATTATTTTTCTTTAAAACACTTTTCTTCTATATTAACCTAATTATAGAAAAAAATGTATTTTGCTCAGAAAAAAAACATTTTAAAACTATAAAACATGATTTTTCCACCATTACAGCTATACTTTTTCCAGAAAACTAACTTCAATCCTAGAGCTGCCATTATCATAAAAAACCCACAATGAGGGGAAAATAAATAAAATGGACAAAAAAGAAATAAGAATTTTTGTTACAAAATAATACTACTTACAAGAAAACTGTTCCTTAACTTAAACCTATCTTTATTCATATCTTAAGAAAAACACAAGGGAAATGTTTAAGACTTTAGATTGTTTTATAACATGACAAACTCTGTAAGTTACCATTCGAATGATTTCTGGATAGACTGGTTCTGTTAACACCCCCTTTCCAGCAGTGATATAATCTACCAGCTCATTCAGCGTCGCCCTCTTGATTTCTTTGCCTTTTAAATCTAAAACTGGGTCCATGAAATCAAACACCACAGCACACTGCAGAAGCTTCCGGATGAACAAATCTTCTTGTTCTGTAGGGGGGACATCTGAAACAATAAAAGAGCAATTTAACTACTATAACTTCGTACAACTATCATTTCTAAAAAGAAATGGATTAAAAAAAGACCAAGACCATTTTAAGGAAATTTTTTTATAGTTTAAAAAACATCAACTATCCAGACCCATATAGGTAAAAAGGCAGGACAGAGCAAACATACAATAAGTACATTAGACCACAACTTGAAACAGAAAGAATCAATATTTATTCCAAAAAGTTATCACCTACCTACCCATATACAGAAGAAAAAACTGATAAGAGTTCAAAGCCCCAAATCCAGGTTGTTTTGTTCCCTAAACCCAGCTTGGGTGTTTTTAACTTCAGAACTGTAGTTAAAACATTTGGATCATTTTTATTTGGTGAAATGCATTCCATCTTATAAAAACTATCAGTACTTTAACTTCATACACACATATTGTAGAAATTGAATAAAAAAAGCGAAATTTAAACTGGTCATTTCCTTTCTTTACTACATATTAAGCAAGAATGTTAAATGCTTGATATAAGATGACAATAAATAAAAACAACCACCTGGGAAAATTTGTAATTCTAAAATTATTTACATAATGTGTTTTAATTGCTAAGGGGGAAATTGGAACAAATAGACAATAAATATTATCTCCCCAATATCTGCATTAGTAAAATTAATCTTTGAGGTTTTATAAAAGGTAAAACATTAATATATTTTATTTCTAAATCACCTTTTTTAAAAGAAAATCTTAACTAAAAAAATTGACTCAAAGCAGGATTGGAAAAAAAATAAGTAAAAAAACACCCGAAAAACCAGGATTATTTTTTTTGGTTTTAACCAGTAAACTAACGTTTCATTAATTCAGCTATAAACAAAGTGAATTATTAATTAAAGCAGTTTAATTTAAGTAATTCATTAATTAAAATTAATTTAAAAAAACTAAATTATAATAAACCATTATGGTGTTTTGCTGCATTAAAAAACCGCTTTTATAGCATGGAAAAGAAATAGTGGTTATAGGTACATTTTTAGTAATTTTTATTTATTTTATAAAAAAACCAACTGTGGTTTTTATCATGGATTTAAGTATCTGCTGTTTATGCCATTAAAAAAACATTGGTTTTTGTATTAAAAAAACCTGATTGGTGTTTATATTAAGAAACAACCCCAAGACTTTCTTTAAAGCATAAAAAATCATTTGGTTTTTACATATTGCATATTATATACATATGAGCCATATGAGGCCATATTTTTTATTTTAACAGAAAATACTTGGTTTAGAACTTATTAAAAGACCTGGTCATAATATTAGAAGGTTGCGATATAAGAAAATATCTACCAACCTATAAAAAATGTTCTACAGAAGCTAGTATTTTCTCTTCACAAGCATCACAGCTTAAAATGTAAACATTGAGGTATAAATCCTCTTGCTGCCATTTAGGAATGAATTCAGAAACCATGTAGAAGTCATCTACATGAATCAGTGAAGTCACTGATGAAAAGAAAATAAATTTGCGTGTTTACATCATACAAAAATTGATCTCATAAGTAGGAGCCTAATATGAGGCCCAGGGTGGCTAGAGGGTTAAAAAAAGCAAGGAGTGTTTTTTGAGCATTTAAAACCAACTGGTTTTTAAAGTGCATAATACCTGATTTTTATTGGATTAATGAAACCAAAATAATTTTATAATGTATAAAAAGAACATGACATTTATTTAGTTAATTAAAAAGTACTGTTGCTTGATATGAAAATTTCAAATGCCAAAATTCAATGTTTCAATAAATAGTTGACAGCATTAATAACAAGTAAGCATTTAATATATTTTGTTCTAAAGGCATTATTTTAATAATTTAAATACTTGAAACCCAAAAGGTTATGTAAAAAAATTTCTGCAAGATTTTTGGGAATTTTTTTTGAAAGAAAAAACATATTTGGTTCTCAAACCGTGCCAACCATGACTCAAAGAAAGGTAAAAAAATATCGGTAGCAGCTAATAATTGCACGCGATATAAACTGCTACATTTTCGTTACGCCACGACCATGATATCAAAAATGCCGAAGAAAACAAGTTTGACAAATTTCGGCTTTATCTCGGCCTCTTTAGGCAGTGGCGGGGCTACACCATGAGAAGGCGTCGGCGAGCATATTTGCGAGGCCCTTTTTATCTCTCTCAGCTCAGGGCCGTAATTTAATTAGACTTTTAATTTGTGGGGGGTGGCAAAAAATGTTCTTGAAACTATAGTTCGATTTTGTTGGTGACCAATGTAGGTAAACAGCTAAGGATCCAGGATTTGTTTTTTATGGGGGCTAAGAATTTTGAATACAAAAATTGTCTTCTAATGGGGGGGTCTGGGGGTCCTCCCCCAGAAAATTTTGGGAAATTTAAGACTAAGTAATAGATTTTCAACTAGTTTTAGTGCAGTTAATCCGGATTTCCGAAAAACATTTTCAGGAATTAAATTTCCATTTTGGTTGAATTTGTGCATTTTGACGATTTTTTTGTAAAAGTTGCTAGTAATAGAGGTCCAAAGGGGGGTCTGGGGGTCCTCCCCCAGAAAATATTTGGAAATTTGACCCTAAAAACAGGATTTTAAATCGTTTTGGAGTCGCTTTTCCCTTTTTTTACTCCCCAGTTCCCACTTCCCCTCTTTCTCACTGTTAGTGCTTTATTCCTATTGGGGGTTAAAGCAACCCGAAGAGGACCACCCCTTGTTAGTTCCAAAATTTTCAAGGAACGACTGTAATAATATATTTCAAAATTTCAAAGGGGGTCGGGGGCTCTTCCCCCAAAAAATTTTGAATTTTGAACCTTAAAAGTAGAGGTTTTATGTATTTTAAGACGAATTTTGAAACTGTATTCTTAAAACAATTATGCACGTGTGCGTCTGCGTGGAAAGGTATAGGAATATTGTTTGAAAATATATTTCTACATTTTTTCACAAACTAAATAAAATGCTGAAAAATATATGGATTTCAGTATAAAAACTTTATATCTTTTTTTACCATTGTATACAGTTATTTTTCTTGTAAAACTTGTTCAATTAGCATTTTATGATGAAATTTTCATACATATTTTAATCATTGACAGGGTTCAAGGTTGAAATAAAATACATATAATAATAATATTACCATAAAATCAATTTCAAAAGTTCAATTGAAATACACCCTGACAGCAAGTAGAATTTTTTAAAAACAGATTCCTAATAACTCTTTTTGTTTATTCCTGTTTGTTTGTATTGTCTGCCAACAATATTTTTTTAGGTGAAAAATTTTAGTGTCGTTTTTTAGTCCTCTTATTCATGGTGAGTTGCTACTATTAATGATTCAATTTACTAAAATTAACTTATTGAAAAAGACAAAAACAATTATTATTACCAAAACTTCAGAAACTCTAATTGATAACTTGGGAACACCGAACACACAGGATACATAAAAACTTTAACGCGAAAAATTTACACCAAGAAAGAAATTATTTTCTATCGTACGATTCTCTCTCTCTGAAACGCGAAACTCTGATTCCAAAAAATCCAGATCTCCCATTTTCAGGAAACAAGGACCAGATGTCGAAGGAGTGGAAGGGGCAGCAGTGATGGTCAACTGCTAAGGGGCCGTTCAAATATTACGTAAGCACCTAAGGGGGGAGGGGGGGTTTGCATTTTGCTTATTTTTGCTGACAAGGGGGGGAGGGGGGATGAGTGATGCTTACGTAAGATGGTGCATTTTCGAAAATCTCTTGTTTCTTGCAAAAATAATTTTAAAATTCAACCAAAAATAACTGTAACAAAAAATTTAATTAGGAATTCTGACGTAAGTGTTTTTTTCTGGTGATGGACCACCCTGACATTTTGAAATTGTAACCTCGAAAAGTAGTGTTTCGACCCATTTTTGAACCCTTAGGGTTACACCCGAAAAGGACAGCTCCATGTACGAGTCACCTAATTTTCAAGGAGAAAACAGTACTTACTTATAGGGATGTCAAAATTTTTGGGGGGGGGGGGTCCGGCAGTGTCTTACGTAATTATGGTGGGGGGATTTGAGGTTTGCTTATCTTTGCTGACAAGGGGGGAGGGGGGGTTAAAAATGACCAAAAAAGTGCTTCTGTAATATTTGAATGGCCCCTAAGTCCCCCCCCACTACAAGTCTCGGAATTTGTTAGGTTTTGTTTGCTCTGATTTTGGTGATTCTTGGGGGAAAAGGTGGAAATTTTTAACTCGGAGACAAACCAACTTGACAAAAAAAAAATTCTTACGAGGATCCGCGCGAGGCCTCTCTTGGGCGCGAGGCCGTCGGCGATCGCCGACACCGCCGACGCCTAGCCCCGCCACTGTCTTTAGGTTATCTCAGTTCGCCGATGCACCACGCCTCTTTCAGTAAAGATTGGGAGAAAAAAAACTACCGCGCATGTCGATGTTTATATACGAGAAAATAAGTTAGTCCCAAATAATTCGGGTGTTAAAAAATATTGTCTCACTCTCATTTATTACAATCCCGTTATCAGATGCTTGAAACGCTCAGATTTACCAGTTTTCATAATCGAGTGGAAAAAGCTCTAAAGAAGTTCGTAAAATTCAGAAAAAGTCGGAAGACTTTGAAATTCAGAAAATAAATACCTCCCCTAGCATAAATAAATGAATGACTGCTAATTTGATAATGTTTGGCAGATTCTTTGTCAACACGACAGAAGAAAAAAATCGGGCGTAATTCTCCGAGTTTTTGGCCAATAGACAAAACGTTAAGAAAAAATGAAGAGGCGAGAAAGAATGTTACTTTGACTTCCTAACAGTTAAAAGTCACATACAGAACCCTTTTAACGCTGTTAAAATTTAAAGGACGGCAACTTCATTTAACCATTAAGCTAGCGCGCACTGGAGACTTTTGTCTTGGTAACTGGACATCACTGGGCCTACGGCCAGAAGCTAGAGCGCGCGCATTAGGCGACGAGACTCTTGGCCGATTCCTAAGAATCTCGTCATAGAGATCCATTGCTCTCGAGTGACAGTTATGTTCCAGTCACCGTGACGGAAGTCTCTAGTGCGCGCCTAGCCTCTAATGCGCGCGCTCTAGCTTCTGGCCATAGCCCAAGTGACAATTATGTTCCAGTCACCTACACAAGTCTCCAGTGCGCGCCTAGCCTTAAACTATTTCGGTGGTTTCCATCAATTACAATCTTATGTTATATCTGAGTTTATGTAGATATTTTAAGAAATCTTGCGACTTAATTAAGAGTACTAAGACAATATAAAATAAATTTAAAGATGGATTATTATTTTCATTGCAGAGAAAGCAAACCAACATAAGTAATTAATTAGTAGGAAAGACGGGAACAACTCATTCTTGCAAGATTTTCAAAACCATAAAATCATGAGGCTGCTTTTAAAATTAAAAATTAACTTTTAAAAAACTCCAGAATATACTCCCAGATTATTTTTCTTTGATAACGTTTTCTAAAAAAAATGATGATGCAAAGAATGAATTCAACCTTCAGGATTAATATGAGGACTTCCTCGCGATGAAAGAATAATTGCGTCCTATTAGCCGCTGCATAAAACACGAACATTCTAAATTACTGACACAAAGTTTTCTCCCGCCACGACTAAACGTAGGAAAAAGGGTCAAGTGGGATAAAATCATAGAGTTGATAAAATGGATCTAGGGATTTTAAGTCTATATATAATTTAATGGCTTTTTTACATGCCGATTTTTATTGAAGCTCAAGAAAATCAACATGCCAAACACATTAAATTTTATAAATACGTATTAAACTTTTGAAATCCCTAGGAGTGCAGAAGATGTTCCAGATCCCAATATTTCCCCAGAACACAATTAATTTTGTCCAAATTTCCCCCAAAAACGTCGTTATATTTTCATCAAAATTTCCCAAAAAATGTTCCCAAAACATTGTAGTGGTTAAACAAGAACGCGAATTTTAATGAAAATCACCACTGCCATCATAGATACGTTGTTTTTTCCTACATATCAGTCAAAACGATGAAATTCGTTTTTTCGGCGTGTCCGTAGTTTTCCTTTTTACATCCGTAATTCCGTAGTTTTTACCGAATTTCTGTAGAATTTGGAGGACATGATATATTGTCAGCAGCCAAAATAGTTGTTACTAACAACTTGGATTTGTAAAGTTTTTTATTTTTAAACTTAGGCGACCCACAACTACCTGAATTTCTCCCGAACATTATTGGGGCGTTCACATATTCTGCACTGCACCCCTGGAAATCCATACATCCATTTTGTCCAGCTATAACTATTTTACCCCACCCGACCATACCCAACACTACAGTGGTCTTGTTATGGCTATTTGCACCAAGGGTTATTTTTTTCATAGCCTGGGAGAAAAACGAGTCAAACAAATAAACTGGTAACATATTTTTAGGTATCCCAGCTAAGAAAAGTGTTCTATAGATCCCGTTTTATTACACAAAGATCCTTCGGGTGGTTTGTTTGCATTTTATTCACAATCGATACTTGGTTTAGAGATATTTTAATCGTAACCATATTTCACCACTATTTTTCTCATGTGTTAAGGATATTAAAGCACATTCCGGGTGTTTCAAAAATCGACCTTAATCAATTCACAATGGGGCATTAACCTCTTGATTAACATCCCGATTCACCCCAATATTTACAACAGTTAAATTTTGAATTACTGGGATATTCGATAAGGGGATCAAAGAGGGCGATAAATCGGCTCAAGAACCGCTTCTTCGCCATAAATAACAATTACGGCCCAAGTGCCGGAATAACAATTACTCGGGAGCATTGGAGCACTTATCCAGCGGGATTTATATATTCCGCGGGGCCCGGGAATTCCATTTGACCGCCGCGGATGAATAGGGAGCCGATCGATTCCTTCGAAATGACGTAAACATTACGTAGTACGGTTGCATTGACGGCTCCGTCACGCATGGCCATGTGGGGCGGCGGTACAATGTTCGAAAAACGAAGTGACCAATACACCCGGGCGATTGACACATCGTGACATTTCGTAACGAAAGAGAACGGTATAAAATAAAATATGTGTAGGCGAATGGGGGAAGAATTCTCCCATGGGCTATATTATATGGCCCTTGAAAATCGTGACTCCTTCAGATTGTTTCTAAGGCTCTCTCTCTCTCTCTCTCTCTCTCTCTCTCTCTCTCCTCTCTCTCTCTCTCTCCTCTCTCTCTCTCTCCTCTCTCTCTCTCTCTCTCTCTCTCTCTCTCTCTCTCTCTCTCTCTCTCTCTCTCTCTCTCTCTCTCTCTCTCTCTCTCTCTCTCTCTCTCTCTCTCTCTCTCTCTCTCTCTCTCTCTCTCTCTCTCTCTCTCTCTCTCTCTCTCTCTCTCTCTCTCTCTCTCTCTCTCTCTCTCTCTCTCTCTCTCTCTCTCTCTCTCTCTCTCTCTCTCTCTCTCTCTCTCTCTCGAGAATAGGAATAGAATATTGAATTTTTGAACCTAGTTTCTTATATGAGAACTTGCAAGGAAAAGATATCCTAAATCTCTGGTATCAATTCATCCCTAAAATGTCTCCTTTTCATTCAGTTAGTCTCGTCCAATATGAATTTCAACTGTAAGATAAAAGGAAATTTTGAGAACAGACTGATATTGATTTCAATTTTGAGGGATGAGTCCAGATGTGAGCATGGGGGAAAGCGTCCTCCAAAATATTTGGAGCGTCCCCCAAAATGTTTTTGGTTTAACCCTTTATATCTTGAATTAACTTACCATCAATTGAATTTTTGCACCATTAGATAAACAAAAAAATCGCTACAATGCAAAGAAAGATATCTGATTGGTTCTGCCATCTCCAACCAGTTCTCAGAACTACACTCTTCGAGTCATTTTGAGTGCCGTCAGGAAAAGTGGTCAGATTACGAATCTATAGGTGTTTGAACAAAGCGGTACTTATAAGTACCGTCAGGATAAAAAGGGTTAAATAATATGAAAATGTTTAAAAAAGATGCGAGTAATGTTGGATGCTGGATAAGTATCAATACCTACTTCAGCTTTAACTCTTAATTGTTTTTTAACTCTATGAGAAATTTTAATTGTTATGCTATGAAATTTCATAAATTAATATAGTTGGAATACATTAACTACAACATCCCTTTTTTACGAGACAATAGCTTTCGAAAGTAGCACATAATTCCAATACAGGAACCGGATCAGATCACACCAAGGTAATCCACACCGAACGTGGTTAAATCTCAAGTGGTGCCTGCAGCTACAGTTGCCCACAGGCCAACAAGCACCTCATTTATTTCCAGATCCCAAAAATACACGAACGGATCAATTGCTACTTAACCGGTCGAAATAAATGGCAAGGGCGGAAGTTATGAATGGAACGGGAAAACTCAAAGATGGCTTTGTTACCATCTTTCTAGAGAGCGAGCCAGGAAAATGTAGGGACTGCCGATTGATTCTTTTACCTGGCTTTATACACATATTTTCTGATACTTACCGAAGGATATCTGTTTTTCTCCATTGCTCACAATGCATTTTATACGACAGAACAAGCAGTAATGTGTTCAGTGTGTTTCTTTTAACATATTTTCCGGATTAATAAATGCATGTTCAAGAGCAGTGGCGGTCTGTGATATCCTTGAAAGTAATCCGTAAATAAGTGCGGCTGTTCACATAAATGTCACACGTCAACTGATATTTTTAAAGCAGTGTTTTTTTTAACTATATACGGGGTGAATACATCCGTTCTTAGACATTTATTTGTTATTGAAGGTAATAATCACCTCCCTAAATTGAAGTTTAAAATGAACTAAAATGATATTATGATTGAAAATTACTGTAATTAAAAGTACTTAATGTGTGTGATACTTAAATATAAATAAACAGTATATTTTTGGTAAAATATTTAAATGTGGTCAGGGTTGTTACGTTTAAAACACTTTGTTTTAAACATGTTTAAAACAAAGCAAAAAAACATTGTTTAAAACACGTGTAGTTTTTAGCAACTTGCTCCCTTTATTCAAACAACAAACACTATTTTCATGTATGCAGGGGTAGAAGTGACCAAATAAAAATATATAGGATTTTTCAAAAAAAAATATATAGGACAAAAATAAATTTTTAATAGTTTGGTAACAGGACTAATGACACTTTTGTATCAGTTTTAAGTGTTTGGTATTTAGGCTTAAAACCACAAATTTACTTGTACTTAACTCCAAAAATTTGCAAGAATAAGTGTCAAACTATATTACAACTTAATACTTTCATGAATTTTCTAACAAATTAATTTAAAAAATACTTTTAGTAAAACCGTAGCTAAATTAATCTATAATGCAAAAAGTAAAAATGCATAAATGGAAAATCTAAAAATATGTGGTTTTTCCTTAAAAAAACGAATTCCAGCAACTTTAAAATCTAAAAAAAATACCCAGAAAAGAATTTTAAGATTGTTTTCCTGATAAAAAAAACTATTGAATAATACCTTATAATATCAAACTACTTTGATTTCTTACATAATAGGAAGCAATTTAAGTGTGGTTGATCTTTAAATATGCCTGCTAAGACTGTCCATATTTTGGACACATGTAAACACTTCTTCCAAAACCAAGTTTTGAAGTCAAGAATATCGACATGAGACCAAGGGCAGATTTAGGTGGGAAACCCTGGGGGGCATACTGGAAAATGTGGCAAGCTGTCCCTGATGGCTTTGAAAACATGATTTTCCCCTATAAAACTTTAATTTTCTCAAAAACTTAGGGGGGACATTACACCCCTTTAAATCCGCCCATGCATGAGACACGAAAATTTCGATCGTAAGAGAATAAAGTTGTTTTTTCTGCCCTCATCAAATCTAAAAAACCAGCTTCATAATCAGAAGCCCAAAGAATAATTGAAAACTCTTAACTTTCAGAAGAAATCTGGACCATGTTATGATTTTAGGGACTTCTGAATGATCAGTAAACATCCTGTAGTACTTATAAAGCCATCAAAACTTTTAAATTTTAGGCATTTAGTAAGTATCAAAAAAATTTTCAAGGATATTCAAGACATTAAATTAAAATTTTGAATACTTGAACTCGATAGTAGGGTCGTTTGATGGAATATAGGATTATTTTTTGAAATATAGGATATATAGGATTTATAGGACGCTTTTTCCATGTTTTTTGAAAATATAGGATTTATAGGAAATATAGGACGACTTCTACCCCTGTGTATGGATCACCCAGAGCATAAAAAGATGGTGCCAAGTATAAAACTTGGGTTCAAACCACCATTATCGCCATGACTTAGGCAGTACATTACTTGATAAATAGTACGATGGGATGCTGTGAAGAAAACTTACAAAAATCATTTAAATGAACGAACTGTTTGTGGTTTATTTAAAAGTATAGCTTTATTAATCTAATTTCAATTTGAAAAATCAAATTTTAATTTTAAAAAATCATGGGTTTTCTTATTTCTTTGCCGAGGGTAAAAAAACAAATATAACGCTTTAAACAAAAAAAAAACGTTTAAAACAAATAAAACATGTTTTTTGTTTTTTATTAAAAAAACATGTTTTTTCCAACCCTGAATGTGGTAAATGAATGAATTTTATCATGGTGAATCTAAAGAGTATTCAGATTCAGTGATTCACAAAGAGAGGTGCGTGGACGATGTTATTTGAGGCAGAGATCTGCTGACTTCAAGTTGGGAACTAATGATGTAATCATAAAAATAGTACTAAAAAGGGTCGTTCTCATGGTCGCTCTTTTGGCCACTCTGCAGTCAGATTATTTTTATTTTTGACTGCATCGAAAGACGTGTAATTTTCAAAATCAGTATCAATTTATTGAAGAAATGTTTCATAAAAGGGAGAACAAAGCAGTTAATAATATTCGTTTATAGGTTCAGAGAAAATAAGTCTAGTTTACCCAATTAGGGTCAAATGAGAATTGGACTATGACCATAATATTCCAGTCACAGCAGGGACGAGAGAATATACCCACGGAACGTGCTTTGTGTAATCGAATGTAATTTGGGGCACTTAGTGCAGTTTTGCTCGAATTGAAAATTTTGGCCCAGCATTCGAAATGTGTTATGCGGTTCTTCCAGCAACAAATTCACGAAATGTTTCAGATGTAGGGAAATTTTAGCGTTCCTTTGTTTGAACGCTCGGCGGATAAGAAGGAAGTTTTAACTTATATTCTGGCATGACTTTCGCAAGAATTGGGAAAACTCATATGTGTTTTGAATAACAATGATCAGTGTAGGCAGACAAACTAGTTAATGCTGATCTTACTATAGTAAGCTTAATTTACTCGTACTAAGACATTGTCTCAAGGACCCGAGTGCAAAACACGTAACTCTTGAAAAAGTTAATGTATAATATTAATTAATAGATGGTAATTTATTTACTCGTTATTTATCTATCTCGTCTACAAGATCTAATTAGTTTAGGCAAGGTCATTGACTTTTCATTACTTTGCATTTCAGGGGTTCATCCAGATAAGATTTTTCTACCAGGGTCCTGTTTTAGGAATTTTGTGAAAATGAAGGGTTTGTAGTACAACCACAGAGAGAGAGAGTGCATAACTTTTAGATTGGATCCAAAACAGGCAAATTATAACCTAAACTGATTCATTCATCAATAAACATTCTTACAACAATTTTCAAATTACTTTGAGCATTAGACTTCTGTGAAGGGTCTGTTTTGTTTGGTGAATCAGAATTTTGTGAAGGGTCCTTAAACGGACCCATTTTCTTTCCATAGTTGTTTTTAAAACTGAATGCCAGATAATCGTATTTAAGTATCGCAACAAATTTGTAGTTTGAGCAGAAGTACAGGCACTTTTTCGAACTCCTTTTAAGAAAATTGGTGACCAATAGACCCTAAATGGATTTTCCTATAATATATATCCTTATATTAAACAGACATAAATGGGGCGGGCTTCAAAGTAACAATAAAGTCTCAAAAGAAAATATCTTAAAATTGCAAACAACCTCCAAGTTCTGGCAAAAGTTTTCTGTCATTTGATGACAAAAAACGGAACACAAAACTATGTAAAATAGAAACACCGAATATCTCGCTCTCAATAGCCAAAAATTACAAACGTGAAATGGACTAACTAAATAGTATTCCTAGTTATGTTCTTTTCAAGCCGGTATAAAAGTCAAGCCAAACAAAAAGGGAGTTCGAGAAACTGAGGAAAAAAGTGACAGTGAACGAAAACTGGAAGGGGAAAAAAGAGTTGAAAGTCAAGCCAACATGCGGGTCAGGGTCACCAAACCTAAAGAGCAAGCAGAAAAACGCATACATACTCCTACAGAGAGCACATGAGTTCGGAATGATACAGAATGCTTTAGAAGAGTAGTACTACAATGTACCGTCAGACACCGCCAGAACAACCGATCGCCAAGAAAACAATTGATGAAAGGGGTGCGTCGGAAAGGGACATTCTCACTTTTTCCCCAACGAGGTCAGAGGCGCGTGGGTCAGGAGCCAAAACGAGCCAATGTTTAGTTACCTTCAAATGAGCGGGCTATTTCGGGAACATAGCGAATTGGATTCAACGATTTCTATTTATACGTCGCTACCATGCAGCCTCGGCTGAGCGCAAAGGCTGAAGCACCACCACCGACTGATGCACGTTGTTTCGCACAAAAACAACGAAAAAATGCCTCAAAAAACGCCGCCGCCGCTCTCTCTCTCTCTCGCACCGGAGTCATGCTAGGTTGCCCTGGCCGACACAACTCAAGAGGATCGCCTCTGAGCATGCAATTAGTTCCTTGCTGTGTTTATTCGCGTTGAGGCGAACGAAACTATGGTTTGGTGTCCCGACGCACAGTGAAACAAGTTGTACCACGCGAACGGCGTGCTTAGTAACTATGTAGTGTACCCTCGCTGTCTCCTCGAAGTCGAAGGGGGGTTAAAAAATTAATTTCAAGTGTGTTTTGTTCCGTTTTTTTTTTGAAGTGGTCAAAACCAGGAGCAGGATCTACTTTTCGTTTTTAAGAAGGATTTGAAGACAGAAGACATATGAGTCAAAATAGCAAGGAACTATGTTTTGCCAAGATGTGCACTACTGTAGTACTTTATTAACATAACCGACTGGATTAGGGTTCATTGAATTTCTTAGTTGAGTCCTACCTTTTTATAAATAAGTCAAGTCTCTGAACCAGAACCAGATGGAGTGGGTCTAATTATGACTTCCAAGTAATTGATGGATATGATGTATCATCAAATTAAAATGCTGATAAACCAATACACCTAAAGGAAAATGATAATAACGGGGAGAGCGGCGATGAATGGGACAAATTTCACATTCTTGCTAAAATTGAATAAATATACATTTTTCAATCCTGTAATAAGTTTAAAACCAATAATTGAACTCTTGGTTACATTATAAATGCGTACATTCAATTAATTACCCATTATTTAAACTCCAAGAAAAGTTTTTATGAACGCATGTATTTTGTCCCATTCATCCCCGTGGTGGGGATGGATGGGACACAATTCAAAAATTTACAAAATAACAAAATCTCTAAATGCACCCTAAGGGCCTAGCTAAACTTTTATGATGGCTTCGACAACGCTCCTTCGGGGCGAGGAGTGGAGATAATAATCTCCCCGATTTCTTTGTGTGGTTAGGTGAGGTCCATTAAGCGAACATAAGAGCTCCCCTCCTATGAAGGAGATAAGGAAAAACCCCAAGCCACACAAAGATATGGGAATGGGAGAGATTATCAATGCCCCAAGCAGCGTTTTTGAGGCCATCAAAATGTTTAGGGTAACGTCAGCCTGGAATCATGGACGGGCGTATCTGGTCGAGCGCATCTTATAGGCTGTAGTTATCTACCCCTTTGCGGAGAGCGAGAGCTGATCCCGCCGATGACCCCTTTGTCCACTAATTGAGTGGGGTAGATAACTACAGCCGATAAGATGCGCTCGACCAGATACGCCCGTCCATGATTCCAGGCTGACCTTGATTCCAGGCCCTTAGCTAGGCCCTAAGGCTCAAAACACACTGCGCGTCTTATAGACGCTACTGCAATCAATCGCCATAAAAAAGAATGGAGAAAGCCTAGTCCCCTATCTTGACAGGAATGAAGAATCCTGTCAAGAAAGGGGGTCTCAGGCTTAACTCCATGCTTTTCCCCCTCTTTGATTGTTTGCTGTCACGTCTTATGGTCGCTAGGTCTGACTTGTCACTAACACTGCGGACTAAAAATCCACAAGAACCTCCTTAATCGCTCAGCAGTAGTAACGAATCGAAAATCCATAGGGAACACGCAATAAATCAACATGTTCATCAGCATTCAGATTGCTCGTCTTCAATACGATGCCTATCGATCCCAGCGAGTCAATAGGATTACGCGCGTGGGACGGCGGGGGTCGATGAAGCCATAGGCGAGGTTCGAAAATCACATCGCGCGCGCCAATGAATGGGGACTCTCAATCCAATTTTTGCCCTCCTGTGATTGAGGGGAGGAAGTTTAAGCTTTTTAACCTGATGCATTCCGTAGTGTCAAGTTCAGGCATTTATAACGCGTTGGAGAATTTAATTGCTCTCAACTTGACAGTCACGAAGGGGATGGAAATAGCGTTTCACTCGGAGCTCCGATTTTCACTCGGGTGATTTGGGATGGAAGGGTAAATTAAGGAGGATAATTATCACGGCAGTAATATACAGTCGAGTCCGCTTAATGTGATCGCAATTGTCCGATATTTAACTGATAACATTATCCGATTGATAACAATAAGCGATTTCATATCAACAAGCAGCAAACAGTGTATAGTTTGCTTTAAAATCAAAATTATTGAATCGTAATAAATGTATTTAAACCGATTTTCACTCTGTAGTAAGAAACTTAAAATTTTAGGGAAAAATATAGGAGTAGTTCAATTAAAAAAAATAATCGCTTACTTTTTATTTTAATTTAAGTAAGTAGAGAGGTCCATCTTTTTGCACTGCATTATATCCTCCCACTCCAATACACCACTTAAATAAATCAGAATTCCAGTAAATAAAAATACCTTATCACAAAAACATCTGCAAGGCTCCGATGGTTCGTTAACAAATTTCAAGCATGAATTTATATCCCCCTTTAACCGTTTTCTTTATGTTTTCTTTCAATGCGCAGGGAGCATCAAAGATTTTATTTTTCTTACAATCAAAGCAAAGAACCAGGTGCCACTCTCATATTACTGCGTTTCAGAAAAAAAGAAGCAACAGACGCTCTTGGATTGGGTTGGGCAGATGTGTTTACATGTAAAAATTTCGAAACGAAACTCAAAAGTGGACGTTTTTAAGGGATCTGAACAAATTTTGATAACATTAAGCGGCGTGTGCTGTGCTTACTGATCACATTAAACGATGTATTTTACATTAAATTAAATAGGAATAATCGGGACTTGTTGATTTCGATAACATTATCCGATTGATAACATTAACCGTGATCACATTAAGCGGACTCGACTGTATCTGATTTATATAAAACTTTAATTGCAACTGTATTTGGCGTTCAATTTCATATTTTTACTGCAAAATGTAGTGTCATGAGAATGAAACTCGTTCTTTTTAGACTAGTTCCTACGTCCAAGTTGCGAATATATATCTAATTTTTCGGGATGATTAGTGTGGCCGGTGAAAAAAAATTATTTTTTATAATCCCTTTAAAACAAGCAAAACTGCCAAAAATATTTGAGAAATTACTTGCGGAAATGACAAAAAAGTAAACCAAAGAGCAAACATAGGAACACACATTTGATAAGATACAATACAACTTGATAAACCAAGGCTGAAAGAACCACCACCAAGAGTTGGAATTGAAGTGACATTAATTTATATGAAGTACAAAGGACCAAAAGAAATTTAAATTTTAAGACGTTCGATGTATTTAAGATACACCCAGCGGATATACGAAAATTCCGGTCAATGCAAAAATCGGTCGACAAAAACAGTTCAATAAAAAAACAAATTTATTACATGTGTAAAGCTATGAGTTTTTTTGTTTGTTTTGTGACCGGTTTTTGCATTGACTGGAATTTTCGCGACATCAGCCAGGATAACAATAATAGCTTTTGAAAACGAAACTTTGTTTCAAAAGATTTTGCTATTTTTCTGAAAGAAGATTTAGTGCAGTGTTTCCCAACGTGGGGCGCACGCCCCACCGGGGGGCAATATCATTTATTAGGGGGGCAATTTGAAAATTTTCAACCAAATTGCCCCCAGGTGGACACAATCCAGGGCCAAAATTTAAAAAATCTTTTTAAAAAGTTGATCAAAATCTGATCCTATTATCCTATCTGAGAATGCATGTCTGAAATCTGGACCAGTATGTAACAAAACCCTGTTTTTAGAGAGTCTAATTTCCAAACCTTTTCGGGGGGATGACCCAAGATCTCTTTATTTTTAGAACGCTTATATTTGAAACTTTTTTACATTAGGTTCATCAAAATTAAAATCTTACCCAAAAATTT
The DNA here is from genome assembly GCA_024610705.1 of Tetragnatha versicolor. Lineage (NCBI taxonomy): Eukaryota > Metazoa > Arthropoda > Arachnida > Araneae > Tetragnathidae > Tetragnatha > Tetragnatha versicolor. The sequence goes on from JANDEH010000006.1 coordinate 41,568,587, forward strand.
ATATCCAAAATTTCCCAACTAGGGGTACCAAACTAGTTAAAAATCTGCTTCCTAGAGTTAAATTTCCGAAAATTTGCTGGGGGCGGACCCCCAGACCCCCCTTGATACTTAGAAAATAATACTACTCAGAACTTCATTTAGCTCTTTAGCATGCAAATTCTACCTAAAAGTTTTCTGAAAAGCTTTATTAGACTTATTAAATATACATAAGAGGGAGGGGCTAAGAAATAATTTTAGCTCCCTCTCAAAATATATTTCTGTATTTGCCACCGAGGCCGGGGGGCATGGAAAATTTAGAAAGGCTTTGGTGGGGCATGGACCGAAAAAGGTTGGGAAACACTGATTTAGTGTGTATTGGGTTCTAAAATACTCAAATAAAGACCTTCATTCGTATGCTGAAGTTTTATAACTCTATGCTTTTTTGAGATCAAGGAGCGTGCGTATTAGTACAACACAATTGAGTGTCCTATAACAGCTTTCCTATATCAACGTTGTCGACTATATTTTCTTCGAATAGGAAAATATTCCTTTCATAAAGTGCAAGGAGTTATCATAAGACATGTGTCTGAAAAAGTAAGGAACACTATGCTATAAAAGTATCAGAACTGCAGTTTCTGAAAACACAACGAAAAATATGAACACTGCACTGTTTGAGTTTGAAAAATAGTAGGTATAACGATATTTCAGACATTTATTTGAACAACGAAATAATTATGAAGCCTTTAATAGGAACTGATGCCAAAGTCTAAAAACACTAGAGAGCTAAGGCAAAAAATATTAAGTTAATATCTTTTTAAAGATTTTGGATGGTTTTGGTGAACACCCAAATATTTTTTAAACTAAAAGGTTTGGTTTCCTAAAGAATCAGGGATTCACATTGGCACAACGACAAAAGCTACAAACTCACTGCATTTAATTTTTCCATTTGGCTTCTGACGGTACAAAAATACATCTACTTTTTATAAGGAAAAAAAAATATTTATACACATTTTCCCATTAAGGATTTATCTCACCACGAGAAGACTATTTTACTTCAGTCTAAATATATCCATAAAGAAAATACAAGAAATTTGACCCAAAACAGAAAATAGAAAGGAGACTTTCCAATGGTCATTGTTCCACACGAGATTTGAAAGTACTATTAGCATCGTCGGCTCATTGTATTCAAATTTCCCGCCAATCGAACGCTTGATCCGAGCTCTTCCTAAAAAAACTGAGAATCCCCAAGAAAACTAACCTTGGATCGTGTGTGAATTTTTTAGAAGAAAAATCTGAATATACTATTTGGAAAGCTACTAGGCAATTTGCACCTTGAAAATGGGTGTAGAAAGTACAACACAAATAAAACAGTAAAAACTTAAAGAATATTAACAGAGAATAAGAATATAAAAGAGATACGTAAGAATATAAAAAAATGCATTTGACAACCATCAAAAATGTAAAAAATGCGCTTCTAGTGTAACAAATTTTATGCTTCTGGAAAAATTTGTTAGATTTACATTTAAGAATGCGAGGTACACCTCTCGCATATTAAGTTCAGCTATTTTTAAAATTGCCTTACTACAGCTGATAAAAAGTTACGTGTTCAGTTCATCTTTGTGAGGATTTAAACATTATGGGGTTCTTTGTTTGCTATATGTTTAGTAAAACAAAATGTATTCTAATCGAGTCCTAACCGCGAAAAAATAATGTAATAGAATAAAAAATGATACATCAGGAATGAAATGTACCACGACGGTTGTTTTAATTATTCATTCTCACCAAGAGCATTAACGAGCAAATTCAATTAGGATGATTGGTTGGATACGTGACTTTTTGTATAAAACGATATCTAAACACAATAATTTAACTGATATTTTCCCGTTTATTTCAGATAGTCGTTAACCTTACTTTTAAATTCCTGAAATACACTTGGGTTTATTTGTAATGCATATAACACTACTCGACAAAAAAATAGGGTCAAAATGCTTCTGACACAAATTAAGCAGATTCTTATGTAAAATGACCCCCTGAATCCGAATTCGACCCCCGTTTTTCTCCATCACGTTCAGATTTTCGGGGAACAGACCCTCCCCCTTTTTGAGTTTTTCGATGCCTTAATGATTTTGAATTCGATTTTCAGGGGCAAAAACTATTACTTTAGCCTTCAAATTACACCTGAGGAAACAAGAAAGGTAAAAGCTTCTAAAATATACAAATTTGTAGCAAATGGATAAGTTTAAGGGGTTATTACTCCCCTAAAAATGCCAAAAAATCGTTAAAAATTACAGAGATTATTTTTGGCTATTTTCCCCTCTTATTTTTTACGCAATTCATCAACCTTTCTTCATTCATCATTCATTCTTTAACCTTTCTTGTTCCCTCGGGTGTAATTTAAAGGCTAAAGTAATAGTTTTTGCCCCTGAAAATCGAATTCAAAGTCATTAAGTCATCGAAAAACGCAAAAAGGGGGAGGGGCTGTTCCCCGAAAATCTGAACGTGATGGAGAAAAACGGGGGTCGGATTCGGATTCAGGGGGTCATTTTACATAAGAATCTGCTTGATTTGTGTCAGAAGCATTTTGAACCTATTTTTTTTGTCGAGTAGTGTAATTGGCGAACACCAATGTTTTGTAGTAGATAGTTCCACACCTCCTATAAATGCATAATGTGTTCAGGGCTCCCAGCAGACATTTGGTTTGTCTTTAGGGAAAAAAGAGACCTAAAATCTTAAAAAAAGAGGAAAAAGAGACCAAATTTTAGGTCAAAATTAAACGCGATGCATTTTTTTTAGTGTTTGATTCGCCCATGAATTAAAATGTCAACCTGCTAATGTTAACCCGCTCAATTAAAATGTTACCTTATTGATATAAATTGATCAATAAAACATGCATATACAGGGTTCATACTCTAAAATAGTAAATTAAAAAAACAGGAGGTGACGAATAACAACTCACTCAATTCTGTCGAAACAGGAAAAAGTTCAGATAATTTAGAAAAGAATAAAGAATTGCAAGAGATTAAAATTTCACATTTAACTGGACTTTTTTAATTAAAAAAATAACCCCCACACAATTTCAACACATCTCTTTAATCTTGAATATTTTTTAAGAGTGATAGATTTTAGGAGTTTTAAGGGACCTTAGGAAAAAAGTTGAGATTTTCAGTATTTTCTCAGGAATTTAAGGAGACTTACAAACCATGTGCATGTTATCCAGCAAATGTATTGAAAAAAAATTCCAGATGGTAGCTCTTAATCAGTCTTTTCTTTCTTACTAATATGTTATTCTTGTTGATGTTAATTTTCCAAATGTACTTTAAATACATTTTATTATAGTTAGTTAATTTGATAAACAATATAATTATTTGTTTAGTAATTAGAATAAAACTTTTAAAGTATCATATGGAAAACTGGAGCCACCAATCTTAATATTTGCCAGCCGCATTTCATATACATAGAAATATTTTATGAGGTTTTCAAAAATACAATCTTTTATATAATTTTACATTAAATCATGGGTGGCATTCTTCAAAAATTGCAAGAGACTGGACTTAAAGATTATTTCTTTTTTTTTCATTACACTAACAGAAAAAACATTAATGAATTTCTACCAGTTTTGAAATCAAAAACATTTTGAAACCATGGGGTAAAATGTACCTGGAATTTTCATGAAAACTGAATATTCCCTGAGGACTGAAGAGTGGCACCCATGCATTAAATATTCAAACAGTTTTATGCAAACACAAATAAATGGGAGGTTTATTGTTAAAATTCTTGTTTATTATAATTATTTAACACTTTGTCATAACTTGTTTAACATAGGCTTCCAAACAACACAATTCACGATCCTGATTAAAATACATTTAATTGGGTCGAGGTCTTTTAGAGAAAAAATTAGTAATTGTACAATCCTTCTTTTTGTCTATCTTTTTGCCTAAGCTATCAATTGCTTTTCTCTTTAGATTGCATTCATTATTGTTCTTCATTGCCCCTTCAAGTAAGGCCTGAGCAACACACACTTTAGCTAAGTCCTTTTTTCGTATTGCATCTCTAAGCTTTTCATTTGCATCATCTAAGAGTTCACTCTAACGGTAGAGCTTTGGATAGATTCCAATCCTTTAGCAGATTTTAACTCAGACTCTAATTTGCCGATATCCTCTTTATTTTTTTCCAAGATTTTAATTTTTTCTTCTTCTAAGGCTTTAGCTTTCTCCTCTTCTAATTTTTTCAGCTTTTCTTCATCAACTTTTAACCTTTGTTCTTCCAAATACATCTCATAGTTTCTATATGCTGAGCGGGCTAATTTAATCAACTCATCAGTGATTGGAACACGATGAGGTATATTTTCATACCTTTTTAGGCCATCAATAATGTTTAACCGAGCATTTAATGTCCGTACAGGGCTCTTTCCATTGAGGCTCTTTCATCGGTCATTATTCTTCTGGATTTTGTAATAAAATAGTTTTAGGGCCGTATTCAGAAACTTTAACACGAGTTGGAATCCAGACGAGAACGAGATGGAAAGGAGAACGATATATATTTTTCTGAGTTTTGATAAGCGCATTCCGATTGCAATTACACTTTTTGTGGCCCATTTAATAGTTCCAAAAAATCTAAAACAGCTATTTATCACCGAAATAAGTCCTCAGACATTAATATATTACGAATGTAATGGACATCCAGTGCCTGTTAAAATTTGTACCATCAGTGTATAATTACTTGTGACGTTTTCGACAGATGGCAGCATGATCGCGCCCGCTGCGTGTTTTCCGCGGGTCTTTGGTTGCCAAAGTTTATCCCTTTTTGATTGAAAAAAGGGATTACGTCATCCGCGTGCTGATTTTCAGCGCTGAAAAAAAGCGTCATGGAAAAGGGCCTTAACGTTTTTGCCACAAAAGGCTCGCTAAGGCCGAGCTAACTAGCCGAGTATTGCGAAATCCTGTATTTTGGGAGATACACTTTAGGGTTGCACTAGCTTGTCTTCGGTTGTTACGCGGTTGAAAACCGGTTTTCTCTGCCAGGTTTGGCGATTTTTCGCCTCTAGCAGAGATAAAAGATTTTCTCAGACAGATAAAAACTGAAAATTTGATTTTTTTCGGAATTTTTCAAAAGTGAAATCTAGAAATCGCTGAAAAAGAGGAAAAAGAGACCTTGACTGTGAAAAAGAGACTTTTAGAGACCTGAGATGAAAAAAGAGACTTTTAGGGAAAAAAGAGACCTGCTGGGAGCCCTGTGTGTTTAATCAATCATGCATATAAAATCCCTCCTTATACGGGAACCCTACCCTAAAATGTCAAATACCCAGAAAATGTCTCTGGAACCATTTTAATAATTAAGTCGGATCGGATAATGTTTATTATAATAATGTTTATTTCGGTTGGCAGGGTAAGGGGTTGCATACTTTTCTTGTTATTATGATTAGATACTAATATTGTGCTGGTTTTTGAGTCTGAAAAACAAAGACAAATATTTATTTTACGATTTTAAATGATTTTTCCAAATGTTAAAAAAGTTTTATTTTAAAATAAAACGGAAGCATACACATATTATCCTTCATTTAATGATGCAAGAAAGTCATGCTAATAATTCCGATTAGATATTTTCCGTGCATCAAAACGGGGTACGGAGAAGTGGCTAATTTAATTACATCGCATTGCGATAAAGGGATTTATTTTCTTGGCAGAGGTTGAATCCCTTCAAACACGTGCTCAATCAGGAAAGCGAGGAGGACCTTTCATCAATCTAATAAGCAAACACAAGAACTCTTCCCTGAACAAGACAAGCGAATTACCGAAACCACTCATTAATTTCAAACAGGTAACTTGTCCGAGCCATTAAAAGCCTTTCCTTCTCTTTCACAAAAGAAGCCTCGGAGGAAAAATTCCTGGCAAACATTCTTAAAAAATGGCAAATTAAAGGCATTTGGCTGATTTTCAGCATGTAGGGAAAGTACAAAAGGAAGTAAACGGAAGGAGAAACAGAAACAGAGGAGAGAGACATCTCAGAATGACGTCACAAATGACGCATCCGCCGGGTTGCCATGGCAACGGCGTGAGGGTGGAGCTCAGGTTCGTCCATCACACTTCACGGTGTTCTTCGTTCATCTCCATTAGTCTTACGGCGATATTACAGCCTGATATGGAATATATCAACGTCCACACACAGGAGAGGGGAAAAAACCTGGATTAGGACGGAAGCTACAAAGATCTGTTCAGCAAAATTACGCTATTTTTCATCCTTTTCCGGGGTTCTCCAAGTTGAAAAACGCCTGCCAAATTGAAAGATAAATTTTTGATGAAGCCGACACACCATTTTAAGATACCGTTAGCATTATCTGCTGCAATAAAAATAGAAAGGGTTATTACCCAACACTAAAGCACACAAGTACCCACAGTGCAGCAAGAAGGTCAATGACTGCTCAAGGTTACTTTCAAAGATTTATCATGACCAGTCTAGTAACACATATTGGCAATCAATGAAATCGTATTAAATATTTTTGCTGAAGTGGATTACTATTAAATAAACTTAAAAGGGATAAAATGAGAATCATCGAATGACAAAGCAAGAGCAAAGAATCAATTATTCCAGAAGTTAGATACTTAAAACCGAGAAAAACGGAAATGTTCAACTCCAAAGTTAAAAATTAGTTTTTTAAAGCAAACATTTAGCACAGTACTAAAGGAATCTTTAATCAATTCAAAAACAAAAACTATAAAATATTATTAGAGACAAATTGATGTTTTTATGACTCACACTTATTATTATGTTCTGGTGTCGTGATGAAGACTACGGAACCAATTCAATAGCTAGACAGATTAAAAATTTTTCATTATATTGTTGATTACAAGCACTATTAAAACAGCCGTGTTTGCCAAACGTGGGCTTAAACAATCAACCTGGGAGGCAATGGTCACAAACCAAAGGGTCTCGCATCCCAACTCGATAAAACCACCCTCAAAAATGTGAGCCGAAGCGCCAAGCACAGAATTGCGCACTTCGTCCCCAAAACTTCACTTCTCCAACACTAAAAAAGAACACCCAATAACACCACACGAACGCGATGCAGGCCTTGGTGTCAGAGACAAAGAAAGCCTACAACTCATCTTTATGTTCCAGAATGAAATCACCACATAATAACGCGACACCCCATCCATACTTTTATGTACCTATACACCTTCAAAGCGACAGCCCCGACAAAAGACTTCTCTGCTGCCTCACAGACCGTAAAAGCGGGAGATTTTGTAGGAAATTAATAAAATCTGCGGAATGAACGCGGGCGAGACACTTAACACGTTCTTTACAGGGGAGCTTAATGGTTCCGCAGATTTATTGCACGGACGGCACTCGCAATTGTCAGAGTTACATTCACGCAACCGGCGCAGTAAATAGTCTGGGAAGCCGTGTTCCACCTTTCCCATCCGAGAGTTTATTTGAAATTCAGAGAAATTTCAATCCTTTGAAAATTATTGATGTAAGCTTTTGGGTTCCGGAAATAACGAGGTTCTTTAAGAGGACGCATTTCTGATCTAAAGCTGGTATCACTGTCCCGGCAAAAAAAAAGGAATCCCTTATGTAATCTACCTCTCACACCGCCATAAAACTAAACGTACACTGTAAAAAAAACTGTAGAAAAACAGAAATTTTCAATAACAATGACTTTATGTTTACAGAGATATTCTGTCATGTAACATTCCCACCGCACTTCTATTTATTTTATGTAAAAACAGCTTTTTTTTTTAGTTTTTTAGCTTATCTGTACTTAAACAGAAACTTACTGCATCGAAAACCAATACAGCTATTGGCAACATTATACTGAATCTTCTTTGGAGCAGTGGTAGCGTGCGCGCTTAGCATGCGGTAGGTCCTGGGTTCTATCCCCGGATATTAATTGATTAAAATTTAAAAAAACTCGACACGCATGCGCACAAGCAGAAAATTACTGAGAGGCAACAGAAAAATCTGTAGCTCACTTGACAGAAACTTCCTTTTTACAGCATTTACCTGTAGGTTACAGCTTTTTTCTGTTTACAGGATTTTTCGACTTACAAATTTTTTCTGGCAACTTTTGCTGCTAGAAATTTTCGGCTTTTTTTTGCAGGATTATTTTTTACAGTGTACTGCATAAGGTTTAAAGGGCGAACTAAGAAATGAGAGAATGAAATATATTTCGTGGATACGATGCTAAAAAATACACCTCCATATAACTGACTGTCGCAAATTAGCAGGTCCTAGAACGAGGTTTTCAGCCGATAACTAATACTTTTGAAATGAAGGGTAGCAACCTTGAGACGAGAAAATTAGAAAAAAAAATCGTTGAAAATCTAATTAAGGTTTTGTACTTATAATTTAAAACAGATAGGATATTTTCCAGTTAAGTAACACACGACGAGACCATACCACCATATAGGACCTTAGCACCAGATCAATCATGCAAAAATCAAGTTAATTCATTGTTTCATTTAGCCCCAAACCAAAGGAATGAGTTGCATAAGACTACTACCTCGAGAATCTGGATTATGCAGCAAAGAAAATATAGATTGGTCCAATGAAGTACGAATTTTGGGTACTCAAATTTTTATAATGAGCGACCATAATGATAGTCTACCGAGAGGAATGCTATTGAACTAAGACTTCCCTGTCTGTTGCCCTAGAAACGAGACCTATCTATCTCATTATCCAAGGGCTTGGAGATATATTTTTGCTGGTCTTTTAAGAGCATTTAACGACATATTAACGAGTTAAAGGTACAACAAAAATAAATCCCTCTTCTTCTCTCCCATCTTGAATCCCAGCGTTTATAGTGATCTAGTAAACAAGGCCTGCTTTCAGCTATTAATTAAAAAGCCGAACAAAATATGAACGATAAAAGGGAAAGCTCAAGAATGACATCTCCATGTCAAATCATTTTTTAGAGAATTAGAATAAAAGCTATCTCAAGATTAATCTTTCTTTATTCTATCTACCTACACTTTCTTATCAGAGATGATAAGCATTTGAGCGAAACAATTGCAACCTTTAAGTTTCACAACCCATAGACCTTGTTCACAACCTATCTAGCAGAATATCGCTTTGAAAAGAAATAATCTCCACTGGATATGATACTAAAAAGCCTTTTCAAAGTTTCAACTAGACACTCAAAAACATCTGCAAAGTTAAACTGGAAACAAAATTTTATTTTAGGAAATTTCAAGAAAATGGGGGGGGGAAACCGGAAAAATTGGAAGCTGGAGCTGAAACCCTGAGAGCAGAACGAAGACTCGCCCCTAAACAGAGAAATGAAAACAGCTTGGAGCTCAGCAGTAACACGTAGTCTTTGGTTCTAAACAGGCTTAAAAAAGTGAAAATAATAAAAAATGACAGCGAAACAGTTTGTTGAATAATATTTCAAGAGTTCCAACATATTTAGTGTTTCAAAAAATTTTTACATGACCTCCGCCCACACACGAGCTTTATCGCCTCTTTCATCGGTTGCGATGGAAGGTTTTTGAAACAATATAACTTTCAAGTTGCTTCTTTTTTAAAAAATGGCTCGGACACTAAGGACAGAGCACTAAAACCAAATAACCAGTGGCGAAAAAATATCCCCCTATCTAGTTTTAGCCCCATTTCCCCCTTGCTATACACCCGTTTCAATATCTGCATTAAAACCGCGCCTTTGTCCTTCAAGCTTCGTTGGCTGTTGAACTTTACACGGAGATCATTGATGAGGATCCAGAACATCTCTCAACGAAATTTCAAGGAACTGCTAGGAGGGTTTGTTAAATTTCAGGAGACAAGAGAGGGAAGAAACATGTGAGAACTTTCAATGAAAACTCCGTGACGATTTAACGACTTGCAATTCTTCAGACTAGTTTGTCCTGCTCCTTACATTCTTTGCTTTTGATATAGAAGGGAAAAGAAAAGCTTTTAATATAGAATGGGAGAAAATGTACTGAGGCAATGAAATAACTAATATAACTCATAGCGTAGCAAAATTTTGGCCCGTCGCATGAGAGGTGCGAGTTACAAAATTGGGCCACTTTTCGTTGGACGTATGATATGCGACAGCAACATACGTCATTACACGTCTGTTAACTATAACTTTCGGATTTTGGATATTTTTCAGAAGTTATATTGATTCAGATATTAAGTTAATTTCAAACTACATGCATGGTGCTGAAAAATGCGTTAAAAATTTACGAGTCCGTTTTGAGGGAGAATTCCTAAAATTTTACGAGGAGTTCCCCCTATATTAAATTTTACATCTCTATTATTCAGTTCAGACGTAATGAGAAACAATGTTTTTTTGCGTAAAGTTATCATAATCTGCTTGTGAATAATATTTTCAGCTTTTTTTACGTATTTTGGTATGTATTGCAAAAAGTGGAAGTGGCACACCTAAGTTTTATTCTCAAATAGTGACACTATTTCTACAAAGGTTGACCACCCCTCCTCTAAAATATATGTCCCTAAATAAAATTCAAACATCAATAATATACCATCGGCACAGGCCGAAATTCTTAAGAGCAAATCACAACTAGCAAAATCTCCACAAAATAAACACGCCAACAACCATCCACAGAAAACCTCTCTCCATACAGAAAACAAACGTACCGATGAGCAAACAGAAACGGAGTTTATTTAACCAATGCCCGGACATAAACCAAGTAGCAAACTCACCGAGGACATAAATTTGTCACTAGAGGGGGAGTAGTTGGGTCATAAAAAACGAACAGAACGCTGAGAAGTCGCCGAATCGTGTCGAACCTATTCGGCAAAACAGCCGGCAGTGTTTTTCCCGAAAAATAGCACGGGGCCATCCCATTTGCATACTACAACATCGCATTACCCCAAAAGCACCCTCGGGACGGGTCCGCCGGATTGCTACATTCTGCGCGATACATCCTCCCTCCCAGCTATTGTCTGCAGAGAGCAGATTCTCTGGGATAAGATATAGCCGCCCAGAACAAAAGCGATACACAGGCCCGAAATTTAACCGGCAAAAATTGTAATATCGAGAAGAGAGAGATAATACGGCCGCGGCGGACTGGGCCAGAGAGAAAAAGAACGTTCATCACAAGTACCCTTCTCCCGGGAAGATGACAGACTCATCTCTTTTTGCTCGAGAGAGAGGAAAAAGCATGAATAGGAAGAATTTTTGCGTTGCATAATCAAAAATGACATGCTCTCGCTCGGATGATATTTTCCAAAGCCTTTTTCTGAGGTGGTATAAAACGTGCTAACGGATAGAAATTTTAACCCAACCTCAGTCGGTACTTTTGCAATACCGGAGCTACGGATTTCGTGTTCTGAACTTTGCTTCATGATAGATAGATTTGAAGAACAAAAGACTGAACACGGTCATGTGACATTTCTAATTTACTTTTGAAACTTTCAACTAACAATAGTTTATCTACAGCTACGTTTATCCAGACCAAAACTTATTGGCGAGTATTTCTCTGGCTTCTATAAAGCTAGGGACAACTCACCAAAATAACACGTATATTTAGAGAGCCATGCTAAGGTCTAAATAACGACATATGCGCCAGACAAGTCGATCAAGTAATAATATTAATGATGATGATGCATTCATTAAAATGACGATTAAAGCCTTGTTTGAAAGAAGTTGAGTGCAGAGTGCATTTGCATTCTAATCAGGTAAAGAAATTTCTGTTCAAACATTCAGTGAATCCACAATGACCTTAGTACTAAGTGAATGAGTTTAAAGTGAGCGTAATGAATGATCTACGATGGATTAATTATATCTCGACAGTCGAATTCAGAGCACCGTGCATAATCACTAATACAAGAACAATTTAATATTGCAATGCTAATGGCATTGGCGTTATATCGTATGCAGATGTTTATCTACATATGAGAAATGACTGTAATGAATTGTCACCAGTGATAAGAACAGGCCATGTTTGATATGATTTGATGTTCAAATCTGTTTCTCTAAAAAATATTCGAATGAAGACGGTAAATATGTTAGGGGACATCCATAAATTACGTGAGGTCAAAAAAAAGGGGGGGAGGGGTTTGGAAAAATCTCACCAAGGGGGAGGGGAGGTCGATTAAAATCTCACGTCAACTTTTAAAGTTAGAAATTATACTATTTTCTTTTTTTAAAGTATGAGAAAGGAACACACACAGATAAGATACTGTAAATTATTTTTAAAAAATTGTAGGTAAATCTCACGTGGGGGGAGGGGGTCCAGCAAAATCTCACCAAGGGGGAGGGGGGTCCAGATTTTGGAAAAAATGCCTCACGTAATTTATGGATGTCCCCTTATCATCTTTTAAGACGAATGAAACACTAATGTGATGTTCGCTCAAGATCGGTCAGATATCTAATGTGAGACTAACAAGTTTGGAACTAAAGTTCAGTGCGAAATAAGGAAAGGACACTCAAGGGTCTTCACTCTTGAGAAATTAACTTTAACATCACGAATTTAAATGCTAGCCCATTAGCGCCCATAAAAAAGCAGAAATTCCCAGTACTTTCACCCGCGTTTCACTGATGCAGAAACTCCGAAGAATGCGACGAGCATTGAGAATGACTCTTCAAATTATTATCAGCACTGAGTTGAATAACTCATGCGTTTACTTCTAGCACTTTACTGACCAAGTTTTTTAAGTGCGCTTCGTCCGAACAAGCCGTAAAAAACGTTCTCCAAAGCTGAACGTGGCAAAAACGAAGAAATAAAGGATTTTCAATTTTGGAAAGAAAAAAAATCTGTTTGTAGGAGGATGACAGCAAAATTGTCTTAAAATGACACGAAAAATTAAAATACACAACTTAAGTTTTGTTGTCAGCCAGCGTTCTAAAGCATCTTCTAAATTTAAAAAAGAACAAAGTTTTAACAAAAATATCTAAGTTTAAAAAAGCAAATAATTTTCATGCATAACTTGGCAACATAATATGTTCTTGGTTCTTGGTTGATTGAGTAGAGACTTTTGCCCACTCCGAAGAGTTGCTTCGTCTAACATAATATGTAATTAATCCAATTAAAAATAAAAATTTACGAACTTCAGATTAAATGAGTCCTAATACGACACATGTGAATATTTAATAATTCTATGTTCACCCGACTACGAAAAAAAATGCATATCCTAAAAACAAACATTGATGCAATCTAAAGCTCCAAATTACCCCAAAAAGCCTACATATTATGCAATGAAAACCTAAACGCAGAATAAAATAACGACAGGTAACAAAGCTGTAAGGAAAGAAAAGAAAAACAGCGGGTTTAATAACCAGTTATCTTAGCAGCTGCTACCGCCCCTCAAAAAAAGTATAGGGTGCCACGATAAAAAAGGCGATGTTTTCCGGTGGCGATTAAAGAATTGGATGTGATTATCCAGCTTTACATAGGAATTAAGCCTCATTACGAGGAGGGTCTTTGAATAAAAGGCTCGATTGAAAGGCGATTAAATTTAGAAGCTCGAAGTGAAAGTGGAGGCTAAAAATAAACAATCGTTATGGGCTAAAATCATTAGCTCCGCAAACAAGGCTGGACGGTCCGTTAATGCGGCTCCGGAATAAACTGTTTTAATTAGGGTTTCTTATGCAGTTCATGGAGTTAATTGAAAAGCCTCTCACTTCGAGTTTGGCAAGCTAATTAAAAACTAGACCTAGAGAATAAACGGGAGAGTTCTCATTCAAAAACTAAAATACTATTCTCGGAACTTCTGTTTCATGACAGGTATTGATTATAATTTATATTTTTATATAAGAATCCCACAAACGAGAGAAATAGAGGTATCAGAATTCAGAGGTATCAGGATTCGAGGTATCAGAATCAAAGAACTGGGTTTAAAAAACGATCTAGTAAAGAGAAAAAAATACCTTGGTATTAAAGGACAAAATAACGCCAGCTATGACTTGCACGACGACATTACAGCGATTTTCTTGGTTAGTATTTCACGGGCAACGGTCACACGAGGGGACTCAGGGGAAATGTCCCCGAAATGTTTAGATTTTGTAATTGAATTGGTCACTAAATATTTTGTTGGTGACAACGTTTTAAACATAAACGGTTTTAGCAATTTTAACCCTCCTACAATGCCATGGAAGAAAGAAGAGATAAGTGATATCGGAGTGCGAAATTCAAACACTTAGAACTCAGTTGTTTTATTTGTTCCGGAAACACGACTATAGCATGTTTTTTGCATTGGTGCCATAATTGCATAGCAGTAGGTCAAGGTTAATGGCCCACACGTTCTGACCTTCCTGCCCCCATCAACATTCAACCTGTTTCGCTCTTTTCTAAATACCAAGCTCAAGAAGTTTTAAGAGTTTCCTCAAGTGTTCATTTAATTAATAGGAAAGGCTGGGGGACTTATTCAATAACACCGTACATGATAACACAGCAGTAATTTCAGCATCATATTGTACAATCTTAAGTTTCAATACCACATCATACAATTCATGCCTACTTTAACGTAGAACACCACGACTATTTTAAGTTTTGACTGTTAACTTTAACTTTTTAAAACGAGCAGTACTTTCTTCGCAGAAAATGTTCAAATAACTTGTCCTAAACAAGCGAGTAGGAATATCAATTCACACCAGGGTTGCTGATTTTTTTAAAAAAATTTAAAAAAATCGGATTTGGATTTAAATCGGATTTTTTTATATAAATCAGATTTTTTTTTATTTAAATGAATAACTAGCTCTGAACTTCCTGAAACTGGTCAATAATATACTGATATTGTAATTTCAATGTGATATAATAATTTAGGATCACTTAATATCCCAATTTTGATCTATTTTATGTATTAATTAACTGAATTAATTAAGGGGAGCGGTTCGGTTCGCTGCCATTTCATGGTGAAATGCCCAAGCCCATCCTAAAATGGTAAATGAATCAGTTACTAAAATTTTTATCCTTTCTATAACTATTTTTGTCCAATTGTGAAATCAATAATACCTTTAAGAAATTGTGACAATGATTTTAAAAAAATCTATGCCTCATTTTTGTGTAAAAATTTTAATCAATCTTTGAATTATAATAATTCAGTCAAATTAATTTTACTAAAAGTATTATGTATACTTATTTCTTTAAAATATAATTAGTATAAAAATAAAATAAACAACTTATTGACAGTCATGTACTTGGAGAATAGAGCTCTATTCGCTTGTAGTTATGTAAAAGAAAACAATAGTTTGGAAAACATGTTTAACTATAAAAGCAAGCTTAGGATAAAAATCATTTACATGCTTGTATTTTAAAAAGTTGATGTACCAGATAAAAAAATTAGTATTTTAATTCTTGTTTAGTTTATCACAATTATTGATTCCAAACCCTGCTACTTACCCATTGTCATAAATATTTTTGTTATTGGTAGTAAAATTTGTTCTTGAAATTGCAGGCAATTTTATGTAGAGTAACCTAAACTAACTTAAACCTATCTCCCAAAATGGTAAAATGCAAATAATCTTGCAAACCATTTTAAAGCATACACAACTAATTTTTTATTTAAATTGTGGAAGTTAAACATTTTTGATTTAAATCAATGATTTTTTTTAAAATCAAGTGATTTAAATCAAGCAACCCTGATTCACACATAGAAAAAATTTTCAATAATGAATTTTACATCCACCATCTACCAGCAAAATTTGCTTACAACTCCTATTAGCTTGCTATTAGGAGATCTCCTGTTTATCTCCTATTTAGTAAATATCCAACTTACTTAGCTACGAATACACCACATTCTGACCCGAGAAACATCATCGTCCACATCTGGGAGATAATCTACAATTCTACAAGGGTGTGCCGAAAATTCAACGACCATGGATGGAATCGAGCCGAGAGGACTAATCGCCTTCAAAACTGATCACCCTTACGTCCCACGGGTTCCCAACCAACAGGGACAGACGCAAAATTAGCCATTTCCCAACTGCTATACCACAGAAGCAGAGCCTAATTGAGATTATCAACAGGAAGGGCGGAACGGTGTTCGTTCCTTCGCCTCCTCATCGCGGCGGCCAATTCGACCTTCAGAATAATCCATCCATTACTATCGAATGGAATCCCGTCACCCAGAATTCACTATTATCGGCTTCGGCGGAAGATTTATTTACTCAAAAATTTCCCCAACTAATTAAATCACCTCGTGAATGCAGGGGATAGAAAAGGTTGGCGCCCGGCCAGGGAAAGGTGTTGAAGAGGAGAGATGACGTGCACGCACATGATTTTCTCAAATAGGGGGAAAAAAGAGATAGATGAATGAATGACTTCGAATCGGTAATTAAAAGTGCTCTCAAACGGTTCAATCAAGGCAAAAGGTCTTCATTAAATCCCTTTCAGTATTATTGACTAAACATGGGACGGACGGATACAACGATAACGGGAGCACCGAGGCAGGGGTTTGCTATATTTCAATCTCATATTCAGTCTTAAGAAAGGGAGACTATTTCTACTATCAATCATTCCCCACTTAATATGAGGTATAAACAATGACACCATCTTTAGAATAAATTTTCAGAGTAAGCATTTTAGTTTTATTTATTGCAGGGTTGGCTAGGTAAAGAAATAGATTTTTCCAAGTGGAAGAACTTTTTCAGTCAAAGAATTTGACAAATATGAAGAAGGTTCATAACTTTCTAATAAAATTAAACTGCAAAAAAAATGGAATCACATGCAAGAACTAAGTTCATAATTACTCAATTCTACACCAATGTTTTGATAAGGAGGTTTCTTCCAATGGAAGAAACTTTTTTTCAAATAATTTTACAATAAGTTTTTATTTTTTAGAAGAGTGAAAAATAATGTTAAATGTGTGTGTGTGTGTGTGTGTGTGTGTGTGTGTGTGTGTGTGTGTGTGTGTGTGTGTGTGTGTGTGTGTGTGTGTGTGTGTGTGTGTGTGTGTGTGTGTGTGTGTGTGTGTGTGTGTGTGTGTGTGTGTGTGTGTGTGTGTGCTTCATTATATCTATCTTAAATTTAACTAAGCCTTCAAAAGGTCATGTCAAAATCGGAGTATCTACTAGTCTTTTTCGGAGCTTTTCCATTTGGCTTTCGTTACTTTTCTTCGGTGTCGCGAAAAAACCGTTCAAAACAAAAACCGTTCAAAAAACAAAAAACTCATAGCTTTACACATGTAATAAATTTATTTGTTTTTTATTGAACGGTTTTTGCATTGAACGGTTTTTTCGTATATCCCTTTCTACAGCCTCCCTCCATTTCTTCCAGACGAAACCCAACCTTGATTTTCTGTAACTAGTTTAATTTGGAGGGTGTAAAGTAAAAAATATTATAAGTGTAAAGTTTATTGGGGCCGTCCATTAATGACGTCAAGCTCAGAGGGGGCTAATTAATTTGTGACAAGCGGGAGGGAGGGGGTTTCAAAAGTTGACATCACGAACACCTTGGAGTAGTTCCAGCTCTTGGAGGATGGAAATTTTGAAGTTTGGAATTTTTAAAAATGCTTTCGGGAATGTATTATACTTACATTATACTCCTTATTTTTTTTATATTTTATATCCCTCATAAAAATATTTAACTCCCCTTGTGTTAGAGTTGTAGAATCAGGTTAAATTCTGATTTATTCTTCACATTGTTTAGAAAAGGCATGGCCAACCCGCGGCCCGCATGCGGCCCTCCGGGTCATTTTGTGCGGCCCGCGAAGCTCTCCTGAAAACTCTCCAAAAAGTAGTTTTAAAACACTTTTTAGCACTCTAAAATTCGAAATTTTTTCGGGGGAGAACCCCCGACCCCCATATTAGTACCTCTTAGATCAGGCTTTGCCAACCCGCGGCTCGCATGCGGCCCGTTTTGAAATAATTTTGTGGTCTGCAAGAATTTTTTTAGTCAAAAGTTTAAGTTTTAGGGTAAGTTAAGGCCCCAAATTTGGACAAAGTGTACCAAAACACGTTAAAGTCTGTTAATTAGAGTCGTATTTCCAAAAAATTTTCTGGGGGAGGACCCCAGATCCCCCTTTAGTACTAGGAACTCTATTGTTCACAACTTTTTTAGGATATTAGTTCAGTCAGGTGCAAATCCTAACTAAAAATATATTTTAATTTACTAGGGGGCTCTGCCCCCTACTCGCTATCGCTCACCAACCCCCAGAACTGCTTCGCAGTTCTTTGAAGATCGCTTCGCGATCTTAGCGAGCAGAGCTCGCAGGGTTTCATCTCAACTATCCAAAACAACCTGGAACTTGTCTGCTTACATAGTCTGTTCATTTAGAATAGGCGCCTGAAACAGGATCAAAAACGCTCAATGATGCTTAATAACGCTCATCAGACCACTTCAGTGACCGATTTTTTTACTGTATTTTAATACTTCTGCTTAGGCTGCCTTGTCATTGCAGAAGAAAATTTTTTACACGATAATTAGAATAATAACTGCTTCTATTAATATAGCAAGCTATTGATGTAAAGTTTTTGGAAACAGGAAATGAAGTGATAATGAAACTGGCCCATTCATCCAGGCAACTCTCGTCCCATTCATCCCCGTACCCACTTATTTTTGAAAAACTAAAATTAGACTAGGAAAAAATCCATGGATTTTCTCCATTTAAATTGGAAATTATAATAATATAAGTACAATCAACACACTGTAAAATTTATAGCTTTAGTTAAATTATTTTTTAATAATTATAGAAGTAAAACAATAAAAGTTACTTTTGGTATGAGGAAACACATTTAGTAGTCTTATTAACACAAAAATGGAAGCTGATGTCAATGAACACAATTTTTTGAATAAGCTAGGTACTTATATCTTATGGCTGAAATAACAAAAATTTAAAGTGAAGTTAAGGTATAAAAAATGGAGCTGTCCCGTTCATCCCTAGTAAATTATAAAAGCCACTGAAATAACAATAATAAGACCTTCCGCTGAGGTTTTAATGTAAAAAGAGCTTTTCTTCAAAATTGCTCGTTTCCAGCTGATCAAACCCAAAGTTAATACTAAATAAGGGGTTTTTTGTACTTCTTTAGATACAAAACTTTGAAACCTTTATAGGGGTTTCATTTTTTTTATAATTGAAACTAAACATCAAAACATACAGATCGGAAATGACATGTATAATACCTATACCAGAAGTGAACACATATTTTATTTTTATAAGTTAGGAAAATTGCTTTCTTTTAGCGTATTAGTTGAAAATTTTAATTAAAAACGTCTTTCTTTAACATTTCAACTAAGATTCATAAGTATTAAACTATTTTCATAACTTTAAAAAATTAAAATAGATTTTCACTTCTGGTATAGTTATTATCCATGTCATTTCTGATCTGCATGTTTTAAAATTTAGTTTTTCTTATAAAAATGAAACCCCTATAAAGGTTTCAAAGTTTTGTATCTAAAGAAGTACAAAAACCCCCTCTTTTAATATAAATTTTGGGTTTGATCAGCTGGAAACGAGCAATTATGAAGAAAATATCTTTTTACATTAAAACCTCAGCGGAAGGCCTTATTATTGTTATTTCAGTGGCTTTTATAATTTATAATATCAATTTAGCACTAAATGGCATCATTTGAGAGAGTTCCTTCGAAGAAATTCGGAATAAATTCCTTTCGTCCACCGGTAGTGTATTATAAGCTTTGATGAGCAACGTCCCTAAGTAGTACTGTTTATACTTAAATTATAGAAGCTAAAGGCTACAGTTAACATACGTAAATAAATATAATCCCTCTAAATAAGTGATAATTAACACATTTGAACCAGTTTTATCGCAGCATCTGTCTTAAATATAATTTTTTTAAATTCTGAAAATTGGTATTTTTTTCCACTTTTTTCAAACTTTGGGGCTCTTAGTCATGCCCTAGAGTTAACTTAGGGGGATGAAACTTCACACACTATCTTTTGGGACCAAAAGGAATGGGAAAAACCCTGGGGAGCAAGGTTTTTCAAGAAAAGGTTTTTATTGAGACACCCTAGCCATACTATTACTATGGCGCGCTATGGGATTCAAACTTCAACCGCGATGAGGCACGTGTTAATATTAAAATATCGGAAAATCCTTTTGCACACTTTCATTTTATAGTAAAAGGAAAAAAATTAAGGGGGGCTGGAAAAAAATTCCAACTTTGAAAAATAAGGACCACCCTACTGTATATATAAGGGTGTTTCAAAAGTCCGTTTCACGGCTTTTATTTGGAACCAACGAGTAAGGTCTACTCCTAGGTAAGGGGCCATCCATAAATGATGTCACACTTTTTTTGCCCATTTTTGACCCCCTCCCCCCCATTTGTCACAAACTGTCACACTTCCCCACTAGTCCAGTCAAAATCAACTTCGCTCCGGAAATAATTTATATAGTTTTGAAATTTGGCACACTTGTTCGGATGGGTCTGGGGGTGTTTCACACAAAAGTCCACTAAATTTGGCCTGGAGGGTTTTCCGCTACGGCCATTTAAGTGGTCAGTTTTTAAAAACACGTTTCGCCAAATCGGCGATAGTGCGCCAGTAGTGAAACAACCGGTTAGTACTGAAAACAGTGGACGCCTTCGGGGGTCTGGCGACGCGTCTGGCGTAGTTTTCGTTTGGCGATCATGGGCACTCGCGGAAGGAGTTAATAGTAGTAAGCTCTAATTTTAATTATGAGATGCTTTACTAGGATAAAATACATTTTTTGAAGTCAGATTGTAGAAATAATTTAATAAAATCAATTGAGTTTTGAAATGAAGTTTTAAAAGTGCTTTTAAATAGTTTCAACAGATTTTTAAGGTCACATCTAGATACATCGGCTTACGCAAAGTAAAACCTGAGATCAAATTTATAGTTGTCCGACGCTAAATTATATTTTACATGTAGCTCAACAGCCGTGAATACCTAAATATTTATTTCATATTCTTGCAATTATCTTTGAACAAGAAAGTATTATTTAGTAATGAAAGTATCCTGAAAAATCCTTTCAAGAAAACAAGAAACAAATTCTGTAATAAGTATTCCGATCATTTTGAGTTTTTTTAGTTCCATATTGTTTAAATTATTTAGGTTTTTTCCTTTTTAATTTTTTAATATCCCCAGTTCCGATAGAGTTTTTATGAATGAATATACAATGCAACACACATAAATATTAAATATACAAATAAATATTTACTCATTAAGGCCCGTGATATTTTATAAACTACTGGGTACTGCATAGATCATCAATGAAATTAAAGGTTATTGAGAAAAGTACTTAAAAAAACATCCCTAAAAATTTAAAATGTTTCCCGAAAGACTGTGTTGTGCAAAATACTAATCCGTTTCAAAACTCAACTTAATTTTAATTTTTGCAGTTGAGAATGAGTATATTTTCTTATGTATAAAAATATGAGAGTTACAAATTATTTTAAAACATTTTCAAAATAATGGCTAATATTTTAGGTTATTAAGATCCTGGGTTCAATTCCATTAACGTTTCCGAAAATTTTTCCATATATCTGTAATAAAAATAAAATCTCAGCTTTTTGGGTAAGAGAAACACTCCACCAAAAAATTGCCCAGGAACAACCCCTAATTACTCCTTTAGTCGTCATAATTCATTGAATGGATATCATGAATTAACCGATGAATCAAGTAAACCATAAAAAAACGAAACTAATGTTTGTGAAAAAAGAATAATCTACTTTAACTCTAAGCTTGAAGTTCAATTAATTGAAAATCATTCTTCACTTAAACAAAAGATTTAATTTATTTACTTTTCTATTACTGATACTTTATTATTAATGAAATCAATTGTGGTTTTTATTTCAAATTTTTAAGGCCAAAAATGTCCTTTTAAAAAATCTAAATAGCAAAAGCAACGTTAATTTGAAAGCCAAATATTCCTATATGCATAAGCAAATAACAAAGTTTACTATAAAATATTTTATTACTTTCTTATGTGTTATATTTTATTATCTTTCTTTCTCTTCCTTTCATTACAATTGTAGCTTTATCTTTTCAAAACATGCAGCTTAATTTTCAAAGATATTTTATATTGCTTCACTTGTCCATAAACCGTTTGTTTTTAATTAATCTAAGAGTAAATGATAGTTTAGATAATCTAGTTGTTTTAAATAATGGTTTGATGTTATAATACAATTCATGAAATTCTTCATAAACTGTGTATTTTAAGAAATTATCGAGACTGAAACATCATTTTTATTTTTAAATAAGAATATTAATTTTGTGTTAGCTTAGAAACAATTAGAAATAAATAAAACCATTTAACAGCCAGCAAGTTAATAACAAGAAGAAAAATGTAGGTGTCTGTAAAAAAAGGAGTAGGATACAAGGATAATAACATCAAATACATCAAAATGATGGGCCATGACTGAGATGAAAAGGATATTTACTGCTGCATATTTAATTTTCGTTTATTCTAGAACAGTGTTTCCCAACCTTTTTCATTCCATGCCCCACCAAGGGATTTCAAAATTTTCCATGCCCCCCTTTTTTTTTCTCAAAAATCCTTCTTGGAAAGTCAATAGATACTGGTTATCCATGCTCCATCTAGGGGGGAATTTGGTTGAGAATTATCAAATTGCCCCCCTAGAAAATCATATTGCCCCCCGGTGGGGCGTGCGCCCCACGTTGGGAAACACTGTTCTAGAATATACTCCTTCAATAACCAGGTAAGTATCTTATGAAAATTTTGATAAGAAAACTACACGCATTAATATCTATCGGGTTATGAACTTAAAATTTTACCGTTTAAAAGCCATTATTTTTAGGTCCCTTGAAATATTTTTTCGTAGGTGTGATTTTAATACTTTCTTGTTTAAAGAAAAGTGGACGAATATAAAATAAATATTCAAATTCATTTACAGCTGTTGAGCTACAGGTAGCTCTACAATAAAACTTAATGCATCGCACATAATGTAATGCAATATAGTTTAGCGTCGGGATGGGAAACTAAATTTGATTTCAGATTTTACCTTTCCTATATGCGATGATTTATTTAGATGCAACCTTATGAGTAAATTTTTTTGTATTTAATATTCATGTGTGTTTCACTGTATATTCATAAAAACTCTACCGGAACTGGGAATATTGAACAATTAAAAAGGAAAAAAAACTTATTTTGCTCAATTTTAAATATTAAAATAATTTAAACAATATGAACTAAAAAAAACTCAAAATGATCGGAATACTTATTATTACAGAATTTGTTTTTTGTTTTCTTGAAATGATTTTTCAGGATACTTTCATTACTAAATAATACTTTCTTGTTAAAAGATAATTGCAAGAATATGAAATAAATATTTATTCACGGCTGTTGAGCTACATGTAAAATATAATTTAGCGTCGGACAACTATAAATATGATCTCAGGTTTTACTTTGTGTAAGCCGATGTATCTAGATGTGACCTTAAAAATCTGTTGAAACTATTTAAAAGCACTTTTAAAACTTCATTTCAAAACTCAATTGATTTTATTAAATTATTTCTACAATCTGACTTCAAAAAATGTATTTTATCCTAGTAAAGCATCTCATAATTAGAGCTTACTATTAACTCCTTCCGCGAGTGCCCATGATCGCCAAACGAAAACTACGCCAGACGCGTCGCCAGACCCCCGAAGGCGTCTACTGTTTTCAGTACTAACCGGTTGTTCCACTACTGGCGCACTATCGCCGATTTGGCGAAGCGTGTTTTTAAAAACTGACCACTTAAATGGCCGTAGCGGAAAACCCTCCAGGCCAAATTTAGTGGACTTTTGTGTGAAACACCCCCAGACCCATCCGAACAAGTGTGCCAAATTTCAAAACTATATAAATTATTTCCGGAGCCGGCCTTTTTTTGCTCTACGTTGACTGGACTACACTGTCACATGTCACGCTCTTAAACCAACAATATGTCTAATACACGAATTTGAAAGTGCCCGGAACCAAGGTTTTTTTCGTTGATTTTCAGGTGCAGGATGTTATGTCACAACTTTCAAACCCCCCTCCCTCCCCCTTGTCACAAATTGATTAACCCCCTCCCCTCTGAGCGTGACATCATTTATGGACGGCCTCTAAGTGACCCTGGAGAATTCATTGAGATGACTTACAGCGCCCCTAGCGGCGAAGTTGAAAAAATTATTTTAAAAACTATAGGAGACAGAGCAAAAACCTCAGTGAGAGTATTGTTGCCAACGTTATGAAGAATCGCAGAAAAATATTTCATGAAAATATCTTGAATATTCGGAGAGATATTAGCATATGAAAATAGCACTTTTTCAGACCTCAAAAATGAAAAAGTTTGCAAATTCTTAATTTTTTCAGTGTCATTGTGTCTTTTGGGTTGAATAAAGGCAAAATTTAGTAAAAAACCCTTGCAAATTTGCAAACTTTTTCATTTTTGAGGTCTGAAAAAGTGCTATTTTCACATTGGAAATGCAGATACGTCTCATTCTTTGATAAGTGTAAATCCTTTTGCGCGTTAAGATGTGTTGTGACTAATAAGGTCTGTTTTGTGTGATTTGTTCAGGCGACTGTATGCCCTGGCCAGAAAGTCCACTTGGCAAGATTTGCGCCTGTATAATGAAAAAGTACCGAAATTTTTTTTCGATACTTGAAACATGACTTAAAAAAACTTGGAATGAACCAAGATTGATAGTTTACTGGGACCATTAAGGTTAACAGAATTGAACCTGAGATAATATATTAACACAGTTCTACAAAAACCAAACCCTTCACAAAAAGTCTGGAACAACCCCTGTTTTTGTTACGAGTAGAATTGAATTTGTAATCTCCATTATATTGAGGCAGATATTGAATGAAGGCGACATGGTCTTTTGGACTTGGTTTAATTGATCTAGGTCAAGGGGGATGAGCAAAACAACCGAATTAGCTGACCTGGAAAAAGTTGTAACCTTCACCCTAACCTTAGGTATTGCTCCTATGGAGCTGGCAGGGGCTTCCCCCGAACCAGGTTCGTAGGTACGGGCACTTTTTCCAGGTCCGAGAATTAGTAAAGAATGAAATATGGAACTATGAATTGCAAACTGAAATTACAATGGAATTTATTCAATTTAATAAACAATTTTCACCAATCGATAATTAAACTTCTCTTTGCTTTCTAGATGTTTTTCAGGAGTAAAAATTCAGGAGGAAAAAAGGCACAGCTTGGATAAGCGTCGACCAGCCGCCATGTTTACTCACAGCTCAAATTAGATCTATATTGTTCTTTGTCATCATTTGAGCTGTGGGTAAACATGGCGGCTGGTCGACGCTTATCCAAGCTGTGCCGGAAAAAACATAATGTTGAGAAGTTATAAAGGCCTTTAGAAAAATAAAGCAAATTTCAAGAGGTAGGGCAATTTAAAAAATCCGAGTTAATAAGTATCAATAAAGTAGTATATATAGTTTACTCACCAAATTTTGCAAAATAAGTTGCCCAGGCCCAGATTGTTTAGATTTACCCTTAAGTAGCGCCTAGCGCAGTGGTTCCCAACTCAAATATCTCCGCGGACCACTTCACTTAAATTTGAACCTTGGCGGACCATCCCTATTCCAAACTTTATATTAAAAAATTTAACTTTTTTCAATGCACTCATTCCTCACAGAGGTTGTAAAGTTTTTTTTTTCTTTATACAGTCGAATCCGCTTAATGTGATCACGGTTAATGTTATCAATCGGATAATGTTATCGAAATCAACAGGTCCCGATCATTCCTATTTAATTTAATGTAAAAAACATTGTTTAATGTGATCAACTATGAACCATCACTCCGCTTAATATTATCAAAATTTGTCCATATTCCCTTGAAAACGACCGCTTTTGAGTTCGAGTTTCATTTTGAAGGTCAATTTTTACAAGTAAACATCTGCCCCATGAGAGCATCTGGCGCTTCTTTGTCTGAAACTCAGTATGAGTAAGGTAAAGAAAACATTCTGCATATATTGAAAGAAAACGTTTATGGGGGGGGGGTCCGAATCCATGCTTGTGATTGGTTAAAGAAATCACCAAGATCCACGCTTTGCAGATGTCTAATAAGAGATTTGAATTTTACCTGGTGTTTAATAAATAAGTGGTTTATTGGAGTGGAAAAAAGAGAGACCTTTTTATACAAATAAAAATACAAATTAAGCGATTATTTTACTTTTATTAATTGAACTACTCTTATATTTTCCTCTTAAAATTTTACCTAGTTTAAAAATAGTGTTTTGAATACATTTATTACGATTACATGATTTTGATTTTAATGCAAACAATCTAGTTGCACTGTTTGCTGCTTTTGATATGAGATCGATTATTGTTATCGATCGGATAATGTTATCAGTTTAGTCTCGGACAGTTGCGATCACATTAAGCGGACTCGACTGTAGTACAGGAAAACATAGTCTTAATACGCATCTTAATGGAACTGTAAATCAAATAAAATATATTAAACTTTAAAGAAATATTATCATGACATTATTTTAAATCCAATTATTAAAGATAAACCTTTTATTAAAGACGAGGATACTTTGAAAAAGACAATAATTGTTCAGGTCCGTTCGTTGATCTATTAGCCCTGGAAAGGTTCCTGATTATACCTACACCCAAGTTACCCCAGGTTTAAATAACATCAGTATCAAAGAGTCATTTTTTTCATACCCAACAACATTATTGTTAAATTTATTAGTCAATTTATATTTGAAACAAATCTTGGAATTTAAACTACAGGAAAAATGAGATGACCAGGAATTCTTAATAACAAAACAGTAAACTGCACATGCACTGACTGAGAGTTGTAGCAGCAAAAATTATACCAAGCGAGGCTGATATTCTTCCAAAAGAGACCACGTCGAAAGATCGAAAGTCAATAAATAGTTATTTCAAAGGAAAGGAGCAATTTAAAAGGAAAATGATTTATCCGTTCAAAGACTAACATTTTTTACAATAAATTTTTCTTAGATCTTCGAACAAACCTATTTCGCTTGTATCAGAAATTTCCTCTTCCTATTAGCATGCAATTTGTAGTATCTTTCAACACTTAGGGGACATCCATGAATTACGTGAGGTGTTTTTTCCAAAATCTGGACCCCCCTCCCCCCCACGTGAGATTTACCTACAACCTTTCAAAATAATTTTCTATCCTATTCTTTGGAATTTTGTGCTTCACAGCACCTAAAACTTTTCCAATATTAATGATGTGGGGGAAAAGGACATTATTCCGCCTAAAAATCACCACAGTATCTTATCTGAGGGTATTATTTCTTTCTCATACTTAAAAAAATCGTTTAATTTCAAACTGAAAAAGTTGACGTGAGATTTTAATCGACCCCCCTCCCCCCTTGGTGAGATTTGGTGAGCTTTTTCCAAACCCCTCCCCCTTTTTGACCTCACGTAATTTATGGATGCCCCCTTACAAGCTTCGCTTCGTTTCAAACCATGTAAAAGTCCGAACACTCGATTCTTTATTTGCCCCACCCTGACCATTATTTGCCCCATCTGAGTTTCAATCAATTTTATTCGCAACATAATCACATTTCGTTTCTAAATAAACATCAGTTGTATAACTTGAGTGAAATGAGCAAATGAATCATAGGAGAGAAAGAGAACCAAACAATTTTTATTTATGAGACGAATAATTTTTGGGTTTTCATTTATGGTTTTTTACTACTTCATGGGATATGTGATAAGAAAAACTACTTTTTTGAAATTTCAACACATTTATGACATGTTTAAAAATCCTCTCGCGGACCACCTCCGATGGCCTCACGGACCACCAGTGGTCCGCGGTCCACCTGTTGGGAACCACTGGCCTAGCGGTTAAAACTCAAACAGCACTTGACTATGATTAATTTTGTCATTAACTGACCCCCACCAATGATTAAAAAACCTGGTGTACAGCTTAAGAAAGAGTCCTCCAACTGCCATGTTTACCCACACCACAGCTCAAATGATGAGTGAAGTGACAACCTTAAAAATTTAATTTATAGTTTTACTCTATTATTAGATCCCAAAGAATAATAATAAGTAGATCATTATTAGGGATCGAATAGTATGAATAGTTTTTTATACTGAAAACACTTAAAATCATGTTGTTGTGGGAGCTGTGTACACAGTGACTGGAGGACTCTTTCTAAAGCTGTTCTTAGTACAGATTTAAAGTAGATCCTCCATGCAATAGCTGCCATGAACTGGAGACTGGCAACTACGGTAAAAATCTAGAAGTGGGTTCAGGTTGTAGCCTCTTAGCGAATTTTGAGTTGCCAACTTCACTTTAATACTTAGGCGCACATTGGCACGACTACTTCGCTTGACGTTTGAACCCACTTCAAGATGTATGCCGGCAACTGCTATAGAGCAGTGGCTGCCATAAGAGACCTACATCAAATCTGTTCCAAAACAAACACACACACATCAAACATCACTTTTAAACATTTAGAATAGTCACCCTGAGCGCAGGATCAGGCGTATCTCCCCAATCTCTTTGTGGTTAGGTGAGGTCAATTAGCGAACAAAAGAGTGGGGTAAATATCCACTGCCCGATAAGATCTGTCTGATCCTGCGCTCAGGGTGACCGTGGCCTTATCGTCTTGGCAATATTAACAATTTGATGGTAATCTCTCTTGAATTAGGTAATCCCTCTTGAATTAGGTAATCCCTCAAAATTTACACCTAAAAAGTTCAAAAATACATTTTATGGTTAATTTTAACAATCCGGGCTAGTCACTAAGGGTTGGCGAAAGTTAGACAATAAATGGTTTTTCTTACTTCACAGTACAACCCTAAATTTTATTACGAAGTTCGTTCCGCGAAGTGCTTGGCAAGAGAGCATTTCGCCAAGAAATCGCCATGGCCCGGATTCTTAAAATTTACCCATTTTATAACATCTGAAAACCAATTCTGTAGTAAAATTAAACTGTTTATGACTCGACAACAAAAACATTAGATTTATATGTTTCACAAGCATAAACATTTCAGTCAAGTGTGAGATAAAGATGCTAAATTCAACTTACCCTTGAGTAGGGGTAATGCTTGTAATTCCACATCATTTGTAGACCTGTATCTCGATGATCCTTGAGATTTCTTTGGTTTTCTCTTTAATGACCCCTTCTTAAAAGGGTCGATTTTATCCACAAATGGAGTAGCTGTTAAACTTGCTCCTGGGTGGGCAGAAGTCATGGCTTTTTGGTATGTAAATAATCCAATGAAAATATACAAAGTTCTTGGCTTAGTTTCTTAGTTTAGGTAACAAATTATCCAATAGTTTTCTAAACATCACAATAACAAATTTAGTTTCTCAATGGAAGACATACCTAATAAAAAAATTCGGTAAGGAAGGTGATATCTTGAGAAACATGGATGATGTTGAGTAATGCTATACAGTTCTGCAACATTTTAACCTCTGATATCGATTATAATTCAATATTGTTAATTTTCTGAAAGAAACAGAATACAGAAAATCCAAAAGCCGCTGCATTTACGGCTCAATATTTAATAACCGTTACTATGATTGAGGCAAAATCGAGAAAATTTATATAACGTATATACAATATTTTCATAATATTTAATTGGGTGATTTCTAAGCTAGGCCTAGTTGTGTGACATCAAGATGTATCCACTATGTACATTATGTTACACACAAAACCGGCGATGAGTACCACACTTAGTAATATTTACAAAATTGTAAGAATTGGACTTTAATTTATCAACACACTAATTGTAATATCACATTAAAATTTCCCGATCACAGTGGGATTCACCCAGACATCGAGAAACCGTCATTTCACTATTGCCAGAGATTCAACCAATCGGAGTTGATTGCCGTTACTTCCATTTTCCAAAATCTAAATTTTATCTATCAAAAATAAACCAATTTAGGTCGCACTTTCTGCAAATAAAAAATGATAATAATTGAATATTGAACTCAAATAATGTGTGAAGGAAAATATTACACTGAAAATGCATGAATGGCTAAGGAGTTCTCAACTTGAATGGAACGTAAAAATAATCACTTTTTATTACCAAACCTTCAATATTCATTTTGCATCTAAAATATCTCCGAAATCAAAAGGTTTTAAGCAAAATATTCAAAAATATACAATTTCAAATATGGGAAAACACTTCAACGTTTACTTATCAGTTTTTCAAACAACCAATAAGAAAAATTGTGCTGTATGACGTCATCAGAAATTGACCAATTGCAGTGAAAATGTTCCATCTTTCTTGTTCTTGTTTTGTTGTTTTTTAGGACGTTAATTTTTTTGGGGGCGGCGGCAAGGGTGGATCCAGGATTTGTGTTTTGGGGACTATGAATTTTCGTAATCATATTTAACCTTCTTGATGATCTTAATATCGCCTCTCCCGTGCAAGACTCACACAATTGCAAAAGTTGAAATCTTTACTCTACGGGAGCTTGGCGCGGAAAGACTTATGTGATATCAGTAGGGTTCTAAATATTTCTGAAGGAATCGATTCCGGAATCGAATCGGAATCGAATGGCTTGGAATCGATTCCTAGGAATCGTACCTCTCGAGAAATCGATTCCATCAGGAATCGATTCCAGGGAATTGAACCTTTTTTTTTCAAATAAAAACCTATAATTATTAGGTAATTAAACTATCTAATTATGTTTCTGATTAATTAATGTTTCCTTCTAAATTTTAATTAACTTATTAAACTAATTAATAATTAACTATTTAGTTAATTTTAATAATAATCAATGTTTCCTTTTTTAATTTTAATTATTACCAACTGATTTTACAAGATTACTGTTTAATATAAATAAACAAAGCAGTAATTGTACAGTAGTACGAAGTTCCTCCGAACCAAGGATTTTCGATACCGCTACTTTAAAATTAAAAAACAATAATAAAACTAATTATAAAAATTCGACTGATGGTCGGTTAATTTTCTACGTCTAGGAGTAGTACCAGGATCTGGAATTCGAAACGGTTCTGTTTCTGAACATTATTTAGGAAACTTGACGCTTTTCTGAGACCCTGTTTTGCGTACTGCAATTGGGAAAGAGGTTCTCTTTAAAAAAATACTTTATTTAATGGCTTTCCGAGGAATTTCGACAAAGAATTCTAGTAATACACCTGGGTCCGAGAGCAATAGGTATATCGAATTTTCTAGACCGGGAATTACGTGATAGGGGCCTTTCCAACATGCGATTCGGTAGTGCAGTAGAGAATCGCTCAAAAACCAATTATATCAATTTTCATCAGGTCAGCGACCTTTGAACCTTCATTACATTTCCATAAGCTTGCAGAATCAGGAGTTTTGTGAATTTAGGACAAAAATTAGGGTCCCTGGACTCGTGCGTAAGTCGCACTAAAGTCGTGATTTTTACTAAAATTGAAAAACGATATGAAATTTTCGACCTTAAAATCTCAAAATATACCCTTCCATATACCTCATATTCGATTTTGGTGAAAATCGGTTGGTAATTAAGGCACTAATTGAACTTTGAAAAAAAGTTCAGATTTCGACGAAAAAACACAAGTCCAAAGAAAGCTTAAAAATCCGAAAATATTAATATAAATTTTTTAAAAATTTTTTTCATAGTAACTAATTGTTATGACAAAGTTTTTCCAGAATTCCGGGAATCCACGGTGATTGTTACGTCATCCAGGATTTTTAGAACAAGATTGGGGCTTACTTGTATTTAATGCCTAACACTTCATTTTTTGGGACAAGTCGTGTCAAGAGAGTTTCGGAAATAATTTGACCCCGCCCCAAGTGTCTTACATGGATAAATCGATAATTTTTCACAGATTACGGATATGTAAATCATTTTGGTGTGGAATAAATTATTTAGGGAGTTTTTCCTGAAGAACCAATAATCCAAAAACTCCGTTTTTCCCGGATAACACACGAACCGCTTGCTCTAGGCTTCTGAAATTTCGGTACATGTGCACCCTAAAATTAAGAAATCGAACCATGTATCGCATTAGGGGGTGGGTGAAAATTAAAATTTCCGCTTTTTTCCCGCCAAAACGATCCAGGACCATTTGCTCCTTTTTCAGGACTCTCCAGATTGTGCAGTATTCTCTCTTCTAGAGCAATTTGGTCCCGAAAATTCGAATTTCGTAAACTCGAAGCTCTACATTGCTTGGTTCTAGAGAAATTTACGAAAAACTATCGTTTTTTGACCATAGCTATTTTTTTTCGATATCGGGAACTGTGCAACTCTTGAAGGAAAGCTTTCGAAAAATCTCTTCATGGAATCGTGGAACTTAATATATTTGTTCATAGAAGGGAAATGAAGTTTGTTTACATTCGTTTATAAAATCTAAGCAGTGTAAAAATGGAGATATTTCAAAATCATCAAATATTCAATTAAGGAGGAATCGAAAATAATTTCTTTTCAATTCTTCCCATTCCTGTCCTGGCCCAGGAATCGGAAGGAATTTTTTTTCGATTCTTTCGATTCCTGGCCCAGGGATCGAAAGGAATTTTTTTTCATTACTGGGCCAGGAATCGAAAGAATCGAAATAATTCCTTTCGATTCCTGGCCCAGGGATCGAAAGAAATTTTTTTTTCATTACTGGGCCAGGAATCGAAAGAATCGAAAAAAATCCTTTCGACTCCTTGGCCAGGCAGGAATCGAAAGAATAAAAAAAATGCATGAACTAACTGAATATTTGATATTTTAAATCCTGGGCGTCGATGACGTGTAATAAAAACTTGATGACGTGATTTTCCTTCCATTCTTGGAAAGTAAAAATAGGAGCAATTTCAAAATTTTTAGTTTTAGTCTTATATCATTGACATTGACTCTAAGGAATCGATATAATCGTTCGATTCCTTGGAGTCTAACATAATTTAATATAAAATTTGACAATTGGAAATTCTTTTGATTCTAGAGTTGATGACGCGCGTGTGAAAAATTCATTGACTTCAGTTGTAGTAACTTATGTCATTGACTCCATGGAATCGAAAGAATCGCTCGATTCTTTCGATTCCTTGGAGTCAATGACATAATTTAATTAAAAATTTAATAATGGGAAATTCTTTCGATTCTTAGAACGTAAAAAAATGGATCGATTTCGAAATTTAAATTTGAGTTCAGGAATTTTTTCCGATTTCTTGAAATCATTGAAATGAGGAAAATTTAAGTTTTAATTAGATGAAATGCCATGGCCACGCCACGCCGATTCGATTCCTTCAGAAATATTTAGAACCCTAGCGGGTGGTAAGGTAACGTGGTAGGGACCAAGTTCATGTAAAACGATGGTCCGATCGTGTGTCGGTCCGGGCCTGATTGAACGAAAACATGTTCTCAAATTCTCTTCTCCCTCACTTTCCAACAAGCGACATAAAAACACGCAGAGGCACGGGCCCCGGTCCCCGGATGACCCTTGACCCCCCTCCTTCCTCTCCGCGAGGTTAAAAAACTCATTGATTTGGAGTGGGAGACTCGGGGATCGACCTTGAAGGACACACGCAAGTAGGTTACAGTTTCGATTTGGGAATTTTTTTTCGATTCTACTTTTTCGATTCTGCCGTCAAGGAATCGATTCCAGGTTGGAATCGAACCTCAGGAATCGAACCGAAGAATCGAACCCCAGGAATCGATTCCGGAATCGAATCGAACGATTTTTTAGAACCCTAGATATCAGACCGCCCGAGATTGTCATTGAAACTACTAAAAATCAAATGTCGAGTTGCAGCAGCCAATGAAATAATTGGAACCCTTTTTTCGTTATAAAAGAAAAACTAATCATGATAGAAGCACAATATTTTAAACACATATACAATTATTTTTTACAAAAAGATTGTCGTTTCGTTTTTTAAAAAATTCGAAGTAGTTTTAGAGTTATTAAGATTCAAAGTTTAAATTTTTTTCCTTTCTAGGATTGAAAGGGTTAACATAAGCATTAGGGTGTATCGAAAAAAACTTTTTTCGATTTTGATGACGTAATAGTGCGGAAAAGTTGTCTAAGGTGCCAGAGAGTACCTGTGAATTTTTTCAGAATTTTTGGATAATTTCTTAAGGTGCCACATTGGCCCTGAAGTTCCCCATGTTAATCCAATGGGGCGCGCCGCCAAAAAGGCCGAAAATCGGTTTTTCGCCCCTCATTTCTACCCTAATCACACGACGAATGTCTCGTCTCGAGTTATGGACTCTATATGATGTATGCTACCCGAAAAAACTTGAATAATAACTTAAATCTCTATATTATGTTGATTGTGGGCTCTGATTTGAACGAGGAAATACGCGATTTTCGACGAAATTTGAGCATACAAAAAAACGTAATATAGATATTTAGGCTATTATTCAAGTTTTGTCGGATAGCCTAGAAAATATAGAGTCCATAACTCGAGACGAGACATTCGTCGTGTGATTAGGGTAGAAATGAGGGGCGAAAAACCGATTTTCGGCCTTTTTGGCCAATACTTTGGCAAGACTTTTTAAACAATACGATTTAAGCTATTAAAAATATTAAGAGACAAAATCTACATTGCACTCAATGTTTACAAACAATTAATTTTGGTGTGTGAAATTCTATACTTGAATAGTAGATCTGTGAGTTTCTGGAAAACTCTTATCAGTCTTTTAAAAATATTTTATTTAGAAAGTACATATTTTGAAGCGCATTTTTAAAGCGTGAAAGGAATTATTTTCATCATTAATGAATAGCGTCGGTTGGTCATTGTGATTGGAGGTATAATAAATTGTACGACAGTTTCTTGCTGTTAACTGCAACCTTATCCGTAATCCAGAAAAATGGAAATATCTTAGAATTGAGAATTTTTTTCGAAATTCTAAAGGCACTTTGCACATCCTCAAAAGAATCCGAACAGTTTGATACCAAAAACACGTTATACGGATCAGTAATTAAAAAGCCTTTCTCTGGAAACCATTTACAAAAACTTTTTTTTAGAATAGAGAGATTTATCCAAGATAAATTAACACTGATTTTTATTCACTACAATAATATAAGTTATTCAAATTGGAATATTTAAAAACAAAAATTATTTTTAAAACAAATTAATTTAATTTTAATTAATTAATTGAAATATACAAATCATTATCAATTATAAACAACCCCTGAAATAAATGTCTCATTTACAACTCAATTTCAAACATCAAGGTTAAAATAACTTAGTCTGATAAAAAAAATTCTAAAAAAACTTGGTTTAAACCAAAAAAACCTGGTTTAAACCAAAAAAACCTGGTTTAAACCAAAAAAACCCGGTTTTTTTGGTTTTTTTTAAAAAACCCAGTTTTTTGCCAACCATGCTTAATATAAAATAAAGTTGTAATAATAGAGTTACAGGTATCAAGGGGGTCTGGGAGTCCCCCAGAAAGTGTTTAAAAATTTTACCTTAAAATAACAGGGTTTTTAACTTATTTTGGTGCATAAAATGCCATATTAGGGTAGGTGGGGGCAAAGCCCCGCAGTTTTCAGTATTTTTAACATTGTGATCGATAGGGGGTTGATAATCCCGAAATTTCAATTGGAGGTGTTAGATTGAGATGTTACCTACAAAATCAATCCAAATTTAAACTTTTATCGATAGTATTTCAAGAGAAATTGACAATTTAGTAGAAAAAAAAATTGCGGGTCTTTGCCTCGCAAAATGGGGCAAAGACACGCACTTTTGAATTTTCGTGTTCAAATGAAATAAACATGGATAAACAAAATGTTTCATCATAAAAACACTAGATATAATCATCTTAATATAGTAGAGCCCCTATTATCCGCGGAATTGGGTGCTAAGGGTACCGCGGATAGCTAAAATCGCGAATAACCCGAAAAAAGGCCAAAAATGAGGTGAAAACACGAAAAAAAATATTTCAGCATAAAAACTATGTTTCATTGTTCAAAAAACATGATTTGTAAAACTTTTAAAATGTGTACAGTACAGCAGAAACCTTTGCTCTACATCTAAAATCTCTCTAATGTCGTCTAAAATTTACCCTCATCATTAAAATTTTTTTTTCGTAGCAATCGTGGATCATCCGCTCGCGGATAATGGATTTCTAATATATTGTTTTAATATTTTTAAGTTAACCAATAATATTAAACATAGATATAATCCGTTTTAATGAAAATTGTCAATCTGTTGTAGCAATTCATTTCAAAGTGCCCAATATCTTTCAAAAGGGAGAAAAAAGGGTTTCCGTTTGAGGATTGACATCTCGGAAACCTTTATTCAACTTTTTAGGGACCCTGTAGATTCTAATTTCCTTTTATGGTGATTTCCCAAAGTTTGGACCATGCGGGTATTTGCCCCAAAACACCTGCGGGTATTTGCCCCGTTTCACTTTATTTTGAAAAACAAGCCTTATTATTTTTAGAGACATGCTAAGGAAATTATTTTAAGACGAAACTGAAGCTCAAATGCTTTCTTATCATTGGCTTATTTGTTTGTATTTCTCCTGAAGCCCTATTTTATGTAATGTTTAAGTAAAAGATCAGAAAAATTACATCAAAATGATGAAAAACAAACTTACAGCATTTTTTCAACTCATGAGTGACTTAGGGGTACGAACTTTCGTAGAATGATAGGTCACAATAAGACAAACCAACCACCTGGTTTTCAACTTTTGAATCGATTATTAACAATTAAAAATCGCGGTGCGTGGTTTTGCCCCGTGCGGGTTTTTACCCCCACCTACCCTATATAGTAAGATTTTAAGACTTTTCCGAAGTAAAAATGGGGGGGGGGGGGTCTGGGGGCACCCTCAGAAAAATTTTGAAAACATATTCCTCTTAAAGTAGTGTTTCAGCTTATTTTGAGACCCTTACAGTTACTTGAAAACCACGGAATTTTCTGTGTGAAAAATTTATAAAAAATGTGAAATGCCGGAGGTTTTTCCAGAAAATGTTTTTGGAAATTCCCCCAAACTTGTGTTTATCTACTTTTCAAACTCTATGGAGAGAGAACCAAAATAGAAAAGCTTCTTGTAGGCGGCATAATTTTCAAGGGAAAAACACTGTATAACAGATACTAAAATTCGAGAGGGGGGAATGGGGGTTGTTCCCCGGAATTTTTTTTTGAAAATTGCCCCTTGAAGTAGTGTTTTAGCTCATTTTGAGACCCTTTGGGTAACAGAGAACAGTTCCTTGTCTGAAAGGACGTTCTCCGTCTTTCCAGAGCTGATGTTTAGTGTTTCCTTTCTCTTCTTTTTTATTCAGAAAAAAAATTCTGCCTTCAAAAATTTGCCGCCGTAGGCTATAGCCTAGCTAGCCTTTCACGTGAGGTCCAAATAATTGTATCGTCAAATAATGGACGATAAACCCATAAAACCTCACAAATAGCTCAAAAACCACTTTTTATGCTAAAATTCAAAAAATTTTCTTAGGGGAGAACCCCCAAACCCCCTGTCGGTTTCTGATGTTTTCTTGTGCGTCTTACCTTGGAAATTCCGCGATCTTAGAAGAAGCGGTCTTCTTTAGGGTGTTCCACTAAGAGTTTCAAAACATGTAAAACACTATATATTTTAAAGAGGCATAGTTTAATATTTTTCTGAATGAGGATCTCCAGCCTTCTCGATAATTAGGCGCATGTTTATAGTTTTCTCTTAAAAATTCTGCAGTTTACAAGGTGTCGAAATTAGGTAAAACTTTGCTTTTTAGAGGCAAAATTTTCTGGGGGGGACCCCTAACCTTCATTTTTACTGGTAGTTCAAATTATAGAGCAGCGGTCGGCAACTGGCGGACCGCGTGGGGTTATTTTGCGGACCGCCAAAACGTTTTAAAAATCATTAATTTGTATTTTTACACATCAAAAGCTAGTTTGACCCGCTTATTAAGCCCCAAATTTCAAAAAATTTCCTGGGGAAACCCCCCAGACCCCCATTTTTAATGTGAAAACTTCTAATAGTATTAAAACAAGCGGGTAGCATACTCAAATTACATCGTTGTAAAATAGAACGATGTTGTTTGGAAGATAACAATTTAAAGTAGTAATAGTAACTTGTTTTTTTCTCCGGACCTCGATGAAAATTTTCAAAATTATTTGGACTCCACGTAAAATTACTTGCCGACCCCTGTTATAGAGTATAGACATTATGTAATTAATTTGAACTTAATTTAATGGTTAATTGAATGCTGAAGTCCGCTCCCCCTTAGATTCGTACAGGTTTATGGGATATTTTTACTTGGGCATAAAAATTTTTTACTGCTGAAAGTTTCGTTAACGTTTCATTTAAAAAATTTAAATTTTAAACTCAAAAGTCATTTAAAATTCATTTAAGCTAATTTCTTCTTTGAATTAAACAAAAACTTTTGTATAAATGTACTTGGGGGTACCTTAGAAGTAAATAATGTAGAGTCAACCTTTCACTCTGAAAATAGGTTACTGTCCTAGTGGTTAACAAAGGCTATTTTAAGCCAAATTTAAAAAAAAATTTCTAAGGGAGAACTCCCAGACCCCCTTTTGTTTTAGAGATAGGGGAGAGTGTTGTACCATTGGACAAAAATCACGTTTGGATATTTATGAGAGGTAAAATCCCATTTTTACCATTTAAAGTACCCAACCTATTATAGTCCTAACCTTAGCAATAGTCCAAGAAAGTTAGCTCAAAAAAGGGGTTGAGGTGGAACAAATTGTAAAAGAAAGTTTGATGGGTGATTCTTATAGGAAATTTTCCGTAGAAAACGATGGTGAAACGTATACCAAAATTAACCTCGTCCTTTAGCCAATATGGCGGATTTTCCAAAATGGCAGACAATCGTTTTTAACTTATAACTTCCTAAAAAGTGTTAATAAAATTATAAATTTTGCAGTAAATGATTACAATTTAGTAGCAAAAACAATGGGACACTGTTTTTTTCTCTTACGATTTGTCATTTATCCAATATGGTGGATTTTCCAAAATGGCGTCCACTAATGTTTATAATAAAAAAAATTATGATGATAAATTCGTAATTTTTACAGGATATGGTAAACATTAAGTCATAATAATATTCATATCAGTTTCCTTTCCTCAATGTATCAAATATGGCGGATTTTTCAAAATGGCGGACAATCGTGTTTTACTAATATGCTAAAATTCGTTAATAAAATAAAACTTTTGCTGTAAATTATTAGAGTTTAGTAGCAAAAATAATGTGGAACTGTTTTTTGTCTCTTACGATAAGTCATTTATCCAATATGGCGGATTTTCCAAAATGGCGTCCACCTAATGTTTAAAATAAATAAATTATGATAATTAATTCGTAATTTTCACAGGATATGGTAAACATTAAGTCATAATAATATTCATATCAGTTTCCTCCCCCTCAATGTATCAAATATGGCGGATTTTCCAAAATGGTGGCCACATATTTAGAGCCTTTTTATTTTTAACGTTTTTACATATAAATAAATTTTATTTTGGCATAACATAAGTATTTATATATTAAATTACCTATAAAATAGTATATTAACCAAGATTTAGCGATACATAGAAATAATTTCCAAAAAGACGGCCCCATATTTCAAACTTAGTGGTAAATGGTAATTTTTGAATTTCTACCTACCTTAAACATTATTTACCAGTAAATTTTAGTAAAATATAAGTATTCTGCTTATATTTTACCAAATAACATTTAATATTTCTAATTATTAAGAAAAAAAATTAAAAATTAAAAAGGCTCTAAATAAGTGGCCGCCATTTTGGAAAAATCCACCATATTTGATACATTGAGGGGGAGGAAACTGATATGAATATTATTATGACTTAATGTTTACCATATCCTGTAAAAATTACGAATTAATTATCATAATTTATTTATTTTAAACATTAGGTGGACGCCATTTTGGAAAATCCACCATATTGGATAAATGACTTATCGTAAGAGACAAAAAACAGTTCCACATTATTTTTGCTACTAAATTCTAATAATTAACAGCAAAATTTTTATTTTATTAACGAATTTTAGCATATTAGTAAAACACGATTGTCCGCCATTTTGAAAAATCCGCCATATTTGATACATTGAGGAAAGGAAATTGATATGAATATTATTATGACTTAATTCTGACCATATCCTGAAAAAATTACGAATTTATCATCATAATTTTTTTTATTATAAACATTAGTGGACGCCATTTTGGAAAATCCGCCATATTGGATAAATGACAAATCGTAAGAGAAAAAACAGTGTCCCATTGTTTTTGCTACTAAATTGTAATCATTTACTGCAAAATTTATAATTTTATTAAAATTTTTTAAGAAGTTATAAGTTAAAAACGATTGTCCGCCATTTTGGAAAATCCACCATATTGGCTAAAGGACGAGGTTAATTTTGGTATACGTTTCACCATCGTTTTCTACGGAAAATTTCCTATAAGAATCACCCATCAAACTTTCTTTTACAATTTGTTCCACCTCAACCCTTAACTTTCTTGGACTACAAAGAGGGTTATATTTTTTATTAGCTATAATCTTCAAAATTGGATTTTTAATTCATTTTAATAACTTGACGAAATTTGTGTCCATAACTACAACAACGTGCTCTCCCTATGGACAAACCCAGTTGTACCCAGGGCCGGACTGGCTATTGCAGTTGGCCCCGGTGGGAAAACTTCATGTTGGCCCCCTTTTTTCTCTAAACAATTCTTATACGGATTTTTGTGTCGAAAGGCAGTGGCGGATGAAGGATTTGTGTTTTTTTGGGGGGGGGTTAAGAATGTTCCAAATGAAACTGAATCTTATCAATGATCATAATATAAAAAAGGTTATTAAAGTCATATTGTAATTACTTAAAGGGGGCCTGGGGGTCCTCCCCCAGAAAAGTTTTGGAAATTTAGATCTAAAACGCAGGTTTTAAACTCATTTTGGTACACCTAATCCGAATTTCGAGCATAATACTTTTTTTTACGAAGTTATTACATTTCTTTGGCAGGAGGAATTTTTGCATTTTGACGAACGTATTATAAAAAACTTGTTAATATTACAGGCCCAAATGCCAAAGGAGGGTCTGGGGGTCCTTCCCCAGAAAATTTCTGGAAATTGGACGACAGTAGTTTATTTTATCACATGAGGTCGCTAAGCAGTCTTCTTCGGACCTTTGGGCAGAGGACACCTGCGTGATAAGATGGCCATTTCACGCTGGAGAATGAATGAATTGGCCCCATGCATATCTGGGTACGCAATGTTAGCTCGGTTTGGTGGATTTGGAAAAAGCGAGTTTCTTGGGATTGCTCATTTTGGATTTGTTGAAGAACTAGTTTTTCTGAACTACTCTTAAAAATAATATGAAGTTAATGATTTGGCCCCTGTCTGCCTGGCTTTCCTCAGGTAGCGACCCGGGCCTGGTTGTACCTGTGGACACCCTTAAAAAGGAGTCTTAGTTGAAAAAGCTTAAAATGAACATTTTTTTTGGTGTATTACCTTTTAATAAACTATTTAAAGCATTTTTAAAATTGGAAATAGATTTTTTAAAGTAATGTAGTTTTAGATCGTAAATGATCATTAAAACGAAGTTGATTGATAAAAGTCTTGATTTTTTACCAAAAATACATATAAATCACATGGGATTTTCAGATCGAAATTTGAGGTAATAGTTTCACAATCATGCTGATTGATCTGATCACTTCACTGATCCAAAAAAACCCCAATTCGATCGTTTTTCAGTTGTGCAAGCATTTGGAGGCAAGCAACTTTCGCAAATCTTCTTCGGTGGAAATTTTAAGTTTTTTGTAATCATCATACTTAAATGCGATAGTGTGCTTAAGATTTTATACCATACTAGCTGATATGCCCGGCCGCGATTTTCCATAAGCTCACGGATTCGGCTCCGCTAGGTAGCAGCACGTT
Source organism: Tetragnatha versicolor (assembly GCA_024610705.1). NCBI lineage: Eukaryota > Metazoa > Arthropoda > Arachnida > Araneae > Tetragnathidae > Tetragnatha > Tetragnatha versicolor. The sequence goes on from JANDEH010000006.1 coordinate 41,610,151, forward strand.
CGCTGGAAGGAGCGCCTAGGAATTTCGGAAAGGTCGGCCCAACTTCTTGGCGACTTATCGCTCTACCGCGCTTTTGGCAAGAAGTCTTTCTCAAAAAGGGCTTTAACTAATAAATCAAATTTTATAAAGTCTAGGTTTCAAACTTCTTGGGACGACTGCCCCCTTTTCAACAAGAATATCTTTTGCTGAACCTTCTACCTATTTTTGCCCCTAATTTCCTTTAGATTGGTATAATTTATCTCTACTAATAAACTTAAATTTTTTGAATCTCCTCGTTTTAAGGATTTCAAGCCATTTTCAGGGGTTTTTCTATCATAAGAGATTACTAATTTTTTTATAAAAACAGTTAACGCCCCCATTACCCCCCTTAAACTATTCAAGGCCCTTGAGGTTGGCTTTAATTACTCAATGAATTTGCCAGGGTTGGCAGTTAAACCGAATATTTTTTTCATAAAAACCAAAATGGTTTTCTCTAAAAAAACTGCAGAATTCTTTAATAAAAATTTCATTTAAATTATTTTCTTTTAAACAAAATATATAAAATGCTCTTTTATTATATTATAAATTATTCTGGTTTTATTAATCCAACAACCACCAAGTATATTTATGCACTGAAAAAATAACAGTTGTTTATGTATTGGTCGCGAAATAGACCTCTTGTGCTTTTTTTATAAAACCTATTTGTTTTTTTTGAAACAATAAGAAATAAATAATTGAATGCACCATTAAAACCAATTGGGCATTTTTAATCCTATACAATTTTTTAATATAAACCAGTTTTCTTTTTAAATGTCTGGGAAGAAATACAAATACAAATAAAGTCAACCAACTTCAGGCTTAAAAAGTTGAAAGTTGTTTCAAATATCACCAAACAGCTGAGATTTCTCTTGGTAAAAAAAAAGTATTTCGCTGGTCAGCGAATCGCCCGAACTGTTATCCTTTTTGAGAAAGACTTCTTGCCAAAAGCGCGGTAGAGCGATAAGTCGCCAAGAAGTTGGGCCGACCTTTCCGAAATTCCTAGGCGCTCCTTCCAGCGAACGTGCTGCTACCTAGCGGAGCCGAATCCGTGAGCTTGTGGAAAAACGCTGCCCGGCCTTGCACGGGTGCAGAGTATAAATTTATTATTTTTAAGTTTTCCCAATACATTTCTAATTTTGTATAATCCGCATTTACCAATCATCCCGGTATCCCAGGCGTCTTTTTCATATTCTGGTGTTCCCGGTAACTTTTCCTATCCCGGTGTTCCTAGTAATTTTTCTTACCCCGGTGGATCTTCTTTCCTTCAGTTCTCAAGCAATATAATTTTTGAATGATTTCCACATTTACATGGAAAAATTATTCTAAAAATTATTTAAAATTGCTTTAGGGTCAAATTTCCAAAAATTGTCTGGGGAGGACCACCATAGTCCACTGAAAAATAGCGTTGAACCTCGAACAAATTGCAATAAAAGGTTTCTCAACGGTTTTCACTTAGGAATGCCCTCAATAACAACATACTAAAAATCGACCAAAATCGGACGGGCGGAAATTTAATTTTTTTAAAATTTTTAAAAAATGGCCGAAATTTTTTTTCAAAAAATCAAATTATAAAAATAGAGACTTATGATACATGTTTATAGGCTGTTTTTCAGTGCTGAACACTAATATACCATTTAAATTTAAAAAAAAATTTAAAATTTCTATTTTTAAGAATTAATTCAAAACTTGGAAAGTCGAAAAAATTAAAACATCGCTCAAAACCACAAAATAATTGCAAAAGAAATAATTTAAACTGTTTTCAATTAGAAATGACTTAAATAATAACATACTAAAAATGGAAGAAAATCGGACAGTAAAAAGTTTAATTTTTTTCCAATTTTCTATTTTTTGGCCTCAAAAATCGACCTTTTTTAAAAATTCTTGTTAAAAACGTTTGAGGCATTTAACAAGGTCATTTTTTCATGGATGTTGTAGGTATATACCTCTATAACCTAAAAAACACCATTGGTGATTAAATCATTAGTTAATTAATTAATTTATAAAAATTAACGTTACAGGTAAAATCCTTCAATCAAGTAATAAGGAAAATATTTAGACAATATTTGGTAATAAATCATTTTAAAAGTAATTAAATTGAAAAAAGACAAAATATCTTTCAAAAAATTTAAATTTTAAATTAATTTAAAAAATTTAATTTTTTTTTAAATTTTGTAGTATATGCATGTGATACATGTCTCTAGGCTATATTTTAGTGCTGTTTACGAATATCACGCCAACTTGTCAATAAAATTTAGTATAAGTGTGGAAAAATTGAAGCATTTTTCTCAATAATTTTGTTTTTTATACTTCAATTTTTCCACAGTTAATTTAAATTTTATTGAAAAGTTGGAGTGATATTCGTAAACAGCACTAAAATATAGCCTAGAGACATGTATCTTGTATCACATGCATATTTACAAAATGTAAAACTTTTTAAAAATTTAAATTTTTTAAACGATATTTTGTCTTTTTTCAACTTAATTATTTTTAAAATGAATTATTACCAAATATTGTCTAAATATTTTCCTTATTACTTGATTGAAAGATTTTACCTGTATTTTTAACGTTAATTTTTATAAATTAATTAACTAATGATTTAAGCACCAATTGTGGTTTTTTAGGTTATATAGAGGTATATACCTGCAACATCCTTGGAAAAAGGACCTTGGTAAATGCCCCAAACGTTTTTAACAAGAATTTTTAAAAGGTCGATTTTTGAGGACAAAAAATTTAAAATTGGAAAAAAATTAAACTTTTTACTGTCCGATTTTCTTCATTTTTAGTATGTTGTTATTTAAGTCATTTCTAATTGAAAACCGTTTAAATTATTACTTTTGCAATTATTTTGTGGTTTTGAGCGATGTTTTAATTTTTTCGACTTTCCAAATTTTGAATTAATTTTTAAAAATTGAAACTTTAAATATTTTAAAATTTAAATGGTATATTCGTATTCAGCACTGAAAAATAGCCCATAAACATGTATCATAAGTCTCTATTTTTATAATTTGATTTTTTGAAATTTTTTTTCGGTCATTTTTTAAAAATTAAAAAAAATTAAATTTCCGCCCGTCCAATTTTTAGTATGTTATTATTGAGGTCATTCCTAAGTAAAAACCGTTGAGAAACCTTTTATTGCAATTTGTTCGAAGTTTAGCCCTTTTTTTCGCTATTTTCAGTGGACTACCAGTCCCCCCTTACTTAGAAATTCCCCCGAGGGCGGATTAAAGGGGGGTGACCACCCCTCGCCCCCCTTAGTAATTTACTTAAAGCCATAAAAATGAAAATTTCTCATTTTCGCCTCGTGTGAAGCGTTTTAAGATGTAAAAACGGTTGAATGTTGTGAGTATGGACAAGTAAAAATCGAGATCGAATCGGTAAGTTAGTGATTTTGTATGCTTTTTGCATAATATTTGTATTAATATTAGCTATTTCAATGCTCTTTTGCAGAAAAACCCAATAAAATATACACTTAAACAGAAAATAAAATTTTGAATTTCAACATCAGAGGAACTGTAAAAAGTTCACAGTATAGTTGGGATTTACCCCAACCCGCCCCCTGCCCTAACTACAACCAAACCAAACTCGTTTTGGGTGTAATCAATAACAGTGACAACAGACGATATTAGTCATGACATCACTTACTTGTTTGGTTGGACACGTTGATTCCATCCGTGATTGGAAGTAATTCCGTACGGAACCAATCGCGGATGGAACCAATTTATTTTTGGTTTTATTCAAGATATTTTTCTGCTTAAGATGTCTTTTTCTACTAAATCGATGCTGCTTTACAACTGATTAATTGACTAATTAAGCAAATCTCTAATAGTTTTTTAAAATTTATAACTCCTAAAATTTCCGCTAGAAGGCGTCGAAAGTTACTTTCATGAATGTATCTGTAGACCGGTGGGTCGTGGGGCGTGCCTAGGGGGCTCTCGAAACAAATATTAAAAACAGTCATAATTAGTTATTTTTTATAGACACAACAATGATCAAAACCATGGGCGTAGCCAGGAGGGTGCAGGGAGGGGCAGCTGCCTCCCCTAAGTCCTGAGTAATTTACTTTTAATTAAGTTAAAACCCAGTTTTTTACGGTTAAATTTTCAAAAATTTTCTGGAGGAGACCCCCCGGGCCCCCCCTTTGGTATTGAAACCTTTACTATTCTCACTTCTTTCATAATAAGTTCATTGAAATCAAAATTCTACCTAAAAATGTATGTCCAAATTTGGGTTTACGTGTACCAAAAAAACAGTTTGAAACCCTGTTCTTAGGGTCAAATTTCGAAACATTTTCTGGTGCGGGCAGTCAGGCACCCCTTTAGTATTTAAACCTTTTTTATTCACACTTTTTTATAATAAGTTCATTAAAATCAAAATTCTACTTAAAAATGGTAGTCCAAATTAGGGTTTATGTGTACTAAAAACAGTTTAAAACCATGTTCTTAGGGTCAAATTTCAAAAATTTTTCTGTGGGAGAACCCCCAGATCTCCCCCTTTAACCTTTATTACTAAACCTTTGTATATAAATTTTTCTTGGACACAAATTTTACCTAAAGAAGTGTTGAACTACATTAAACCTATAAATAGGGATGAAAGAGACCTCATCGTTTCCACGCTACCCATAAAGCTTTTACATTAATTTCATTAAAGGTCAAATACCCCTCTCGAAAAAATACTGTGGTTACGACCCTTTCTCACAGGGCTTTAAAATTGTTCTCCACAAACATAAAAAAGTCGACCCTGCTTGCCCCCCGGGTTAAATGTAATATTAAGGAAGGAGGAGAGTGACACAAAGTGAAAAGGTAAGAGTGTGAGTTCCAACTTTGTGCCCATCATTAATTTAAAAAAAAATTATTTTCCCCCTATGGTTAATAGTTCATTTAATGCCCCAACGGCAGTTTTAATTTACAGAAGACAAGCACACACCAACTCACTAGAAGTAAACAAAAAGTGATGCACAGTTCAAAATGGTAAGATTTGTTTAATGCAAGTTTCAAAGCATTAAAGAATAACAGAAAGCAGAACTTTCAATGATTTGTATGAACAAACTTTAATTCACAGTAGATGAAACATAAATCAACATTATATAGACATTATATTTTACAGTCCAACCAATTTTTGATTTTGAGGAATACATTAGGTAATCAATCCTTCTAAAGCTATACCAGCTTTGTTCTTACAATATTCTGATTCTTCACTTTTCTTGATTTTCCCTATGTATTAAAGCAATGGTGCCTTCGGAACTTGTAAACCTTGAATAAGTTTCAAATTGGTCAATAGGTTTTTATCCAAGCATAATAATTAAATTCCACACATGAATAAAAAGTATGTAAATTATAAAAAGATCAATGGATGGATAAGAAAAAAGGCAATACAAATAAATTGGAGAAAATTTATAAGATTTTTATAAAAGGAATTGTTTTTGAGTAAACTTTATTCAGATGTTTCAAAGCACAATATTATTAGCAAGAGGGAGGGTTTTACTAAGACTTAAATGTATTGACCAAAATCGAGATTTTTAATAGTAGTAGATATTTCAATATTGGAGAAAAATTGGTATAGCTTTAGAATGAGTCCTCTATGGGAACCATTTTTAGCGGTCACCAAGTTGGCCATATTCCATGGAGGATAGTCTGTGAATTTGTAGGTTGCTTGTGTAGGACACCCTATTTAGATCCTGTTCTCACTGGAGCAACATTTGTCCAAGAAACGTTCTATTTCAAATGGTGGGGAGAAAGAAGGTGAGTTGTGAGGTGACGCACTAGACTACTCCAGTAGCGGATCCAGGGGGGGGGCACGGGGGCACGTGCCCCCCCCAGAGGACTAAAAAATACACTGCTTAAAAAGGCATATTTGGCACTTTTTTCGGGCTTAAAATCAAAAATTTTCTGGGGGTGACCCCCAGACCCCCCTTTCTAGAGAGTTCTCAACTGATAGTCATATTCAAACCGGAGGTGATACCTTAGAGCTCCGTAAGTGGGCTGCATAAGTCTATTGAAAGGGAGTTGAGGGACTAGCTAACTTCAGCTACTTTTACATATCGGGTTTACTCTACTTAAAATTACTTTTAATATTAACTAATCGCCCTACCCTATACCCTAAATTCTATAATTTTTTTATTGGGGAAGGGCGTTGGAAAGTTTTACGCACAATAAGGGGGCGGTAGCTTTAAAAAGTTTGAGAACCACCGGTTTAGAGTTTCTTCTGTCTTAAATTATTATTTAAAATCACAGTTAAACTAACTCTGAAAATGAAGGCCGCCAAGTACTAAATGACACTTGTTCATGATACGTTTACTGAATAGTTATAAGCACTTGAAAGGCTATTTAATCATAAGTTGTTTCATGTTAGGAATATACTAAATTAGTCATTTTTTATCACGACTTAATGCGATTCTTTTAAGTTTTTTTAAGGTAAGTTTTCTCTACACGTAGCACAACACTTTCTCTATATCTTGCATCATAGGTCTGTCAGTATATGGCCATCACCTCATAGTTTTAAAACAGAAAAAAAATATTTTTATATAAGAAATAAAATGGCTTTAGATTCAAAAATCGACACATAAGTTAAACTTTTCAGGTTTATTTAATCAAAATACTGCGTTTTTAATTTTTTACCTTATTTTAAGTTATTCAAAATCCTACCAAAATGTCCCGTGCGAAAATATTAACCAATTTTCTTGTTTCTACCAGGGTCTTTTAAATACTGTGAAAATAATGTTTTATATTTATTATTAGTAAATATCATTTTTCAAAGTAAAATTTAAAACATTTACTGTGAAAAATAAGAATACATAACAGTTTTTGAGGGTATCAGCTTTCTATAGGTCAGGGCCGTATCCGAAAATTTTTAGGAGTTCAATCCCCAAGTCTCAATTTTGACATCAGATTGTTTTATCTCTTAAGAATTCTACAACTTACAAGGAGAAGTCCTTTTCGGGTGCAACCTGAAGAGTCTCAAAATGAGTTAAGACAGCACTTTTTAGAGTCAAATTTCAAAAATTTTCTCGGGAGAGAACCCCCAAACCCTCCTCCAAAATCTTGACGTCTTTTAACATTGTTTTTCCTTTGAAAAATCTGCCACTTTCTAGAAGCGGTCCTCTTCGGGTGTTTTCCAAATTTCAGATATAAAATTTTTTTAAAAAAATTCTGAGGGAAGACCCCCAACCATCCTAGCAATTTTGACATCTATTTATAATTTAGATTCTTCAAAATTTTGTGGATTAAAAGGAGCTGTTCTCTTTCGATGTAACCCAAAGGTTCTCAAAATATTGAGCTGAAACACTACTTTTAGAGGGAAATTTTAAAAAAATTTCTGGGGTGATCCCGAGCCAGTGTTACTTTTAAGTGATTAAAAAAAGTTAACGCATATATGTGTAATCGTTTGAGGTACCTTAGAATTAACGTTGAGTCAACCCCCCCCGAAGAAAAATTCTTTTACATGCCGTGTCCCAGGTAGGACTAAAATTTCAGTGGTGCCCCCCCCAAAAGAAAATCCTGGATCCACCCCTGGACTACTCCTAGACCTACTAGGGGAACAGCGTTAGCAGTTCCAGGGAGTTAGTGAGTAGGGGGTGGTAGCCCCCTAGTAATTAAAATAAACTGTGACTCTGACTATTCAAAAGAAAATATAATGTTGTATCCCTGTTGCGAGGTGCTTTTTGAAGGCCCTATAAATGGGTGAGTGAAACTTTATTTCTCTGAATTTTACAATTTTTCTCTTGAAATAATATGATTGAAAGGCCTTAATGGCAAATCAGTGTTTATGTTTACTTTGGTATTGCACTTTTAAAACTGGGAGGAGTTAATATAGTCATAGGTCAAACATGGCGACCAGAACGAGCTTGTGTATTGCTTGCATCTTTTACTTATTGCCATTTTAAATCTGATTTATTCAATAGGATTTTACCAAATTATTGTTTTGGTCAGTTTAATTTGCTTTAAGTGCTTTTTTTGAAAATAATGCTTATTGCATTTAGAGCTTTCATTATTTGAGATGTGGGTAAACATGGAGGATGGACCTTGAAATGTCGCCAACTTGGGGATCGCTGAAAGCGGCCACCACTGAGGACCCTTTCTAAAACTGTTTTGTTAAAACCTCATATTTGAAGTTGGTGTAATTTATCATATTGCTTGGTCATCAGATAACCTTGTATCTGTTTTGGGGAATATACAATGCAAGACTTTAAAATTAATTTTCTCACCAAAAGGATTTTCTTTAACTATTGATACATTTGAATTTACTTAAGATGTAAAAGAAAACAGCAGTTGTTCCAAAGGATCACAAGACTGATTTGTATTTTTGTTATTTTACTCTTATGATAACACCAGCGAGAGAAATTCGAGAAGCTTCCATCCAATTCGACAGGTACTGTCGGAATATTTCCCATTCAGAAATGAAATTAGTTTTCATTTTGATAACATGAAAGTAGAATGGAAAAGTGAAACAAAATCTAAAACTTCCCAGAAAACCCACAACAATTTTCTTTTTTGGCATCAATGGATCAGGTTTTATTATACTACATACAGTATGCCAAGGGTTGCAATCTGTCATTGGCGCCATTTATGGGTATGAACTTGCACAAATATCATCTACTGCGAATTCCCTCTATTCAAGGTTATCCGATGATGCCAGCAATAATTTGTTATCTTGTGTTGACTGTGAGCTTAGGTAAAAGACATTAACATTAATTTTCATTACATTACAGACATTAATTTTAAAGTACCTAAAAATACAGATTTTAAATTGCTTTTTCTTTAGCAAGTAAAACAGTGTTCTTGACTCCAAGAGTTTCATTTACTCATTAGATTGATGAGTAAAAGACAATTTTAAAGAGAGTGAATATGTAGGAAAACTAAGTTCTAAAAATTTTCTTTCCTTTTTCTGATGGATGCCTCAACCACCAAAGAGCTCTCATGGAGATCAGTCTTTGATAATTTTTGAACATTTTTAGGACTGAATTGAGCAAACATCTTATAAATATCAATCATCACCTGAAATATCACTAGAATAAAACAACCAATGTTAAAAAATAAACAAAAACATTTATAATAAAAACATTCACCCATGTATCTAGCAAGGGTTGCTATGTTTGAAACACTTGTTTTAAACACGTTTTAAAAAATATTGTTTATTTAGCAAGTTGCTTGAAAGTGATTTTTCTTCAGCATCCTTCCCAGGCACTAATGGAATAATTTATAAAATATATGATTTCATAATTTTATAAAATTAAAAAATCGTTTTAGAGTACATATCTGTAAAACACCCTATTGAATCACCAGGTGTAAGTAATAAAAATACTTGTTCTCATTTTTAAATAAGAACCTTTATAAAAATTCGAAAAAGAAATTCGAGAAGTTGCAGATGTTCCATGTAACATTCATGTAAATGATTTAAAAAAGTGATTATAAAACAATCCTCATAAAATACAAATTACAGTAGAACCTCGATAGAGTGACCCCTTTTGTGACCAATAACAAACGGTTGTTTAGGCAAAAGGAACAAATAAATTTATTCCTTCGATAAAACAACCTATTACTGGTTGTTGCAATGTAGGGGTTGCTATATCGAAGGTTGCTCTACTGTAGCAGTAAAATTTCAACATTAAAAACAACCTATAAGATACTTAACTATTCTGGAGTTTCTTCACTACTTTTTTAAAAAGAACTAATTTTGGGTACAGATGATAAAATGAAGTGCCATTCAGACACTCAGAAAGCAGTTTATCCAGCTGCTCGATAACAAGTTGAAAATCAGTGGAATACCTAGAAATGCTGTGTGATATTGTGCTTGGAGTCCAAACATTGGCTAATAAAATTTCTTCAATGAGTTTTGGAGGAAGGACACCTGTTGATCCACTCAACCATTCTTGCACTTTTTCAGATACATTTTCTTCTTTTTGGTCAATGGACTCTAGGAGAGGAAATTTGTGGAATTAAAAAAGATTGAAAACGTAATTTTAGAACACATATGAGAATTAAAAAAACAGGATAAAATAAACAGCTAAAAAATCAATAATAAATTTAAAAATATATAAATCCAAAAGGATTCCTAGCTTGGCATGCATGTCTATTTCATCCAAGTCTGATTGTTTACTTGCCAATTTGCTTTACACACCCCTCACAATAAGTCTGGAGTTTAAAAATTTAATAAATATGTATATGTTACGGGCAAACTGATTAATTGGGCATTATTAGTAATGCCCGGGCAATGTGAAATTCAATAAAATTTATCACTTTGCCCGCTTCTACTCTGGGCATTATTAATAGTGCCCAATTAATCACTTTGCCCGTAACATATATATTACAGGCAAGGTGGTAAATCCTGGCATTATTAATAATGCCTGCGTATTTCAGGCAAAGGATTAAGGAAGGAGTAAACAAGGATTTTTGATGTATAATCTATTTGGTATTATAACTTGAATTGAATTACCTTAACAGTAGCTCAAAAATATTTTAAAATTTTGTTGACTCATGCTTTTATTCCATTCTATTTTTCACTTATTTTAATTCACATTGGTTCAAATCGGCTAAATGCTGCTCAAATCTCAAACAGTCTTTTTCTAATAAAAAAATTTAAAACGAAATTTTAAGCATGATGGATAAATTTCTAACCTTACTTAAAAGCATTTCTCTTTACTTTTGGTAAAGGAATAAGTGACAGGTTGATAAATCAATCAATTTGATTTTTGATAGAAGCTGCATTACAATTCTATTTTCCCATTGGTTGAATCTTTTTAGTTCAGTAAATTTCAATTTTCAACATTACAAGAAATTTAACCCCCCAAAACAAGGAAGGTTTTTGAAAGTTTCTAATGAGAGAGTTCAGATCTCTAATTAAGAATATTTTGAAATAAATATTTTAAACTGTTTCTTTAATAAACAGTTTTCTTTTTCTGCAATATTTATCAGATATATGAGAATATATTTATTGGATAGATATAAAAATATCCAATATTTTGATATTTATATAAATATATTTTTAGGGATGCCAACCTGAGACGCTTATCCGTAATCGCCCCCGCCCGTTCAAAAAAATCTGGCGTGACGCGTGGCTTGCCGACCGACGCCACGCCTTCTGCACGTAGAAAAATGACCCAATCTTTTGATAAGTTTTAGAAAAGTCCTGAAAATGCAAATATTTGAGAAAAGGCTTTTTTTCTCCCATGAATCAGTCCATCCATGCAGATTAGAATATTCGGAATTCCGATTGGTTCCCCCTTGTTATTGCCCATCTCATCAGCTACTAGCGTTTTTGTTTTTATTTGCAATTTTAAGTAAAAAAAATATGTATGGAAAGGATGGAAGCTAAAAACAGAGAATTGAGAAGAAAAATTTAATACATTGTCTTTAAAATATAATCAGCGTAGTTTCCATAGTTTTTCTAGCTTTATCCGTAATTGCGGAATTCGGGGCCAAAATGCGGAATGATTCTGCAAAATCCGGAATAGTTGGCATCCCTGTATTTTCCAACCCTGACTTCAACAAAGATATATAAGGGGATATATTTGAATGCTTAACCACCACCCAAAAGAAAAAAGTAAGGATGTACCTTCCAGGTTGCTTAAGTGACAAGAGTTTGCGGTTTGTTCATCGCTACAGCTCTGAGGGACAATCTCTGTATTGTCACAGCTTTGGGAATCAGATGGCAATTCTGTTTGTACAGGTAATTTCTTTGGTCCCCTACGTTTTCGAGTACCAGGATCTATAATATTGTTTTTAGTTAACTTAAATCTATAATTGAATGCTTATTTTAGATACATTTATTTTAACAAATATTTTAAGATAAGAAAGTCTGACTATCTAAAGCAGGAGTTTCCAACATACAATGCACAGGAGTCACAATGGGGAGGAGACTTTTTAATATGGAATTTTTCTGCAAGGTTTACTTTGATTTAGCCTGTTTTAATTTTTATTAATTTTCCCTAAAAGGGTCTAAATTGAACAGGTACTGTTTTTATTTCCACTAATTCAATTAAGGTGCAGAAATGCATGAGAAAGGAGAAGTTATTTTTAATAAAAGAACAGATTACACTACAAGACAAAGAAAATAGGGTCAAAATGCTTCCGACACAAATCAAGCATATAAGTATGTAAAATGACCCCCGTTTTTCTCCATCAGACTATGATTTTCGGGAAACAGCCCCTCCCCCTTTTTACATTTTTCGATGACTTAATAACTTTGAATTCAATTTTCAGGGTCAAAAACTATTACTTTAAATTCATCAAATAACATGTGAAGGAAAAAGATAGGTTTAAGTTTATAAAATATGAAAATTTGTAGAAAATGGGTAGGTTTAAGGGGTTATTATCCCACCTAAAAATGCAGAAAAATCGTTAAAAATTCTAGATTATTTTGGTCTATTTTTTCCTTTTATTTTTTACACAATTCATCTTTAAAGGGGTCCTAACCCTTTCCCAAGAACCCAAATTTAATGAATATATGCAGCAATGATTTTTGCTAAAAGCGGTTGAGGTGTTAGCACCCCCGAAGCACTTGCAGAAGAGACTCTGAATCCCTCCGCCGCTTGCGAGCTCAGGAATTAATATTCATGATTTGAAAGTGGAAATTGTTTGGTTCATAAAAAACTGACCGGTTTTAGGGAGTGGGCATTCCATGTTTCAAGCTGTTATTAGATGCATGGGCCGTGGATAACAATTGGGGGCGTCCCCTTAAAAATTAAGGGGTGCGGAGGAAAATTGGTGTCATATTTGAGTTCAGGAGGTCATTTTAAACAAGAATCAACTGAAATTCAGTCAGTTGCATTTTGGCTTTTTTTGTATAGCAGTTTAACTATAAAGTGCGGCATTGAACCCTTCCGCGGGAGCTTCAGGGGCACTAACACCTCAACTGCTTTTAGTAAAAATTATTGCTGCATATATTAATTAAATTTGGGTTCTTGGGGAAGAGTTAGGACCCTTTAACGATGAATTGCGTAAAAAATAGCCCAAAATAATCTTTAGAATTTTTAATAATTTTTTTGCACTTTTAGGGGGTAATAACCCCTTAAACCTATCGATTTTCTACAAATTTTCATATTTTATAAACTTTAACCTCTTTTCTTCCCTCAGGTGTAATTTTATGACTAAAGTTTAGTTTTTGACCCTGAAAATCGAATTCAAAGTTATTAAGTCATCGAAAAACGTAAAAAGAGGGAGGGGCTGTTTCCCGAAAATCATAGCCTGATGGAGAAAAACGGGGGTCTGATTCGAATTCAGGGGGTCATTTTACATAAGAATCTGCTTGATTTGTGTCAGAAGCATTTTGATAGGCTTACAATACGTCCGGGTTTACCCCGGACAGTCCTGGGTTTTAAGAGCTATCCAGGGAAATGTCCTGGGTTTCATACATTTAAGATTTGCCAGATATTTTTGGAAAAAAAACCTGATCAAGTTGTTTAAAATTGCGTTATTTTACATTTTCTAATGTCTGTATTAATTGAGGGAACTTTTTTCAGTAAATCTTGCGATAAAGTTAAGTCAATCAAACAATTTTTAAAAAAAGTAATGTCAAAAGAATAAATAAAATTTGATATTTCTGTTTAATGCTTTTTAGTTTGAATGTTTTTATCCTAGTTTTTAATCTTTGGTGATTTGATATGGTACTAATAAAGAAATTTCAAAAATTGTCCTGGGTTGGATCCGAGAAAATATAGTTAGCCTACATTTTGACCCTATTTTTTTGTCGAGTATTGTTATTTGAGTGACAAAAGTTTGTCACTCAAATAAGAGTTTCCAACATACAAGTGCTCAGGAGCCACAATGGGGAGGAGACTTTTTAATATGAAAATTTTTCAGCAAGGGAGGGATAAAGGAGACTTAGATTTAGCCTGCTTTAAATTTTCATTAATTTTCCCAAAAAGGGTTTAAATTGAACTGGTACTGTTTTTATTTCCAACTAATTCAATTATGGTGCAGAAATGCATTAGAAAAGAAGTTGTTTGTAATAAAAGAAGTAAATCTGTACCCTCCAGATTATTTGAGTGACAAAAGTTAGTGGTGTGTTCATTGCTACAGTTCTGAGGAACAGCCTCTTCACTGACATGAAATTGGGAGTTAGATGCTTCCTTCCTCCTAGATTTCAGAGAATTGGGAGTAGATTTCTTTGGTCGCCCACGTTTTCGTGTAGAAGCTAAAATTAAATGTTTCTTTTAGCAATACATTTATTTTCAGAACCATGAAGCATTTAGAAACTGTGAGCGGTTTAAGTGAACTTAAATTGCCTTGATTCAGTTTAGAAACTCCAATAACCTATAAATAGATGTTTCACATGTCAATTCTATTTTTGCAGTATTTTCATTTGGTAGTATGACACAAGATGGCATCACTGATTGATTTACTCTTTAATTTGAGTACCAGAGTTTTTCTTTACACATCAATGCTAACATTATTTACGGAAATAGAGATGAAGCTATCATATTGTAGTTTTCAAGAAATCTGGTTAACAAATCAAAAACTATTGTCATTATCGTTTGTATACTTTCATAGAGAGTACCAGTCCCCCCTCAAGTTACAGGATTACACCTTTACGTAATGAATATTTTTAATGTTGCGTCGGGATGATTAATAATTCATTTTCTGAAAGGAATTTTTTCAAAATAGCTATGATTTGGAAAAAAAACTAAAAAAAGAATTATTGTCACTGAAAAATGTTTTTTTAAATCCTTGAAATACAGGGTAAACCAAAAGTCCTGCCCTGTTTTTAAAAATTAATAACAAAAAACAAATAAGATAAAAATATCCCTTCTGCTGCATCCTACTTTAAATAATCGGGAATTTTTTACACAAAATTTTAAAGTGTAGTTCTCGATCAGCTAGATTGCAATAAAGAAGCAAATTTCCGATCAACGTTTTTAACAATCAACAATAAAATCATTGTCAATTAACAAATCATACAATTGTTTCAGGGATCCCATGATCCCCTTCATCAGTGTTAAAAAGGACACATAGGATTCTAATTTCGATTACTCATTCTATTTTTGAATCGATTCTATTTATAATATTCGTAGCACAGGGAAAAAACGATTATTTTATCCTTAATTAAATTTTAGTGCTGCCATCTATAAGAAAAGTCAAGAACTACACTTTTTCAAAATTTTGTGTAAAAAAACTCCTGATTATTTAAAGTAGGATGCAGCAGACTGCGTAGTTTATCTTTTTTGTTACTAATTTTTAAAAACATGGCAGGACTTTTGGTTCACCCTGTATGATTAATCAAGAGCTCAAAATTTTAAGTCCTCAGAATTATTGGAAGGTTGAATAAGTTGGTGCTATTTTGTATTCGATTGCGTCATGGGGCTTTAATTATGTGGTTTTAGATTCTAATGTTCTTTTTCAGAATCAATACTTGTGGACAAGCTAAAAAATCAATACGAGTGATTTTTATGAAGTGTTAACTACTTTTTTACAGAATTCTAGAGACTCATGGCGATTATGCTCCATCTTACCCCCCAAAGTGGAACCCTGGCTACACCCATGGATGCTAGTTGATTTGTGTGAACATTAGAAGTTTATCCTACCCAGTTTTAAAACAATTAAGTGCTTCAAGAACAATTTATAAGGAATGCCCTTGGGTTCCATTCCAATGGATATGAACTTATTCATAGGCAGAAAAGGAAGACTTTTTGCATTTTATCTTCACTCAGGATAAAAAAGGGTTCTTTTGTGATAACCTTAAAGCACAAAAATCATGGGGTAAGCCCACCTATGAATCAACATGATTGGTTAACCCAAATATTCATGGTTCTAAGCAGTGTTATTTCTAGGATTTTTTTGGAGGAGTAAAAATACTCCTTGACATTTTTAGGAGGAGGGAAATTCATTTAAGAGGAGTGAAACACAGAAATAGCATAAGCACAGAATACACATACACAATACATAGAACACACACATAGTGCATAAAAATTTTCTATCAAAAAACACTTACTTTTTTAATGAACAAAATGGAATAGAAAAAATGAGGATGCTATTCAGGATTTTAACAATTATAGCCTATGTTAAGTATTACTAGAAAATATTGCAGGGTTCCCACTCAAATTCGGTAATAAAATTCCCCGTCTTCCAGGAAATTCTCAAAAAAAATTCCAGGTTTGATTAATTACACTTGACAGGGATTAGCAGAGGAATCTGGTTTTTAAGTGAAAAGAAACGCATTATCCGGAAAAATTTCCGTTCCATCTGTAAGACTGTAAAACTAAACAAAATCCTTACATTTTTCAGACAATCCATAAAAGTTGACAAGTTTGTTGATTTCAGTGGGGTGCCATTCACTTTTTAAGCTGAACTTCAGTTAAAAATTCAAAGTGTGAAAATATGCCTGGCGAGATTTGTAGAGTATTTCCAATTTTCAATGTGTAATGGGGGATTTACACCACCGCTGCAGGAGCTGCAAGTCATGCAAAAAGCGGAAAATTTTAGTACCCGCTACTCACAAAAGATGGCGATCGTCAATTGGTTTATTGGAATAACAAATTCCCGTTTCTTGCCGCTTTTACCGCAAACCGGTCTTGCAGCAGTGGTGTAAATCCGCCATAAAACTTGGAGCCGTTAAAAATATCTCTGGTTCCAAGATTCTTCTTGGAATTTGATAGGGTCATTGCTCAAATCGATCAAGATCATGGGAGATTGCTAATGACTTAAATATAGATGTGTTTGAGCCGAGCATTAAATAAAAACCGTGCAATAAGAGCAGACACAAAGTTATTTTACAGCATGACAATGCTCAACCACTTGTCGGAACACCGATAAAAACCCACATGGAACAGTCTTACCCTACTGTATTCACCAGACTTAGCCCCTTAAGATAACTACTCGTTCCATTCAATGTAACAACCATTCCTATGAATATGCCGAAAAATGGGTTGATTCTTCTAAAGCAGTGGTTCCCAACTCAAATATGTCTGCAGACCACTTCACTTAAATTTGAACTTCTGCGGACCATCTCTATCCCTAACTGTATCTTCAAAATTTTAACTTTTTTTAGTGCATTCATTTCTCATAGAGGGTCTCTTTTTTTTCTGAAGTAAGGGAAACCGAGTCTTAAAATGTTTCTAAATGGAACTTATAAAACCAAATAATCTATTAAACTTAAAAGAAAAATTAGCATTACATTAATTTTATATCTAATTATTTAAAAATATACCTTTTATAAGACATTTAACCATTTTTGTCAAGCTCTCACGAAATTCAACAAATGAAATAGAGAATCCATTATTAATTACGATTGTTTATTTAATTCCGTAAAACTAAATTAAGAAATTTAATAAGAAAAATTATTTTTCAGCAATATACCTTACAAATAAAAACTTCAATGTATCTCACAGGAGAGGCTTATAACCATGTAACTTTCTTCATCTTTTATGTATGTATAGAAGAGGATAATACTTTACAATTGACAAAAAATTGTTCTGATGAGTGGAAATTATGTTGGTTTTAATCAATTCCAGTGTCCTCTCATGGATCTATTAACCTTAGAAGGGTTCACAACTACACACAAGTTACAGGTTTAAAAAACAACAGTATAAAATAGTTATTTTTTTCTTTTTCATAACCAACAAAAAAGGTAATAGTATATTATTTGTAGATGTAAATTTGAAAGAAAGTACTTAGCTTGAAATAAAACTGCAAGACAAAAGAGATAACCAGGAATTGTGTTGATCAGAAAAAAGAAAACTGGACAGGCACTGACTGTGAGTTGTGGCAGTGGAAATTCTATAGGCGAGAGGCGGGCCGCGGGCGAGGCTTACAGATGTTCTACCGAAAGAAACCGCGTTGAAAGTCAATAATTATTTCAAAGGAGCGATTAAAATAGAAAACAGTTTATGTGTTCAAAAACTAAAGCATTTTCGGCAGTAAATTTTTCTCATATCTTCGAACAAACCTATTTCTTTTGCGTCTCGGAAATGTCCTCTTTTCATACCACGATTTCTTGGAGACCCTCTGTCTGAAGCATCCCAGTTTGAAGTATTCTCTTTCAACACTTCCAGGCTTCGCTTCATATCAAACTAAGTATAAGTCCGATTATTCGATTCTTTATTTGCCCCACCCCGACGCCTCTCAGTTTTAATTAATCTGATGCAATACTTTTCCACATCATCACATTTCGTTTCTACCCTGTAATAAACTACTGTTGAATAAAGTTGTGGAAAATAAGAGAAATGAACAAATAATTCATAGGAGAGAAAAGGAACTTAACATTTTTTATTTATGAGAATTTATGAGACGCATGATTTTTTACTTAAATTTTTGCATCTGTGGCGTTTTTACTATTTCCTGGAATGTGTGATTAGGAAAACTTTTTTAAATTTCCACACATTTTTTGGGTAAGCTTAAAAATCTTCTCACAGACCCACCTCTGAAGGCCTCACGGACCACCTGTTGGGAAAGACTGTTCTAAAGCCTCAAAAGAACAGTTAATTTTCTAACAGAGAAATTCAAATGCTGACAAAAAGATGGAAAAGTAGTGCCTAGCAATAAATGGTACTTTTAATGATTTGGTTCATTCAGGGTTTTCAAAATAAAGCCTCAATTTTCACATGAAAACAGCACAAACTTATTCAACCTCCCTAGTAATTAAGTTTTAAGATAATATAATTTATTTTTTAATTTTTAAATAAGAAATTTTTGTTTTTTATGGGGATATATGGTTGGTAAATAATTGACACCACTAGGATGAATTTAAATACCTTGAATCTAAAATGTAAGACAGGGAAGGTGAACTTAATTATTTCATTCACACAATTAAGTAAATACAAACAAATGAGAAAGTTCAGCACATTTAAAAAGTACTAGAAATTCTTACATGAGGTTCTGTTGGATTCTAATTCCATTAAAAACGAGTCTTCAGATGAGAAAGTTGACACTTCAGCTGAAAAATAATTCACACATTTAATATAATAATAAATAGCAAAACGAATCGGGTGCAGAAAATTTCAGGATAAAATATTTTTCGAGACAACAATTTGTTATGTCCAAAATTTCCACATGAACTTCCTTGTAGTATATCATTCCATTTGGAGAGAAAAGTGCATTCGAATTTTTAGAACAGGCATTCAAACATGTTCTACACCTCTGAGTTGAACATATATTTTTCTATTACCATGTTTATTAACAGTGGATAAAAGTAAACAACACATCAGAAAAAAATCCTGTAAAGGGAAAATTTATATTCTGATGATATATTTTAAAAACACAAGAAAGTTATTTTAATATTTTCTTAAACATTTTAATCCAAAATTATTGGAGGTAAAAATAATAAGCAAACAGTGGAGCAAGAAAGTAGTTAGAATGCTACAATAACTTTAAGAAATAGAACTAGTTTAAGATGAACATAATATTATTTAAAAAACAGCAGGGACCAATCCAGGATTTTTAACTTAACCCCATTTTTGCAAAAAAAATTACACATAATTTTAATTTTTGTAAAAAATTGTAAGAGCTTTTTAATTTATGTGATGTTAATCTTATAGTTTACTAGCGCTGACGCGCTAGACCCGGGCTTTGCCCGGGTTTCAGATTTAAAAAAAATATCATCTGGTGCATTACAGAAGGGCTTCGCCAGTCCATTTTTTAAGAAATTTATTCTGGTGTGT
The DNA here is from genome assembly GCA_024610705.1 of Tetragnatha versicolor. Lineage (NCBI taxonomy): Eukaryota > Metazoa > Arthropoda > Arachnida > Araneae > Tetragnathidae > Tetragnatha > Tetragnatha versicolor. The sequence goes on from JANDEH010000006.1 coordinate 41,629,754, forward strand.
TACAGATGGGCTTAGCCAGTCCAAATGGGGAAATAGTTAAATAAAGGATCCATTTTTATGTTTATGCTACAACAATGGATTTTAAACTACAACAATCGATTTCAATCTACAACAATCGATAATATGCCTACAATAACTAATGTTACATCTTCTCTTGTTATATTTACAACAATGTGGTTTTGCCACGAAGTTAGGCATGAAATATGGGTTTTTAAACATAAAATTGACCAAAAAAGTTTTTAGGATGCTTCGATTTTAAATTATTATATTCTTCAGAAACCTTCTCTGGAGCGAGTAGATCAACACGTGGTATAGTTTAAAAGTTAATGTAGGTTCGAAAAATTTAAAAATATAAAGGATATACATACAGACATTGATTTTTATATATATTGATAACTAGCTCTGATGCGCTAGACCCAAGCTCCGCCCGGGTTTCAGTTTTTTTATAAATACCCTCTGGCGCGTAACAGATGGGCTTCGCCAGTCCATTTTTAAAAAAAAATTCTTCTGGTGTGTTACAGATGGGATTTGCCAGTGAGTCCAAATGGGGAAATAGTTAAATAAAGAAGCCCCTTTTATGTTTATGCTACAATAATGGATTTTAAACTGCAACAATCGAGAATATGCCTACAACAATTAATGTTTCATCTTCTCTTGTTATATTTACAACAATGTGGTTTTGCCCTGAAGTTAGGCATGAAATATGGGTTTTTAAGCATAAAATTGACCAAAAAAGTTATAAAGATGCTTAGATTTTAAATTATTTTTATTCAGAAACCTTCCCTGGAGCGAGTAGATCAACGTGGTATAGTTTAATAGTTAATGTAGGTTCAAAACTATAAAGAACATACATACAGACAGACAGACATTGATTTTTATAGATATAGACTAGCGCTGACGTGCTAGACCCGGGTTTCAGTTTTTTAATAAACTAGGGGGCTCTGCCGCGTATTAACATTCTAAACATCTATACGGCAATGTTAACTTTGGAGCGTTCTGATTGGGCCGCTCAGTGGGTTGGGCCAGACGGCTGTCATTCTTTTTTTCTCCTGCTGCTGCTTTTCTGAAGCGGCAGATGTTTTTCTTTTTTATTTACGCGAGAAAAGGGGAATGATTATATTCAGATTTCGGCTATATGGTATTCGGCGTTTTTTCTTTGCTAGTAAAATATCACCGAAAGTTTTTCTTATCTGTTAAGAACATTTATACTAAGTCGATCTTGCTTTATTTTTTTTTCTTACTCAAACTGCTTTATAAGGAGCTACTTTTAAACTTGATTTAAATATAAAAAAATAATTAAATGCAATGAGTACAATGTTTGTTTCAATAAATTTTCAATAATTTCCTATAGGACGTAAATGTCCGCAACAATATTAAGTAATCATTAAAATTAAGCTGCAACTATTAAAGTATAAAAAACTGTTTACTGAAAGAAGACAACTTACTAATCAATAATTATTTTCTGTAATCATTGGTAGATTTAAAAAACTTAAAAACTCATTATGGAAAATTATGATAACCTCACAAAGCTTCCTAGATGATAGCTTATCACTGTTTTATATTTTTATCCATTCTTTTTTATACAAAATTATTGAGTAAATGGTTAAAGTTTGATTAAGCGACAAGAAAAATGAAAAAGTGAAGTTTTATATAACAATGCTAAATTAGAATCTAATTTTTCAATTGCTGTAAATTCAAATTCAATAACAAAAAATTAATTGACTAATTGCGATTAGTAATAATACATATTGCTTTTGGTGTGGGAGGTCAGAAAACCATTATATAAATGAAATATTTCAAAGTATTAAATTTTCATAATAAAAATGCGAATAAAAGAAATTCTATAATAACTTTTAAAATTCAATTTTATTGAAAAACAATAAACTGTAACTAATAATAAAATTAATTCAAAAAACATGACATATATTCTTAAAAATAACTAATAAAATAATTCCATAAGAATTACAGTGGCATTCGAATAAAAACACCCTTCAAAAAAAATAAGAACCCTTTCTTTTTCAATTATGGAATGAATCATTGAGTTTCTCCTGCGCACCACAAACAAAATAATAAAAAAGACACCTGGCGCTTCCGCGAAACTCGCGTAGAAGAAAAAAAATCATTGACAGCCGGCAGGCCCAACCCACAGAGCGGCCCAATCAGAACGCTCCAAAGTTAACATTGCCGTATAGATGTTTAGAATGTTAATACGCGGCTCTGCCCCCTGCTCGCTCACCAACCCCCGGAACTGCTTTGCAGTTCTTTGAAGATCGCTTCGCGATCTTAGCGAGCGGAGCTCGCTTGTTTCATCTCAACAATCCAGTAAAACCTGGAACTTGTCTGCTAAGTAGATGATCATTTAAAAATCGAAACTTTTTATCTCTCTAACTTATCAATAACTTAATGCGGACCATTACTACAAAAATATCAAAATAAAACTGTTACTAAAATATCCTTTTTTAGTTTACCAATAATTTAACTGAAATGTTTTCGAAAATATCCAGCAAGTTTGAATTAGCATCAACCATCTTAGAGAAAAAAAATGCCATTAAAATAACTTTTAAATTTATAAAATGCACGTCACGTGTGTATCTAGTGAATCATCGGGAATAAGAAATCAGGCTCATAAAAATAATCGCCTGTTTCTCTAGTGAACGACCAGAAAGAGAAGAAAAAATTGAAACTTGGTCTCTTAATAATTCTAAAACTAATTCGAATTTTTTGAAAAACGAAACCCCAATATTTCTATAAAAAATAATTGTATGCGTGTTTAAAATATCATAGTTCTACTGTGATTAGTTTTTCTATTATAACGAAAAAACCGAAAAAGGGTAAAAAATTTTGAAACTTAAGAACTTAATAACACCAAAAATAACTCGAAATTCGAAAAAAGGGCGACGAGGTGCAAAACTTCATACCTTAGAATATGTGTCTGCAAAAAATCATGTTTCTGCTGTAAATAGATTTTGCTGGGGGTGAACTCGCAACCGAAAAAAATAATTTTCGACTTTGACAATAAATAACTCCAGAACTAATTATCTAAATAATTAGGTTTGAAAACTAAAATAACCCTCATACATTTGTTTACCAATGGTCAAAATTTCATAATATTCCTTCAAATAGTTTTTGCGTAGTGAGAGTTAATAGTGTTCAAAAATAAAATTTTTCAAAATCAGCGGCGGCGGCGACAGTGACGGTCACTGTTACTTTTTTTAATACTAGGGGGCTCTGCCCCCTGCTCGCTATCGCTCACCAACTCCCGGAACTGCTTCGCAGTTCTTTGAAGATCGCTTCGCGATCTTAGCGAGCAGAGCTCGCTTGTTTCATCTTAACTATCCGGTAAAACCTGGAACTTGGCTGCTTAGTTAATCATCATTTAATATCGAAACTTTTTATCCCTCTAACTTATCAATAACTTAATTCGGACCATTACTACAAAAATATCAAAATAAAACTGCAACTGAAATATCCTTGTCAATAATCCTTGTTTAACTTGTCAATAATTTAATCGAAATGTTTTTAAAAAATATCCAGCAAGTCTACTAATTATCATCAACCATCTTAGAGAAAAAAAGCATGCCATTAAAATCTTTTAAATTTATAAAATGCACGTGTATCTAGTGAATCGTCGGAAGTAAAAGAAATCAAGAAATCAGACTCATAAAAATTGGCTGTTTCTCTAGTGAACGACCAGAAAGAGATGAAAAAATTGAAACTTTGAATCTTAATAATTCTAAAAATAATTCGAATTTTTTAAAAAACAAAACGCCAATCTTTTTATAAAAAATAATTGTATGTGCGTTTAAAATATCATAGTTTTACTGTGATTAGTTTTTCTGTTATAACGAAAAAACAGAAAAAGGGTAAAAAATTTCGAAACTTTAGAATTTAATTACTTCAAAAATAATTCGAAATTCGAAAAAAGGGCGACGAGGTGCACAACTTCATACCTAAGAGTATGTGTCTGCAAAAAATCATGCTTCTGCTGTAAATAGATTTGGCTGGGGGCGAACTCGCAGCAGAAAAAAATAATTTTCGATTTTGACAATAAATAACTCTAGAACTAATTATCTAATTAATTAGGTTTTGGAACCAAAATGACCCTCATACATTTGTCTACCAATGGTCAAAATTTCATAATATTCCTTCAAATAGTTTCTGCGTAGTGATAGTTCAAAGTGTTCAAAAATAACATTTTCTGAAAAACCGCGGCGGCGGCGGCGACTGTTACTTTTTTTTAATATAGAGAGATATCACTACAGATGGGCTTTGCCAGTCCATTTTTAAAGAAAACTAGGGAGCTACCGCCCCCTGCTCGCTATCGCTCGCCAACCCCCGTTAACTGCTGACGCTGATACTTTAGGATCGCTTTGCCATCCTCACAAAACACAGCTCACAGCACTTACTCATTTTATAAAACATTCTTAAAACAGGGGACTACTTCTCTTTGGTATTCTTTCAAAAAAGGGGAATATTCATTCAGCGGCGAAATTTTAACAGTTCCTTTATGGCAATATGAATTGGCGGATAGCCATTTAATTCCAAGAAAATTAGTAACAAAGCAGTGTAAACTTTCTTTTACCATTTCCCCAAGGTAACGTTTTTCTCACAATCCATTCAGAAGCACTGAAACATCTCCGGAATAAAATTTACTTTCTTAAAATTTGTAATGATTTTCATCGATTGTCTGTGAAAAATGTAGTAATTATCGTAAACATCACGAAAATTTAGAATTTTGCTTCATGAGAACAAATAAACATCGAAATTGTGTCAGTTTCATAGCAATGACACGAATGTTCTGACTTTCGATTTTTATCTTTATTTCTAAAACATTCCCCCGCCATATCTAGTTTTGCGTTTTGGCATTATAAAAAAAGTTAAATTGTACTACCTTAAATAACATAACTTGCAAAAGGATATAAAAATAATTATTATTGTATGTAAATATAGTAATGATTAGGTTGCCAGAACAACAAAGATAAATATAAAAATATGAATTAATTATTTAAAAATAAAAGATAAATTAATTATACATTAGTTTTAAATATAATTAAAATCGTTTGAACAGCAAAAATATAAATATTGTTAAAAAGAATCCAATATATATTTTTTAAATTAGTGTGATAAATAGAAAGATGATTATTTAATGTATTTGAATGTTAAAAAACCAGTGAAATATATTTTCAATTGTTTTAAAATTCATAGTTTCTTGCTTTGTAACTGCGACCTTATCCGAAATCTAAAAAAATGGAAATATTTTAAAATTGAGAATTTTTTTTAAAAATCGAAGGGCTTACTCGGAAATCCGGAAAGAATTCGGACATTTTGATACCATATATGTGTCATTTGGTTCAGTAATTAAAAAGCCTTTCTCTGGAAACCGTTCACCAAAAACTTTTTTTTTAGAATAGAGAGATTATTCTGGTGCGTTACAGATGGGCTTCGCCAGTCCAAATGGGGAAATAGTTAAATAAAGGAGACATTTTCAAGTTTATGCTACAACAATGGATTTTAAACTACAACAATCGATTTCAATTTACAACAATCGATAATATGCCTACAACAATTAAAGTTACAACTTCTCTTATTATATTTACAACAATGTGGTTTTGCCCTGAAGTTAGGCATGAAATATGGGTTTTTAAGCATAAAATTGACCAAAAAAGTTATAAAGATGCTTAGATTTTAAATTATTTTTATTCAGAAACCTTCCCTGGAGCGAGTAGATCAATGTGGTATAGTTTATTAGTTAATGTAGGTTCGAAAAGTTTAAAACTATAAAGGACATACAGACAGACATTGATTTTTATATATATAGATGGGAACTACACAATTAATGAAAACAGTATTAGATTATTTATTCCTTCAGTTTCATAGCAATTTAAATACTCAATTAACTAAAAGCAATTCACAAATCATTTAAAAACAATTTGAGAAGAATTTTTAGTGAAGGTGTCGATAAATGCTACCAAAATCGGCATGCACTAGTCCCTGAACAGACAAATCGATGATAAACCATATGATCACTTATAATTTAAGTAATTGGATATCCATAGCAGAAGAAAGGATTATTTAGAACCTCAAAACACATAAGGTATCCAATTTAATAGTAAAGAGAGTACTAACTTTGGCTTATCACCACTGACTTTGTTTTTGTCTCCAATATACTACTTTCAGGGAGTAGAATGGGCATTGCTTTGATAAGACTCTTTTCACTTAGGCCAGGACTTACATCAGAAAGTTGGTTTTCCGAGTCTAGGCCAATTTTCAATGAACTTGGTGATGAGCTACCTTAAATAAAAGTTTGTTTTAATAGCAGAAATTAACAAAAAATTTTAATAATGAATGGCTAGTCTATAAAACAAAACAAAAATATCACTGAAATTTATAATTTTAATAAATTTAAAAATAGAGTATTTGTAATAATTACCCAAACTTGAAGCCAAGTGCAGAAAACTTTAGGATTTTGGAGAAAATATTTTGAAATAACTTATACATATTTTTTATAATAAACTTATTTCTCCTTACTGTTGTTGCTCCAAAAAGCATTATAACAGTATTTAGGGGAACAGTGTGACTCTCATAATGTCATAAGTCAAAATTTAAACAACTGGGGGATCTTAATTGAATCGTCAGTTTGAAGAAGGGAATAAGTCCAAAAACGAAGTTTTGAGAAAATCGAAAAAAACTGTATAAGTAATGCAATTTTCATTTCATTGTATAACCACCAAATTTTTAGTGGAAGTTCAGAACCCTATTTAGAAAACAGAGCAATCATCAAAACAAATATAAGTAGTATATTAAAAATATTTAACAGTCAAAATAAGTTGATGGACTTATTCCCTTCTTCCACCTTATGAAATTAATCTTTAAAAACCCTTAAATTCATATTTAAATTATACAGGGTTGGCATGGTTTAAACCAAATGTTTTTTTTCAAAAAAAACACACCAAAATGGTTTTTTTCCAGAAAATCTGCAATTTTTTTAAGAAAAACTTTTGGGTTTATTAAAGTAATTTATTTATTAAAATATTGTCTCTTAATATATTATTTTTTCCATAAATACAAATATAATTATATATATATATATATATATATATATATATATATATATATATATATATATTAGGAACAACTTCTCATGGAGCCGTCTTTGGGTTCAACGCTCTATTTCCTGTTCTTCACCCCACCAGAAGGTTTTCTGAGAAGTGTTCTAAAAAACACATTCCTAAGGTTTAAGAGTGAGGGTGCCACCCTCCCGGGTCCCTGATTGGTCTGAGCTCCCCCAAAAAAAAACAATCGTGCACAGCGTCACCTGTTGAACCGATGACTTTAGTCAGAAGCTATGCTAATTTTGATGAAGGTAGTTGTACCTATTTGCACTCCGGTGCGTTGTAAAAATATCTTATACATAAATTAAATGTAAAAGTAAAATCCGGAACGCCGTTCCGGAACCTCTTTTTCGGAAAAAAATATTATATTTTAGGGGTCTCCTAACAACGGCCCGCGAGACCCATTCATCAGGCTTACGGAAACCTTTCTGTGTACGAAAACCCCCCAGGAAGTGTGGAGAACCCCCCAGGCCCCCCTTTTTGTAATTAGAGCTCAACTTATCAGATTTATTTTCAGATTAAGTTCATAACAGTAAGAATCGTACAAAAAAATATATAAAAGGTATATTTCAAATTAAAAAACATTTTTAATGCATTTTTATCTTTTTTGCAAATAACAATATTTGTGATTTAATTGTAAGGTTGTTACTTAATTGTTCTTTTAAAAATGATTTTGAACCCCCATTTAAACTACCTACAATTCGCTCCTGGTGTTGATTCTTTTTTATTTGAACCAGATTTGCCAGATCGCTGGGCAAATTTGCAAAGAAAATTTGCGACACCTTAAATTCTACCATTTAAGGACTTAAACTACGCATTATATTCCTTAAATTGGCAAAATATACTACTCTAATGGTTGATCAACACTAATGGTTCATCCACCGTCCCGCCTCCGACAAGAGGCACCCTGTTGGAAAAAAAGTAAAAAGGTATAAAAAGAGTTCATCGTCTTATACAATAATTAAGTTAGAACACTCTTCCTAATCTAGTACATTTGAATTTATTTTATAAATTTAAATTTAAAAATAAAGGCTTAAGTTTAGGTATTAAAAATAAAAAGTATTCGCTTTTTCAGTTTTATAATACCATTACTTTTACCGTTCCGGTACCTCTTTTTTTAGAAATCGAGCCCTGTATATATATATTATTAATAGGTTAAAAAAAGAACTTGTTTTTTTCATGCTTTGAAAAGAAATTCCATGGTGTTATTCAATAAAAACCATGTATGGTTTTTTAATTTCTTACAAACAAGAAATTTTATTGCACCTTGCACTATAAAAACCAAACGGATTTTTTAACTCACTAAACACCAATAATAAAAACCACTTGATATTTTGCTTTGAAAAGAAATTAATGGTTTTTTTTAGTTCAATAAGAAAAGGATATTTTAATGCACTAAAAAAACAATTTTTTTACTCACTCAGAACCGGCTATTTAAGTAGTATGTATTATAAAAACCACTTGGTTTTTATAAATTGGTTTTGGTTACTTTGAAAAGAAACTATTGGTTTTTGAAAATAAAAAACTATATGGTTTTTTACCATATAAACCCCATATATTTGAATCCTTTATAAAAACATCAGTTGGTTTTTATTTATAATAGTTAAAATCTTATTAAAATGTACACATATAAACACTTTTCCGATGCAATAAAAACCAGTGGTTTTTATATGCAGCAAAAAATCCTGATTTATATACATATAAATTTAACTTTTTAAAAAATTAATTTTAATTAGTTAATTAATTAAATAACTTGGTTTATAGCTGAATTGATTAACTATTAATTCAATGGATTAATAACAGAAAAAACTAAGTAGCTATATTCGAAAAAAAAAAGTTTAAAAAAATTACTGTTTTTTAAAAAAACCTGGTTTAAACAAAAAAAAACCCATTTTTTTGTTTTTTTTTGAAAAAAAAACAGTTTTTTTTCCCCACCCTGAAATTATATTTCTCTTTAGTTTACACCACAAAAGGGCGAAATAAAAAGAATAAGACAAATGAAATTCAAAATTATAGTGAAACTGAGTTATTACAGCAGTATCAATGGAGTGAATAAATATGAATGGAGTCAAACATTCCCTGCATAAAAAAAGTTTGAAAAAAAAATTGAAATTAAGTGAAAATTTTATTTTAACTTAGTTTACAGCACAAATAGTATAAAAAGAAAGAGAAACTAAATTTAATTCCAAATTAACTTAAAAAATCCAATGAATGAACATTAGGGTGGAGCGAAACTAGCCTAAAATGACCAACTTTGGAAATTTAAAACGCCTGAGGTGAGAATAGGTGCCATTTACGATAAAACTTAAAAATTCAAAACTTGAGTTCGATCAATTAATATCTTCAGGTTCCACATTCACGTTAAAGTTTCGAAGTTTCATCAAATTTTACGTAAAAATGGTTTTAAATTATTCCCACACAATTTTAGCTCCATTTTCAAACCATAATTGTCTGAGTGTATATTCTTAGGATATCAAACAACAGTTTAACACTTTCCATGGACCTTAAATGGAGGAAATTTTCAATTTTTCAAGCCCGAAAAAAGGGCGCGTGCCATTAAAATAGGCTAGCGACCAAAAAACAAATTTTTTAATATCGGTGCCAAATAGAGCTCAAAAGTTGCGTTTTACCCTGCTTATTCATGGAAAAATAATGAAAACAATCGTAAAAAATATTTTAGGTGTGTTTTAGCCCTAGAATTTGAAAAAATTGATATTTTGCATAGCGTATAATGGGAAAAGTCTTAATCAATCAAATTCAAGTTTTAAATGTTATAAAACGTTATAGTTACCTCAGGGCTCCCATTGAGTTACACTTTCAGAAATAGTAGCAATAGTCGCCTCAAATATGAAAAATAGTCTCCTAAATAGTCTCCTCAATTACGAAAAATAGTCCCTTTAAATAGCCTTCCCAAATAAAATTCTCGCATTGCATAAAAAATAGCACTAGATTTTTCAAATAAAATAGATAAAAGCTGAAAATACTCAGAAAAATCACAAATCAAACAAAAATAGAATCTTTAAATCTTTAAAGTTTAAAAAGAAAAATTATGTTCATTTTGGGCACATCGGACATCGTGTGCACCATGCTCCCAAATTCAGAATTAAGAGGAGTTGAAAAGAACGATTAAAACAAACAGGGATGCAAGTGCCCAAAAGGGGTTTTGGAGCAGGGAAAAATGCCATTTTGGAGCAGTAAAACAAGTTTTGGAGCAGCAAAATTAAGTTTCAGGGCAGGAAAATGTCATTTTGGAGAAGCAAAACTGAACTTGTAGAGCAACTGTATTTTAGTGTTCAAAAATAAGATGGAGAAATACAGTACCTTTTTAGTTCAGAAGCTATTTTATAAGACTAGCATATTAATTTTTTGAAATCCTTAAAAATTACATAGGCACCTTTTTAATTTACTAGTTGGTAACTAGAGATGTGGGTTTTCAAATGGGAAATTTCAATTCCGGAAATTTTAAATAATTGAATTTCATATATAACTTGAAAATTCAAGTGAATTATGGAAATAATTCTCTTAAAAAAACTTTGCTAAATACTGTAGATTATAGAACCAATACCCTAATTTTGAAATTTAAATAAATGTTAGTTAAATGAAGCCATTTACAAAAACTGAAGAAAGTCAATGTTCGCAGTGCACTTAAGTTTCTTCTGCATCGCAATTACGATATGAAAAAAGCAAACTTCAACTGGGCGCCGTAAAACGGTACTTTCGCGAAAAATCGCAATTTTTTTACTTTTCCCACAGAATGTGATCCTAAACTCTGGACTTGATGGCTTCTAACCCTTGTAAAGTTGTTTTTCCACATCGCGCTTACAGCACAAGAAAAGGTCGAATTCAACTAGCGCCCGCGGCCGTCCAAGAAGTCGCGGGAGGAACGGAACACTCCGGAAGCCAAACGAAACTTCCGCGAAAAATCGCGATCTTTTCGACTTTCTTTTGTTGAATCGTCATTTTTCTCGGAAATAATATTGGAAGTGAAATACTCGTAAGATCGCGACTTCTCGCGAAAGTTTCGTTTTCTCGCGGATTGTCCCGCATCTCCCGCGACTGCTTTCGTGAACAGCCGCGGGCGCCAAGTTGAAGTCAACTTCTTGCGTAGTTATGTGATGTAAAGAAAACAACTTTACCGTGGTCAGAAGCCATTATTTGGAAAATCAGGGTGTCCACTTAATTCTAAGATAAGAATTCCCTGAGTTTTCCAGCAAAATTTTTTTTATTTTCCAGGTTCGGTCAAACTAAAGCTTTCAGACGTTTTTTTTTTATTTTTGGTGATAAGATGGAACTTTTATTTTCCTTCTATTCATACCATATATTAAATAAACTTGATTAACAATAACTGAAAAAATATCTTCTATAGATTAGTATTAATTGGTTAAATGATGCATTAATTTTAAAATTAGACACTTAATTTACATATGTTTTACTCATTGAGAAAACTAAACCGTTTTTTTTTCTCTAGAAAAGCTTCGACCAATTCTGAGACTGAGCTCAAAAGGTAAAAGGAATACAAGAATCAAGAAATGACTACAATACACTGGCTAGAATGGGTGTTGATCCAGGTTTAATTTTTGGGGGTGCATTTTTGCCAAATGAAATTATTTTCAGGGTTGCTGATTTTTTTAAAAAAATCAAAAGAATCGGATTTATTTGATTTAAATCGGACATATTTAAATCATATTTTTTTTATTTAAATGCATTACTAGTCCTGAACTTCCTGAAACTGGTTAATGATATTGAAATTTCAAAGTAAAATATGTTTATTTCTTTAAAATAAAAATTAGGGATAAAAAATAAAATTAAGCTACTTATTGACAGTCATGTACAGACCACAGAGAAAAGGGATTTCTCTGGCTAAAATTCCCTCTGGTTTTGTAATATAAGAAAAATTAGTTCGGAAAACATGACTAAAATTATAAAAACAATCTTCCAATAAAAATCATCAACTTACTCGTATTTTAAAAATTTTATACTAGGTAAAAAATAATTTAATTCTTGTTTAGTTTATCACAATTATTGATTTCAAATTTTCTTAATATTTACCCTTTTCTGTCAAAAACATTTTTGTCATTGGTAGTAAAATTTGTTCTTAAAATTGCAGGCTATTTTATGTAGAAGAAACTTTAACCTATCTCTCCAAGTTAATATCTAGCAGAGTTTTTAAAAAATGAAAACAAATAATATTGCAAACCATTTTTAAAGCATACAACTACTTAATTTTTATTTAAATTGTGCTGGTTTAAAATTTTTGATTTAAATCAATGATTTTTTTAAAAAAATCATGTGATTTACTCAAGCAACCCTGATTATTTTAAGTCAGATTATATTTGATCTTCAAATTATTCTGAAAATCCAAAATTGAGAAATGTTTAATTGATAATCAGGAGCCTTCAGTAAAAATTAACTTTAAAAGGCTAATGCTCAAAAAGTATCAAATTATTCAGAAATTTAACTGAGAAAAATTAAAACTTCAATTTTAAGTAAAAGATCCTATTTGTGTATAAAGACTACCTTGGAAAGAAATTTCATTATTTATTTTCATAAATAAGCTGAATATCTTTTCAGGTAATATTGTTTGAAGAAAAAAACTACCTATCACTCACAACCATACTACAACTATAAAATTATTAAATTTAAATTAAGACAAGCAGAGTAATTCAAGTTTTCCAATAAAGTTTCTTTCAATTTTTCTACTTAAAATAATTTTAATTTGAGCACCAATAAAATAAGACTTCATAAGCAAGTCTTTGACTTTAGAATAATATCTCTCCATGAAAAAGCTCAAGTCCATTTTCCACAATACACCAAATGCGAGAAGCCGACTTTACCCACGATTACGCCCCGTAAAATAGGCTTCCCCTCATCTTTAGGCTGCATGGTAAGAACAGCATGAACACGGCTTTCTTCGAATAAAAGTCGTTTTTCCGTAGTACAGTAAACGAACGAGGAGAAGGCGCCTTTACAGGCCGAGTCGCACGAACGTATCGCCGCGCCGATGCGCGTGCGAGCTAGGATGCCGTTGATTTGGCTAAATACCGGAGATGGTAACTCCACAATTTAAAAAACATTGGAAAACGCTAGCCATAAGTACAAAATCACATTTTTCCAGAATATTTTTGGAATTCCCTGAGAATTCCAGGTTTTCCAGGGCATTTTCAAATTCCCTGAGTATTCCAGGTTTTCCCGGTTTCCAGGGTTAGCGGACACCCTGAAAATTCGTCCGAAAATTCCCTTTTTGGCGCAGTCCGGCGCAATTTCAGTCAAAAAAGTGTCTGGCAACATTATTGATTCCGATTGATGATTAAAAAACAAAAAAAACGGAAATAGTCGCCCAAACTAAAAAAAAGTAGCCAAAATCTTTGAAAATCAATGAAAATAGTTGCTTTTGGCCCTTTTTTGCTTAAAATAGTCGCCATAGTCGCCCAACCTTGAAAATAGTAGCAATAGTCGCCTTTTTAGTCGCCTATGGGAGCCCTGTTACCTTAATTTGGTGTCTTAATAGCCAATAATACTTTTGAGTTCATTATTAATTTTTTAAAAAATCAGGTTAACAGCCTAAAATTGCAAATTTGGATGAAAAAACTTTAAAACCTGAAAATTTATAAATTTTAAGTTCAAATACTTTATTTAGTCTGTAATACACATCCTTGTGTACTTAAAATAAGTTCAAAACACTAAGGTTGATATTTTTACAGAAAACAGAGGAAAAAAAATTTATAATGCACCATAGGCATTTTATTCCTAACTATAACCTGAATTACACTTTTTATTACAAATTTTCAAATTTAAAGGGAAGAATTATCAAATAAAAGGTTATTCTTTGTGTTAGATATAATTAGGGAAATTTTAGGGTATATTATAAGTAATTTTAATGCTCATATCTGAAAAAGTAATTATAAATAAGTATAAAATGAATTTTTCTCTCATTGGGCGATTCTAATCTGTATGCTTTAATTGGTAAGCTAAAATCACAGTTAAATACCCTTATACATACTGTTTTTGATGATTAGAACACCAAATTAAGGCAACTACAAGTTTATATTACATTTAAAACTTGAATTTGATTGATTAAGAATTTTCCCATAATACGCTATGCAAAATATCAATTTTTTCAAATTCTAGGGCCAAAACACACCTAAAATATTTTTTACGTTTGTTTTCATTATTTTTCCATGAATAAGTAGGGTAAAACGCAACTTTTGAGCTCTATTTGGCACCGATATTAAAAAATTTGTTTTTTGGTCGATAGCCTATTTTAATGGCATGCGCCCTTTTTTCGGGCTTGAAAAATTGAAAATTCCCTCCATTTAAGGTCCATGGAAAGTGTTAAACTGTTGTTTGACATCCTAAGAATATACACTCAGACAGTTATGGTTTGAAAAGGGAGTTAAAATTGTGTGGGAATAATTTAAAACCAGTTTTACGTAAAATTTGATGAAACTTCGAAACTTTAACGTGAATGTGGAACCTGAAGATATTAATTGATCGAACTCAAGTTTTGAATTTTTAAGTTTTATCGTAAATGGCACCTATTCTCACCTCAGGCGTTTTAAATTTCCAAAAAAATGTTTTTCGCTCCACCCTAATGAACATCGATTTCACAACTTCAAGGGGCGATATCTCCGTATAGAGTTTAGCTATTTTCCCCCTCTTTTCACTCATGTGTAAAGCAAAGCTTGGAGAATTTTTCGAGCACAAAAAGTCAATTTGTCATTTCTTGGACTTATTCCCTTCTTCAAACTGACGATTCAATTATTTTGCAGAAATCATTTGAAGAAAATTAATGGGCACTGAAAGTTTTTGGTTTTATCTTAGTCTGCAATTGCCTTTTATTTAGAAATTACCAAATACAATTATTATACAGTAAAATCCTGTTATAACGAACCTCACGGGACCGTAAAATTTCTTCGTAGTAACGGTATTTCGATAATTCAAATAAAAACGGTTGGGGATTTTTTGGACTTTTGTAATAACGGGATATTTCGTTGTAACGGGATTTCACTGTATAAGTTGGAAAGCATGAAAAATTGTGAGTAAAGAACCGAGAGATAAAGCATACAATTAGAAATATAAGGTACAAACTTTCAGGTATGATTTTGATTGGTGATTGAACTTCAGACATTCTATCTGAATCCTGTGAAACTGTGCCACCTAAAAACAAAAGATTTCTTTGACTTAATAAGCTGATAGTTAAATTTATAAGGTGATTCTATTGAAATAATTTTAACAATTGCATCTTATTTAGAAATTGCTAAATACAATAATTATAAAAAATGGATAAAAGATGACAAATAAGGAACTGAACCTTGCTTTTTAACTAACAAAGCAGTGTTCCAGATTCATAACAGAACGGTAAAATTTCTTGTTTTTCTGAAGTTTTCATCTTATATCCTTTGAATAACTCTTTGCAAAACAAGTTTAATGGAAAATCATGCAATGCGACTGGTTAAGAAGCTTTACATTACTGACTGGCAGTGAGAAAAGTGCGTGTGAAGAGTGTTTTGAAAAATATTTGCAAAGGTAACGACCCTAGACACTCTAGGGCTCAATGAGAGCACGGCATGTACATTTGGGGAAATAAAAAACGACTCAGTTGCGATTTCTGGCGAACCAATTGGGTTAGGAAGACGAATGAGGTGTAATTTTTCATTGTTTAAAGTATTCTTTAACCAAAAAAATTTTCGGGTCCTTAGGGGGTCGTCTTCATATTAAACGAAACACTAACTTTTTTTTCCAATGGGGACCCCCAATTGTTATTAGTTTTTCTGAAAGGCCACCCCCCAAACCCTTAAATACCAAGTTTCATCCAGATTGATTAAAAAAAATTTATTTTTCAAAAATAAAAAATTTTTTAAATCGTGAAATTTTTTTATGATAATCGATTCTTTAAGTAATTTTATGTAGGAAACCAAAATTTCAATCGATTTTATCCAATAGTTTTTGATAAAACGAACTATAGAAAGAGCATTTGCGGTATGCATTCGGCAACGGTATACGGCCCCTTAAGATATTAGGTCGTTTTTATCAAAAACTATTGGATAAAATCGATTGAAATTTTGGTTTCCTACATAAAATTACTTAAAGAATCGATAATCATAAAAAAATTTCACGATTTAAAAAATTTTTTATTTTTGAAAAATAAATTTTTTTTAATCAATCTGGATGAAACTTGGTATTTAAGGGTTTGGGGGGGTGGCATTTCAGAAAAACTAATAATAATTGGGGGTCCCCGTTGGAAAAAAAAAGTTAGTGTTTCGTTTAATATGAAAACGACCCCCTAAGGACCCGAAAATTTTTTTGGTTAAAGAATACTTTAAACAATGAAAAATGACACCTCATTCGTCTTCCTAACCCAATTGGTTCGCCAGAAATCGCAACTGAGTCGTTTTTTATTTCCCCAACTGTACATAGGGTTCTAAAAAATCGTTCGATTCGATTCCTGGGGTTCGATTCCTGAGGTTCGATTCCAACCTGGAATCGATTCCTTGACGCCAGAATCGAAAAAAAAATTCCCAAATCGAAACAGTAATACCCCGTTCGCACTCGCGTCGCGAAAAAACCGTTCAAAACAAAAACCGTTCAGACGAAAACCGTTCAAAAAACAAAAAAATTCGTAGCTTTACACATGCAATAAATTTGATTGTTTTTTATTGAACGGTTTTTGCATTGAACGGTTTTTTCGTATATCATTCGCACTGGCCTTTATTTTTGCCTCTGTTTTCGTTAGCACTTGGTTGTCATGGAAACACACTAATCAATTCACTAGTCCAGGCGTGTCAAACTGAGACTCCCGCCGGAGCCAACGCCCGATAGTCCACTGAAAATAGAGTTGAACCTCAAACAAATTGCAATAGAAGGTTTCTCAACGGTTTTCACTTAGAAATGACCTCAATAATAACATACTAAAAATCGGCCAAAATCGGCCGGGGGGAAGTTTAATTTTTTTCAAATTTTTAAAAAATGGCCGAAAAAAAATTACAAAAAAAACCAAAACAATAAGACATGTGATACATGTTTATAGGTTATTTTTGAGTGCTGAAACTGAATATTGCATTTAGTTTGGAAAAAATATTGAAATTTCAATTTTTAAAATTAATTTGAATAATTAGCTATATGAAAAAATTAAAAAACCCCTAAAAACCTAACAAAAACATCCAAAGAGATAAATCCAACGGTTTTCATTTAGAAATGACCTAAATATTAACATACTAAAATTTAAAATTTTTACGAGTTAAAGAAGTGAAATTGACCCTCAATGAATAAGTTAATTATTTTATTTAAAATTTTGAAATTGGTAAAATGTAGTACAAATGTGAAAAAAAGTAATACTTTGGCATATTTACATCAGAATTTAAAATAATTAACTAATTCATTGAGGGTCAATTCCACCAGTTTTCCATTATATAACTATCTGTGGACAATATCCACCGAAAAATGACCTTTTCAAAAGCCTCTAAAGTTCTTTTGCACAAATTTGAAAAAAAAATGCATTTTTCGCAAAAAAAAATGGAAATTTGAAAAAAAATTTCACTTCTTTAACTCGTAAAAATTTTAAATTTTAGTATGTTAATATTTAGGTAATTTCTAAATGAAAACCGTTGGATTTATCTCTTTGGATGTTTTTGTTAGGTTTTTAGGGGGTTTTTAATTTTTTCATATAGCTAATTATTCAAATTAATTTTAAAAATTGAAATTTCAATATTTTTTCCCAAACTAAATGCAATATTCGGTTTCATCACTCAAAAATAACCTATAAACATGTATCACAACATGTCTATATTATTGTTTTGTTTTTTTTTTTAATTTTTTTCGGCCATTTTTTAAAAATTTGAAAAAAATTAAACTTCCCCCCGGCCGATTTTTAGTATGTTATTATTGAGGTCATTTCTAAGTGAAAACCGTTGAGAAACCTTCTATTGCAATTTGTTTGAGGTTCGGCCCTATTTTTCGCTATTTTCAGTGGACTACGAAACATTCTACTGCGAATGAGTTTCGTTTCGCCCGATCGGAACGCTTACCGAATTTAGCCGAAGTCGAACGAGCTGTTCCGGTTCACACATGGTACCGAATAGTATAATTAATAACGATGGGTTTCGACCTCTATGGTTTCGACTGTGTTAATAAATCAAAACATCAATCCCTATACATATATAAGAAAAAATATCTTAAAGTAATAGAATAAACGATTGGTCAATTAAATGAAACTGTTAAACCACTGATGAGATCACAGTAAAATAAATCAGTCAAGATTAATTTCATTTTCGTCATATATTTTATCTGGAAAAATTCAATTAATAAAAACAAACTACTTAAAGAACAAAGTTTTATTTACCTTTATGATATTGGATATTCTATTTATTACAATCCAATATAGTCAGCTTGTTTTGTTTTGTTTTCATTTGGGATTCAGAAATAGTTTTGTGATAAAATCGTCTCGCCGTTTTCAAAAGATGGGGCGATTTTGCCTGTTTCCATGACAACTAAGTGCTAACGAAAATAAAGGGTCTTTTTTCTGCCAGTGCGAACGGGGTATAACCTGCTTGCATGTGTCCTTCAAGGTCGATCCCCGAATCTCCCACCCCAAATCAATGAGTTTTTTAACCTCGGGGAGAGGAAGGAGAGGGGTCAAGGCAAGAGTCATCCGGGGGCCCGTGCCTCTCCTCTGCGTGTTTTTTGTCGCATGTTTGTTGTTTTGCTTTTTGGAAAGTGAGGGAGAAGAGAATTGGAGAACATTTTTTCATTCAATCAGGCTCGGGCCCGCCCGGCCCTCACTCCCACACACGATCGGGCCATCGTTTTACATGAAAAATTTCTGAACTTAAATTTCGAAATCCATTTTTTACGCTCTAAGAATCGAAAGAATTTCCCATTATTAAATTTTTAATTAAGTTATGTCATTGACTCCATGGAATCGAAAGAATGGAACGATTCTTTCGATTCCATGGAGTCAATGACATAAGTTACTACAACTGAAGTCGGTGAATTTTTCACACGCGCGTCATCGGCTCTAGAATCAAAAGAATTTCCCATTATCAAATTTTATATTAAATTATGTTAGACTCCAAGGAATCGAACAATTCTATCGATTCCTTAGAGTCAATGTCAATGACATAAGTTACTAGAACTAAAAATTTGTAAATTGCTCCTATTTTTACTTTCCAAGAATCGAAGGAACTTCTCGTCATCAAGTTTTTAATACACGTCATCGACGCCCAGGATTTCAAATATCGAATATTCAGTTAGTTCATGCAGGGAATTTTTTCGATTCCTGGCTCAGTAATGAAAAAAATTCCTTACGATCCCTGGACCAGGAATCGAAAGGAATTGTTTCGATTCCTGTCCCAGGAATGAAAAAAAATTCCTTTCAGTCCCTGGGCCAGGAATGAAAAAAAATTCCTTTTAGTCCCTGGGCCAGGAATCGAAAGGAATTGTTTCGATTCCTGGCCCAGTAATGAAAAAAAATTCCTTACGATCTCTGAGCCAGGAATCGAAAGGAATTGTTTCGATTCCTGGTCCAGGAATGAAAAAAATTCCTTTCGGTCCCTGGACCAGGAATCGAAAGAATCGAAAAAAATTCCTTCCGATTCCTTGGCCAGGACAGGAATTGGAAGAATCGAAAAGAAATTTTTCGATTCCTCCTGAATTGAATATTTGATGATTTTGAAATATCTCCATTTTTACACTGCTTAGATTTTATACACGAATGTAAACAAATTTCATTTCCCTTCAATGAACAAATATATTAAGTTCCACGATTCCATGAAGAGATTTTTCGAAAGCTTTCTTTCAAGAGTTGCAAAGTTCCCGATATCGAAAAAAATAGCTAAATGGTCAAAAAATGATGTTTTTTAGTAAATTCCTCTAGAACCAAGCAATGTAGAGCTTCGAGTTTACGAAATTCGAATTTTCGGGACCAAATTGGACTAGAAAAGAGAATACTGCACAATCTGGAGAGTCCTGAAAAAGGAGCAAATGGTCCTGGATCGTTTTGGCGGGAAAAAAGTAGGAATTTTAATTTTCACTCACCCCCTAATGCGATACATGGTTCGATTCCTTAATTTTAGGATGCACATATACCAAAATTTCAGAAGCCTAGAGCAAGCGGTTCGTGTGTTATCCGGGAAAAACGGAGTTTTTGGATTATCGGTTTTTCAGGAAAAACTCCCAAAATAATTTAATCCACACCTAAATGATTTATACATATCCGTAATCTGTGAAAAATTATCGATTTATCCATGTAAGACACTTGGGGTGGGGTCGAATTTTTTCCGAAACTCTCTTGACATGACTTGTCCCAAAAAATGGAGTGTTTGGCATCAAATACAAGTAAGCCCCAATCTTGTTCTAAAAATCCTGGATGACGTAACAATCACCGTGGATTCCCGGAATTCTGGAAAAACTTTGCCATAACAATTAGTTACTATAAAAAAAAATAAATTTATATTAATATTTTCGGATTTATAAGCTTTCTTTGGACTTGTGTTTTTTCGTCGAAATCTGAACTTTTTTTCAAAGTTCAATTAGTGCCTTAATTACCAACCGATTTTCACCAAAATCGAATATGAGGTATATGGCAGGGTATATTTTGAGATTTTAAGGTCGAAAATTTAATATCGTTTTTCAGTTTTGGTAAAAATCACGATTTTAGTACGACTTACGCACGAGTCCAGGGACCCTAATTTTTGTCCTAAATTCACAAAACTCCTGATTCTGCAAGATTATGGAAATGTTATGAAGGTTCAAAGGTCGCCGACTCGATGAAAATTTATTTAATTGGTTTTTGAGCGATTCTCTACTGCACTACCAAATCGCACTTTGGAAAGGCCCCTATCACGTAATTCCCGGTCTAGAAAATTCGATATGTTGCTCTCGGACCCAGGTGTATAACTAGAATTCTTTGTCAAAATTCTTCGGAAAGCCATTAAATAAAGTATTTTTTAAAGAAAAACCTGTTTTCCAACAGTACTGCAGTACGCAAAACAGGGTCTCAGAAAAGCGTCAAGTTTCCTAAATAATGTTCAGAAACAGAACCGTTTCGAATTCCAGATCCTGGTACTACTCCTAGACGTAGAAAATTAACCGACCATCCGTCGAATTTTTATAATTAGTTTTATTATTGTTTTTTAATTTTAAAGTAGCGGTATCGAAAATCCTTGGTTCGGAGGTATACTACTTCGTACTGTACAATTACTGCTTTGTTTATTTATATTAAACAATAATCTTGTAAAATCATTTGGTAATAATAAAAATTAAAAAAGGAAACAATGATAATTATTAAAATTAACTAAATAGTTAAATATTAATTATTTTAATAAGTTAATTTAATTAAAATTTAGAAGGAAACATTAATTAATCAGAAACATAATTAGACAGTTTAATTACTTAATAATTATAGGTTTTTATTTGAAAAAAAGGTTCAATTCCTTGGAATCGATTCCTCGAGATGTACGATTCCTAGGAATCGATTCAGGGTGTCCACTTAATTCTAAGCTAAGAATTCCCTGAGATTTCCAGGACAATTTTTTTGATTCGGTCAAACTAAAGCTTTAAGGCGTTTCTTTTTTTATTTTTGGTGATAAGATGGAACCTTTATCTTCCTTCTATTCACATACCATATATTAAATAAACTTAATAAAAAATAACTGAAAAAATATCTAGAGATTAGTATTAATTGGTTGAATGATACATTAATTTTAAAATTAGACATTTAATTTACAATGTTTTACTCATTGAATACAAGATTTGAGAAATGACTATTCAATACACTGACTAGAATGGGTGTTGATCCAGCTTTAATTTTTGGGGGTGCATTTTTGCGAAATGAAATTATTTTCATGAAAACTGAAGTCAGATTATATTTGATCTTCAAATTATTCTGAAAAACTAAAATTCAGAAATGTTTAATTGATAATCAGGAGCTTTCAGTAAAATTTAACTTTAAAAGGCTAATGCTCAAAAAATATCAAATTATTCAGAAATTTAACTGAGAAAAATTAAAACTTCAATTTTAAGTAAAATATCCTATTTGTGTATAAAGACTACCTTGTAAAGAAATTTTATTTATTTTCATAAATGAGCTGAAAATCTTATCAGGTTATATTTTTTGGAGGAAAAAACTACCTATCACTCACAACCATACAATAACATTCTACTTAAAATAATTTTAATTTGAGCATCAATAAAATAAGACTTCATAAGCAAGTCTTTGACTTAAGAATATCTCTCCATGAAAAAGCTCAAGTCCATTTTCCACAATACACCAAATGCGAAAAATAGGCTTCGCCTCATCTTTAGGCTGCATGGTAAGAACAGCACGAACACGGCTTTCTTCCAATAAAAGCCGTTTTTCAGTAATACAGTGAACGAACTAGGAGAAGGCGCCTTTACAGGCCGAGTCGCGCGAACGTATCGTTCCGCGCCGATGCGCGTGCGAGCTAGGATGCCGTTGATTTGACTAAATACCGGAGATAGTAAATCCACAATGTAAAAAAACGCTGGAAAACGCTACGCATTGTACAAAATCACATTTTTCCAGAATGTTTTTGGAATTCCCTGAGTATTCCAGGTTTTCCAGGGCATTTTCGAATTCCCTGAGTATTCCAGGTTTTCCCGGTTTCCAGGGTTAGCGGACACCCTGCGATTCCAAGCCATTCGATTCCGGAATCGATTCCTTCAGAAATATTTAGAACCCTACATGTACAGTTGAGGAAAAAAAATGACTCAGTTGTGATTTCTGGCGAACCACTTGGGTTAGGACAAGACTCTCTATATAAAGGCCTCCCAACTCGGCCGTGCAACGTCATAACTTTCACTCATCTTTGACGTCACTCCATAGACTTAGGGCCGTATTCAGAAACTTTAACACGAGATGGAAACGAGATGAGAACGAGATGGAAACGTGGTAAAATCTCACGTAACGATCACGAAACGATAAATTGGAAATGGTCGTTCAAGAGCACCCGTCCTTTCAAAAGTGAGAAATTTAGCTGACTGATTGGCTGAAAAAAAAATATCGTCTTGGTCTGCTTGGTGACGTAGGAGATTTTATCCAATGAGGGAAAGGATCGGAAACTCCCGTTAGTGTTTCGGGAAAATATCGTTTCAAATTCATCGTTTCCATCTCGTTCTCATCTCGTTTCCATCTCGTGTTAAAGTTTCTGAATACGGCCCTTAACATGGCAATTTTCACTCACGTTTGACGTCATCGTCCGGAGTTGGGTGGCCATGTCGCTACCACCACGCCAGAAACACGAATCTTTTTTGAAATGCAGGCGAACGCCTAGAAGCTGGTTGGGTTGGCGCTGTTTGTGGCTACACTGCTTTCCCGCCAAAAAAATTTTACCTTTTGGTGTGTTTTCTTCTTGCCGGTGTTTCTGATGTATTTTCGACTAGTCCATGAATAGAGTTAATTTCTCGATTCCAACAATTCAAAGTATTGACGTAGTATGGCTCAACTTGAGTATGAAGAAAACAAGCCTAGTGGTTTGGAACATGAGACAAAAAGCGATTTGGAGCTAGGTTCCTCAATTCAGCTTGATCGTTGATCGACGTAAGTACCTTGCCTTATTGAATCGACTAATTATTAGCTCTAATTGATTTTAACTAATCCTCATCCAACGTTGAATACTATTTTTTTTACTTCCCTGGTAGAACCGGAGTCTGATTCCGACGAGATCGTGATACCAGAATCCCTTCCCGATGAGGATCATCTTGATAGTAAGTGCCTGATGAGGAACTCGCCTTTTTTTACCCTTTATATTTTCGTAAAAACTGAAAATTTTCAATTTTTTCTACCACAAATTTCATTATTATTTATAAATTATTTTAAGGTAGATAGTTAAATATATTTACTTTCATCTCACAGATTCTTTTTTTTTAGTTTACCAAACCTTTTTATAACATTCGTTTTATTAATTTCATTTTCTAGAGAAGGTGTCTAGGTATTTGTTTTAGGAATCATACTAATTTTAAAAAAAAAATGTTCATTTTAATACTATCATGATTATTGAATTTATTTAAAATTTATCTTTATAAAGGTTTAGATTAAAATTCAATAAAAATGCAATTTATTATTATTTTAGCGGAAGATCGACTACCATTGAAGAAAAAAAGAAGACCTTGGAAGAAAGAAATCCGAAAAAGAAAAAATTTAAAGGAGAAAGTTACACAAATACTCTGGGTGTCCAGAAGCCAGCCTGTCCCCTCCTACCTTCCCCTTGTATTAATAAGGCCAATCATTCATGTAGTACACTTGTTGATGAAGAAAACAGAAGGAAAATATTTAAGGATTTTAGGGCCATTCCAACAATAGAATCGCAAAGAGAATTTATTGCCAGGCATATTTCGCAAGGGCGCGCAGAACGAAGTACAACAGGAGGGCCATCTAGAAGAGCATTTACGCATCACTATTTTTTCACCGTAAATCGTAAATGATGTTAAAACCGTTGTATGCCGGCTGTTCTTTATGGCCACCCTAAATGTCACCGATGCTACGATGCATACCAGCCTAAAAAAATGAGTGTCGGAGAGTTTCATTTGAAACGTTCAGAAAATTTTTCAGAGAGTTAAATGTTGGATTTTTTGTCCCCAAAAAAGATCAATGCAAACGATGTCTCGTGTTCCAAGGCATGAATCCAGATGAGCAATCGGCTCATAAAGAAGATCACCAAATGCACTTGCTTCGAAAAAAATTGGCCAGGAAAGAGAGGGACATGGACAAGAAGTTGGCCTTGGAAAATGATGGTTTCTTGTGTTTCAATTTTGATTTAGAGGCAGTACTAAATTTGCCGAAGGGGAGCGCTGGACAAATTTTTTACATGCGTAAAATGGCAGTGTACAACCTGACCATCTTCGACCTTAGATCACACGAAGTGGATTGCTATATTTGGAACGAGAGTCAAGGAAAGAGAGGGGCGAATGAAATCGCCTCTTGTCTTACTCTTCACTTACAGAAGAAATGCACCCCAAGTACCACCACAATCCACATGATGTCAGATTCATGTGGTGGGCAAAATAAAAATAACCTGATGATGGCCATGTGTATCAACATTGTAAAAACAGTGCCTAACTTGTCAACTCTCAGGCACACTTTTTTCGAGGTAGGGCACTCCGAAATGGAGTGTGATTCTATACACTCTACAATCGAGAGAAAGAGCAAACACGTGCCCATTTACGTCCCTGAAGGGTGGGAAAAGATAGTTAGGGAAGCAAGGGAAAAGCCTTCTCCCTACGAAGTTCACAGCTTGGAGTTCAGCGATTTTTTGAATTTTTCAACAGGTGAAAAATTTGAAGTGCCCTGGAAAAAATTATGCTCCTACGAAGTCAGGAAGACCGCTGTTGGAAAATTGGAAGTCTTCTACAGAATTGATTACGCTGGCGAGTTTGTAAAAGCCACAAACAAGCGGACAAGAGGACGACCATCCTCAAGAGCCCCCTCGAGGATGTACGAACGGCCGCTCCCTATATCTTCAGCAAAGCTTAAGGATCTGCAGAAGATGTGCAGAGACTTAACGATTCCGAGGGAGTATCACAACTTCTACGACTCATTAACGTCCGCCGAAGCCGTAAGGGACTGTGTTCAGTGAAAGTTCAGAAGATGAGTAAAAATAGTGTTTTATTGTATAGTGTTTTATTTACCATCATTAATTCTGTATCATCATCATCATTATCATTTGTCCATTTGTATTTTTTATCATTGCATTTCATCATTGTATTTTATCATCCTTTTTTACGAGGGCCTTCAATAAAGATTTTTTTGAAGGGTACTCTGGGTATTTTTCCCCCTTAGTTCGTTTCCTAAAGTAAATTAATGATCATTCTCCCATCCTTTCCTCTAATTTACAGCTTTTCAAAGGCGTCAAGAGAACGGAAGCGTAGCGAACCTTACCAAGTAGAGTGTGATAGGCTCTTTCTGTGCAAGCTCAATGAACGGTGATCAAGGGAATTTTCAAATTTTTTCAATCAAATATCGAAAAGCATCAGCTAAAGAGTAATCATAAAAATTCAGGGCGGTATAAATGAAAGCAGAAAGCACCGTGGATGTCAGACTGTGTTTAGGTAAATAACTTGGGCACACACTTGAGCGTTATTTTAGAAAAATGAACTTTGCCAGAAACGTTAAACTGCTCATACGCCCGTTTAGGACCCCGTTAATGATGAAAAAATATCAGGTGAGTTAATTGAGGTTTGGGGGTAAACAGAAACAGCATTACGCATATCACAGGATTTCGTATCGATTGCGAGTTTTCGGCACCATGGGCGGATTTAAGGGGGTGCAACGAACCCCCAACTTATTGAGAAAACTCCATTTTTATAAGGGAAAATCCTGTTTTCAAAGCCATCCGGGACAGCTTGCACCCCCAAGTTTTCCAATACGCACCCCCAGGGTTCACCACCTAAATCCACCCATGTATCGGCACCCCACAGTACCACAACACATACCAAATATGTCACGTTTACGTAACTGAAACTAGAAATAAACAAAATTTAGACTTACATGACCAAAATTGGACGAAACGTGAACGTTTGGCAGGCGATTCAAAATGAATCGTTTCATTTACTCATTCGTTCTTTTATAGGCTGCTTTCCTCACGTGGTCTTTAAAGTTAATACCGCCTTACTCTTAAATTTTCGATCCTTCACTTAATGCAAACAAAATACAAAGTTGAAAATTCATAGAAATATACTTGAAGCGCGATCATTCCCTAAAGCAGTGGTGCCCAACCTTTTTTTTCCCGAGGGCCAATTTGCTTTTGAAGATTTATCTCGCGGGCCACATAAAAACACTTTTAAGGATTTTTCTAAACATGAAGAAAAATTACATACCCGTTTTCAATGAGAAGTTTACATCTGTTTGGAGGATACTAGTTCTTGTAAATTCGACTCCAAATTTGTTACACTTATCCTTAAAACTGAATTAAGATGATTATCTGTTGCGTTTCGTAATGTCTCTTGATATTGTGTTCTTTAAACACTGACAAAGTCTCCTTACATACGGTTTATTTTTTCTCTGAATGAAAAAATATTAATTTGTCCACTTTTCTTGAAAGTTTCGGCATTTCGAGTGAATCTTTCTACTTTTTACGATCGGACATCCTTTCGAAGTTTGGTTCTAAAAAGATCCTTATAAACTGAATTCAAATGGCTAACTGATACTGAAAAGTATTTATCCAATGGCTAATTCCCCGTATCTAGAAAAAACCGAAACAGAGAAGTAAAAGAGAATTCCCTTTTTATCATCTTTCCTTAGATAGAGGCGCCATAATGTCTCGCACGATGTCGTGGTTTTCTTGGAAGATTTCTGAAAGTGGTTTTTGTTTTTAAGATTTAACGAGTCCGCGGGCCACATGGATCAGCCTCGCGGGCCACATTTGGCCCGCGGGCCGTAGGTTGGGCACCACTGCCCTAAAGGATTCGAAACCAAACCCTTCAAACCAAATATTAAACTATTCTTGGAAAGCCGACGTGATTCTTTACACCAATCAAATTGAAGATGAGTAAATGAGACATCTCTGGATTGAACCACCAGTATTTTATGATTTCGATTTTTTTTTGATATCGTAAACGCGCAACTCTTATCATAAGCGCGGTGGCATCAAGATGTAATTGGCCGCCAACCATGTCAATTGGGTTGCCGATTGCTGCTCACTTTGGACTGATTACTGCTCACTTGGCGACTGACCACTATCTCTAGGTTGGAGCCAATTTTCGAATGCAGATTCGTGTTTCCGGCGTGGTGGTAACGATGTATATAGAGGGTCTTGGTTAGGAAGACAAAATAGGGGTTAAAGTATTCTTTTTACCAAAAAAATTTTCGAGTCCTTAGGGAGTCGTCTTCATATTAAACGAAACACTAACTTTTTGTCCAATGGAGACCCCCAATTATTATTAGTTTTTCTGAAAGGCCATCCCCCAAACCCTTAAATTACCAGTTTCATCCAGATTGATTAAAAAAAAATTATTTTTCCAAAAATAAACTTAACCAATATTTTTTAAATCGTGGAATTTTTTATGGTAATCGATCATTGTAGTAATTTTAAGCAGGAAACCAAAATCGAAGTCATCAGCCAGGAGAAAAACTAAACTTTGTGAAAAGAATTACAAACCCAAATGATAGTCACCATCGATTTTCCCCAAACAATTGTTCATTGTTTCTGAATTACCGTCATCCCTGAAATGGAGTGAAAAAATGTCTCAAAGACGATTAGATATATATGCAAGACGTCAAAAGTGTTTCTCCTGGTGGTATGATTATCAGGCGCGGATCCAGGGGGGTGGCACTCTGGACAGTGTCCTCCCTTGGGAATCCAAAGAGGTTCTCAAAATGAGTAAAAACACTAGTTTTACAGGTCTAATTTCAAAATTTTTTCTGGGGGAGGACCCCCTCTATGGTTAAAACCCTACTTATGTCAAATTTCAAATTTTTCTGGGGGAGGACCCCCATACCCCCAATGGTACCACAAGGGGATCTTGTCTGAAAAAGTACACCCCTTGGAGCTGTGCTGAATCCACGCCCTAATGATTATAGGCTTTATTTTGCATGCTTGAATAGCAAGTTCCGAATATTTAATAGCCTGCATAATGCATAACCAGGGGTTCATACAGGTTTTTTGGCCAGGGGCCTGTTTTGGGAATTTTGTGAAAAATAAAATGGATTTTTGTGAAAATTAACTTTTTTAAATAAGTTACCAGAAAAATAATACAACTTTTTAACTGTTTTAAAAGGATGATTTTTTTAAAATTTCTTTATTTAATGAAAAAAATTTAATATTGCATTCTGAAAAAAAAACATAACTAAATCTAAATGAATGTCATGCCACTATCAATGTGTTTCAAAATAAAAAAAATTACAAACCCTTTTATCAGAAACCCAAAATGATAATAAAATCAATATTTTTGGAAATTTCCAATGCCGTAGTAATAAATTTTCATTGTAATTCCTGAGCGAAAAACCTACGGCGCGCCGAGAATGCCGCGCCCGATGAGTCGAGCGGTCGAAAACGTTTTGACTACTGCGGAGGAAACAAAAGATGTTAGGGGACATCCATAAATTACTTGAGTTCAAAAAGGGGGGGGTTTGGAAAAATCTCACCCCGGGGGGAGGGGGGGGTCGATTAAAATCTCACGTCAACTTTTTTAAGTTAGAAATTAAACGATTTTTTTAAGTATGAGAAAGGAATAATACCCACAGATAAGATACTGTGGTGATTTTTAAGCGGAATAATGTCCTTTTCCCCCCACATCATTAATAATGGAAAAGTTTTAGGTGCTGTGAAGCACAAAATGCAAACGAATAGGATAGAAAATTATTTTTAAAGGTTGTAGGTAAATCTCACGTGGGGGAAGGGGGGTCCAGCAAAATCTCACCAAGGGGGGAGGGGGGGTCCAGATTTTGGAAAAAACACCTCACGTAATTTATGGATGGCCCCTTATTACGTCGAGTTTGGTTTCGGTCCGTGGCCTATTTCAAGAGATTACCCCGGACATACATACATACATCGCCCGTTAGCCTTTTATTTATAGAGATTACATTTCCAAAAACAGGATATAATGAAAGAAAGCGAAAGCACATTTTTATTAAGCTAAACAGCTGTACCTTTGAGGGTCGAGTAAGTAATTTCATGATGTTATTGCATCCTATTAGTAATTGCAATGTGGTTGTTCGTTTAGCGGCGCCCAGCCGCCGCGAAAAAATCCGACAAATTATGGAAATACAATTATATCCATATAAAATCGCCCGAAAAGATAAAACATTTTGGAAAACAAGTTAATCGTTTTTTTATCTTTGGTTGGTTGGTTGGTTGTATAGATTTTTATGGCACAAGAGCCAGATTAGGCCATTCTATGCCAAGCAATTATCTTTGCACTTATGTGGAGGGTTCGTTAGTGATAATTGGAATTTCGTGAAGGGGCCGTTTTTAGGATCGGAATTTTGTGAAGGGGCAGTTTTCGGCCCCAATTTTTTCCTAGATGAACCCCTGAAACAGTAGGGTAAAATGAAACAGCCTACATAAAACATTGTACATTAGGACGTCAAAATCGAAGGTCGGGGAGACTTTTGCTCCACCCCCATTTTTGTTCCTTTTGGTACCCTAAGAACCGATGGTAACCGATCAGATAATATTAACACGTTACACGTGCTCCAAACGGCTTTAAGTTAGAAAAATTTGACTTTTTTCTCATTTCTTCGAAAATTTTTAAAAGTGTCTTTAAAAAATCCGCTGCCGAATAATAGAGATATAACACATTTAAACAATCTTATTCAGGGGCGTCATTTCAGTTTTTGGTTGGGGGGGCAAGGATTTTTTTAAGTGGGTCTGGACCACGCTGTAACTAGACTTTTTTGGGAGGGTTGCCTTAACTTCATTTTTAAGGTGTTAGAACACTAAAAAGTAGTATTTGAATGATATTACATATAATGTCAAAACTGGACAATGCGAACTCCAAGAAAAAAGGGGGGTCTGGGGTTCACCAACAGGAAAATTTCGAAAATTTCCCTCTTAAAGTAGTGTTTTCATTTTAAAACCCTTTGGGCTGCATCCAAAGAGAACAGTTTCTTGCAGACCACAGAATTTTCTTGGGGAAGAGTTGTAAATAAACGTCAAAGTTTCAAGGGGGGCTAGGGGTCCTCCCCCAGAATTTTTTTTTTAAATTCCCCTTTAAACTAGTGTTTTATCTCTTTTTCAAACTCTTTGGGGAGCTACTAAAGGGAAAAGCTTTTTTTGTGGCAGAATTCTAAAGGGAAACTGTATAACCGACGCAAAAATTTTAGAGGGGGCTGGGGGTCCTCCCCAAGAAAATTTTTTGAAATTACCACTTTTAACTAGGGTTTTATCTCTTTTTCAAACTCTTTGGGGAGCACTAAAAATGAAAATCTTATTGAATGAAGCAGAATTTTCAAGGGGAAAAACACTGTTTAACAAAGGTCAAAATTATAGTGGGGGGCTAGGGGCCTCCCGTAGAATTTTTTTTGAAATTTTCCCTTTAAACTAGTGTTTTATCTCTTTCAAACTCTTTGTAGAGCTCCTAGAGGGAAAAGCTTCTTGTAAATGGCAGAATTCTAAGGGGAAGAAATCTGTATATGGCCAACATAAAAATTTTAGAGGAGGGCTGGGGATCCTCCCCCAGAAAACTTTTTAAGATTACTACTTTAAACTAGTGTTTTCTCTTATGCAAACTCTTTGAGGAGCACTAAAAAGGAAAAACTTCTTGAAAACGGCATAGTTTTCAAGGGGGAAAACACTGAATAACCGATGTGACAATTTTAGAGGGGGGTTAGGGATCCTCCCCCAGAAAATTTTTTGAAATTTAATCCTCAAAAGTAGTGTTTTAACTCCTTTTGAGTTGCATCCAAAGCTCTTTGTGGAAGTTACAGAATTTTCAAGGGACTTGCAGCTATTTTTCACATAACAGTGAAAACCTTGGGGGGGGCGGTTGCCCCCCCTACATGACGCCTATGAACTTATTTGACCGTCTTTTATTACTACTAAGCCAAAATGCCCAATTTGTAACCTAGCCTCCCTCTCTCAATCAGAAAATCAACTAACTGCTGACAACCAATTAACTTATGCTTAATCAATCAATTAACTGCTGACGCAGACACTTTTGGACCGCTTCGCAATTCCTCACAAAACCCAGCTCACTGCACAACTTTATAAAACATTTTTAAAACAGGGGTAGTACTTCTCCGGAGTATTCTTTCAAAAATGGTGGATATTTATTCAGTGGCGGAATTTTAACAGTTCCTTTATGGTAACCTGAATTGGCAGATCGCCTTATAATTCCAAGAAAATTAACAACAGAGCAATGTAAACATTCCTTTACCATTTCCCCAAGGTAATGTTTTTTTCACAGATCCATTAAGAAGCACTGAAACATCTCAGGAATAAATTTAACTCTCTAAAAATTTGTAATGATTTGCTGTGAAAAATGTAATTACCGTAAACATCACGAAAATTTAGAATTTCATCTTCATGAGAACAAACAAACATCGAAGTTGTGCCGGTTTCATAGCAATGTAACGAATGTTTAGACTTCCAACATTTTCGATTTTAATCTTTATTTCTAAAACAGTTCCCCGTGTTATCTAGTTTGCGTTTTGGCATTATGAAATAAAGTGTCACATTTTACCACCCTAAAAACATACTTGCAAAAGGATATAAAAATAATAATTATTTTAAAAAATAAATGCAAAAGTTCTCAAAATTTCCGAAAGCGAGTTTATATTTTGTTGTAAATATAGTAAAATGATAAGGTTGCCACAACGACAAAGATAAATATAAAAATATTAATTTGTTATTTAAAAAATAAAAGATAAATTAATTACACATAAGTTTTAAATATAATTAAAACCGTTTAAACAACAGAAATATAAATATTGTTAAAATAACCCAAAATATATTTTTAAATTCGTGTTATAAATAGAAAGATGATTATTTAATCTATTTGAATATTAAAATTGAAAACCAGTGAAATATGTTTTCAATTGTTTTAAAATTCATAGTTTCTTGCTTTATAACTGCAACCTTATCCGTAATCTAAAAAAATGGAAATATTTTTAAATTGAGATTTTTTTTAGAAATTCTAAAGGCTTATTGCACATCCTCAAAAGAATCCGGACAGTTTGATACCAAATATGTGTTATACGGATCAGTAATTAAAAAGCCTTTCTCTGGAAACCGTTCACCAAAAACTTTTTTTTAGAATAGAGAGAAGAGATACATATTGACAAACCTTCAAGGGTAGTTGTGATTGGCAATTCAACTTCAGACACCTGTTCTGATTCCTGTGATAACATGTCACCTATAAACAAAATTAAAAAGTTCAATAAAGGTAAAATTTCTTGAAATGATATGGCAATGGTGAGGAAAAATGGGTATAAGATTATTATACTCAATTTTTAGAACCCCCCAGAAACCAAGTTTTTAAAATTATTTTAAAGCAACTTTTGATCTTATCCGATAAGGATTCACATCCGGACCACCAGACACCCTAACATCAAATTATTATGAATAAATATTTTTTCACAACTAAGTACAACAACTGTTTATAAACTGTTTACAGTTTACACTACAATTTCTATATAATTTTCAGATTGTATTGGAATGATAGTTTAAGAAACATTTATTCCTTAAACATATATCAAACGAGGGGCTACATAACATTAGCAAGACCCTGAGGCAAACTAATTTGGCACAGCTTCGATAAGAGTCCTACAGCTGCCATATTTACCTACAGCTCAAATGATGACACACAACCATATAGATCTAACTACACTGCTCAAAACAATTAAAGGATATTGGTAGTTTTGGTACATATTGGCAATCAAATAAAAAATTTGCAGTGGTTCAAGCATTTTTCATTAACTTAGGGCTGTTTAAAAGCTAAATCCATGCAGTTGTCCAAATAAAAATTCTATTTTTTTAATCAAAATTGGAAAATGCACATTTTGTGTAAGTAAGCAAAAAAGGTGAAAACTCAATCAATACTTAATTGAAAACCCATTTCACTCGGGTCCTGACTTAAAACAACGTTGTGGGTCAGTTTGCAACCAGGTTTGTTTGGTTATTTATGAGGGGCAGGGGTATTTTCTCCAATTTCCACTTTTAGATCATTTTTCAGAACCTGAACTGTTTTGGAGGTAATTGAAGGGCAGATTTGTTCTATTGGATTCATGTCGAGAGAACGTGCTGGTCGATCCCTTTCAAGCGATTTCTTCATCCTGAAGAAAATCATTAACTTGGGTAGCACAATGTTTTCTGCAATTACCATCCCTGAAAATTAAATTATCACCGATTTCTCCTGCATGAGGAACAACCAGATGTGTAAGGATATTGACCTAGACCTTATTACCCTGAACCACCAGAAATGGTTCCTTTGGCATCAGTGGGGGGTCTTTATCCCATAGAGATGGTGCTCTATATCATTACACTACATCTTCAAATCTGACTTTCTCATGCACAAAAAATGGGTTATTTTGTGTTCCTTGTACCCTCCAGGCAAAAATCAGAAGTTATCAGGATGAAATGAGAGTCAGATTTGAAGATATGGAGGGATGATATAGAGCACCTAAGCACCATCTCTATCTATGGAATAAAGACCCCCCAGATCCAAAGGAACCATTTCTGGTGGTTTAGGGTAATAAGTTCAATATCCTTACACATCTGGTTGCCCCTCATGCAGGAAAAATCGGTGATAATTTAACTTTCAGGGATGGTAATTGCAGAAAACATTGAGCTACCCAAGTTAATGATTTTCTTCAGGATGAAGAAATCGCTTGAAAGGGATCGACCAGCACGTTCTCTCGACATGAATCCAATAGAATAAGTCTAGGACATGCTTGAGAAATGAATTGCTGCCCTTCCAATATCTCCCAAACAGTTCAGGTGCTGAAAATACCCCAGCCCCAGCCCCTCATAAATAACCAAACAAACCTGGTGGCAAACAGGCCAACAACATTGTTTTAAGTCCGGATAAACCATACCCCTAGCGAAATGGGTTTTCAGTTAAGTATTGATTGATTTTTCACTTGTTTTGCTTACCTACACAAAATATGCATTTTCCAATGAGGAAGTTGCATGATTTTTTTATATTTTTTTAATCGATTCCTCTTGCAAAAGCAACTACCCAAAATTTGAGGCCGATCGAGAAATTTTTTGATTGCCAAAAAAATTAACAAAAATCCCCTTTTTAAAAGCGCCCGAAAACGCCAAGAGTTTGGATGTGACGTCATCTTATACTAAACACTGTTGTAAAGCAATGGAGTTGATGGTATTATTGTTGACGTCATCTTATAGTTTAAACAATAAACATTTTCAGTCACGTGTTTTTTTCTCGACTTTTAAATTAAATATTTAATTACCTGTACATTTTTTGATATTTCATTTTACCATACAAAAAACCATACAGAACACTTGTTTGTTTTTGAAAATCTGACACATGCAACTTCCTTATTTTGATCAAAAAAAGTAAAAGTAAAGTTTTTATTTGGATAACTGCATGGATTTAGCTTTTAAATGACCCTAAGTTTATGAAAAAAGCTTGAACCAATGCACATTTTTTATTTGCTTGCCGATATGTACCAAAACCACCAATATCCTTTAATCGTTTTGAGCAGTGCATTAATATTATTATTAGATCCTAAATAGTAGATTTATTTTAGTAGATTATTATTTTAGGATCTAATAAATGATATTAATAGTTGAATCTCCATGGTTCTTAGTCATCATTTGAGCTGTGGGTAAACATGGTGGCTAGAGGTAGGCTTAGGGGAGACCGGGGAGGGATGGAACACTTTTTCCAAGAATATTTTTTTAAAATTTAGTTTTCATTGTATAAATTTGAAACTTTCAAACTAACATCTTGGAACAATTTAACATGTTTAAAAAATATAACCAAAGTGATAGCAAACAAAACTTAGGATTTATGAACAAATTAAAGTAACCTCTAAATGTGTCCCATCCCGGCCCGGGACATATCTTACTTCAGAAAACTTACTTTCAGTGAATTTTGTGATAAAAGTTAAGTCAATCAAACAATTCTTGAAAAACTGATGTTAAATAAAAATATAAAATTTGATATTTATGTTTATAAGTTGCAATAGTTTTTCTTAGTTTTTAATCTTTGGTAATTTGATATGGCACTTATTAAGAAATTTCAAAAATATGTCCTGGGTTGGACATGAGAAAATATAGTAAACCAGCTAGAGGACTCTTATCAGAGCTGTGACCATAATTTTTTCTGATTATTTGCTTTTAAAGGTAATCTGCAAAAATGCCCTCCCCTTACCCCTTGGTCCCTACTTAAGTCATTAACTCATTATATTGAAAATTTTTCATTTTCGCCTCGTGAGGAGCGTTTTAAGACGTAAAATTTACGAAAATTCAACCTAATTGAGCGTGCGTTTTAGGGGTTCTATTCAAGATATTTTTTTGCTTAAGGTGTCTTTTCCTACTAAATCGATGCTGTTCTACAACTTTGTAATTGACTATTTTAGCATATCTCTAATAGTTTTTAAAATAAAATTTTTAACTTTTAAAATTTCCGCTAGAGGACGTTGAAAACTGTTGCATCGGATAGGGCATGGCCACTTTACTATACCGTTACCTTAACTGCATAACTTTAGCTTGCTTCGTTAGCAATTTATTTCAGGGTAAAGGGACTTTCCTTTACACCCTGTGCCTGTATACTTATTTTTAACAGATAATAGATCTCATAATAATAATATACTAATTAAATTATCATTATTTTAGGATCTAATAATAATACTAAGATCATGGTTGTTAGTCATCATTTGAGCCATGGGTAAACATGGTGGCTGGAGGACTCTTTCTAAGACTGTACCGCAATTACCCTTGATTTCTTAAAATCCTATTAAAGTTTCCTAACAATTTAAAGATTTTGGATTTTCCCTGACTAGTAGGAATCTTGTGGGTTTTGATTAATAAACAAATAAGGGAGACCAGGCAGGGATGGGACTAGTGGCGAATCCATGGGGGTGGCACTCTGGAAAGTGCCCCCCTTGGAGATCCAAAAAGGTTTTAAAAAAATGAGTAAAAACCCAACTTTTACATGTCTAATTTCAAAAATTTTTCTGGGGGCCCCCATACCCCCCATTAGTATCAAAATGTGGTATTTAGTGTTATTTTGGGTCAAAAAGTAAAAGTAATAGTGTTGAAAAATGCCCCCCTTAGACTCGAAACGTTTCTAAAAATGAGTTACAACCCTACTTTTACACGTCAAATTTAAATTTTTTTCTGGGGACCCCCAGAAAAGTCCCATCCATACCCTCAATGGTACCACAAGGGGATCTTGTCTGGAAAAGTGCCCCCCTTGGAGCCATGCTGGATCCGCGCCTGGATGGGACACCTTCACAATAAATCTTATCTCTCTATTCTACAAATAAAGTTTAATTACTGAACTGAATGACACATATATGGTATCAAAATGTCCGGATTCTTTCCGGATTTCCGAGTAGGCCCTTCGATTTTTGAAAAAAATTCTCAATTTTTAAATATTTCCATTTTTTTAGATAACGGATAAGGTTGCAGTTACAAAGCAAGTATTGTCAATCAAATTATTATGCATCCAATCACAACAACCGATTGACGATATATTTTAAGATGAAACATGTTTTTTCACCTTTTAAAAAAGTACTTTCTTGATGAAATATCACTCAAAGACTGATAAAACATATTCTAAAAACTTACATGTACGCCATTTTATACTAAAATTTCACACTTTTTGTCCAATATTTATAATTTTTAGTCTGATTTTATCGAAATGAATTGTAAACATTGGGTGATGTTTGTCTCTTATTATTTTCAATTGCTTAAAGGGTATTGTTTAACAAGTCTGGGTTAAAAAAAATATGAATGATAAACACTAGGCATATTATACTAACGGGTTACTTTAAAATAATGGTTGTTTGGTCCTAATATTGATAAACAATTAGAATTAGTTATTTTTATAATCAGATTAAATATTTTTAAAAACATTTTGTTTAAACTTTTGAGTTCGAGTTAATATACAGGGTGTCTAATAAATAATAGGATTTGGGGGTCCCAGACCAAATCCCAGGGAGTTAAAAATGGAGCGACACCCCAAAAAAACTATTGAAAAATTCAATTTGTAGAAGAACTACTATTGGTAAAAATTTAATTATAGTCTCAAAAATTGTGGTTTAATATGATCTTTAAAATTATCCCAAAAGTCTTCACTTTAAAATTTGTTTTGTTATGAAAAAAGTTAAAAAACCACAAAAAAATTAAAATTCTGCCAAAACCTCATTTTGTATTTCGAAATCCTTTCTTTTGATTTCATAATCTGAAAGATCATAGTTGAAACATACATGTGATTACTCTGACAATGAATTGGCTGAAAATATTTTTAAAAAAATTTGATGGCACCTATATTTCCCCCCTTAATTTTAAGTAGAGGGGGTCCATTGGCTACTACTTCTACTTCCCGAAATCTATTAGAGATGCTAGCGTCATATTTTTTAGCTTAAATATTAACTGCTTTTCATATATTTTTCAATTTTACTTTGTATTTATTACTAGGCAACCAACCTTCGCGGCCAGAGTTTTTAGTAAAAAAATAATTGGAAAATCAGAAAGTGGAATTTGAGTTTAGCAAATCGAATTGGCGGATTTCCGCCAATTGGCGGAAGAATCACATGTATGTTGAAAACCCTTAAGTCCAAAGTTTCACGTAAAAACCATCAATATTAAACGCTTGAGATCCTGTTAAAGTTCGTTTTTTGTGTGCGCAAACTGGTTTCCCATAGCCGTTTCCAAAACAGCAGTTTGCGGACGCAAAAAACGGACTTAAACCATGCTTTAACAGGCTCTCAAGCATTTAATATTGATGGTTTTTACGTGACACTTAGGACTTAAGG
The DNA here is from genome assembly GCA_024610705.1 of Tetragnatha versicolor. NCBI lineage: Eukaryota > Metazoa > Arthropoda > Arachnida > Araneae > Tetragnathidae > Tetragnatha > Tetragnatha versicolor. Next base: position 41,668,268 of record JANDEH010000006.1, read on the forward strand.
GTTTTAGACTATGATCTTTCAGATTATTAAATCAAAAGAAAGGATTTTGAAATACAAAATAAAGTTCTGGTAGAGTTTTCACATTTTTTTGTGGTTTGTAAACTTTTTTGTAATAAAAAATTTTAAACTGTAAACTTTTAAGATAATTTAAAAGATCATATTAAACGACAATTTTTGAGACCATAATTAAATTTTTACCAATAGTAGTTCTTATACAAATTGAATTTTTCAATAATTTTTTGGGGTGTCGCTCCATTTTTAACTCCCTGGGATTTGGTCTGGGACCCCCAAATCCTATGTGATTCTGACTCGTCTTGGTGTCTACTATCCCCCTAGAAGTGTGACCCAACATTTATGGGACAACCTGTATATTCAAACTTTTAAGGGAGATTTATTCATGGAGGGGATTTGGTGACATATTTTTGGAAAGTTAGTTGATGTTTTTTCTGTAAATTGTTTAATTGTTTTATAAAGCGTATTAAGTTTAGCGAGTTGGAATTTGTGGGAATTGCGAAGCAATTCCAAAAGGTCCTGCGTCAGCAGTTTACGGGGGTTGGTGAGCGATAGCGAGCAGGGGCGGTAGCTCCCTAGTAATCAAAAATAAAATTAGTTTTTGAGTGTTCCACCAGGTAAAAAGCCACAATGGCTTCATACTTGTTGCTCTTTACTATTTTACAGGGTTGCTTGATTTAAATCACTCGATTTTTTAAAAAAATCATTGATTTAAATCAAAAATTTTAAGGTAGCACAATTTAAATAAAAAAATTTAGTTATATGCTTTAAAAATGGTTTGCAAGATTAGTTGCTTACATTTTTTAAAAACTCTTGTAGATATTAACTGGGAGAGATAGGTTTAAGTTACTTCTACATAAAATAGCCTGCAATATCAAGAACAAATTTTACTACCATTGACAAAAATGTTTTTGACAAAAAGGGTTATTAGCAAGGTTTGAAATCAATAATTGTAATTAACTAAACAAAAATTAAATTTTTTTACTTAGTGTAAAATTTTAAAAATACGATTATAAGTGGATGATTTTTATTGAAAAATTGTTTTTATGATTTTAGTCATGTTTTCCGAAATAATTTTTCTTATATTACAAAACCAGATGGAATTTTAGCCAAAGAAAGCCCTTTTCTATGTGGTCTGTACATGACTATCAATAATTAGCTTACTTAATTTTATTTTTTATCCCTAATTATTATTTTAAAGAAATAAACCTATATTACCTTGAGTAAAATTATTTTAACTGAATCAATGTAATTCAAATTTATTTTAATTTTTATACAAAAATTAGGCATTGTTTTTGTAATCATAGTCACAATTTATTTTCCAAACTAAATATTAAGAAAGTAGGATAAAGATTTTAGTAACTGATGGTACAATTATTCATTCACCCTTTTAGGATGGGCATATTGTCGGTGAGATGGCAGTGAACTGTTTCCCTTAATTAATTTGATTAATTAATGCATAAAATAGATCAAAATTGAGACATTTAGTAATGCTAAATTGTTTTATCACATTGAAATTTCAATATCAGTATATCATTAACCAGTTTCAGAAAGTTCAGGACTAGTAATTCATTTAAATCAAAAAAATCCGATTTAAATCAAAAATGTCCGATTTAAATCAAATAAATCCGATTTTTTTGATTTTTTTAAAAAAATCAAAAAAATCAGCAACCCTGCTATTTTAGTTGTAAGCTCCTACCAGTTTCTGAATGAAAAAGATGGTTTTACTATAGAAAAGTAAAGTAACTAAGTATTACACTTTCTAAAGTGAATTTTCTATCTCATTCTTGGTTGCTTTCTTAATGTTTTATATTGTTTTCTAAACTGAATAATATATACTTTATAAATAGTTGAGTTAAGCCTGAAAGCCAGTTCTTTTGTAAGAACCTATTTTTTAAAACTGTTGCTACTGGGGTAGGATGGGACATTCCCAATTCCTCTCAATACCTAAATCAGGGGCCGCGCTAACCATTCGCCAATTCGCCAAATGCGAGTAAATCGCGAAAATGGCGAGAAAAAAGTAATTTTGGCGAAATACTGGCGAATATTTTTTCCGTTTTAGTGAACTTCCAAAAGTAATCGATAAATTTCAGAACTTAACTTTCGTTTTTAAAAGTTTTCGCCCGTGTTTCGTGAGTTTCGCCCGTGTGTACGTTAATACCGGTTTTACCCGATATCCGATTACCCCGGTGCCAGCCACGGACTGCCCGCGAACGCTTTAATTTTTGGATGGAGTAACTTAAAAAAATCATGCAATTAGATTTTACTCAAAAAAAATATGGCTAATAGCTAATAAATTTGGCTAATAAATTTATGATTTGGCTAATTCACTGGCGAATGTTTTGAAAACCTTAGCGCGGCCCCTGCTAAATACAAGCTATTGCCTACAATTTTTTAGTACCTTTGTTTTGGAACTGTTCAGTATTGCAGTAGAAAACATTTTTTAGACTAAAGAAGAATTTTAAATGTTTTGTATTTTTCACTTTTTAAGTTAGATTTTTCTCAAGTAAATATAGGGTAATATATTTGATGTTTTTGTAATTAAATCTTTAAAATATGTAAAATACTTCAATCTTTGTGGTTTTTAATCATATATTTAAAAATTATTCATAAATTTTAATTTAAAAAAATGTCTCATCCAACCCAGATGCACCGGAGTGGGATGGGGCATTTATAGACTTACTTTAATTTATTATAAATCTTAAGTTTTATTTGCTATCACATTGGTTATATTTTTTAAACATGTTAAAATGTTTCACGCTGTTATTTTGAAAGTTTGAAATTTATACAAGGAAAACTCAATTTTAAAAAAATTTATTCTTGTAAAAAGTGTCCCATCTCTCCCCAGTCTCCCCTACACATAGAATTTTAATTATATGGGTTAAAATCTCTCGCTACCTTATTAAAATGTCAATATCTTTAAGCTTGAAATTTTTGTGATAAAATAAACATAAAGTGATCCATACTTGCTTTAGAGGTACTTGGAATTTCTCCAACATCTAATTGAATAAATGAATCCTTTGCATCAGTTTTAGAGAGTTTGACTCTTCCATCTTCATCATTGGACATAGCTTGTTGCTGGTTTACTTTGATTTCTTTAACATTAGGACAGTTCATTATTCCGTGGCCTTCTGTGACGCATGCAGGACAAAACTTGCTAACACGATAGCGGTATGGAGGATGAAATACATTTACTGGAATGAAAATGTCTGTCTTATTTTTAGAAAGAATGAAACTGATTTCTCTTCTACCACTAATGACATGAGAAAATTTGGATGAATTTGGCAGTGCAAGGTAATTGTTCACATGAAACACAGGGCCAAAATTTTCGAAAATGTCTCTTAACTCATCTTCCGATGTGCAGGGATAAACATTGTCAACAACAAAGAAATCTAAAAGCGGTAAAAAGTTAATTACAAAAGCCTCAGTCTTGACGGTCATTCCAATTAAGGTGCAAAAAGCCTCTGCATTACCTAAAAAAAGTGCATGGAAATTATAGTACGTGTCAAAAACTAAGGCCCGGATGGAGTCGGCAGGAATATACAACGAAATAAAATTAAGGAATTCTTCCTTTGATATAACTTTGTTTTCATGGACAATAAGTTTCACAGCCCATCTTCCGTGCGTTTGAACGAGGGATTGAGAGTGCTGATGATCGTTTTCAAGAATACAAATGTTAATAGAGGGATCCATTGGTTCTTGGATGTTGTCTGGAGAATCGGAGATGATTATATCGAAAGTTAAAACTGGCGCTGTGCAAAAACGCCAACCACATAACAAACGAAACTTTGACACATGCGCGGACGCTACTTGCACTTTTTTCTACTCACTACTCAGAAAACTTGTTTTGTTTTTGTTTGAACCACTGAGGTTTGAACAGAGGCCTGTCTCCTCCTTCTGCTGCTTCCTGCTGAATAATAAATAATGAAATACCCGCCGGATAAGTTTGGGATAAGTTGATATGATAGAGGAATCTCCTTGCTCCACGCGAGCCGCTTTACCTTCTTCTTCCAAATAAAAGTTTACCACTCTCGCTCTAGAACAGAGAGTCCGTCGCCATAGGCGCTAATGGAAATCGAAAAGTTGGATGGGTTGGGTGGCGCTGCGATCGCATCAACGTCACGAGAGGCGGGACGGAAAAGCCTGATTGGTTGAGAAAAACTTTTTCCTTCTCCTTCGAAATAGAAGATTGCGTGACAGCCAATCACAGGTTTGATCTCTCTGTCAATCATTTAGTTGATCGTGGCGCCCTCAAACCCGTCCAACTTTTGAATATATCGTTTTGGACCCTCTGTTAGGATTTTTCTCTGTGCTCTCGCTCTCGCACAGAATAGAAAACGACAGGGACGACAGAACGAGACCTGGGAGTTCCCTTAGACAATTACGCCCTCTACCCACGGAACTTGAACTAAAACTGTGATTGGACAAATTTAGAGATGTAAAATTCCCACATTTTTTGTGAGGCGGGAAAAAACCCGGGATTTTTGTGAATAAACCAGGAATTTTAGGGGAATATTGGGAATTTTGAATGTAAACAAACATAACGATATTTCACCATCAGTTTTCATTTTCTAGGTACTCTTTTGAGGAGTTAAAGACAATTTTTGATATAAATTCACTGAAAGACCATTTTACAATTGAAATCTCTGTATAAATAAAAGGCTAACGGGCGATGTATGTATGTGGGTATGTGTGTATGTATGTCCGGGGTAATCTTTTGAAATAGGCTACGGACCGAAACCAAACTCGACGTATAGACGTATTCCGAGTCGGGGAGTAACTTGGGATAGTTTTCAAAGCTTTAAAATCGAATACTTATGAGTAATTAGCGAATTTATAGCCGAAAACGCTTATTTCTCCATTTCTCTACTAGAGAGATCTGCTCGACTCACTATTGTTAACGAGATGAAAACCTTCAAAAATTAAACATTTTAACAGGAAAAACTCAATAATTGTCCATTTAAAAACTATATCAGTTGTGAAAACATCAAAATAAATTCAAATAATTAATTTTGAAACGTTAGTTTCCCCTATTTTAAGATATTTTCCTTTAAAATTTAAATATTTATGGAAAAGTTTAAATTTTCTTCATGGAAAACGACTTAAAAATAAAACATTGTTTCAAATGAAGCGGTTCACTAGACTTTTCAATTTACTAGATCTTTTATTATTGTTTCAAATTTGTTATTTTTGTTCACTAGACTCATTAATTTACTAGGAAACATTGCCGAGAACACTGGGAAAAGGAAAATTACCGGGAACATCGGGATAGGAAAAAAAAAAGTACCGGGATTACCGGGACATAAAAATTACCTCGATCAGCGGGATAGGAAAAGTACCGGGAACATCGGGATAGGAAAAGTACCGGGAACATCGGGATAGGAAAATTACCGGGAACACTGGGATAGAAAAAATACGTCTGGGATACCGGGATGATTGGTAATTGCTGATTTAAAAATTATAAATATATTTTTAAAAAATTTAATTTAAAAAAATATATACACTCCACCCGTGCAAGGCCGGGCATATCCGCTACTGGAACGGGTTTGGAAAACTAACAGGAATACCGGGATAGGGAAAAGTCGAGCGAGATTCCGGGATGAAATTGGTAAATGGTATTGAAAATTGTGCTTAAATTTGGGAAAACTTTAAAAAATTCATTTATACTCTCCACCCGTGCAAGGCCGGGCAAATCAGCTAGTCTCTGTATAAATAAAAGGCTAACGGGCGATGTATGTATGTGGGTATGTGTGTATGTATGTCCGGGGTAATCTCTTGAAATAGGCCACGGACCGAAACCAAACTCGACGTATACACGTATTCCGAGTCGGGGAGTAACTTAAGATAGTTTTCAAAGTTCGAAAATCGAATAATTACGAGTAATTAGCGAATTTATAGCCGAAAACGCTTATTTCTCCATTTCTCTACCAGGCAGATCTGCTCGACTCACTATTGTAAACGAGATTAAAACCTCAAAAATTAAATATTTTAACAGGAAAAACTCGATAATTGTCCATTTAAAAAGGATATAAGTTGTGAAAACGCCAAAATAAATTCAAATAATTTATTTTCAAACGTTACTTTCCTTTATTTCAAGATTTTTTTCCTTTAAAATTTAAATATTTATGGAAAAGTGTAAATTTTCTTCATGGAAAACGAATTAAAAAATAAAACATTGTTTCAAATGAAGCGGTTCACTAGACTTTTCAATTTACTAGATCTTTTATTATTGTTTCAAATTTGTTATTTTTGTTCACTAGACTCTTTAATTTACTAGGAAACATTGCCGAGAATACCGGGAAAAGAAAAATTACCGGGAACATCGGGATAGGAAAATTACCGGGAACATCGGGATAGGAAAAATTACCGGGAACACCCGGATATGAAAAAATACCGGGATTATCGGGACATAAAAATTATCGGGAACATCGGTATAGGAAATATTACCGGGATTACCGGGACATAAAAATTACCTCAATCATAGGGATAGGAAAATTATCGGGAACATCGGGATAGAAAATTATCGGGAACATCGGGATAGAAAATTATCGGGAACATCGGGATAGGAAAATTATCGGGAACATCAGGATAAGGAAAAGTACCGGGAACATCGGGATAGGAAAATTACCGGGAACATCGGGATAGGAAAATTACCGGGAACATCGGGATAGGAAAAAGACGTCTGGGATACCGGGATGATTGGTAATTGCTGATTTAAAAATTATAAATATATTTTTAAAAAATTTAATTAAAAAAAAATATATACACTCCACCCGTGCAAGGCCGGGCATATCCGCTAGTCTCTGTATAAATAAAAGTCTAACGGGCGATGTATGTGGGTATGTATGTGTGTGGGTATGTCCGGGGTAATCTCTTGAAATAGGCCACGGACCGAAACCAAACTCGACGTATAGACGTATTCCGAGTCGGGGAGTAACTTGGGATAGTTTTCAAAGCTCGAAAATCGAATAATTACGAGTAATTAACGAATTTATAGCCCGAAACGCTTATTTCTCCATTTCTCTACTAGAGTAGACTGCTCGACTCACTATTGTTAACTAGATGAAAACCTTCAAAAATTAAATATTTTAACAGGAAAAACTCTATAGTTGTCCATTTAAAAAGGATATAAGTTGTGAAAACGCTAAAATAAATTCAAATAATTTATTTTGAAACGTTAGTTTCCCCTATTTTAAGATACTTTCCTTTAAAATTTAAATATTTATGGAAAATTGTAAATTTTATTTTCATGGAAGAGGACTTTAAAGCAAAACATTGTTTCAAATGAAGCGGTTCACTAGACTTTTAAATTTACTAGATCTTTTATTATTGTTTCAAATTTATTATTTTTGTTCACTAGACTCATTAATTTACTAGGAAACATTGCCGAGAACACCGGGAAAAGAAAAATTACCGGGAATATCGGGATAGGAAAAAAAGTACCGGGATTACCGGGACATAAAAATTACCTCGATCAGTGGGATAGGAAAATTATCGGGAACATCGGGATAGGAAAATTATCGGGAACATCAGGATAAGGAAAATGATCGGGAACATCGGGATATGAAAAATTACCGGGAACACCGGGATAGGAAAAAGGCGTCTGGGATACCGGGATGATTGGTAATTGCTGATTTAAAAATTATAAATGTATTTTGAGAAAATTTAATTTTAAAAAAAATTATACACTCCACCCGTGCAAGGCCGGGCATATCCGTTTGTTATATAGCTCAGAGTTTCAAATTTGTTATTTTTGTTCACTAGACTCATTAATTTACTAGGAAACATTGCCGAGAACACCGGGAAAAGGAAAATTACCGGGAACATCGGGAAAGGAAAAAAAAGTACCGGGTTTACCGGGACATAAAAATTACCTCGATCAGAGGGATAGGAAAATTATCGGGAACATCGGGATAGGAAAATTACCGGGAACACGGATAGGAAAAAGACGTCTGGGATACCGGGATGATTGGTAATTGCTGATTTAAAAATTATAAATATATTTAAAAAAAATTTAATTTAAAAAAATATATACACTCCACCCGTGCAAGGCCGGGCATATCAGCTAGTCTCTGTATAAATAAAAGGCTAACGGGCGATATATGTGTGTATGTGTGTATGTGTGTGGGTATGTCCGGGGTAATCTCTTGAAATAGGCCACGGACCGAAACCAAACTCGACGTATAGACGTATTCCGAGTCGGGGAGTAACTTAAGATAGTTTTCAAAGCTCTAAAATCGAACAATTACGAGTAATTAACGAATTCATAGCCCGAAACGCTTATTTCTCCATATCTCTACTAGAGTAGACTGCTCGACTCACTATTGTTAACTAGATTAAAACCTTCAAACATTTAATATTTTAACAGGAAAAAACTCTATAATTGTCCATTTAAAAAGGATATAAGTTGTGAAAACGCTAAAATAAATTCAAATAATTTATTTTAAATCGTTAGTTTCCCCTATTTCAAGATATTTTCCTTTAAAATTTAAATATTAATGAAAAATTTTAAATTATTTTTTCATGGAAAACGAGTTTAAAATAAAACATTGTTTCAAATGAAGCGGTTCACGAGACTTTTCAATTTACTAGATCTTTTATTATTGTTTCAAATTTGTTATTTTTGTTCACTAGACTCATTAATTTACTAGGAAACATTGCCGAGAACACCGGGAAAACGAAAATTACCGGGAACATCGGGATAGGAAAAAAAAGTACCGGGATTACCGGGACATAAAAATTACCTCGATCATAGGGATAGGGAAATTATCGGGAACATCGGGATAAGGAAATAATCGGGAACATCGGGATAAGGAAAATAACCGGGAACATCGGGATATGAAAAATTACCGGGAACACCGGGATAGGAAAAAGGCGTCTGGGATACCGGGATGATTGGTAATTGCTGATTTAAAAATTATAAATATATTTTGAGAAAATTTAATTTAAATAAAATTATACACTCCACCCGTGCAAGGCCGGGCATATCCGCTAGTCTCTGTATAAATAAAAGGCTAACGGGCGATGTATGTGTGTATATATGTGTGTGTGTATGTATGTCCGGGGTAATCTTTTGAAATAGGCCACGGACCGAAACCAAACTCGACGTATAGACGTATTCCGAGTCGGGGAGTAACTTGGGATAGTTTTCCAAGCTCTAAAATCGAATAATTACGAGTAATTAACGAATTTATAGCCCGAAACGCTTATTTCTCCATTTCTCTACTAGAGAAGATCTTACGCGTCCGGGGTATTTCCAAACCCGCACGTGTAGGAATCCCACCAGAGGCAGCACTAGCGCTCAAAGAGGATCTGGAGAATTTGGCGCAAATACGATTTGATGCTTTAGGCTCTTTATCGCTCTTTTTGCGGTTTTGGCGATAAGTCTTGGAAAGAGGTTTTACGGTATTCTTTTTGTAAGAGGGCGAAAACAAAAAATATTAAACAAGGATTGAAAAGGGTAATAAAGGCGATTAAATGCAATTGTTATTTGTTAACTTTAGTAATAAATAGTAATATACGTTCAATTTTCATCTGAAGCTGTAATTATTTAAATAAGAAAATTTGTAACATTCAGTTTGTGTTATATTTTGTTGTAATTAATCTAATTGCCTTCCTAATCTAATATGTCTTTAATTGTCTTGAACTTTCAAGTAATACATTTTAGCTATATGTTAATTGTCTTTCAAGCGTCAATTTTTAAAATTTTTTTTAAGTATAGTTTCCGAGTAATAAAAACTTGTGAAAATTTATAGCACGATTTATCTATAATAATATTTTATGTATAATACCTATTTTAAAATGTAACAACCTTTTAAATATATATTAAATTTTACAGTTTATAGTATTTTAAAATTCAGGTAAAGATGTAATAACATTTGTAAAAATTTACCTTCTAGCTCAAAGAGCTGAAAAATATTTTGAGATTTGATAGATCCCCATTATTTAAGCGTTTTAATAAATTATTGGCCCCTTTAAGTTAAATTCTATGAAGACGAAACATTTTCAAGGAATTAATGTATGCAGTTGGAACTGAGAATAAAAAAAAGTGGCTTCCTGTTCTATTTCATTTGTTCTGAGCATCATTTTGTTTATTTTCCCTTTCACGCGTTCTTCTATAGTAGGCTGGGAAGAAATTTTGGTCCATGCCCAGGCATTTTAAGTCTCAGATGGAAAAGTACTTAATTTTGGCACTGTATATTTGGACGGCTTTTTTCAACTAAACTCTACTCTAATTTCCACGGCTAGGCTACAGCTCGGCATTTCATTGGTTCAATCACTAAGCGCCGAGACTGCTACGTAATCACGAGACCTACAGCGCATGCGCCACTGGCCGTTTTGGCCGTCTAAATATACACTTCGCTTAATTTTTTATGATGGGGATCATGTAGGAATTATTTTCCTAGGCTCGAGAGGGGAGAATAGTTTTCTAAAATTTGTTGGTCTTGAAAAACTGTTTTAGCTTTCGGCGCAGCGGCTCCAAAAACGGCCTGCTTTGAACAGGCTTTATTCTTCAAAACTTCTTTTAACACCACATGCTTAAAAGCTATCAAAATTGCGTAAAGCTATTTTGGTGCCTAAATGGAATAAAACAATAAAATTAAATGTGTACTCAGCTCTGAAAGTTTAAATTTTTTTACATACGTTTTGTTTGAATGAATGAAAATTTTATATCACAGACTGTAAATTTATTTGAAATGATGAAAAAGAATTTTCACCACTGTATCAAATCAATATACAAAGTGATGTGAAAAAATATATCATATAAACTCAGATCACTGAACATTTAAATATGAAATAACTTTTAGACTATAATGATTTATGCAAAAAAAATTACCATACAAAATCTTACATTACTCATGGATACAATCTATTTTACAATAAGGAATAAATTTTTTGGATGGAAATTATATGCGAAATTTGTTACCTCTCATAAATCTACAAAAAATAACATGAAATATGTAAATTATAAAAAAATTTTATCTCTAAAGAAACTTCTATTATAAAATGTCACTTATCTTATTCATAATAACAACTTCCTTCAAAACTTCAAATTCCTATTACAATTTAAGAAAACCTCCTTTTTTAAATATTCCAAAACCTAAAAAAGAAATATATTTCCTAACAGTTTTTTTTATCAGGGTCCAATATAATAAATTATCTCATAATTTAATTTCCGACCAACAACAAATTGTCATTCAAAAGGAGCTCTTATAATATTTTATTAAATTAAAATGAAAACTTTTTTTTTAATCCGACCCATTTTTCTAGTCATGAAAACGTAAGATTCGTAAGAACGCAAATTCGTATTGAGCGCCAAATCGCCTAAGAACATAAACAATGCAAACCTACAGTCTTCAATTCTTATTGGCTTCTCCACCAAACGTCACACTTCCGCGCTAGTGCTGCCTCTGGTGGGATTCCTACACGTGCGGGTTTGGAAATACGCGGCCGGGCATATCCGCTAGTCTCTGTATAAATAAAAGGCTAACGGGCGATGTATGTGTGTATATATGTGTGTGTGTGTGTATGTATGTCCGGGGTAATCTTTTGAAATAGGCCACGGACCGAAACCAAACTCGACGTATAGACGTATTCCGAGTCGGGGAGTAACTTGGGATAGTTTTCCAAGCTCTAAAATCGAATAATTACGAGTAATTAACGAATTTATAGCCCGAAACGCTTATTTCTCCATTTCTCTACTAGAGAAGATCTGCTCGACTCACTATTGTTAACGAGATGAAAACCTCCAAAAATCAAATATTTTAACAGAGGAAAAACTCGATAATTGTCCATTTAAAAACTATATCAGTTGTAAAAACACCAAAATAAATTCAAATAATTAATTTTGAAACGTTAGTTTCCCCTATTTTAAGATATTTTCCTTTAAAATTTAAATATTTATGGAAAAGAGTAAATTTTCTTCATGGAAAACGACTTGAAAATAAAACATTGTTTCAAATGAAGCGGTTCACTAGACTTTTCAATTTTTATTAGATCTTTTATTATTGTTTCAAATTTGTTATTTTCGTTCACTAGACTCTTTAATTTACTAGGAAACATTGCCGAGAACACCGGGAAAAGAAAAATTACCGAGAACATCGGGATAGGAAAAAAAAGTACCGGGATTACCGGGACATAAAAATTACCTCGATCATAGGGATAGGAAAATTATCGGGAACATCGGGACAAGGAAAATGACCGGGAACATCGGGATATGAAAAATTACCGGGAACACCGGGATAGGAAAATTACCGGGAACATCGGGATAGGAAAATTACCGGGAACACCGGGATAGGAAAAAGACGTCTGGGATACCGGGATGATTGGTAATTGCTGATTTAAAAATTATAAATATATTTAAAAAAATTTAATTTAAAAAAAATATATACACTCCACCCGTGCAAGGCCGGGCATATCCACTAGTCTCTGTATAAATAAAAGGCTAACGGGCGATGTGTTGTGTATGTATGTGTGTATGTATGTATGTCCGGGGTAATCTCTTGAAATAGGCCACGGACCGAAACCAAACTCGACGTATAGACGTATTCCGAGTCGAGGAGTAACTTGGGATAGTTTTCAAAGCTTTAAAATCGAATAATTACGAGTAATTAGCGAATTTATAGCCCGAAACGCTTATTTCTCCATTTCTCTACTAGAGCAGATCTGCTCGACTCACTATTGTAAGCGAGATGAAAACCTTGAAAACTAAATATTTTAACAGGAAAAACTCTATAATTGTCCATTTAAAAAGGATATAAGTTGTGAAAACGCTAAAATAAATTCAAATAATTTATTTTCAAACGTTATTTTCTTCTACTTCAAGATATTTTCGCTTAAAATAAAAATATTTATGGAATTTGTAAATTTTATTTTCATAAAAGAGGACTTAAAAATAAAACATTGTTTCAAATGCAGCGGTTCACTAGACTTTTAAATTTACTAGATATTTTATTATAGTTTCAAAATTGTTACTTTGTTCACTAGGCTTATAAATTTACTAGACTATTTATAATAATTTAAATTTTTTACTTCATAAAAGCACCATGATATAAACATAAACAGGAAAACCGGGATTTTAAAAAATATCGGAAACACAAGGATTGGAAAATTAGCGAGAACATCGGGATAGGAATAATTACCGGGTTATAAAAAATATACCGAGAACACCGGGATAGGAAAATTACCATAAAGACACCGGGAATACCGGAATATAAAAAATTACCCGAAACACCAAGATAGGAAAATTACCGGGACCACCGGGATTAGAAAAATTACTGGGAATACCGGGATATTTAAAATTGCCGGGAACATCGGGATTTGAAAATACCGGGATAGGAAAACATACCGGGAAAACCGGGAAAGAGGAAAATTACCGGGAACACTGGGAAAGTGGAAAAATATCGGGATCATCGGGATTGGAAAATTACCGGGAAAACCGGGATAGAAAAGATAACCGGGAAAATCGGGATAGGATTAATTTCTGGGAACACCGGGATAGGAAAGAGGCGCCTGGGATACTGGGATGATTGGTAATTGCTGATTTAAAAATTATAAATGTATTTTGAGAAAATTTAATTTTAAGAAAAATTATACACTCCACCCGTGCAAGGCCGGGCATATCCGCTAGTCTCTGTATAAATAAAAGGCTAACGGGCGATGTATATATGTGTGTATGTGTGTGGGTATGTCCGGGGTAATCTCTTGAAATAGGCCACGGACCGAAACCAAACTCGACGTATAGACGTATTCCGAGTCGGGGAGTAACTTGGGATAGTTTTCAAAGCTTTAAAATCGAATAATTACGAGTAATTAGCAAATTTATAGCCCGAAACGCTTATTTCTCCATTTCTCTACCAGTGTAGATCTGCTCGACTCACTATTGTTAACGAGAAGAAAACCTCCAAAAATCAAATATTTTAACAGGAAAAACTCGATAATTGTCCATTTAAAAAGGATATAAGTTGTGAAAACGCTAAAATAAATTCAAATAATTTATTTTAAATCGTTAGTTTCCCCTATTTCAAGATATTTTCCTTTAAAATTTAAATATTAATAAAAAATTTTAAATTATTTTTTCATGGAAAACGAGTTTAAAATAAAACATTGTTTCAAATGAAGCGGTTCACTAGACTTTTCAATTTACTAGATCTTTTATTATTGTTTCAAATTTGTAATTTTTGTTCACTAGACTCATTAATTTACTAGGAAACATTGCCGAGAACACCGGGAAAACGAAAATTACCGGGAACATCGGGATAGGAAAAAAAAGTACCGGGATTACCGGGACATAAAAATTACCTCGATCAGCGGGATAGGAAAATTATCGGGAACATCGGGATAGGAAAAGTACCGGGAACATCGGGATAGGAAAAGTACCGGGAACACTCAAACTCTTGCTATGGAATCGTATCAAATTGTAATTGTACCATAATGCAACATGTAAACAGTCTCAAATATTTAGGACTCTTCGTAGATTCTAACCTTAAATGGAAAACTCATATAAATGAGTTATGTAGAAAACTTCGGTTTAGCTTGATTAAACTTCGTCATCTAAAAAATAAAGTCAGTAAATCATTTTTAATTAGTCTATACTATGCATGGTTTTACTCTTTGCTTAACTATGGTATTATTGTTTGGGGTGGTGACTACAAAACAAATTTATATCCTATAATTTCTATTCAAAATAAATGCTTTAGAACAGCGGTTCTCAAACTGTGCTCCGCGGAGCCCTTAGGGCTCCGCCAAGCATTTCCAGGGGCTCCGCGAAGAAATTTGAAATAAATACATTTTTTGATAATTTCTAATTTGATTTTCTCTGAAATGTTATATAAATAACTTTCTGTAAGGTGTTGGTAAGGTCTGCTGGTTTTTGCCTTTTTCAGGTCTTTTTTGGTTTACCAAAACAAGTTAAAACCCTGTTTTTAGGGTCGAATTTCCAAAACTTTTCTGGGGGAGGAACCCCCAGGATGGGGCGGTTTGGTTCTATTTACTTCCATTTTATTTCTGCCGCTGAAACGGCCGCGCCGAATTGTAGCACACCAAGGAACCCCCATTCCCCCACCTCTCAAATTGATTACTCAGCACCTTTTTTTTATAAAGTTCAGCAAAATCATAATCCACTTAAAAATGTATGTCCAAAATTCGGAGTAGATGCACCAAAACCAAGGGAAAACCTTGCCAAAAAATGTATAAAAAGCTAACATTGATCCTATAGCATGGGAGGGGATAAGGAATGATTTTGGGCCCATGTGTAAATAAATTTCGATATGTACCTCTGACGTATGGTCTAACAGCCCCCCAAAACAGCTCTCGATTTCAAAAGAAGTATTTTTTAGGAAAACAAAATTTACAGATGTATAGATTTCTGTATGGAATTTAAAATAAAGATTTACATTGTATCCAATGATAAAATATAATTGGTAAACAAAATATTCCATATATCCCGGGGTGTATATCAAAGGGGCGAGGGGGCCCTGCCTTTCCCCCGGAAAATCGGACTACGTATAACAAAACAAGTCGTTAAAACCATACGTTATTTAGGGTCAAATTTCCGAAATTCTTTTGGGGGAGGACCCCCAAAACCCCCTATTGTCTTGAAACTTTATTATTGTCAATTTTTATTAGTAAGTTCGTTAAAATTAAAATCCTACCTAAAAATGACTGTCCAAAATTTGGACAATGATGAACCTAAAACGAGTTAAAAAAAACTGTTTTTAAGGATCACATTTCACAAAATCTTCTGGGGAGGAAGGACCCCCAGACCTTTCTATTGTATTTGGATCTTAATTCGTCACAATTTTTCTTACAAATAAATTATCTTGGATGCAAATTATACCTAAAAACAGGGGCGTAGCGAAGGGGGGGGTCCCCGGGTCCGGACCCCCCCCTTGGGACCGACCCAAAATTTTTGAACCCTTTTTAGGAGTTAAATATTCCAGTGCCTACTCAAAAGAGGGCGTCTTATGTCACTTAAAAGTGTCTGAAAACCACCTTTTTGCATGTTAAAATCTAAAATTTTCCGGTTGAACCCCCGGTTTCCCCATAACAAACGTATTAGTTGAGGGACGATATAAGGACACGCAAAAAAATGGTGGTCGTCTATCAACCAAACCAAGTTCGGTTGATAGGTGTTTATTTGTCAAAACCGGGCCTACCGTTCCCGAAACCCCGCCGGTCCGTTTCTTTCAACCCAAGGCATTCGGTTACTAAGTTCGATCCTGAGAACCGCTCTGGTTCGTTTGCTACACCACCTTTGCGCGGCGCCACCTATCGATCCCGCCCGAAATCTGCCAACGATGGGACCCATCCCATTAGGCTTAAGACTTATGGAGATGAAGGTACGTAAAAGATTTCTTTCCTAGTATTTATGTAATTTTTCAACAAAAAATATGTGCTTGTAGTCTTGAGTTAATAGTATTATGATCGTAATAGTTTGGATGTTTACCATCCGTTAGTTGAACTGAAATGAACTACGTATCGTGTTATGTGAATCACATATATCGGTTAATGTTGTCGAAATTTGCCCCCCCATTCTCTTAAATATACTGGGTTTTTTTAAATTTAAATTGCCATAAGTACACAGGCAATCATCTGCTTTCCTTGCTAGTGAGTTAGATGTATAATTTATAGGTATTGCATTTTTTTTATTAGTTATACTCTTTGTAGTGTCTAGAATCTTCTGGAATGCTCTAAAACTCTATTTTTAAGACAGTCATGGCAATTAAAGTTTTCTCTCGCACATTTATTTGACAATCACTTACCTGAATCTTTTAAACTAGGCAATATATGATTATAAGAGTCATTTCTGCTTCTTATGATCATGGTTGATATCGAAATTGAGACAGCTCCCGATCTCTTCTCAATTATTTATAACGTATATTTATCATGTGATAAACACATTGCTTATGTTATTAAAACTACTAGGATTTTCTGTGGCTTAGAATACTGAGTCACAGAAAATCCTAACTATAGTAGGTGTAATTTTGAATTTCAAGTATTTAATCAAAATGTTTTGGGAGTACAGCTTTAGAAAGAGTCCTCCAACTGCCATGTATTACCAACAACTCAAATGATGACTGAGAACCCTAGAGGTCTTAATCATTAACATAATATTAGGAACTGCTTTAGAATAGGTCAGCTGTTGGCGCCGCGCCGGCTGAAAAACCTTCCCCGAACCTAATAAAATTTTCCCAAACCTTACGTATTACTCCTATGAAGCTGGAAGGGGCTTCCCCCGAATCAGGTTCGTAGGTTCAGGCACTTTTTCCAGGTCCGGGTACATACGTACTAAGCGGTTGACCATGCCGCTTAATTTGAAAACATCGCCAAAGAGAACACTAGACTTTAACAACATCGGAATACAAAATTTACTCTATTGATTAAACAATCAAATTCAAAAATTAAACTTTACAAAGCCACAGGGAAATGCTATAATTAAATATTATAATAATTATGGGTGACTTCACTATTTTTGTTATTAAAATTGAAATAAAAATATAGTTTCTCTATCTTATTTTCTATTCATCCTGTTTTCAAGTTTTATATTTAGCTATTTTAAGTAAAAAAACATTGTTTATTTAGTTGCTTTGTTTTTGGGAACTGGATCTGGCAATAACTTAAAACTCTTCATAAACAAATACTCTCTTGATATACCGCCAACTTGGTGACAGCAAAAAAGCGACGATCGTCTCAGGAGTGTAAGAACCCTACGGATATACGCATGCGCGTGGAGTTAAGAAAGTGGCCGAAAGTGGCAATCCATTCGTTTCTCTGTTGCAACCATAGGAGTGTGAAGATTTGGCTTTGAATTTGGAGATTTGGCAAGGATGTGATCAGCCACCATGTGATTGCGTCTGTGGATTTATTTACGTACACACGTGTTATCGTAGATTAGAATATTAGAATCGAAGAATTAGAAGAGATTAGAATGGTATGAACCTTTCCAGGGTTAATAGACGAGCGGACATTTCCACTCACCTGAACAATTAATTATTGTCATTTGTAAAGTATCCTCGTCTTTTATGAAAGGTATATTTTTAATAATTGGATAAAATAATGTCATTATAATTTTTCTTTAAAAGTTAATAGATTATTTTATTTTCATTCCATTTAGAAACATTAAGACTCGGTTTCCCTTACTTCAGAAAAAAAAGGCAAAATTTTAGATCCTCTGTGAGACTGAAAAAGTTAAAATTTTAAAGATAAAGTTGGGAATAGGGATTCTCCGCACGAGTTTAAAATTTAAGTGAAGTGGTCTGCGGACATATTTGAGTTGGGAACCACTGGCCTAGACATTTCAAAACTAATAAATGCTAAAAATACCAACCTAAGTAATAAAATGATGAAATATAGAAAAATAGTTGTGTAGCTTATTTGACATTTTTCAATGTGTACTAACACTTTTCAGGAAAAAAAATTAGGTAACATTGAAATTTTAATTTCTTACATTTTTTTAGGTTTTAAGTGTTATTTTTAAAATATTACACATTCAAAAATATTGGTTTCACTCGTGATACTAATGGGAAACAAAAATTTATAAGTGTATAATATTTATAAGTTTATGATTTGAACAGTCTAAAAACATTTTATATATTTATGAAATTGAACAATATTTATCAATAACACTTTAAATTAGAAAAAAAACCTGATGAAACTTATTTATCTTACGAACAGTTTTCCATCAGCATTTACTATTGCGACTTATAAAAAACCAAAGTGAATGCGATAGCACGCCAAATGTTACAACCCTTCAATACTGAATAAGCGGGCATCAAATCTTCCATCTCCACGCGCATGCGCAAATACGAAGGGTTCTTACACTGCTGAGACGTTCGTAAAAAGCGGACTTATTCTAAAGTTGTACCATAGGAACAGCTTTAGAAAAGGTCCGCTTTTGGCAACTGCTTCGCCATCTTGGCGCCGGCTGAAAACCCGGCCGCTATGTTTAAAGTTAGTCTGCTCGATTGGCGGTAATGGTAAACCCAAACAGGGGAAGGCCTTATCTCCCTGGGGTTGGAGAGCTGTGGGTAAACATGGCGGTTGGTAGACTCTTATCGAAGCTGTGCCAAATGTTATTATATGTGGCCGTTCAAATATTACGTAAGCACTTTTTTGGGTCATTTTTAACCCCCCCTCCCCCCTTGTCAGCAAAGATAAGCAAACCTCAAACCCCCCCACCATAATTACGTAAGACACTGCCGGACCCCCCCCCCCGAAATTTTGACATCCCTATAAGTAAGAACTGGTTTTTTATTTTTTCCTTGAAAATTAGGTGACTCGTACAAGGAGTGTCCTTTTTGGGTGTAACCCTAAGGGTTCAAAAATGAGTCGAAACACTATTTTTCGGGGTTACAATTTCAAAATGTTAGGGTGGTCCATCCCCAGAAAAAAGTGCTTACGTCAGAATTCCGAATTAAATTTTTTGTTACATTTATTTTTGGTTGAATTTTGAAATTATTTTTGCAAGATACAAGATATTTTCGAAAATGCACCATCTTACGTAAGCATCACTCATATCCCCCCTTCCCCCTTGTCAGCAAAAATAAGCAAAGAGCAAACTCCCAGTAAAAAATAATAGGTTCTTTTAACGAAAATAAATTTATTTAGATGAAGATAAAATTTAGATGAAGATAAAATTTAGGTTAACAGAATAAATACATCAGGAGAGAGAGATAAAGACGGCATCAAAGCTACAGTATGCCAATCTGGCCTTCCAGTTAAAAACTCCCTTCAAACTTACGGCCTTATTCACTGCACACTTCATGCGATCGCATGGGACAATCATGCGATCGTATGGATAGTTGATGCGATCGTATGGCCTAAAACGGTATTCTCTGGGGCTCCGTGCGATGCGTATGATGTCTCCATGCGAGCTGACCCAGACGAGAGCTTTTTAGCAGCCGTCTGAGCAATGCGAAAATCGCATGGCTCTCTGATTGGTTGGAGAAATTTGCCGCCTCGGATGATGAAAATAATGGCGGCTGTCTTCTCAGTTTAGACAAGACGCTAGGCCTAAAATATAGGCGAATTCCTGGAAAATATCCGAGTGCGCCAGGCCTATAGCTGCCCAAGGAATGTGCCGAAAAGGTAAGATTAACCCTCTATCCCATTATTATATTCTCTGTTGTGTATCATTTGCTTTCTTATTCCCCTGAATTTGTGCATGAAGAGTCAGTCATTGATTGCTAATACAATATAGATGTTGGTGTTGAAAACAAAACTTGCACAATCATCGTGTTACAAAATACAAATAACTTAATAATTTCTTACCAAAAACATTATCAGTTAATCTTATAGCACTATTATGAATAAGAGCGTAAAAGAAATGTTTCATTTTCATAAAACGAAAGTGATGAAACGTATGATTACTTAACAAAATTTTTAAACGTTTATAGTTGCTAACTCCCTCAATTTGTAAGTGATCAGATAAGTTATATATCTTTAGCATACAGCTTTAAGATTGATTTTCTATTTATGTTTTTAAATTTTATATCCATCGTGATGTTTACTTACTTTGTAGACCTAAAGTTATGAATGAGTAACATATGATTATTTTCACTGTAGTTGTTTTGTTTTTATTTTGGTTTTCTATTTTTTGTAATTAATCTTAATCAAATAATAATCTGAAATCAGCTAGTAGTGTTGTTTCAATGTTATGCAAGCGTTTATACCATTCTAAATATTTGAAACCCTTCCCATTTTCCACCATTCATAAATATAAATTAGACTTTAATACTTTTTTTCTCATGAAGACCTTTTTTTATACTACCATAGATACTGTAAATTAACAAGTGTTTTATGAATTTTTATTAACTTTACCATTGTAATTAAAATGGAGTCTAGTATAGCTTAAATTAAATGATCAGTGTAGCATAATGTTTTACCTAAAAAGTGGTTCACACTCATTAATAATATGCACTAACATATGTATTACTAACATAAATAATTGCAGAAAAATACATCATGTAATTAAGCAGTAGTTCAGCAAGCCAGAAAATATCCTATTTTGACAGTGGAAATGTACTAAATTTACCCCATATCCCTCCAAATTCCAAATACCCCTCTAAAAATTTTTGACTAATAACTTTTAATTAATTTTAAACTAATAATTTTTGGAACAAGGTACACCTACTCATTTTAAAATCAAATTACAAAAAATATCAGATTGCTGTTGACTAAAAGAAACAAGATAAACAACATTATAAACAATTTCCAATTGCAAACTTTAATTGTGCATTATTTGAAAGTATGGCAAATCAGTAGACTCAGATTTTTTTAAATGACAATAGTTTTTTTGGTCATTCTCATGATTGAAAAGTCACAAACTATTTGTTTGTTGATATTTTGGATTTCTGCAATAAGTTTTCTTGCATACCTACCAGTGTAGGGGAAATGGTAAATTAATTCTGAGTATGAGAAAAACGTTTTACTTAGTTTTATATATTTCTTTGGGACATGGATAACTTTAACCAGTATTTAATCATTGTTATAAAGCTCTAAAGCTCATTTTAGTATGCATATTTCATTTGTATCAACAGACTGACTTTGTCATTAGGTAAACATTGAAATAATAGCCTCTTTTGAATTAATATTTCATAATTACATCTAGCAGTCTAATGAGACAAAAATGTTTACTTTTATGCTACATCTAAACTCAAGACTTGCACAAATATTCCTAACATTATAACTAATCATTCAATTTTTAATAATTCTAGATTGAAGAGTTGACTGAGATAAAAAGGGCCTTTCACTAGAGGCAAGTGACTTGTGGAGATAAATAAGGCCTGAATAATGAGGTTTTTTTGGTCAAGTTCATTTGAGTGACATGCAGTTGTTGTTCTGTGTTGATCTGTTACTAGTCTCTTCCTCTCCTTCAGTTAACAGTTCTTGAGGTATATTTAATTGTCAGCTGTTCTCATTTTATAAAGTTCTATGAATTCTCTACTTGATATGTATGTAGATTAAAGTTTTATTTATAAAATGCTTTGTGTTCATTTATGTTCAAAGTCTTCTTATGTTAAGCTATTGTTCATATTTTTAAATATTTATTACTCTTTCATATTGTAGATGATTGAAAATAAGGTATTTAGTTAGCTTTTTTATTTATCAATGCATGTAATCTTGGATTTTAAATTTAACTTGATATAATTTTGCTTTTAAACTCTCGTGATTCATCTAACTCCTTCTTTGTATTTTTGGAAGGTTCATAAGAATAATTTTGCCCATAAAATCTTCTCTTTCTACTGTGAGGTTAATCTTTGAAAAAAATTTGTATTGATTTAAACATATGGGATCATATTTATCTTTTATCAATTTGTTTATAATATTTATGAATGTCATGAGTTAAAAATTTACAGTTTTGATTGATATTTTGTCCATATATGACCTACCCAGAATAATTTTTAAGCCCTCGCTACTTTTAAAGTTGTGCAGTTCTGATCTAGAAGGTCAATTCCCTTCTTAAACTGAAAAATTATATGGATGTTTGTTTACAAATAAAGCATAAGAAATTGTCTATTGCTGTTATTCTTGTATCTGAAAAAATACCTAATAAAAATATTTTAAGTATCTAGCTAGTGCTCTAAAAATTTATGGATTGCAGTTTTGAAGTCATAATTAAATTAATTTTGAGACCAGGTTAAATTAAAAAGTCATTGCAAGATACTCATGTTTTTTTTGTATATCAGTTCTAGGTACTGTTGAATTTCTTTTGTATTTAAAAAATAGGAAATTTAAAAAATGAGAAATTCTACTAATATCAATGTTAATCAGGCTATGGTTCATACCATATCAACATGAACATTATATTTTATAGTTTATTTTAAAGTTCCTTGTTTTTTGACAGAAGTAAGGTAAGTTGTAAGTTAGCAATTTGTTGCTTCTAAAGAATTAAGTTTTGTTTTATTTTCCTTGGTTTATTTAGGAATTAAAATTGTAACACATACAAGGAAACTTTGGAAAGGATGCAAGTGGAGAAAGGTAAAATTTCACTGTGTTAATTGTGAAATGTATTGAGTTCAGCAATATTATGCCAAATACCTATTTGATTTTATTTAAAACTCAATCAAGTATCAGGTTGAAGTTTTTTATTTTATTGAAACTTTTAAATTTTAGAGATGTGCCTATATTTCTTCCATGGTAAAGAAACTTATTTAAGTAGATTAATATTGAGTAGAAAATATTGAAATTTTAAAATGGAATTTAAAATATAATATAATTGAATAGTATAATAAGTAGGAAAATGGCTAGTTTAGAAGCAGTCAAATATAAAAAAATTAGATATTAAATAAATGTGGGATTTGAGAGAAACTATCTTCCCTTGACTTGCTTTATTCTTTTTTCTTTGGGCGCGCGCTTCTCTCAGCTTGTTTTTTGTTTTATTGAATTCTTTTTCTCGTAAATATGTTCTGTTTGAATATACAAAAAGAACATTCAATGCAAAAACCGTTCAATAAAAAACAAATTTATTACATGTGTAAAGCTATGAGTCTTTTTTTTTTGTTTTTTGAAGGGTTTTTTCTGTTTTGATGGATTTCGCCTGCAAGCGAGCAGCTACGTGATTGATTTTATTTTTATAATTTCTCTCTACGAAGTAAATTTTTATTTATTTTTAAATCCCAGCACATTCTTGAATTGTAAAACGGTTCTCTTCATTTAAAAGTTTATTTGGTTTGACCAACCACATTCGGGAAACTATTTTCAATCCATTTTCAACTACGAATAAATCAATAAAATAAATGAAATACAAAAACTGATAATTATACGTCGATGAACTTTTTTAAAATATTTCCTTCAACCATCCCCAATCTTATTAATGCAGCTATAAAAAACACTTAAAAATGTCCACTATTATACTTGTGAGTTCATGTGTTTTAAAAGAACTAGAGTAATATAATCAGTTTTGGTCAGCTAAAATTAATTGGAAGAAAGTTCTACTCATTAATCTTAACCTTTTACAAAAATCAAAGCAATTTAATGCAGCTCCAGAAACACGTGTAAATAAACAAAATAACAACAATCTGCTTCGCTTTCTTTAAATAAAAACGGCCGGATCCCAAAAAAAAGTACCGTGATTGGTTAAAAGTATTTAAAATCAACAAGAGAAGTTGACCAATAAGTGAACGATCTGAAGCCACGCCTCGCACGATTGAGACCACAGAATGAGCCTTTGGTAGCATGCGATCGCATCACATCATACGATCGCATGGAAATCGCATCGTATGATCGCATGAACAGTGAATAACCCCGTTAAACTTAATTTTTAAAACTAAAGAAAAATAGAAATAATACATCGTGCGAGATAACAATGCGTGCGAGCAACAGCTTGGCTTTTGCCCGTAGTGCCCGGTTCACAAGTCACTTCTACTAGTAAATAATACAAAATTCTTACAAGTCCCCCCAAAAGAAGCACAATCGTCACAGGAGTGACAGTGGGCTACAACAAAATTTTCCTACGCATTAATCAGAGGTAACTTGCATTCCACAAAAAACTAGAAAACTTAAAATTATACATAAGAGCAGATGCCTTGACGCACATTACATGAATGACAATTCATATAAAATTTTTAAATATAAACAGACGAAAAAATACCATTATACAATTTTGGATACCAAAATAAAAAAAAAATACAAGGAAATAAAAACTGTCCAATAATCAGTTCCTAATCAGTACCCATAACTCATACTCAAATGATTGTGTTCCCCCTTTAAAACACCATAGTTCATCCGTTTCTTCATCTACCGTGGCCTTTTCTTCCGGTTCGTAGTTGTCCTTCTCAGAATGTTGATCTACTTCGGGGCTGACATCATCTTCAACTCTAGAGCTCTCAATATATTTAGGAACTGCCATCAGTTTGTTTCTTCTACCGGTGGGTGTTTCAGCTGATATCTCATCTTCACCCTTTGGAACAGCTTTCCTGCATTTCTTCCCACGGGCCTCTTCTTCTTCAGAGTAACATTCATCATCATCATTAGCTTTGGTTTCTTCGTCATCTGTTTCCACCTCCTTGAACTTAGCTCCAGACTTTCCTGCTTCATCTTCTATTCCAACTTCCTCTTCTTCAGCTCCTTCTATTTCAACTTCCTTTGCTTCAACTTCTCCTATTCCAACTTCCTCTGCTTCAGTTTCTTCTATTTCTATTTCCTCTGTTTCAACTTCTTTTTCTACTCCACCTTCCTCTGCCTCAACTTCTTCTTTTTCTACTCCAACTTCCTCTGCTTGAACTTTTTCTATTCCAACTTCATCTGCTTCCGCTTCCACTATTCCAACTTCTTCTGCTTCAGCTTTTTCTCTTCCAACTTCTTCTGCTTCATCTCTTCCTATTCTAACTTCCTCTGCTCCAGCTTCTTCTATTTCAACTTCCTCCGCTTCAGCTTCTTCTACTCCAACTTCCTCTGCTTCAATTTCTTCTTTTTCTACTCCAACTTTTCCTGCTTGAACTGTAAAAGGGGTTTCCTCGTGTCTTGGACTGAAAACCAACTCCGTTCGGTTACCCAGAATACCCCGCTTCTTCCGAATATAAACTTCTAACCGAAGTTTTGCTAACTCATCACATCTGAGTTGCTCTTCGCGCCTATCATTGGCTTCTCGTTCCTCCTTCTTTTTCTGGCGCTTCCTTTCCTCCTTCCTTTCTTCGCTCTCCCTTTCCTTCTCCTCGCGCTCCCTTTTCTCCTTCTCCTCACGCTCCCTTTTCTCCTTCTTCTCCTCACGCTCCCTTTCCTCCTTCTTTTTCTGGCGCTCCCTTTCCTCCTTCTTTTCCTCGCGCTCCCTTTCCTCCTTCTCCAGTCGCTGCTTCACAATTGTTTCTAGAATACCCTCTGTCTCCTTTTCCTCGTAGTCCAAGCTTGAAGTAATTAATTTCTTCAATTTTACGATTATTGGATTCGGGCCAGGATCCACTCCCAACTCTCTAGCGAGACTCACTAAATCCTCTTTCCTATGCGAGCAGAGAAAAGCCATGATTCCCAGCAACCCGAATCTCAATAATAACCCAACAATCAATTAAAACTAGCAATTTAGAAAGATTTAAATACTTTTGACAACAATAAAAATTTGTAAAATGAACAATAACAAAAATATATTATAGAGAACGCTTATCTGAAAGTCCTCGACTAAGAACGGTAAGAAGTTCTTCGGGTGGATGCCCCAGAGCTGACCTCCGTTCGATAACTGTCCGGCGTGACTTTCTTTGGTGCCGAGGTGGCACTCACCTTGCCTATAACGGCGTATGCTTCAATCTGGAAACCTCTTTTTAAGTGCCGGGGCGGCACACTTCTTGTCCGGGGCGGACACTCCTTAAAACTCTGGCCGGATGGCCTCTCTGCTCCCTCGTCCAGGTGACGAATACAGGCTGGATAGCCTCTCTTTAAGTGCCGGGATGGCACACCCCTTGCCCGTGGCGGACACTTCTTAAAACTCTGGCCGGATGGCCTCTCTCCTTCGTCAGGGCGACGAATACAGGCTGGTAAGCCTCTCTTTAAGTGCCGGGGTGGCACACCTCTTGTCCGTGGCGGACACTCCTTAAAAACTCTGGCCGGATGGCCTCTGCTCCTTCGTCAGGGCGACGAATACAGGCTGGGTAGCCTCTCTCTAAGTGCCGGGATGGCACACCTCTTGTCCGTGGCGGACACTCCTTAAATACTCGGGCCGGATGGCCTCTGCTCCTTCGTCAGGGCGACGAATACAGGCTGGGTAGCCTCTCTCTAAGTGCCGGGATGGCACACCTCTTGTCCGTGGCGGACACTCCTTAAATACTCGGGCCGGATGGCCTCTGCTCCTTCGTCAGGGCGACGAATACAGGCTGGGTAGCCTCTCACTAAGTGCCGGGGTGGCACACCTCTTGTCCCTGGCGGACACTCCTTAAATACTCGGGCCGGATGGCCTCTGCTCCTTCGTCAGGGCGACGAATACAGGCTGGGTAGCCCCTCACTAAGTGCCGGGGTGGCACACCTCTTGTCCCTGGCGAACACTCCTTAAATACTCGGGCCGGATGGCCTCTGCTCCTTCGTCAGGGCGACGAATACTTTAAGCCGGGCGGCTTTTCCCTCAGTGCCGGGTGGCACAACTAACAACGTGTTCGGGTGAACACCGGTACTGATTCATGGTCATCTCTCTCTCCATCCTAACAGACTGCGCCAGTAAAAAATAATAGGTTCTTTTAACGAAAATAAATTTATTTAGATGAAGATAAAATTTAGATGAAGATAAAATTTAGGTTAACAGAATAAATACATCAGGAGAGAGAGATAAAGACGGCATCAAAGCTACAGTATGCCAATCTGGCCTTCCAGTTAAAAACTCCCTTCAAACTTAAACTTAATTTTTAAAACTAAAGAAAAATAGAAATAATACATCGTGCGAGATAACAATGCGTGCGAGCAACAGCTTGGCTTTTGCCCGTAGTGCCCGGTTCACAAGTCACTTCTACTAGTAAATAATACAAAATTCTTACACCCCCCCTCCCCCCTTAGCTGCTTACGTAATATTTGAACGGCCCCTATATTGTCACTGGCATCATCGAAAAACCTTGTATCTCAGATTTGGGGAATATACAGTACGAGACAGATTTTCACAAACATTCAAGGTACAGCTGGGATAAGCGTCGACCAGCCGCCATGTTTACCCACAGCTCAAATGATGACACACAACAATATAGGGGAGAGTGGGGCTATTTCGCACATGGGGCACATTCGGACAGACGGCATTTCCCCTAGTAATTATTAATTCAAAAATCTGAAAAAAATACCAGTAGATGGAAGCATGACTACCAACTCCTGCATGAATTTTCAAAGCCCTGAGCCATTTTGTTGAAAACGTACTAGAAGTTTGCTAGCGTTAGAAGCAGCAAAGTAAATTTTCTTGTCATTTTGTTGGCGTAAAATATCAATCAAAAATAACTCTCAAGTAGACATTCAGAATTTTATTCAGTAGAGTCTCTACTAAAGTAAGTTTCTAGAAAGGTTTTATTTCCCTGCTTTAATTATAAATATCTTGTTGGGACGTGATAAGCTTGAACTGGTAGATGGGGCACATTCGTACACCAAAAGATGGGGCACATTCGGACAGTGCGAATGTTCCTCATCCTTCCCATTTTTGATTATGAAAGTGATTTATATGTTTATAAGTGCAGTATATTTAATAACTTGAAGTTTAATTGTTTTTAATTGTAATTGTTTCAAAATTCGGTGATAATAGAGAATAACATCTTAAAGAAAGCTTTAATTTTAAGGAATTAGGACCCAGATTTAAACATTGAAGAAATAAATGTCCCTGATAATTAATAATTTAATACCAATTGACTTGGACTTAAGTGATTTTATTCTAGTAGAATTTGCTACTAATAAGAAAATTTTTTAAGTTGGTCAAGTAGAAAATTTTTGTATTAAATGATGCTTTTTAAAGTTAATGATGAAAAACTTTAAAAACTTTAAAATTAATGACAAAACTTTTATTTTTCCAATGATTCAACATTCATACAAAAAGATAATATCGTATTAAAAGTTCCGCAACCGTAAGTTTCAAGTGTTAATATGCGAGCTGTTGGTTTACTTTTCTTTTCGAATAAAACCTGACAGTTAAAATATTGGTTGGACTTTTTCTAACTAATTATATTATGTGAAGTATGTCAATGTGCAATATACTCTTCATTACTATAATTTTTTCCTAATAAAAAAATTAGATGTTCAATATTTTCTGAAGCTGTTTTCTTTTTGTAAAAAAATCTTCAATTTAGTGGAAAAATATGTAAAAGTGACAAATATTTCGTGTAATTATCCTTACTTTAAAGTTCCATAAACTTTTTAGTTTGTAAAAATAATTAATGTATAATTTTTTGCATGTGTACGAATGTGCCCCACACGTGTGCGAAACTGCCCCACCCATGGGGCACATTCGCACGAAATTTCTCGTTTTTTAGATTGATGATATAGGTTAGAAATTCAAGATGAATGCGACCAATTCTGGTTCTAAAATATCGGGAACGGTCTTAACTTTCATTTGAATCCGAGTTTGTTTCAAAATATCATCTAGATCCACAGAAATATGCCGAAATGCACTATTTGTGCGAATGTGCCCCGTTCTCCCCTAGATCTAATTTGAGCTGTGAGTAACCATGGCGGCTGGTCGACGCTTATCCCAGCTGTACCACATTCAAATTGCATGAAATTTAAGAAATTCTCCCCTATCTGTAACTCCTAGTCACACCAGTGTAGGTGTTATAATACGATATTTTTACTCGGGCAATGAAAATGGATTTTGATATTCTGAAAAGTAGAACAAAAACTAAGTAATGCCATGCAGTATTACTTGTATTTGTATTTCTAGGATTATTACAACAATTCCCTCTTTGGCGTCAATATGGGTCAAGTTTTATTACTATTCACACAATGATTAATGCATTATACCAAGGATTCCGACCTTTCATTGTCACATTCATTAGTGTGAATAATTTAACAATAAGGAAGTTGCATGTGTCAGATTTTCAAAAACAAACAAGTGTTCCATGTGGTTTTTAGTATGGTAAAATGAAATATCTAGTCAGTTTTTCAAAAAAAAATGTACAGGTAATTAAATATTTTAATTTAAAAGTCGAGAAAAAACATGTGACTGAAAACGTTTATTGTTTAAACTATAAGATGACGTCAACAATAATACCATCAACTCCATTGCTTTGCAACCATGTTTAGTATAAGATGACGTCACATCCAAACTCTTGGCGTTTTCGGGCGCTTTTAAAAAGAGGATTTCTGTTAATTTTTTTACAATCAAAAAATTTCTCGATCGGCCTCAAATTTTGGGTAGTTGCTTATTTTTGCAAGAGGAATCGATTAAAAAAATAAAAAAAATCATGCAACTTCCTCATTATCTTATACTCTGTTGACTTCCTAAATTTGAGATACAAGTTTTTTGGATGCCAGCAGTGTTTTAATTATTATTTCAGTATGTGATATATGATAATTTTTTTTATTGTAGCTGCTCTAGGGGGGGCCGTCTTCTTGCCAACTGCTGGATCTGCTTCTCAGTCCCGATCGACATCTGTCTGGGGCAGAGCTTCTGGTTGATCCTCTGGGTGGACCGTTTCGGCTGGTTCTCCATGAGGCAAGGTGCCCCTCACAGCTGCAATGGATGCAGGAAACCGCATCAGAATATGGAGTCGCAAAGCGCGTGTTCACCACTGCAACTTATGGAGCACTGCTTCTCCGAGCTCTTGCGAGGTGCCCCAGAAACCGCCATTCTCGGCCTCTTCTTATCCAGCTTGACATTCACACAGAGGATCCTGGCAGGGCTGGAAAACCTCTCGGGACTCCCTGGAAAACGACGGCAAGGAGCTTCTGTGTCCTCTTGCTTCTCATCTGACAGCTTGAAACCTGGTACTCTTGTTTCTTTAAGTCTGCGTGATTGTCGTTGGTAGATGCTGTTGACTCGTCAAAAAGTTCTCCAGGTTCACTGGTATGTGCTCCTCAGTGACAGTCGGGCGCCACATTTTTTTAGACGACTGAAAATCCTTCGCCGAAGCCTCAGCTACAGCCACTTCTTGCATCTCACGTTGCCTTCTTAAACTGGCATTTGTGTTAGTGTGCGCCGCTAAGGTGACAGTGTTCTAGAGGTGTATCCATCACGACCAGAGACCAGAGTCGGCACCATCAACACTTGTGTTGCAGGACGAGTGTTTCTAGTTCAGGGTAACAATGCAGTAATAGTGCCCTCGTATCGGAAGTTACACCCATAAATATTGCTATAAATCTGACCAAAGGTACTTTTTCCTATTACTTTTATTGTTATTAATGCTTATAATATTTTAAACTAAAATATGCATTTATGTGATCTTTCTCTCTGGTGTTAATAAAATAAGTTTATTTGAATTTGAATTTTTTGTTTAAATATGATTCATTCACATTTAAAAAAATTAATTAATAAAATTATTTATTATTCAATAATTTACCTGTTTTTGCTAAGCCATAACTGCCTTAATATGTTTAAAAGTTATTATGATACAGTAAAGCACCGTTTATACGTCTTTCAAGGGACCGGCGTATAATTGAAAACAATTTTGATTATTTGAATGAATTGGGACTTAGCGAAAACGACGTATAAATGTAAAAGACGTATAAATGAGAGACGTATAAACGGTGCTTTACTGTACTATTTTTTACTTCTATTAGAAATCATTCAAATATTTTTTTAAAAAGTTAAGGGTTTATAAGGTAAACAAGGTCAAAAATAGTGATATTCTGCATATTTAATGAAAATACCCTATTTTACATACTTGAAAAGTTTTCAAATTTTTTCTAACTTTGAGTCCTCAAAAAGTACACAAGAAAATTTTTTAAAGCTTAGCTCCAATTTCATCTGGTTCAATCATATCTTTACCTTTAATTATCTGAATTATTCTCTTTTCTTGTTCATCAGTGTTCTGCATTTCTTGTTAAATGATTTTATTGTGTTAAATTTGATCTTGAATTTAGTATTTTACAGAATTGATATGTTGTGTTCTTTAAAAGTATCACAATTTGTGACAAAGATATTTGCATTTTCTGAATATTTCAAAAAGAAATTATAAAAATAAAATTAATTTTTATACTGAAAAACTGTTTGGTTTATTTATTTTTAAAATAAACTTGAAGGTTGATATTGAGGTAATACATCCAATGGCGCAAGTTTAGAACTGCTGATGCGCCAAGTTTTTATCGATAAAAACCAATATATAGTAACCCCAACTAATGTTAAATGAAATGTTCTAAACTTGCGCCCATCCAATCATAATTCCATTCTGTCCTGTTAAATGTCCACAATCTGTTTTTAATTCTTTACAAAAATTTTACCAAAACTGCTAATTTAACCAATTGAAATGTAGTTATATCAATGACAGCAATAAAAATTAGGTAATACTTGGCATCCAAAATATTTGGGTAGTATTTAATTGGACTTGATATCTTAATTGAACTGATTTTCCCAAAGTTGAAAACTATCAAAACATTCTTAAATTCTTCAGGATTAGCTAGACTCAGGAATTATGAAAGTTATCAGAACAAAAAGAAAGCAAAATGTACCAATTTGTAGAATTGCTGGTAAATTCAGATAATTTATTATAAATTTATGTGTGTAAATAAAAACATGCCAACATTGTTGGATTGAAGAGACTTTTGCATCGGCTAATCTTTATGTAGGTATCCTCAAATCTGAAATAGTATCTTGAAGTTTTATATGCTTTCAATCTAGTATTTATTGGTTGAATTTGAAGATGATGGATAGAAGGGACTGACCCATACATGACAATTTCAACTTTTAAAATTCACTCTTAGCTATTTCAAAATTTGGATGAAAGATGTAAGTAAAGAAACAAAATATAGTTATAAATGCAAGGTAAGTACCTACGAGCGATTTTCTTGTATACTGTATTGCAAGTTCTTTTCAATTTTTAAACTCGATTGCAATTTTTGAAAAGAAATTCTTAAAAGTTTTTAACATATAGTAAACAAAACATGTAAACAGAAACCTCCATCGGATATTTTTGTAATTTAATATAAGTATGGTTGAAAAAAGTATCAAATATGTTTCTAGAAATATAAAAGCATGGGTAATTTAAATTTAAAAATACTATCCTGTATATAGAAAATCCGTACACCCCCCATTCGGATTGCGCCAACCGTAAAATTTCCGTTTGTGCCAACCGCACTAACGCCGTTTGCGACGGATTCCCCCAAACAAATTTGAGAAAAGTTGTTCGATTGGGTACAACCGTTCAGTTGGGTTCTCGCAACCGCGCCGCTTCCATTCGAACCGGTGCGGTCACTGCAAACGCGCTGTTCGTTCAGTCCTATAGCGACAGAACGGTGCGGTTGGGAGATACGCACTTTCCGTTATGAGAGCAGAACTGTTTTTTGCGTGGAGAAGGGGTGATAAAGTTTACTAAACGAGTAAACCAAACCCTGTTTTTAGGATCAAATTTCCAAACAAATTTTGGGGGAGTACCCCCAGACCCCCCTTGGGACTTGGAACTTTATTATAAAAGACTTTTTTTATGATGAGTTCTTCAAAATACAAAACTCCTAGCAAATAATAAATTCCTGAAAATATAATGTTCGAAATTCGTATTAGGTGTACCAAAACGAGTTGAAAACCTGCTTTTTAGACTTGAATTTCCAAAATTTTTCTGGGGGAGGTCCTCCAAGCCCCCCTTGAGGTAATTCGAAAACGATTATTTTCAACCTTTTTAATATTATATTCGTTGAGAAGCTTCAATTTGATTTTCAAAACTTTTAGCACTCCCCAAAACCGAATCCTGGATCAACAACTGCCTCAGAAACGTCAGATTTTCTAATTTTTTTCCTTAAAAATTATCTGGCTTACAAGGAGCGGTGCTCCTCGGTTATTACCTCATAAATGAGGTAAAAAAACTCCTTTTAAAAATCAAACTTCCAAAAATCCCCAAACCCCACTCTTTAATAAAAAAACTAAAAACTCTTAATCTGTTTCTTGACGGTCTCTGTACTTGATAAAAAATTATGTGGATCAGAACTTTCAATCGAAGTAATAAGTACTTAATCTTAATTATTTAACTAATTATTAATAAATTATTAACTATATATTAATAAACACAGAGAAGAAATTAAAAGTAATGTGAAAATTATAACTTTATTTCACTAATTGTAGAAACTTTTTGATATCCAATGGTAAATTTTTCGCACTGGACCCCCCCCAAAGGAAAATCCTGGCTACGCCACTGCCTAAAAATGTTTTTAAAAGCTACGTTAAACTGTTAAATATGCATGGGAGGGGCTGAGGAATAATTTTGGACCCCTCCGGAAATAAAATTCTATATACACTACTGCATTTATGCTTTTATTTCTAGAAGCAATAGGTTTTATGTAATTTGCTTTTTATACCTTGAAAAATTTATTTCGGAAAAGGGCTCCGCGAAGAATTTGTCTCTTGAAAAGGGCTCCGCGACATAAAAAGTTTGAGAACCCCTGCTCTTTAGAATATTAAACTTTCGTTCTTCTTATCTCCAGGATCAAAATAATCTTAGTCTTTTGCCTGTTCGTTACATTGCTTTTTTTCGTATAATTTTATTTTTACATCGAAATAAAAACATTTGTATTACTAAAAACGATATCTCTGTTAGAAGACCATCTGAAATATTTCAAGTCCCTCGTGTACACAAAGAAATTGTTCGTAAGCACTTCTTTTATCTTGCCCCCAAACTATATAATAGTCTACCTTACAATCTTCAAAATATTCCATATGTTACCACTTTTAAACGATCACTACATAATTTTTTAAATGAAATAGATAACTTAGATGTATTTTTTTCATTATAGAGAAGCAATAGTAATTATATAACGCCTTGCTGTGCCTGTTTTACTTTGTATGTTTTATGTTATTGATTTATTTTTTTATGCTTTGTGTAATATAATGTTTTTTAATAATTTAATTGTTGTTCCATATTATTTATATTATACTCATTTTTTACTGTCACCTAAACAAGATATTTTTCTTCTTGGTGACAAATAAATTTTTCTCTTAAACTGTGTATTAAACCTGAAATGTAAATAAAGATTATTATTATTATTATTATTATTATTATTATTATTATTATTATTATTATTATTATTATTATTATTATTATTATTATTATTATTATTATTATTATTATTATTATTATTATTATTATTATTATTATTATTGTTATTATTATTATTAACATCGGGACATCGGGATAGGAAAATTACCGGGAACACGGATATAGGAAAAAGACGTCTGGGATACCGGGATGATTGGTAATTGCTGAATTAAAAATTATAAATATATTTAAAAAAAATTTAATTAAAAAAAATATATACACTCCACCCGTGCAAGGCCGGGCATATCCGCTAGTCTCTTCTCTGTATAAATAAAAGGCTAACGGGCGATGTATGTGTGTGGGTATGTCCGGGGTAATCTCTTGAAATAGGCCACGGACCGAAACCAAACTCGACGTATAGACGTATTCCGAGTCGGGGTGTAACTTGGGATAGTTTTCAAAGCTTTAAAATCGAACGTTTTCGAGTAATTAACGAATTTATAGCCCGAAACGCTTATTTCTCCATTTCTCTACTAGATTAGATCTGCTCGACTCACTATTGTTAACGAGATGAAAACCTCCAAAAATCAAATATTTTAACAGGAAAAACTCTATAATTGTCCATTTAAAAACTATATCAGTTGTAAAAACACCAAAATAAATTCAAATAATTAATTTTGAAACGTTAGTTTCCCCTATTTTAAGATGTTTTCCTTTAAAATTTAAATACTTATGGAAAAGTGTAAATTTTCTTCATGGAAAACGACTTAAAAATAAAACATTGTTTCAAATGAAGCGGTTCACTAGACTTTTCAATTTACTAGATCTTTTATTATTGTTTCAAATTTGTTATTTTTGTTCACTAGACTCATTAATTTACTAGGAAATATTGCCGAGAACACCGGGAAAAGGAAAATTACCGGGAACATCGGGATAGGAAAAAAAAGTACCGGGATTACCGGGACATAAAAATTACCTCGATCAGCGGGATAGGAAAATTATCGGGAACATCGGGATAAGAAAAGTATCGGGAACATCGGGATAGGAAAATTACCGGGAACATCGGGATAGGAAAATTATCGGGAACATCGGGATAGGAAAATTATCGGGAACATCGGGATAGGAAAATTATCGGGAACATCGGGATAAGGAAAATGATCGGGAACATCGGGATAAGGAAAATAACCGGGAACATCGGGATATGAAAAATTACCGGGAACACCGGGATAGGAAAAAGGCGTCTGGGATACCGGGATGATTGGTAATTGCTGATTTAAAAATTATAAATATATTTTGAGAAAATTTAATTTAAAAAATTTATACACTCCACCCGTGCAAGGCCGGGCATATCAGCTAGTCTCTGTATAAATAAAAGGCTAACGGGCGATGTGTGTATGTATGTGGGTATGTCCGGGGTAATCTCTTGAAATAGGCCACGGACCGAAACCAAACTCGACGTATAGACGAATTCCGAGTCGAGGAGTAACTTGGGATAGTTTTCAAAGCTTTAAAATCGAATAATTACGAGTAATTAACGAATTTATAGCCCGAAACGCTTATTTCTCCATTTCTCTACTAGAGCAGATCTGCTCGACTCACTATTGTAAACGAGATGAAAACCTTCAAATATCAAATATTTTAACAGGAAAAACTCGATAATTGTCCATTTAAAAACTATATCAGTTGTAAAAACACCAAAATAAATTCAAATAATTTATTTTCAAACGTTACTTTCCCCTATTTTAAGATATTTTCCTTTAAAATTTAAATATTTATGGAAAAGTGAAAAATTTTTTTCATGGAAAACGACTTAAAAATAAAACATTGTTTCAAATGAAGCGGTTCACTAGACTTTTAAATTTACTAGATCTTTTATTTTAGGTTCAATTTTTTTACTTTGTTCACTAGATTTATTAATTTACTAGAGCGGGAACACTGTGATTTAAAAATTACTGGTAACACTGGGATAGGAAAACGTACCGGGAACATCGGGAGAGGAAAAATTACCGGGAACATCAGGAGAGGAAAAATTACCGGGAACATCGGGAGAGGAAAAATTACTGGGAACACCGGGAAAGGAAAAAATTACCAGGAACATCGGTAGAGGAAAAATTACCGGGAACATCGGGAGAGGAAAAATTACTGGGAACATCATCGAGAAAAGAAAATTTACCGGGAACACCGGGATAGGAAAACATTACCGTGAACATCGGGATAGGAGAGAGGCGCCTGGGATACCGGGAAGATTGGTTATTGCTGATTTACATAATAATAAATGTATTTTAAGAAAACTCAAAATAAAAATACTTATACACTCCACCCGTGCAAGGCCGGGGATATCCGCTAGTCTCTGTATAAATAAAAGGCTAACGGGCGATGTGTGTGTGTGTGTGGGTATGTCCGGGGTAATCTCTTGAAATAGGCCACGGACCGAAACCAAACTCGACGTATAGACGTATTCCGAGTCGGGGAGTAACTTGGGATAGTTTTCAAAGCTTTAAAATCGAACGTTTTCGAGTAATTAACGAATTTATAGCCCGAAACGCTTATTTCTCCATTTCTCTACTAGAGTAGATCTGCTTGACTCACTATTGTTAACGAGATGAAAACCTCCAAAAAGCAAATATTTTAACAGAGAAAAACTCTATAATTGTCCAGTAATAAACTATATCAGTTGTAAAAACACCAAAATAAATTCAAATAATTAATTTTGAAACGTTAGTTTCCCCTATTTTAAGATATTTTCCTTTAAAATTTAAATATTTATGGAAAAGTGTAAATTTTCTTCATGGAAAACGACTTAAAAATAAAACATTGTTTCAAATGAAGCGGTTCACTAGACTTTTCAGTTTACTAGATCTTTTATTATTGTTTCAAATTTTTTATTTTTGTTCACTAGACTCTTTAATTTACTAGGAAACATTGCCGAGAATACCGGGAAAAGAAAAATTATCGGGAACATCGGGATAGGAAAATTATCGGGAACATAGGGATAAGGAAAATGATCCGGATAAGGAAAATAACAGGGAACATCGGGATATGAAAAATTACCGGGAACACCAGGATAGGAAAAAGACGTCTGGGATACCGCTGATTTAAAAATTATAAATATATTTTAAAAAAATTTAATTTAAAAAAAATATATACACTCCACCCGTGTAAGGCCGGGCATATCCGCTAGTTAATAATAAAGCAATTCAAATAGTTTAAATCTGCCCATTTTCTGTTTCAAATGTCTAAATGCAATATTTTCTCTGCAAGTTGAAAAGTGTAATCAAGGATGTTATTTTAAACATGATCAAACTAGTAATTGATAGTTCTACACTTCACTCTAAAATCTCGAAAACGAAAGTAGTTTCATATTTGAAAATGCGGGAATATTCAAAATTCCCTTCCCAAAAAACCGGGTTTGTTCCCGGGAATAAACCCGGTTTTTTCCAGCCTTTACATGTCTAGACAAATTACGAGGACGTGATAGTCACAGAGAAAAATCCTAACAGAGGGTCCAAAACGATATATTCAAAAGTTGGATGGATATGAGGGCGCCACGAGGAACTATAAATGATTGACAGAGAGATCGGCCGTACATTTGGTGACCAAACCTATGATCGGCTGTCACTCAATCTTCTATTTTCGAAGGAGAAGGAAAAAGCTTTTTTCCACCAATCAGGCTTTTTCCCCCGCCTCTCGTGACGTGGATGCGATCGCAGCGCCAAAATAGTCCCACATCCATCCAACTTTTCTATTTCCATTAGCGCCTATGGCGACGGACTCTCTGTTCTAGTACTCTGTGGTGATCCCAGGTAGCACACGAATACCGGCCAACGCCGGACCAATACCGGCCAATATCGCGAATACCGGAGAATGTCGGACGTCGAAATAATGATATCGGACGGTATTGGCCGGTATTGTGAAATTTTTTTCGTATTAAAAACATATAAAAACCAATTTTAATAACATGATTTATGAGAAAAATAGATGTAAAAGTGAAAATTAGGCTTTTTTCCTTTATTTTGATAAAATGAGAAAATAATGTCGAAGAAATGATTTCGACCAATAATGGCCAGTATCGTAAAATCGGTATCGTCATGACGATATCGGCCGTTATTTTACGGTGATGTGGGGCTGGTGTCAGAAAAATGTCGTAAAAAAGATATTGGCCATTATTCAACAGCATTGTTAACGCATTGTCGTCGGTGAGGTTATTGGCCGGTATTTGGCATTATTGGTAAATATTTTTCGAAAAGCAATTGTATTCGTGCTTTTTGAGTTATGAGGATAGATTGAGTTATGTGATAATTATTAAATTAGAACTACCCCTATCTTGTAATTACTGTTGAATTGTAAATTAAGTCTGTATATCCCTTTTCCTTATTGTATTTCCTTCAGTTTATTTTCCTGTCTATTTTCATATTTTTAATGAGGCAAACTTTTTTTTGGCAGTTTTTAAATATTTGTGTAACTTAAAATTACCTTTCTCAATTATTAAAATCTAAAACAATTTGAAAATGTAATATTGAAATACCTATGTTTTAATTAAAAATGTTCCAAAGCATGGTTTGGAAATGCATGCAATCTCTAAAAAAATACTTATTTATTTTTTTTAAATAAATTCTTTAACTTTCTCAGGGGGATTTTGAATCTGTGTTCGTTGCATTCAAAGCAATCAACAATCAATGGTTTTATTATGGTTCCTCTGCACTGTCAAAATTTTAATGTTTCTTTTAAAGCTAATTTTTATATATTCAAAGTTGTGTACTCACTTTACTTCGACTTGTCTAAATTATTTAAAACTAGCTGTTATACCCGGCCTTGCACGGGGGGGAGTTTATAAATTTATTTTTTTAAATATTTCTTAAAATACATTTATAATTTTGTAAATTAGCAATATTACAAATCATCCCGGTACCCCAGGCACCTCTTTCCTATCCCAGTGTTCCCGGTAATCTTATCCCGGTGGTCACGGTAATTTTTCTAATCCCGGCGGTCCCGGTAATTTTCCTATCTCAGTGTTTACGGTAATTTTATATTCCGGTATTCCCGGTGTCCTTATGGTAAATTTCCTATCCCAGTGTTCTCGGTAATTTTTATAACCCGGTAATTTTTTCCATCCCGATGTTCTCGCTAATTTTCCAATCCCGGTGTTCTTGTCACTTTTTACAATCCCGATGTTCCTGATAATGTTTAATATCTTGGTGCCTTTATAAAATAACAAATTTGAAACCATAATAAAAAGTCTAGTAAATTAGTAAGTCTAGTGAACAAATTAACAAATTTAAAATCAGTGTTTAAAACTAAAATAAAAGATCTAGTAAATGAAAAAGTCTAGTGATCTGTCTCATTTGAAACAATGTTTTATTTTTAACTCGTTGTATGACTGGTAAAACAGGTTTTCAAACACGGAAAAATAAGTGATAAAAGAAGAAAAATTGGAAAAAAGAATGAAGGACAGATTTTCTCTTTATAAATTATAGCCTATGTGTTATTCTGATGTATAAGCTACATTATAGTAAAATTTCATTAAAATCCATTCAGTAGTTTTTGCGTGAAAGAGTAACAAACATCCAGACAAACATTTCACAATTAATAATAGTAGTAGGATATTTAAATAGCCAACAGTCTTAGATTTTAAAATGACTCTGATTTGTTCAATTGCAGGTATTTTTATAAAATTATGGTAAAATAGAAGAACAATCTCTATAAACATATGTTAATTGCTTACCTTCTGATAGGTTGATAACTCAATTAGTATGAAGAGCGTGTTAATCTTGTATTAACTAACTACGGAACTAACTTACGGAAAAAATACTTGTGGACACACTGGAGTCGGATTTTTCACTGGTTTCCAGAATTTCGCTTGACAGTTTTATATGTTTAGAATTTATTACCATATTTATAGTTCTGAAACCATTGTTTGCACTTATATTATAGGAGATCTGCTCACCCTTACAATTGCGTAAAGAGCTTTAAAAAAATGTCTAAGATAATTTTATTAGTCTTAATTGAGTTTAGGAACCACAAACACACATTACCCGATATCAAACATGCCCATACCTTTTTTCTTAGATTTTTTTTAGTTTTAATGCATTTAAATATGGCGTCTGTAACTAAGCAACCAATAATTAATTTGAGTTCCAGAAAATTTATATCCACATCAATAAGGCCTACAAATGGTGTTTAGCCATGGAATTTTGCGGTTTTAAGTCGTTTACCACTGCCTTTTGATTCTTCTATTATCAGTATAAAATGGACAAATTTGATGATTTTCTGATTGATGACTAGGTTACAAACTGGGCATTTTGGCCTAACTAGTAAGTAATGAAAAACGGTCAAATATGATTGTTTAAATGTGTTAGAGCCCTATTATTCGGAAAGGGATTTTTTAAACATATTTTTTAGAATTTTCAAAAAAATTAGAAAAAAATCAAATTTTTCTAACTTTAGGCCGTTTAGGGCACGTGTTAATATTATCTGATCGATTTATGATTTTGCACACAGCCTTAGGGTACCAAAAGGAAAAAAAAGTGCGGGTGGAGCAAAAGTTTCCCCGACCTTCGATTTTAAGGGACACCCTAGTGCTGATGAGCCCTAACAAGGGCGAAACCGGTCCACGGTTGGAGGCGGCGCTTGAGAGCTTGAGTTTTCTCACATATTTCTCTAACCAGAGGTAGTGGTGAAGTACTCCCTTTTCATAATGAGGCTGTTTGTTAGTCGTCATCTTTGCCAACTATGGATCCAACACTATTTGGACGGCAGAAAAATGAAGAGAAGGAGATTATACCGATTCCAATACCTGAGATGTAGACTGAATATTGGAGGTGTCTAAGTCTGAGGATCCTTGTTCAACTATTTGATAGGGCTATCATTCCAGTAACATTTCCTGCAGCTTTATATGTCATTGTTACAAAGAAGAGGGGAAATGTTGCGGGAAGAAGTTAGAAATTTTTTATGATACTACAGACTACTTTTAGATGATTTAAATTTGAATTGAAACTTTGATTTGGGTAGCTGAAATTGTTTAGATAGTAATTAAAATGTTTAATTAAAATAATTGCTATTAAATGTTGCTTAAGTATCAAAGGCAAAGCATAGTATTAAATTTTGGATTATACAGCATGGTTTCTTTAAAATTTTATGAAAACTGAACAAAGAATGGTTAAAATTCAAACAGGAAATTATTTATCATACGTAATTTGTTTTTTTTAACTGGATCATAATATTTTTAGAAAAAAATCAGCTCCTCCAATATCAAATGAACAAGGATCTTTGTAACCAAATTACGGTTTCATCATAATTATTTTCAAAATAAAGGTGTTTAAAAAAAATGTTGTTTAAAATGTTTGTTTAAAATAAATGTTTCTCTATTAAAAAACAAAAAGAATTTTCCCCACATGCCATGTTTTATTAAAGGTAAATTGAAAATCCTATTTTGTGGCGACCATGGACGCCATCTTGAATTATTTAAAATGCTCAACATTTACGAGGTGGCATCAATCCGTTCTTCAATCTAGACCTCATAACCTATCAAAATCAGCAATAAAATTTTATACACACTCTAATAATACACGGTTGCAGTGGCGGATCTACGGGGGGGGCTTTCGGGCTGAAGCCCCCCCCCAAACGTCTAATATTTTACTACTAAATTTGTCAAAACGCAAAAAAACTATATCCGAAATTCGGATGAAGCGTACCAAAACGAGTTGAGTTTTTGACTTAAATTTTCAAAAATTTTCTGGGGGAGGACACCCAGACCCCCCTTTTAGTGGTTTGAGTAGGATAATTCACTACCTTTTCCGTATTACCATTAATAAGAAAATTCAATTGGATTATGAAAATTCTTAGCCCCCCCAAAATCAAATCCGCCACTGCACGGTTAACCCCTTCTTTGCCATTTGGCACTCTGACTAGTGGAGGACTTATCAATGGTCACCACTTTTTCCATTTTAGTCGGCTATCATAGTTATATTTAACATATATTTTTCCATTATAGTCATATTTAACAGGAAACTACTTTTAATTTTGATAATTTTAAACTTGAAAATATAACATAAAACACAAATTATAAGGTAAATGTGGGAAGGGAACTTTAAGGAAAATTTTTGCTTAAATTTGCAATAAATACCAACCTATTTGCTTGGAAACGGTTATCATCCTATTTTTAGGTTGATTGGATCTTCTTCTTTCGATTTTACAATTGAAAATTTTAATTTGATTGGGTAAAGTATTTTTGTTAATTTTTTAAAAGTACTCCAAATTGCATCTATAGTGGCCACATAGATGTTGCTGTTGTTTCTATGGTGGACACCTCTTGTATCTAAAGTGGACACCTCTTTTTCTGCCTATATGAGGGGGTTTATGCATGAAATTGAGTAGGTATAGTCGTTTAGCTCTAATTAAATCTTCCTTCCAAACGAAATATATTTTAGATAAAATAAGTTAGCTTTATTTATAATTTAGAATAACAGACTTGATTGTTTCGAGCCCAAAGCCTACGCTGTAGCTGATTTGAGAGGAATTTACCAAGCAGTTCAATGTTTTAGAAACCTTGTTTCCTGAAGCCAGAATGAAACCAAATTCATACAACACTCATTCTAAAGACGCCATTACGGTGGCCACTATTGGAAAATCTAACATTATGTGTTGGTAAAGTGGCCACCCCCATAAATCCTCGTGAAGTCCACATTTTCAAATAATTTTTTTCAGTATTATTTTATACACTCTTCTTTATCCTGATATAAATTTAAAAGTCAATCAAGAGGTAATAAATACAAAAAAATCAGTTCCGACATACCCGTTTCATAACGCTATTCA
Organism: Tetragnatha versicolor; assembly: GCA_024610705.1. Classification (NCBI taxonomy): domain Eukaryota; kingdom Metazoa; phylum Arthropoda; class Arachnida; order Araneae; family Tetragnathidae; genus Tetragnatha; species Tetragnatha versicolor. Next base: position 41,711,653 of record JANDEH010000006.1, read on the forward strand.
ATAAGCAAAATCAAATTTTAGTCACTCGACCGATGTTGTTATTTTCATATATATAAAAATCCTTCCCATGCTGATCTGTGGCGGCTAAAGTTCGACTACGGTTCGAGTCCCACTGCTATTGTTCTATAATCTCCAGTGCGGTTCGAGTCCCACTTCTAATGTTCTGTAAATTCCAGTGTAATTTATGCAAATGAACTGTTATGAAATTTAGTACATGGGTGTGGCAACACATCCCCTATCTTATAAAAAGCGATCACTGTTTGTCAATCGTTCTTATCTTATCTTCTTGTTGCCGTGCCGGCACAGCTATAACCTTGATTTTAATGTTCAAATAAACTTGTTGAGTTTTATCCAATCTGCCTTCTTATTTAAGCCACCTTCTGAACATGAGCATGTGAACCTGATGAACTGCTTAAGCGGTTGGCACAGTGTTGACTGGACGTGAGTTGAACTGGAAATGAATTTGTTTTAAACCAGGTAACCCTTCTGATTTTCGCACCGCGTGACACCTCTGGTTCTGATAGGGTTTATTAGTATTAATATTTATTTAGTATGAAATATTGTGCCTTTTTTGGATTTTTTTGGAGCCGTCGTCTGTGAGGTGGTATGTCTCATTCTCCCGAAAAAACCAATGCCCCCGTTCCCAACCCCAGTGTCACGATTGATCAAAAAGAAGTAAACGCAGTCGGCTTTAAGCCACCCCCATTTTGGAAATCAAATGTGGTACCTTATTTCCACTTTATTGAAGCACAGTTTGCTACCTCCGGCATTAGTGCTGATCAGACGAAGTACTATTGTTTGGTAGCTGCTTTAGATGAGAGCATTCTTTCTCACGTCAGTGATCTCATTTGCTCTCCTCCTGCATCGGGGAAGTATGACGCGTTAAAGAAACGTTTAATCGATCAGTTCTCTGAGTCTGAGACATCGAGACTGCGATTGTTATTGCACGATTTGGAATTGGGGGACAAAAAACCTAGTACCTTATTAAGGGAAATGATTGAATTGGGAAAGGGATTTTCGGATGAGTCTGTGAAAACGCTTTGGTTACAGCGCTTACCGGTGTCGGCTCAGCAAATCCTCAGCGCTTCAAGGGAAGACGTGTTAGCGCAGGCTGACATAGCGGACAAAATTTTGGAGGTTTCTAGAGGTGCAGGGGCTTTTGCGATAGATAGAAAGCCAGATAGTGAGGTTTCCGAGCTAGCTCTATTGCGGAAGGAAATTTCGGCGCTGCGCGAGCAGGTCTCGAGAATAGGTAGATCTCGCAATCGCTCGAAATCACGCGGTAGATTTCGCTCGAAGAGCCCGAGGCCAAAGGATGAAGGGGATAGTGAGTTGTGCTGGTATCATGCTCGATACGGCGAGAAGGCTCGTAAATGCAACCCGCCATGTACCTGGAGGGGTTCGGAAAACTAGCCAACCCGACCCTCGCGACGACGGAGGAGGTCGAGTTTAGCGGCAGTCGTCTCTTTGTTTTTGATAAAGTCACCAAGTTACGCTATCTTGTCGACACTGGGGCGGGTGTTTCCGTAATTCCGAGGGATAAATCAAAAAATTTGAAGCCAAATCAAAACGTTAACCTGTATGCTGCAAATGGCTCGCGCATACGAACTTTCGGCATGCAATTCGTAAACGTTGACATTGGATTGCGGCGTAAGTTTCCTTTTAACTTTCTGATTGCGGAAGTCACCCGGCCCATTCTCGGCGCGGATTTCTTACATAAGTTTGGTCTTATTGTAGATGTTAAAAACAAAAGATTAATCGATAAGGAGACAACTCTCAGCATTAAGTCTAAAGTTTTCCAGGGTCCTTCTCTTGGGTTGAGTTTGGTGTCTAAAGCCGCGTTTACACCTAAGTTGACAACTTAAAGTTGTCAACTTTTGTTGAAAACATTGTTTGTGGAAAACTAAAAGTTGCTCTTCTCAAACCGCGTTTACACCAAAGTTTTCCACAAGTTGCGGCAATTTGTTGCTTTTTTTACAAAATACAGCAACTTTTACTGTCTTCCACTTGTGGAGAGACAAGTTTTCCACTAAATTTTAGTTTTCCGCGGAGTGCGGAAAACTATAAACTTGTTGCTGCAACTTAACCGGTAAAAAATTGATACCTTTAGTTTTTCAACGGTTTTCACTTGCGAATGACCTAAATAATAACATACTAAAAATCGGACAAAATCGGTTCGCCGGAAGTTTAATTTTTTTTAAATTTTTAAAAAATAGTCGAAAAATTTTTTTTTAAAAAAAATCGAATTATAGTATTCGAGACTTATTATACATGTTTATGGGCTATTTTTCAGTGCTGAATACGAATATGCCATTTAAATTTTAAAAAATTTAAATTTAAATTATTAAAAATTTGGAAAGTCGAAAAAATTAAAACATCGCTTAAAACCACAAAATAATTGCAAAAGAAGTAATTTAAACGGTTTTCAATTAGAAATGACTTAAATAATAGCATACTAAAAATGGAAGGAATTCGGACAATAAAAAATAAATTTTTTTCAAATTTTAAATTTTTTTGGCCTCAAAAATCGACCTTTTTAAAAATTCTTGTTAAAAACGTTTGAGGCATTTACCAAGGTCATTTTTCCATGGATGTTGTAGGTATATACCTCTATAACCTAAAAAAACACGATTGGTGATTAAATCATTAGTTAATTAATTTATAAAAATTAACGTTGAAAATACAGGTAAAATCTTTCAATCAAGTAATACAGAATATCCCTATTTTATAATAAATCATTTTGAAAATAATTAAATGTAAAAATCACAAAATATCTTTTAAATTAATTTAAAATTTAAATTTTTGAAAGTTTTAAATTTTTTAAAATTTTTAAATTGTGTAATATATGCATGTGATATTGTGATACATGTCTCTAGGCTATATTTTAGTGCTGTTTCAGAATATCACGCCAACTTTTTAGTAAAATTTAGTATAAGTGTGGAAAAATTGAAGCCCTTATCTCAATAATTCTGTTTTTCATGCTTAAATTTTTCCACAGTTAATATAAATTTTATTGAAAAGTTGTCTTTATATTCGTAAACAGCACTAAAATATAGCCTAGAGACATGTATCACATGCATATACTACAAAATTTTAAATTTTTTAAAAATTTAAAATTTTTAAATTAATTTAAATATTTTGAAAGATATTTTGTATTTTTTCAATTTAATTATTTTTAAAATGATTTATTATCAAATAGTGTCTTAATATATTCTGTATTACTTGATTGAAAGATTAACACTGTATTTTCAACGTTAATTTTTATAAATTATTTAATTAACTAATGATTTAATCACTAGTTGTGGTTTTTTTAGGTTATAGAGGTAAATACCTAAAACATCCATGGAAAAATGACCTTGGTAAATGCCTAAAACGTTTTTAACAAGAATTTTTAAAAAGGTCGATTTTTGAGGCCAAAAAAATTTAAAATTTGAAAAAAATTAATTTTTTAGTGTCCGATTTTCTTCCATTTATTAGTATGTTATTATTTAAGTCATTTCTAATTGAAAACCGTTTAAATTACTTCTTTTGTAATTATTTTGTGGTTTTGAGCGATGTTTTAATTTTTTCGACTTTCCAAATTTTGAATTAATTTTTAAAAATTTAAATTTAATTTTTTAAAAATTTAAATGGTATATTCGTATTCAGCACTGAAAAAAAGCCTATAAACATGTATAATAAGTCTCGATTACTATAATTCGATTTTTTGAATTTTTTTTTCGGCCATTTTTCAAAAATTAAAAAAAAATTAAACTTCCGGAGAACCGATTTTTTCCGATTTTTATTATGTTATTATTTAGAGGTTATTCGCAAGTGAAAACCTTTGAAAAACTAAAGGTATCAATTTTTTACCGGTTAACTTTTTCACATCTCGCATACATTTTCGTTCGGCTTTCCGTTATTTTTGGGGATAAAAGTCTGAAATTCATGGTAGTTTCCTATCTTTACCGAATGTAAGGCGCCAACTAATTCATAAAATTCGCGCGCTTTGTTTATTTTTGTTTTCACCATAATTTCACTATTTGACACATTGCGCCCGAAAGTGTTTCAACTCCTTACGTAATGTTATTTTTTGGAATCCCTGATGCATATTTATTTTTTTTAAGAATGTTCACACGTATATGTTATTAAATTTTCCCTAATGTGCATGTAATTTTTCAAAAATCTTTGGTTTATTGCGGTTGAACATACACCTACAAAATCGTACCTTATTCACTTACCTAGCAATAGACGAAGTTGTACAATATGCAATTATACGGCTACTACCTGTAGGTTTACAGTTTATAGCTAAAAATAATATAGTTTGGGGTTATTTTACAATAGCTACAAGGACTGTCAGCGGTCAATATGCCTAGCCTAGGACCTGCAAGTATTAGCCGTGATATTTGTGTTTGTGAATAGTTATTACCTGGATATGAGTTCAAAAACAATAATTTAGAATTAATATCCTTCAGGTTTCACATCATTAAGTGTAATTTTTGACTAAGATATTGAATTACCTATCCCGATGATTAAATGATACTTTTAAGCTATTTTTAATTCATTTCTTAATTATTTAAAACAAATATCACACGTTTTTATATCTGAATAATTCTATGAATACCTATTATCGTTTTAAAGACTACATTATTGAAATTAATGGGTGGAAAGTCACGATTCTTTCGATTGTGCGTTTTGGCACATTGCGACCGAACGCGTCAGTTTGCAGCAACAAGTTGCTAGCGCAAAGCGCGCATTAACAAATCTTCCACTTTTAGTTGTCAACTTTCTTTGATCTTTACCGACAATCCGCGGGAAACTAAAATTTAGTGGAAAACTTGCCTTTCCACAAGTGGAAGACAGAAAAAGTTGCTGTATTTTGTAAAAAAAGCAACAAATTGCCGGAACTTGTGGAAAACTTAGTGGAAAACTTTGGTGTAAACGCGGCTTAACGATTCCCCTTACCATGACCTGTTGCAAGAATTTCCCGAGATTCTAAACGCAAACCTATCAACTACCAACGTATTACATACCACTACCCACTGTATCCAGACGACGGGCCCACCAGTTTTTTCTAAGCCTCGTAGATTGTCGCCAGAAAAACTGAAGATCGTTCGACAGGAGTTTGAAAGGTTGCTCGCGGAAGGCATTGTTGTTCCGGCCAACAGCCCTTGGGCCAGCCCAATACATTTGGTTCCCAAAAAAGATAAGTCTTGGCGCGTTTGTGGGGATTTCAGGCGGGTAAACTCTGTCACCGTTCCTGACCGTTACCCGATCCCCCACATCCACGATTTTTCCCACTGCCTTTCGGGGAAAACAGTCTTTTCAAAAATTGACTTAGTTAGGGCGTATTACCAGATTCCTGTCGAGCCATCCGATGTTTCAAAAACAACAGTAACAACCCCTTTCGGTTCTTTTTCGTTCGTTAAAATGCCTTTTGGATTAAGAAATGCAGGGAATACCTTCCAAAGGTTTATGCACGAAGTGCTTAGAGGGCTGGATTTCTGCTTTTCCTACTTGGATGACATATTGATAGTCTCAGAGGACAAGGGATCTCATAAAGATCACTTAAAGCAAATATTTAGCAGGCTGAAGCAGTACGGGTTGGTTATTAACCCTGATAAATGCATCTTTGGTGCTAGTGAGTTAGTGTTCTTGGGTTATCTCATTTCCCCTGCTGGTATAGCACCCGTACCCGAAAAGGTATCAGCCATAGCTAATTTTCCTCGTCCTGAGACTGTGAAGGATCTGAGACGTTTCCTTGCGATGCTTAACTATTACCATCGTTTCATCCCAAGGGCAGCAGAGATCCAGTCCACATTATACGCGTTCATTAACAGCAAAAAAAAGAACGATCAGTCAAAAATTCAATGGCACGAAGAAGCCATTAATGCTTTTGAGGCATGTAGGGAATGTCTGGCGACATCTACTTTGTTAGCTCACCCAGTAATGGATGCAGAAATTTCTCTTATGGTTGACGCTTCTTCGGTCTCTGTTGGAGCTGTGTTGAACCAAGTGGTTGGTGGGAAAGTTCAACCTCTTCAGTATTTCTCCCGGAAACTAAATTCTGCTGAAATTAAATACAGCGCTTATGACCGAGAGTTATTGGCTGCATACTCGGCAGTCAAGCATTTTCGGCATTTTTTAGAAGGTAGAGAATTTGTAATTTTTTCCGACCACAAACCACTTTCGTTCGCATTCCGGCAGAGATCGGACAAGTGCTCACCAAGACAACAGAGACATTTAGAGTACATAGGTCAGTTTACCACCAATATCCAGTATCTACCTGGTGAGAAAAATGTGGTTGCTGATGCTCTGTCACGAATTTTCAGTTTAGATTTTCCTAATCAAGTAGATTATAAATTATTAGCTAATAGTCAACTTAATGACCCAGAATTAGAGGTGTTGCGTGGTCCGGGATCAAACCTGGTCATGAAAGATGTTTCGATTCCCGGAACAAATTTAAAAGTTTTTTGTGACGTTTCAACTGGTGTAGATCGGCCGTATATACCAAGAGAGTTTCGTCGTCAAGTATTTGACAGTGTGCACAATCTGGCTCACCCAGGTGTTCGCTCGTCCATCAGAATGGTGAGGTCAAGATTCGTCTGGAAAAATTTACGAGCAGACTGCGCCAAGTGGGCCCGGTCATGTGTGCCGTGCCAAAAGTCAAAAGTTAGTAGACATACTAGGTCACCTCTTGGAACTTTCCCCGAGCCGGACGATCGTTTTCGAGTTATTCATATGGACATTGTGGGTCCTCTTCCTCCATCGCGTGGCAATCGTTATTGTCTCACGTGTGTGGACAGATGGACTCGTTGGCCCGAGGCGATCCCGATACCGGATCAGACGGCTGAGACAGTTGCCGAGGCTTTCCTTTCAGTTTGGATCGCCAGGTTTGGATGTCCGCAGACCATCATCACAGACCAGGGAGCACAATTCGAGTCTCAACTTCTCAAGCAGTTTTCGAACCTTTTGGGAGCTGAAAAGTCTCGGACTACCGCTTACCACCCCGCAGCTAACGGCATGGTTGAGCGGTTTCACAGAGGTCTTAAGGCTGCGATTCGCTGTCAAGCCTCCGAGGACTGGGTTGCGAAACTCCCCTTGATCTTGCTTGGTCTGCGCTCCGCCATCCGCGAAGACTTGGACGCCTCGATTACTCAGTTCGTATTCGGCTCGACACCACGCCTGCCCGGGGAGTTCTTCGCAGAGGCTACGGTCACGCCAACACCTCGCCAGCTTCATGACTGCGTCAAGCGGTTCCGGACAGGCATGAACCTCTTGAAGCCTGTTCCTGTGGCACGTCACTCCAGACCAGATGTATTCGTCCACAAGGAACTCGGTACATGCTCTCACGTGTTTGTTCGGGTCGACTCAGTGCGCCGCCCTCTTCAGCCTCCTTACGAGGGTCCATTCAAGATTCTCCGTAGGAATAGGAAGAACCTTCAAATACAGCGTGGTAACCACAAGGTAACAGTTTCGATTGATCGAGTTAAGCCAGCATTCCTCCTTCAGCCACAGCTTGAGACGGGAAGCTCTCAACATCCCCGGACTGTTCCTGTTCAACCCGCAGAGACTGTTAGTCGTTCCGGAAGGCGAATCCGTTTCAGGATACCCCTTGATCACTGAGGGGGGGTACTGTGGCGGCTAAAGTTCGACTACGGTTCGAGTCCCACTGCTATTGTTCTATAATCTCCAGTGCGGTTCGAGTCCCACTTCTAATGTTCTGTAAATTCCAGTGTAATTTATGCAAATGAACTGTTATGAAATTTAGTACATGGGTGTGGCAACACATCCCCTATCTTATAAAAAGCGATCACTGTTTGTCAATCGTTCTTATCTTATCTTCTTGTTGCCGTGCCGGCACAGCTATAACCTTGATTTTAATGTTCAAATAAACTTGTTGAGTTTTATCCAATCTGCCTTCTTATTTAAGCCACCTTCTGAACATGAGCATGTGAACCTGATGAACTGCTTAAGCGGTTGGCACAGATCTGTGTTATCGGTGGTAATTTAACAGCTTACCTGATTGTACAATCTACTATGCCTATGAATTTTGACGCTGTTTGATGCCTCTAACTCGTTCTATTTAAAATTAATCAGCTAGGTGGCCACTATTGGTACAGTGTCCACTAGGGTGTCTCATGTTTTCGAACTTTGGAAATCTTATCGGGCCGTGTCCCAAACAGGGGGGGAAATTTAAGTCAAAACCCCACTTTTTAAACTGGTTTTGGTACGCCTCATCAGAATTTCGGATATAGATTTTTGGCTTAAATCTAAAAGTGGGTTCAAACGCCAAGCGAAGTAGTAGTGCCAAAGTGCGCCTAAGTATCAAAGTGAAGTTGTCAACTAAAAATTCGCCAAGAGGTGCCAACCCGAACCCACTTCAAGGTTTTTACCAGATTTTTTGCTTTTTGACGCAAACTTAGTAAAATAGAGTTGTAATAACAGGGTTACAAGGTGCCAGGGGGGTCCTCCCCCAGAAAATTTTTAAAAATTTGACCTTAAAATAACAGGTTTAACTCATTTTGGTGCATAAAATATCATATTATATAGAGTAAAACTTTTTTTTTGAGGGGGGGCTTAAGCTCCCTAGCCCGAGCCCCCCCTGAATCTACTAGTGGACGGGGCTAATGCTGATTTTAGGATAAAGCTCATTAAGTTGTGAACGGGCTAATTCTTTACAGGGGCTAAAACTCAGAGGCCCCTTTAAATTGTAAATCGAATCTGCAAAAACTAAGTAGGGGATATAAATCGCTAACGAGCTAAAGCTTTTTAAATTAAAAACGCAGGAGGGCTAAAACTCATTGTTCCATTAAAATTGTGAATCGAATCTATAAAAATGTAGGGAGGCTAAAAATTTTGTAGTGGTTTAGGTATCCGCCTACATTTGAGACCATTTTTTTGAAATACCTGATTTACAAAATTTGAAATTAAATTTTTAGTTTAAATGTACATCAAAACATTGATTTGAGTGATTTTCTGGGAGCGAGGTACACTTCCTATGGGGCTGTGATAGTTGACATTTTTGATTTGGTTGAAATTTTCACCAAATATTCTCCTAAGTGTCCTAGTAAATAATATGGAAGCGTTTTACGTAAAAAAATTTTTTTCAGGAGGTATGTCCATTTTTGTCTCGCGTCTCAGCGCCATTTTTCGAGTCCGATTGGAAATATGGTACTTTGCGTATTACTTTTCTGAAAAAACTTCAATAGGTGTCAAACTTTTTTTCACGTATTTTTCTTGTATAAGGCTTGTATTTAGTCATACAGGTGATAATTTGTGAGAACTTTGTTGAAATTAGTCAAAACAGGACCCCTGAAAAAAAGGATTCCAGGAGATCTTTTCGTACGTTTGACGCAGAATTTTGGCAACTTCCGAACAAGTGACGAATATTATATTTTGCAGGTTGTTTAAGCATCGTGTCTGAACTGTTATCCAGCAAAAATAATCCATTTAACTCTAAAAACGGTTCCGAGACATCCCCTTAAAGTTCGACTTTTTGCGATTTTGGCCCTATTTTGAAGTGGAAAATATCAAAATTGCATCGTTTCTAAAATAAGCGGTCTATGCCAAAAGATAATATAAGTATTGTATTATAACATTCCGTTGTCCGTTCCTTGGGACCTCGCTTACTTTTTTAATTTTTAATTTTTCGTAAATGAAGTTTTCGGTTCAAAGGAAATGTCAATTGCTTCTTCCATATTATATGCAAAAGTTTTCTAGTGACTACTTTTTATGTTTTTAGGGTTCTGAATCCGAATTTAAGGTTTGCGATCAAAATTTCGTAACGGAACATTCGGAAAATTCGAAAAAATGGCAATAATTCTACCTTTTTATTTGTTTTTTGCCCGTAGAACATAACCTTTGCGCTTTTGAGTAAAACAGTCGTTACAAAAATAAAGAGTAAACAAGCTAAGAAAAAGTCAATCACAACTTTTCTCTCAGATGAAGGGGTCAGACGCTATAGAAAACGCTGAGTATTGGGACGTTTTTGTTCAATTGGCGGAAAATCCAAAAAATTTCACTCCTATCACCGAAAAGCGGCCTATTTTGAAATAGAATGTAGTAAGAACTGCTTAAAATATGTGTGACATGCTATGATTTGTTAATTATTTCAAAAATTACATAAAAATTCAATTGCAAGTTCCTATTTTTATTATTTACTAGCTGTTATACCCGGCCTTGGACGGGTGGGGTGAATAAATTAATTTTTTAAATATTTCTTAAAATACATTTATAATTTTGTAAATTAGCAATATTACAAATCATCCCGGTATCCCAGGTGCCTCTTTCCTATCCCAGTGTGTTCCCGGTAATCTTATCCCGGTGGTCACGGTAATTTTTCTAATCCCGGCGGTCCCGGTAATTTTCCTATCTCAGTGTTTTCGGTAATTTTTATATTCCGGTATTCTGGGTGTCTTTATGGTAAATTTCCTATCCCAGTGTTCTCGGTAATTTTTATAACCCGGTAATTTTTCCATCCCGATGTTCTCGCTAATTTTCCAATCCCGGTGTTCTTGTCACTTTTTACAATCCCGGCATCCCGATGTTCCTGATAATGTTTAATATCTTGGTGCCTTTATAAAATAGCCAATTTGTTGTTTGTTGTTTGTTGTTTCTTATGCCACTTGGAATATCCAAGCTCCATCCGCAGAGCGTGCAGGATTTAAGGCAAAGGGGGTGCGGCTCCTGAGAAAGTGAGGCCCATGAAAGGCAGGAATCCGACTTAAGCCTCGGATAATAGATGCAGACACCATCTATCGCCACCTCCACAATTTTGCCATGCATCTGAAGGGGAGGGAAATAGTCTCCAGACACCTGGACCCAAGGTAAACTGCGCCATGACCGACCTCAGGACTTTCGGACCCACAGATTTAACGAGCACGTACTCCGCATATACTCGATGGGTCTTCAGCGGTGTCGGGAATCGAACCCGGGACCCTCCGATCCCAAGGCCGATGCCTTAACCACTAGGCTCCCCACTGCCCAGCCAATTTGTAACCATAGTAAAAAGTCTGGTAAATTAGTAAGTCTAGTTAACAAATTAACAAATTTAAAACCAGTGTTTAAAACTAAACTAAAAGATCTAGTAAATGAAAAAGTCTAGTGATCTGTCTCATTTGAAACAATGTTTTATTTTTAACTCGTTGTATGACTGGTAAAACAGGTTTTCAAACACGGAAAAATAAGTGAAAAAAAGCAGGAAAAACGGGAAAAAAAGAATGAAGGACTGATTTTCTCTTTACAAATTATAGCCCATGTCCTATTCTGATGTATCAGCTACATTATGGTAGAATTTCATTAAAATCCATTCAGGAGTTTTTGCGTGAAAGAGTAACAAACATCCAGACAAACATTCACAATTATAATAGTAGTAGGACTAGCTGTTATACCCGGCCTTGGACGGGTGGGGTGAATAAATTAATTTTTTAAATATTTCTTAAAATACATTTATAATTTTGTAAATTAGCAATATTACAAATCATCCCGGTATCCCAGGTGCCTCTTTCCTATCCCAGTGTGTTCCCGGTAATCTTATCCCGGTGGTCACGGTAATTTTTCTAATCCCGGCGGTCCCGGTAATTTTCCTATCTCAGTGTTTTCGGTAATTTTTATATTCCGGTATTCTGGGTGTCTTTATGGTAAATTTCCTATCCCAGTGTTCTCGGTAATTTTTATAACCCGGTAATTTTTCCATCCCGATGTTCTCGCTAATTTTCCAATCCCGGTGTTCTTGTCACTTTTTACAATCCCGGCATCCCGATGTTCCTGATAATGTTTAATATCTTGGTGCCTTTATAAAATAGCCAATTTGTAACCATAGTAAAAAGTCTGGTAAATTAGTAAGTCTAGTTAACAAATTAACAAATTTAAAACCAGTGTTTAAAACTAAACTAAAAGATCTAGTAAATGAAAAAGTCTAGTGATCTGTCTCATTTGAAACAATGTTTTATTTTTAACTCGTTGTATGACTGGTAAAACAGGTTTTCAAACACGGAAAAATAAGTGAAAAAAAGCAGGAAAAACGGGAAAAAAAGAATGAAGGACTGATTTTCTCTTTACAAATTATAGCCCATGTCCTATTCTGATGTATCAGCTACATTATGGTAGAATTTCATTAAAATCCATTCAGGAGTTTTTGCGTGAAAGAGTAACAAACATCCAGACAAACATTCACAATTATAATAGTAGTAGGATGTGTATTATTCATGAGCATATTGCAAAAACATCCTAATTTGTAATTGCTAGTATTTTAATGTTATTTTAATTAATTTCATTATCATTGGAGTATGCAGAAGGTAAATTTCATGGACTTAACTCAAAATTAAAGTAGTAACTAATATTCTATTTCAAAACAGGCCGCTTTTCGGTGATAGGAGTGAAATCTTTTGTATTTTCCGCCAATCGAGCAAAAACGTCCCAATATTCAGCGTTTTCTAGCGTCTTACCCCTTCATCTGAGAGAAAAGTTGTGATTGACTTTTTCTTAGCTTGTTTACTCTTCTTTATTTTTGTAACGACTGTTTTACTCAAAAGCGCAAAGGTTATGCTTTACGGGCAAAAAACAAATAAAAAGGTAGAATTTTTGCCATTTTTTCGAATTTTCCGAATGTTCCGTTACGAAATTTTGATCGCAAACCTTAAATTCGGATTCAGCACCTTAAAAACATAAAAAAGTAGTCACTATAAAACTTTTGCATGTAATATGGAAGAAGCAATTGACATTTCCTTTGAACCGAAAACTTCATTTACGAAAAATTAAAAATAAAAAAAAGTAAGAGAGGTCCCAAGGAACGGACAATGGAATGTTATAATACAATACTTATATTATCTTTTGGCATAGATCGCTTATTTTAGAAACGATGCAATTTTGATATTTTCCACTTCAAAATAGGGCCAAAATCGCAAAAAGTCGAACTTTAAGGGGATGTCTCGGAACCGTTTTTAGAGTTAAATGAATTATTTTTGCTGGATAACAGTTCAGACACGATGCTTAAACAACCTGCAACATATAATATTCGTCACTTGTTCGGAAGTTGCCAAAATTCTGCGTCAAACGTACGAAAAGATCTCCTGGAATCCTTTTTTCAGGGGTCCTGTTTTGACTAATTTCAACAAAGTTCTCACAAATTATCACCTGTATGACTAAATACAATCCTTATACAAGAAAAATACGTGAAAAAAAGTTTGACACCTATTAGAGTTTTTTCAGAAAAGTAATACGCAAAGTACCATATTTCCACTCGGACTTAAAAAATGGCGCTGACACGCCAGACAAAAATGGACATAACTCCTAAAAAAATTTTTTTTACACAAAACGGGGATTCACTTTTTCCAAGGACACTATAGAGTACCTATGGTATAAATTTCAGCCAAATTAAAAATGTCAACTATCACGAATGTACCTCGCTCCCAGAAAATCACTCCCAGAAATTTAGCATAAATGCTAAAAAAACAAAATTAATTATATTATTTTCTAAAATATGGGGTAATTAGTGTAAAATTTAAGTGAATTTCTATAAAAACCCTCTCATTTTTGCCCAAAAACTATTACCCCTATTTAAATTTTCATTGGACACAAATTTTGAAATGTAGCCTAAAATGTAAAGGTAAGTGAAAAATTTCAAAATTTCTACAATCATTTAACAAAAAACATCAATAAAAACAAAAATAATAAACTTCCATAAAAATCTGTAGTCCAACTGGTTAAACAGTATGATTAATATACTGTTAAAATATGGAGTAAATATCTTGGATAGTTTTTGAGTAATCATGTAAATAGTGGAGGGTTTTTATAAAAAATTTAGTTCTGAGAAAATTAGTTAGCCTCAAAGTTTATTTTTGTATACGATCGCCGACGACTATCTGTTTTAAAAAATGCTGTAATTTCTTTTCTAATTCACCTATACAAGTAAAATGAAAACAGTTTTGGAAAGATAAGAGTCTAAACTACTTGAAAATAATGTAAGAAACAAATTTTCGAGGAAAAAGTTGAAATTCGTCATTTTAGGGGTAGGTGGATACCTTAAAGCACATTACAACTTTTTTAAGTTATGAATTCCATCTTTATAAAAGAGCAGAGAGGGCTAAAGCTCATCTATCTTGGAGGGGGCTAAAAGCTCATCAAGTTGATGTGAACCAAATATATAAAAATACAAGGGGACTAATGCTTTGTAGGGGCTAAAGCTCATTGGCCGCTTAATTCTCAATTTATTATACAAATACACAGGTGCTAAACGTTTTGCAGGATCTAAAGATCATGAAATAGACTAATGTTTTGTAGGGGGCTTAAGATCATGAAATGGGCTAATATTTCGAAGAGGCTTACTGAATCCTTTAAATTGCAAATTAATTCTACAAACATGCAGGGGATTAAATGCTTTGTAGGGGCTAAAACTCTTGAACTCCTTAAATATTAGTGAATTAATAGTCTACAAAAATGTAAAGAGCAAAAACCCACTTTCCCTATAATTGTGCATTGATTCTACAAATTTTCAGGCGCTCAAGATCTTAGAAGGAGCTAATGATTATGAAATAAAGCTCTTTGGGTCGTTTGAAATGTAAAAGAGCTACAAAATTTTTTTGAAAAGGTTTTAAATTTTTCAAAAATGTTTTTCGAAAAGCTTCAAATTTTTTCTGGTGTGAACTTAAGTCTCCTGGGGGGCTATAGCCCCCCATAGATCCGCCACTGGCTATATGGGAAACGTACCATACCTAAGAATTAAGACTTCGCATGAATTATAAGGGGAACATTTTTTTGAGTTTTAGCTCTAGAAAGGGGTTTCAACTATTTTGGAATTTTTCTCGGGATGAGCATGGCCCCCCTTGCGTTGTTTTTATTCTTGTCAGACATCGCATGAATTACAATGAAATTTTTTTTGAAATTTTAGCTCTGAAAAAGGGTTTTTTAACTATTTTTTAAATTTTCTCGGGGGGGCATGGCCCCCCATGGCCCCCTCCCTGGATCTGCCACTGGTCCCAAAAGGTTTCCTTTTGGCACCATTAAACTTCCCTGAAATTTTTAAAGTTGTGGTACAACCCTAACTTTGCCTCAAAGCAGTTGAAGTTACGAGAAAAGCCAGGTCTATGTTGCAGCGCTAGTTTTACTTCATAACGCGACCTATTACACAACTACTCGCTTTTGCCTTTTATATATCACTAGCTGATATGCCCGGCCTTGCACGGGTGGAGAATATAAATTTATTATTTTTACGTTTTCTCGAATACATTTCTAATTTTGTATAATCAGCATTTACCAATCATCCCGGTATCTCAGGCGTCTTTTTCATATTCCGGTGTTCCCGGTAACTTTTCTTATCCAGATGTTCCTAGCAATTTTTTCGTATCCCGGTGTTCCCGGATGGATTAAAATTCCTTCAGTTCTCAAGCAATACAATTTTATGAATGATTTACACATTTACATGGAGAAAGTATTCGAAAAATTATTTAAAATTGCTTAGATCCCTTGGTTAATCATACCTGTAGGAAGGAATTAACGTTTTCCGTGAAATTATTCAATAATTAAAGCTTATTCCATTTTAAAATTTAAGGGAAAAAATCAGTCTTTTCTAGTTGAAAGGGAGTTTTAATAGTTTTTGGTTTGTTAACCAACTTTCTTAAAAGCTGAAATATTATCGCCTTTTGATTTTACATCCTCGTTTCCTTGGAGAATATCTTAACAACAATGACATTCCATAAAGCTTTTTAAAATATAAAAATTAGATAAACTCTCAAATAAAAATATGTTAAACTATACTTAAAACTTTTAAATTTCATTGGAACAGATTTTTAAATTATTAATATAATTTTTAAATAGACTTGTACCTAGTGTTTCTATTAAAAACTTGTTGTTTAGCATTAAATTTTCTTTGTAACAATGGAGTAAGCTGATCTCTTATTGAGGAGAAATAAAGCTATTTCAGCAAAATGACCATAAAAAGGGTCAAAAGAGGGTCAAGAGGTCAATTAAAGTTTTCGAAACGTAGCCTATGTTTTTTTCTGAGTTTTTTACGTATGTATACCAAGTTTGGTGCAGATCGGAAGAAAAATGTGGATTTGTATAAAAGACAAACATATATACATACATACATATCGTCGCTTAAGGCGCAAAATGACATAACTGACATTTTGGCCATTTTGAGTTATGCATCAATCTTTATGCAAATCCCGGCCCCGGATCACCTGGCACGAACGATTTTGCGAAAAAATTACTCAAATTGCTGCAATCGTCAATTTTGTCATTTTAGCATAACTGCATTCTTAAGGCAAAATGACATAATTGCACGCCTTTCATTGATATTGTTAGGGACGCCGCCACAGAGAAGCGTTTCCTTAGGGTGTCCTAGGCACACGTACCTTATTAGATTTTTAGACTTCTTGAATTGAGATAATGTAATCTATATATCGTCGTGGAAGATGCAATACAGCACATCTAACATCGGAAAAAGACACAGTTTGATGTAGTTGTCGATTGTTTCAATTGGCAGTGAAATAAATAGCCAAATATGGTTTCGTATGGTTGCTGCTTAAATCGAGTCAAAACCAACACCAGCACATGAAGTTAAGCACTTCCAGGTACGGGCAATACTTGGGAGGGTGACTACTTCGGAACATCGCTTGCTAATAGAATTTCTTATTCTCTTGCCCACATCGAGCATTTTTCTGCTTTTCAGAAAAGAATATCCATCATTTCTATTAATTTTGTCTCAAATCATAGATACATAAAGTACACATTATTAATATTTTTTTTGTAAATAGGCACTTTTTCTGTTATTATCAGAATTAATTGTTTGATAACTTTATTTTCAATACAATTCTTATGGGAAAATTTTTTTCTTGCCTCTTATCGGTGTATAAACCAAAAAAAATCATAGGAACATAAAAAATTACAAAACTGTATACATTTTACTTACATTTTAATCACAATAAAATTGTAGCAGGTAAGATACCACGACATAAAATAAAGCATGCTTTATTTGCATTATTCTGGAACTTTACAAAGCTAATTAAAGGAAAAATAGATACATGTAATAAAAAAGTAACACATAATCGAAGAGCCAGTAATATCTTTTTTAAATTAGTTTAATAATATTCGGAGGAATTGTCAAAACAAAATCGCATTTAAAATAAACCAATATCTTCCACGGTTCATATCTTTCACGCTCTCAAACGGTTTCATCGAGATAGATTCTCTAATATCAGATCATGACAGATCATGATCTTTGGATCTATGACAGATCATGAAAGATCGTCAACTTTTACCTGACCAATGTGAAAATGTGTCAATTAAAACGGCTTACTAGAGCTGTAAAGATGTTTTAAAAATGCTTTTAATACTTTTAGGAGTGAAGCCTGATTAAGTAATCAAATATCTAAGCATCAATTTCTGAAAAAATTTTGGTTTACAAAAAAAGCACAGCTATATTAAAACCGCCAAACGAAGTCGCGAAAACTGTTTGGCGAGAAAGAGGATTGGCATATTAAAGGTGCTTCAAATGTTAGATGTGCCTTATTGCATCTTCCACGACGATATATATGTTACCGCTAAAGTTGATAATTAGTTAATCTGAAGAATACCTAGGTAAACTTAAGATTAACTGATTTCTGTCGTTAATGTGCGGATTTTTGAGTTTTTCGCATTTTACCTAGGGAATCTACACTATAACGGCCTCTTGATAGTTAAAGTTCAAAATAGTTTGTTTCATTCAATACTTTCTGTTAAAATGTTGAGGTGCTTACTGCGCCATGCGCTTACCCCTGCGCAGTTGGGTTTCAATACGTAGTTTGTTGTCATATTTGGTGTTTTGATTTCAAATTTAGAGCGTAGCACTGGTAGTTGTCATGTTGAATGTTAAAACAAAATAATACAAGCAAGTAAGTACTGTAAATTTACATGATTAAGTACAGTATATTACTACTAAAACGGGTATTTTGAAACAATTGTGTTGAAGCTCCGACTTCAGAGTGACAGAGATTTCTTTTAACGAAAGCAAATGTCCCAGCTGTTGAAATATCTTTTCAACAAACGTTAATTCAACAATCGCTGGAACCTGGGCAAGGGTTTAACATATGTAATCGATCGCGAATCCTAGCAATAGTTCAGGACAGGCTGCCAGCCGATTACACCGCGCTTTCATTAAGATTTGCTAGTTTAAGTGCTCATTGAAATACGCTGTCAAATCGAGATCGAAAACCACAATTGATACAAATCTCAGTTGGTACTTTAATATTCTATTATTATTGTTTTTATATTCTAGTTTTAAAATTGCTATTTCATTACTATTTTTGTGGGATTTGCGTGTTTTGTGTAATATGAAAAAAGTACCGATCCCCCTTTTTTGATTCGTCATTGTTACTGTTTACCCCCAAAACGAGTTTGGTTATAGTTAGGACAGGGGGGTTTGGGGGGGCGGCAGCCCCCCCAACCTCCTTAAACTTTTTATAAAATAAAATAAAATTTTGTACTTTAACGGATCACCCTCGTTAATATGTAAAATAACTGATTACAGGTAGTATGCAGATTAACGAGTGTCTAGTCGGTAGGGTGCAGAATACCTAGGTAATTTCAAGATTACCTAGGTAATCTTAGAAATTGAAAAAAAATTCGCTCTTTAACGGATCACCCTCGTTAATCTGCAAATTACCTAGGTTATCTGTAAATTAACTGATTTCCGGACTTTAACTGTAACATATATATATATAGACTAGCTGATTTGCCCGGCCTTGCACGGGAGGAGTGCATTTATTCCTTTTTTTAAAGTTCTCTCAAGTTATAGGTATGTCCGATTTTTCGTATCACCAATCACCCCGGTGTCCCCGGTACTTTTTTCATATCCCGGTGGTCCCGATAATTTTTGTATCCCGGTTTTCCTGGAACCTTTTCATATCCCGCTGTTCCCGGTACTTTTTTGTATCCCGGTATTCCCGATACCTTTTCATATCCCGGGGTACTCGGTACCTTTCAATATCCCGGTGTTCCCGGTACCTTTTCCTATCCCAGTGTTCCCGATACCTTTTCATATTTCGGTGTTCCGGATAATTTTTATATCCCGGTTTTCCCGATAATTTTCATGTTCCGGTACTTTTTCATATCCCGGTGTTCCCAATAATTTTCCTCCCGGTATTCTCGATGCCTTTTTCTCATCTCAGTTCCAACTGTGATACCTCATTCCATCCCGGTTTTTTGTCTATTAAACATTTATCCTTTCAATGTGATAAAAACAATCCAATTTAAATAATATGTGTCATTTGAAATCCAGTGTTTAAAATCTTCAACGGATTTTCATAAAGTATTCCCGCTATCCTTTTAAAATTCTGCAAAAATTCTATATCAAAATAAATAAATTTCAAAAATACCTAGATAAAAAGTCATCAAGTAAAAAAAACTATTAAAAGCCTGTCTTCTTGTTAATATAACCAACTTCTTTAAAAGCTACTTTGAAAAAGTAAAAACTGATTGCCAGTTACAATAAAAATCTAGTGATTATGGTCTAGTAAACCATGTCCGCTATGAAGCAATGCAATTTTAGCTCTGTTTCCATGGAAACTTTTCAATTCTTGCTATTCCATAAATATATTTATTTTTGAGAAAATTAAAATTTTAAATAAACTTAATTAATTATTTCAATTTATTTCGGTTTTCTGATAGCTATTATAATTAAATACAGATAGTAGTCACACTGTTTTTCTTTAATTTAATTGTAAATTATAAAATGTTTTCAAATTATATTTTATCAAGTGAGGCAAGACGACGCCTCAAGATAGAGAAGTAAACACTGCAATTTATGCATTTCAACAATGCACAATGCTATTTCAATGGGTAAAACGGAGTCGAAAAAGCGCCGAAAAGCAGGGAAGGAATTGTTCGATTTTAAATCCGTTTCTTAGTGCGCGTCTAATGGCTGAGAGGAAGGTCTCTGTCGAATTTCAAGCCTATCGGTCCGTCAGTTTTGGAGATTTCGTGATGAATGTTAGTGAGTCAGTCAGTCAGTGGTATTTGGATTTTATATATATAGACTAGCTGATTTGCCCGGCCTTGCACGGGTGGAGTGTATTAATTCCTTTTTTAAAGTTCTCCCAAGTTATATGTCCGATTTTTCGAATCACCAATAACCCCGGTGTCCCCAGTACTTTTTCATATTCCCGATAGTTCCCGATAGTTTCATTTCCTATTTTCATGTTCCCGATAGTTTTCATAACCCGGTTTTCCCGGAAACTTTTCATATCCGGGTGTTCCCGGTACCTTTTCATATCCGGATGTTCACGCTACCTTTTCATATCCCGGTTTTCCCGGTACCTTTACATACCCCCGGTTCCCGATAATTATCATATCCAGGTGTTTCCAATAATTTTCATCCCGGTATTCCCGGTTCCTTTTCCCCATCCCAGTTCCAACTGTGACATCTCATTCCATCAAATATTTATCCTTACCATGTGATAAAAACAATCACATTGAAATCATCTCTTTTTTTAAATCTAGTGTTTAAAATGTACCTTTTAAAGTGTACCTTTTCATATCCGGATGTTCCCGCTACCTTTTCATATCCTTTCCCGATAATTTTCATAACCCGGTGTTCCCGATAATTTTCATCCCAGTATTCCCGGTGCATTTTTCTCATCCCAGTTCCAACTGTGATATCTCATTCCATCCCGATTTTTTGTCTATTAAACATTTATCCTTCCTATGTGATAAAAACAATCTACTTGAAATCATCTCTGTCATTTGAAATCCAGTGTTTAAAATCTTAAACATAATTTTCTTAAAGTATTCCCGCTATCCTTTTAAAATTCCGCAAAAAATAAATTTCAAAATAAAATAAATTTCAAAAATCCTTCGATAAAAAGTTATCAAGTAAGCTTGTCTTCTTTTTAATAAAACCAACTTCTTTAAAAGCTTCTCTAAAAGAGTAAAAACAGATTGCTAGTTATAATAAAAATCTAGTGATTATAGTCTAGTAAACCAATTTCGCTATGAAGCAATGAAATTTTAGCTCTGTTTCCTCGGAAACTTTTAAATTCTTGCTATTTAAATATATTTTTCTGAGAAATTAAAATATTAAAGAAAGTAAATTAATTATTTTAATTTACTTCGGAGTTCTGGTAACTGTTATAATATTTAAATACAGATATTCACACTGTTTTTCTTCATAAATTTTATTGTAAATAATAAAATATGTATAAATGTTAATCAGTTATATTCATTCAAGTGAGGCAAGACGTCGCCTTAAGATAGAGAAGTAAACACTGCAATTTATGCATTTCAACAATGCATAATGCTATTTCAATGGGGAAAACGGAGCCGAAAAAGTGCCGAAAAGCAGGGAAGGAGTCGTTCGATTTTAAAATCGTTTCTTAGTGCGCGTCTAATGGCTGAGAGGAAGGTCTCTGTCAAATTTCAAGCCAATCGGTCCGGCAGTTTTGGAGATTTCGTGATGAGTGTTATAAATGAATGATGAATGAATGAATTACCCGTATTTGGATTTTATATATATAGACTAGCTGATTTGCCCGGCCTTGCACGGGTGGAGTCTATTAATTCCTTTTTTAAAGTTCTCCCAAGTTATATGTCCGATTTTTCGAATCACCAATAACCCCGGTGTCCCCAGTACTTTTTCATATTCCCTATAGTTTCATTTCCGATTTTCATGTTCCCGATAGTTTTCATAACCCGGTTTTCCCGGAAACTTTTTATATCCGGGTGTTCCGGGTACCTTTTCATATCCGGATGTTCCCGCTACCTTTTCATATCCCGGTTTCCCGGTACCTTTCCGTATCCCGGTGTTCCCGGTACCTTTTCATGTCCCAGGTTTCCCGGTACCTTACATACCCCCGGTTCCCGATAATTTTCATATCCAGGTGTTTCCAATAATTTTCATCCCGGTATTCCCGGTTCCTTTTCCCCATCCCAGTTCCAACTGTGACATCTCATTCCATCAAATATTTATCCTTTCCATGTGATAAAAACAATCACATTGAAATCATCTCTTTTTTTAAATCTAGTGTTTAAAATGTACCTTTTAAAGTGTACCTTTTCATATCCGGATGTTCCCGCTACCTTTTCATATCCTTTCCCGGTACCTTTTCATAACCCGGTGTTCCCGATAATTTTAATGTCCCGGTTTTCCCGATAATTTTCATAACCCGGTGTTCCCGATAATTTTCATCCCAGTATTCCCGGTGCATTTTTCTCATCCCAGTTCCAACTGTGATATCTCATTCCATCCCGATTTTTTGTCTATTAAACATTTATCCTTCCTATGTGATAAAAACAATCTACTTGAAATCATCTCTGTCATTTGAAATCCAGTGTTTAAAATCTTAAACATAATTTTCTTAAAGTATTCCCGCTATCCTTTTAAAATTCCGCAAAAAATAAATTTCAAAATAAAATAAATTTCAAAAATCCTTCGATAAAAAGTTATCAAGTAAGCTTGTCTTCTTTTTAATAAAACCAACTTCTTCCAAAAGCTTCTCTGAAAGAGTAAAAACAGATTGCTTTATAATAAAAATCTAGTGATTACAGTCTAGTAAACCAATTCCGCTATGAAGCAATGAAATTTTAGCTCTGTTTCCTTGGAAACTTTTAAATTCTTGCTATTTAAATATATTTTTCTGAGAAATTAAAATATTAAAGAAAGTAAATTAATTATTTTAATTTACTTCGGTTTTCTGATAACTGTTATAATATTTAAATACAGATATTCACACTGTTTTTCTTCATAAATTTTGTTGTAAATAATAAAATATGTATAAATGTTAATCAGTTATATTCATTCAAGTGAGGCAAGACGTCGCCTTAAGATAGAGAAGTAAACACTGCAATTTATGCATTTCAACAATGCACGATGGTATTTCAATGGGTAAAACGGAGTCGAAAAAGCGCCGAAAAGCAGGGAAGGAGTCGTTCGATTTTAAAATCGTTTCTTAGTGCGCGTCTAGTGGCTGAGAGGAAGGTCTCTGTCAAATTTCAAGCCTATCGGTCCGGCAGTTTTGGAGATTTCGTGATGAGTGTTATGAATGAATCACCCGTATTTGGATTATATATGTTACAGTTAAAGTCCGGAAATCAGTTAATTTACAGATAACCTAGGTAATTTGCAGATTAACGAGGGTGATCCGTTAAAGAGCGAATTTTTTTTCAATTTCTAAGATTACCTAGGTAATCTTGAAATTACCTAGGTATTCTGCACCCTACCGACTAGACACTCGTTAATCTGCATACTACCTGTAATCAGTTATTTTACATATTAACGAGGGTGATCCGTTAAAGTACAAAATTTTATTTTATTTTATAAAAAGTTTAAGGAGGTTGGGGGGGCTGCCCACCCCCAAACCCCCCTGCCCTAACTATAACCAAACTCGTTTGAGGGGTAAACAGTAACAATGACGAATCAAAAAAGGGGGATCGGTACTTTTTTCATATTACACAAAACACGCAAATCCCACAAAAATAGTAATGAAATAGCAATTTTAAAACTAGAATATAAAAACAATAATAATAGAATATTAAAGTACCAACTGAGATTTGTATCAATTGTGGTTTTCGATCTCGATTTGACAGCGTATTTCAATGAGCACTTAAACTAGCAAATCTTAATGAAAGCGCGGTGTAAACGGCTGGCAGCCTGTCCTGAACTATTGCTAGGATTCGCGATCGATTACATATGTTAAACCCTTGCCCAGGTTCCAGCGATTGTTGAATTAACGTTTGTTGAAAAGATATTTCAACAGCTGGGACATTTGCTTTTGTTAAAAGAAATCTCTGTCACTCTGAAGTCGGAGCTTCAACACAATTGTTTCAAAATACCCGTTTTAGTAGTAATATACTGTACTTAATCATGTAAATTTACAGTACTTACTTGCTTGTATTATTTTGTTTTAACATTCAACATGACAACTACCAGTGCTACGCACTAAATTTGAAATCAAAACACCAAATATGACAACAAACTACCTATTGAAACCCAACTGCGCAGGGGTAAGCGCATGTGCAGTGAGCACCTCAACATTTTAACAGAAAGTATTGAACGAAACAAACTATTTTGAACTTTAACTATCAAGAGGCCGTTATAGTGTAGATTCCCTAGGTAAAATGCGAAAAACTCAAAAATCCGCACATTAACGACAGAAATCAGTTAATCTTAAGTTTACCTAGGTATTCTTCAGAATAACTAATTATCAACTTTAGCGGTAACACATATAATACATGCCTTTAATATGTCACAGTTTTTTATTGCACTAATACACACTTTCTATGTTTGTGCTCCATGATATAATTTTAAAATTCTTGAGCCAAAGTAATCTTATCTGTCTTAGAAAACGATAGTCGATATTTTTTGACAGTTTGTAGGAGATTTTGCTTCTGTGCTTTAGTTTTCAATCTAGGGAGGTACTTCTGGGTTATGGGGCCACTCCTCGCTCTGCGACATCATTGGTGACCGCCAAGTTGTTGAAAAAATCTTGGCACCGCTTGAATTTGTCTAAGCTTTCCCATTCAGTAGGAGACTTTAAAATGAAACTTATAGGTAATCCAAATCTTTGAAATGAGTTCAAAGTTAAGTTGTTCCATGGGGGTTAAAAGCGCGCTTTGACCGAAAAAAGAGAATGCTCGCTGGCGCTTGAGGCGGGAGCTGGATGAAAGCCTCACATGGGGGTTTTATAAATGGGGGTTGAATATTTTTCCTATTTTACTTCAGCTGGCATCATCTGATAATCTTGTACCTCAGTTTTGGAAAGTAAAACCCTATGTGATGGCTTCATCCAGCTCCCGCCGCAAGCGCCGGCGAGCATTCTCTTTTTTCGGTCCAAGTGCGCTTTTAACCCCATGGAACGTCCCCCAGTAGGTGCTATTGAATGTTTTTCCGACAGGATCTTGAGACAATGATGTAACAAAGATGATGTATAGGTTTTAATTCGATATTGACTGCGTTCAGGCTCATAAAATTGAAAAGAACCAAAAATTACGATATTTTCAATAATTTCCATATACTTTAACATGGGAAACCTACTTTTGAAGGGCGTGAGGGTCAAAAATTGTCCTTGAGACCTGAAAATTTGCAGGTAATAATGTTTTAGTATTTGTAACAACTTGAGAGGGGGGCATCTTTGAAATTCGAAAAAAAATTGCCCATAAACTTTTGAAACACCCTAATGTCTCACTCTCTCAGAGAAGCAACCCACTCCTACACTGTAAAAAAAACTGTAGAAAAACAGAAATTTTCAATAACAATGACTTTCTGTTTACAGAGATATTCTGTCATGTAACATTCCCACCGCACTTCTATTTATTTTATGTAAAATAACAGCTTTTATCTAGTTTTTTAGCTTATCTGTACTTAAACAGAAACTTACTGCATCGAAAATGAATACAGCTATTGGCAACGTTATACTGAATCTTCGTTGGTTCAGTGGTAGCGTGCGTGCTTAGCATGCGGTAGGTCGTGGGTTCTATCCCCGGATATTAATTAATTAAAATAAAAAACTCTAACTAATAAAATAAGTGCATGCGCACAAGCAGAAAATTACTGAGAGGCAACAGAAAAATCTGTAGCTCACTTGACAGAAAGTTTCTTTTTACAGCATTTACCTGTAGGTAACAGCTTTTTTCTGTTTACAGGATTTTTCGGCCTACAGAAATTTTCTGGCAACTTTTGCTGCCAGAAATTTTCTGTTTTTTTGCAGGATTATTTTTTACAGAGTACTTTCACCTGGTGTTTTGGAATGTTTACATTCAAGATACGAATAAAATATGAAACCGTAGAAAAAAAGAATTTTATCTATCATGCAGTAGATGTCTAATTAAGTGTTTTCATTCAGAAAGTGTTTTTATTACTTTTTCAACGTTCCGTTTGGATCTTAATGCCATTATTGGAATGCCAACCTCTGGTTTTGGGGAAATCCAAATATTTTTTATTTGCTAAGTTTGATGTTTTAAAGGAAAATTCGGTCAAAAGTGACAGTTTTCAAGGTCATTCTGATGCGTTTGTGTTTTAGTGGTAGAGGTTGCTTGCCTCTCATTATAGAGATTTCGCTCTCGTTGAGGCAATAGTTAGAGTGAACAGTAATAGTTTTAATTTTGCAACTGACCTTCTAACACCAAAAGGAAACTTTTTAGCTAATGGCCCGATCACTTTTCAAACTTTTCCAAAAAAACGCACTTTTTGAGACACCCTAGTGTCCACTATACCCAAATTTACCTTATCTTAAAAAAGTATAAATTAAAAAAAATGAGAACAAATTATAGGTGCTATCAATAAATGTGGATACCAAACTACAGCTGATGAGCCATGTTACACTATGAAATGTACTTGGCCGATATTAGTGGGTTTTCTAACTTCACGAAAATGGGTTTCGCGTGCTTTTTCGTGATTATGCTTAGTGAAAATAGCCATTTTGTTCCTTAGAATCTGTAGTTTACGAATCACGATGGTGGACACTTCGGGTCTGCGCCAGGGGATGGTGAGAGGCGCAGAAGCGGAAAATCGACGAGTTTCAATTTTGTGTTGTTTGGAGTCAAAATGGTTCCTTTTACTTTTTTAATTTGCTCAAATGCTCCATAATACGAGAGAGGCAAGGGAGGACTAACGGGACATAGAGTTTGGAAAGGATCAGCTCACTCCAGTAGAAGGGGTGGAAGGATAAAGTGGAACGTAAAAATTTGTAAGCCTATTTTCTCTGAGGCGCAGGCTTATAGTCGTCCATTAACGTAATGAAAGGTGCCATTCTTTTCCTTATTTTCAGGCGAGAAAGAATTGCGATAGTAGAAATCTGGCAAAGCTTACTAGGGGTAGGGAGAGGTGCAGGAAAAAATTACGAAAATCAGCAATATCTCCTGAAAATAAATTCTTTTCTGCACCAACTGCGGTTGAATGTTTTGTAAATTGACACCAAAAATGGGTAAAATGCATTAAACCGATTTTTGAACGATTCTTCTACTTAAAATAGGGCCTGAAAGGTGCAGAAAAAAATAAGGGGAAATTCTCAACTTTTAAGTCTTTTAAAAACTTATTATTCCTCGTGAGGAAGCACTAATTTCAGGCTAATTTTTCCCTTCATACACTTAAGAATACGAAATACCATTGTAGATATCTGGGACCTGCGATTAAGGAGGGGGACGGGGCAGAAAAAAATATTCCTGTTTTTATACTCTTCGTGAGAGTAAAATTCAAAATTTTCTACTTTTAATAGAGTCATAAGTGGTGCAAATAAAGAAGATAGATACCTGACATATCTAACAGCCCGTTAGAAAAGAGTTCCTCCCATTGGAAGGTGAAATGGAAGGGTAAAGCGGAACATAAGGAATTATATGGGATGTTTTGAAAAAAATTGTGTCCATTTTAGTGAAATAATGTAGAAATCTATTTGAGCAGGTTCTATGTAATCTGTAGAACTGGAAATGCGACAATAAGTAACTTTCATTCTCGACCGAGGATAATAATTGGGGCAGAAAAAAAGTTAAAATTATACTTTACTGAGAAAAATAGTAATTATCCAGTTTAAAAGGCTTTATGGACTGAAATTTTTGATTGGGGTCACTCAAAGTGGTCTATCCTGAGAAGCATAAACTCATCTTTGGGGGTTGAATGGATGAAATGGAATACAAATTCGATTTTTTGCCAAATGGCGTGAAATTGCATGAAAGAGAGTGATAATAAACAAATCAATTTATCTTTCCAACTCTCTCGAATGGGTTACCCGACAATGAAATTTGGGAATCAAGACAAGGGTCCGTGGTCGGCGCAGAAAAATTTTATATATTAAATTTTAGTTTGTATAATTGTGTCTAAATAAGATAAAATATCCCTAAAATAAGAAACTTCATAGCAGATATGAAGGAGCCCCATGTTAAAACTGTTTCTTGGAGGGTAAGAGGATAAAATAGAATATTAGGGGGTATTACATTTTACTATTTTACTAAAAAGTGAGTATTTCTCGCAAAAATTGCATTAAAAGGATTCGATTTTCCAATTTTACTCCATGGAATATGATACGTTTAAGATAAATCTGTAGTATTAGGCAGGGGAAGGTTAGTTGGGCAAAAAAACCCTGTAATTATTACAAATTTAAGACATTTAATTATTTCTCAAAAAATTAGAATATTAAAAAGTTTTTTTTGTCTTAATTTTGTAATAATTACAAGTTTTTTTTGCCCAACTAACCTTCCCCTGCCTAATACTACAGATTTATCTTATACGTATCATATTCCATGGAGTAAAATTGGAAAATCGAATCCTTTTAATGAAATTTTTGCGAGAAATACTCACTTTTTAGTAAAATAGTAAAATGTAATACCCCCTAATATTCTATTTTATCCTCTTACCCTCCAAGAAACAGTTTTAACATGGGTCTCCTTCATATCTGCTATGAAATTTCTTATTCTAGGGATATTTTATCTTATTTAGACACAATTATACAAACTAAAATTTAATGTATAAAATTTTTCTGCGCCGACCACGGACCCTTGTCTTGATTCCCAAATTTCATTGTCGAGTAACCCATTCGAGAGAGTTGGAGAGATAAATTGATTTGTTTATTATCACTCTCTTTCAAGCAATTTCACGCCATTTGGAAAAAAATCGAATTTGTATTCCATTTCATCCATTCAACCCCCAAAGATTAGTTTATGCTTCTCAGGATAGACCACCTTGAGTGACCCCAATCAAAAATTTCAGTCCATAAAACCTTTTAAACTGGATAATTACTATTTTTCTCAGTAAAGTATAATTTTAACTTTTTTTCTGCCCCAATTATTATCCTCGGTCGAGAATGAAAGTTACTTATTGTCGCATTTCCAGTTCTACAGATTACATAGAACCTGCTCAAATAGATTTCTACATTATTTCACTAAAATAGACACAATTTTTTTCCAAATATCCCATATAATTCCTTATGTTCCGCTTAACCCTTCCATTTCACCTTCCAATGGGAGGAACTCTTTTCTAACGGGCTGTTAGACATGTCAGGTATCTATCTTCTTTATTTGCACCACTTATGAATCTACTAAAAGTAGAAAATTTTGAATTTTACTCTCACGAAGAGTATAAAAACAGGAATATTTTTTTCTGCCCCTGTCCCCCTCCTTAATCGCAGGTCCCAGATATCTACAATGGTATTTCGTATTCTTAAGTGTATAAAGGGAAAAATTAGCCTGAAATTAGTGCTTCCTCACAAGGAAAAATAAGTTTTTGAAAGACTTAAAAGTTGAGAATTTCCCCTTATTTTTTTCTACACCTTTCAGGCCCTATTTTAAGTAGAAGAATCGTTCGAAAATCGGTTTAATGCATTTTACCCATTTTTGGTGTCAATTTACAAAACATTCAACCGCAGTTGGTGCAGAAAAGAAATTATTTTCAGGAGATATTGCTGATTTTCGTAATTTTTTCCTGCCCCTCTCCCTACCCCTAGTAAGCTTTGCCAGATTTCTACTATCGCAATTCTTTCTCGCCTGAAAATAAGGAAAAGAATGGCACCTTTCATTACGTTAATGGACGACTATAAGCCTGCGCCTCAGAGAAAATAGGCTTACAAATTTTTACGTTCCACTTTATCCTTCCACCCCTTCTACTGGAGTGAGCTGATCCTTTCCAAACTCTATGTCCCGTTAGTCCTCCCTTGCCTCTCTCGTATTATGGAGCATTTGAGCAAATTAAAAAAGTAAAAGGAACCATTTTGACTCCAAACAACACAAAATTAAAACTCTTCGATTTTCCACTTCTGCGCCTCTCACCATCCCCTGGCGCAGACCCGAAGTGTCCACCATCGCGATTCGTAAACTACAGATTTTAAGGAACAAAATGGCTATTTTCACTAAGCATAATCACGAAAAAGCACGCGAAATCAAGTTAGAAAACCCCCTATATGGACTTTCTTAATCCGTAGTTTGTAAAAATGGTTGTGGAAAGAAGTATACAAATACAGGAGACCTAATCAATGCATATGAAGATGAAAATGATATTTGACTTTGATGTTATTATTCATTTCTAAAAGCTCCTTTGGTGCTGGAATTCTGTTAATATTGACTAGAACTCTCCGTCCATCTCCGTAGGATCAGGGCTTGGCATAAAAAGATTCTTCCAAATTAAGCACTTCAAATTTACTTAAAGTAAATGATATTTTCCAGAAATAAAATAAACGTGCAATATTAAATTTTTCTTAAGCTGAAGCTATTTTCTCATATACCAGGGTGTTCCAAAATTGCGTTGCACGGCTTTTATTCGGAACCAACGCCTCCTTGGGTCATGGAAGTAAGGTCTACCCCAAGGTAAGTAAACCTGGAAAATGCACTGAAATGACTAACAGCGCCCCTTGCGGCGAAATTAAAAATTTAAAAAATTAATTTAAAAACAAGAAAAGATAGAGCAAAAACCTCAGTGAGAGTATTCTTGCCAACGTCATGAAGAACTCACTGAGAAAAAAGTTCATGAAAATATCTTGAATATTCGCCGAGATGTGTTCGCCGCATGTGAAAATAGCACTTTTTCAGGGGTCAAAAAAGAAAAAATTCGCATATTTGGAATTTTTTTTTTGATTTTTTGATAAAATTTTGTGTTCTTTAAACTAAAAAAACACAAAACTACAAAATAACACTGAAAAATTTGCAAATAGGTGAACTTTTTCTTTTTGACCCCTGAAAAAGTGCTATTTTCACATGCTAATATCTCCGCGAATATTCAAGATATTTTTATCAAATTTTCTTCAGTGAGTTCTTCATGACGTTGGCAACAATACTATCACTGAGGTTTTTGCTCTCTATCTCCTTTAGTTTTTAAATTAATTTTTTAAACTTTTTAATTTCGACGCTAGGGGCGCTGTAAGTCCTCTCAATGGATTCTCCAGGCTCCTTTACCTAGGGGTAGACCTTACTTCCGTGACCCTAGGAGGCGTTGGTTCCAAATAAAAGTCGTGAAACGCAATTTTGAAACACCCTGTATTATTATATCCCTCTACGATGATATTAACCTGTGCAAAATTTTAGAGGGTGAATTTTTTTCTCTTTGCGAATTTGAAAACGCATACTCTCTACTTTTTTTTATAAATGCTTTGACCTATTCCGATATAAAATAGTATCCCTCAACCTACGATAACATTAACCCGTGCCGAATCTCAATTAAAGATGGTCAAACAAGCTAAATTACTGGCACGCGCCCGCTAATACTCACCACTTTTTTCTTTTTTCCTACTTTTTTCAGGCTTTTTTTATGTATATTTATATTTTTGGACATTGAAAATAATTAATTGGTCTGAATTGTCGTCTACGCTAAAGTTTAACTTCACGAATGAAAAAAAGAGCACCGCAAAAATTTGTCGATT
The DNA here is from genome assembly GCA_024610705.1 of Tetragnatha versicolor. NCBI lineage: Eukaryota > Metazoa > Arthropoda > Arachnida > Araneae > Tetragnathidae > Tetragnatha > Tetragnatha versicolor. Next base: position 41,742,939 of record JANDEH010000006.1, read on the forward strand.
ACTTGATAACTTAGATCCAGTAATCTGGTGACTAGTCGCCAACTAAGTAAATTGGTTTACCTTCACTTCGCTAATTTCTTTTAAAAGGGGTAGACGACATTTCAGACCGATTAATAATACATTTCAATGGCCAAGAAATTCAGAAATTCATATAAATTCCGGTCTCCTGGCCCCGAAGGGGCCTTAAACCGTCAACTGGAGTTGAAGTCCTAGTTTTTGCTTCCTAGGTGACACAAGTCCATTGCTGTTTGATGTATATAAGTTACCTGGTGAGTGCAGTTAGTTATCCAAGAGCTTTAGTTACATTGAAAGATTTACATTGAGAGTTACCTTTAGTTACATTGAGATATATTTTTGTCTTTATGCATTTAGTATCGGATACCTTTCATTCAGTTTAGTCAACCGTATCCCAGAGTAGGATGGCTTTTGGTCTACTCTTGTTTTTTGCTTGGGAAATGCCATAGTTTGCTGCTTCCCTAATTGTTTCATTTGGGTGAGAATCTAGTTTACTGAAGAATTTCTGGGCAAGGGAGGTGGCAAAACTTCTGAGGGAGGGCATGCCCAGCGCTTCTCTTATCTGAGCATTCCTTACGTACAATGGGGACTTGGTGGCTTTCCTAAGAATGCGGCTCTGAGCCGCCTCTAACTTATCAATTAAACTTTCAGTGGCTGGGGCCCCCCAGACCTGAATAGCGTACGTTAGTAACGGACGTAGATAGGTCATGTATACTAGCTTTTTGTTTTTTATACTCATCTTAGCATGCCCACTGATGAGGGGGTGGAGTAGTCCTAGCCTTTTTCTTAGCTTAGTAGTTAGGTTTTCTACGTGTTTATTCAAGGTTAGCCCAATGTCCAGCGTAATACCTAAGTACTTGGCCTCCTTGGACCACGGGTAATTTAGTAGTTTAAAGACTAGACAGAAGGATTTTAAACATAATTCCTTCATAATACTCAGAAAAGACGGTGATTGATCAATAAATAAAATATAAATGTACTTAAAAAAAGCCTGAAAAAAGAAAAAAAGTGGTGAGTATTAGCGGGGGCGTGCAGGTAATTTAGCTTGTTTGACCATCTTCAATTGAGATTCGGCACGGGTTAATATTATCATAGGGGGCCATCCATAAATTACGTGAGGTCAAAAAGGGGGGGAGGGGTTTGGAAAAATCTCACCAAGGGGGGAGGGGGGGGGTCGATTAAAATCTCACGTCAACTTTTTAAGTTAGAAATTATACAATTTTCTTTTTTTCAGTATGAGAAAGGAATAAACACAGATAAGATACTGCAAATTATTTTTAAGAAGTTGTAGGTAAATCTCACTTGGGGGGAGGGGGGTCCAGCAAAATCTCACTAAATCTGACCAAGGGGGGAGGGGGGGGGGTCCAGATTTTGGAAAAAACGCCTCACGTAATTTATGGATGTCCCCTAGAGGGATGCGATTTTATATCTGAATAGGTCAAGGCATTTATAAAAATGTAGAGGGTATGCGTTTTCAAATTAGCAAAGAGAATTTTTTTCTGGGACACCCTATTGCTGATATACAAAATAAGAAATGTATTTTGAGAAAACTTATAAAAAATCACATCTTTAGAAGTTGTTTCAGTCATCAAAAAATCTTTTACGATCATACATTGGTTCCACAAAGGCTTTGAAGTTGAATACAAAAAAGGTCACAAAAACTTGCCTGCCAAAACTTGATTAATATCACAAAAAAACAAATAACTTCTTTACCTCAATATTTGGTAACTCCCGCGTGTTGTTGGGTGGCCCTTACTGTAAAATCTAGTTAATTCCTATAAGTAGGGATCCCAACTTAACATTGCGTTATAAACTATCTAAAATTAACCCAGTGACATGAGAGCAGAATGATCCTATGAGACATAAATTACACTTGGTGAAACTTAACATTTTTATTATTGATTAAGGTTCTAGAGCAGGGGTTCTCAAACTTTTTATGTCGCGGAGCCCTTTTCAAGAGACAAATTCTTCGCGGAGCCCTTTTCCGAAATAAATTTTTAAAGTATAAAAAGCGAATTACATAAAACCCATTTCTTCTAGAAATAAAAGCATAAATGCAGTAGTTTATATAGAAATTTATTTTGGGAGGGGTCCAAAATTATTCCTCCAGCCCCTCCCATGCAAATTTAACAGTTTAAAGTAGCTTTTAAAATCATTTTTAGGTATAATTTGCATCTAAGATAATTTATTTGTAAGAAAAATTGTGACGAATTAAGATCCAAGTACAATAAAAGGGTCTGGGGGTCCTTCCTCCCCAGAAGATTTGTGAAATGTGATCCTTAAAAACAGTTTTTTTTAACTCGTTTTAGGTACATCATTGTCCAAATGTTGGACATTCATTTTTAGGTAGTATTTTAATTTTAACGAACTTATTATAAAAATTGACAATTATAAAGTTTCAAGTACAATAGGGGGTTTTGGGGGTCCTCCCCCAGAAGAATTTCGGAAATTTGACCCTAAATAACATGGTTTTAACTTGTTTTGTTATACGTAGTGCGAATTTACGGGGGGGGGGAGGCAGGGCCCCCTCGCCCTTCCTATATACACCCCGGGATATATGGAATATTTTGTTTACCAATTATAATTTATCATTGGATGCAATGTAAATCTTTGTTTTAAATTTCTGAATATTAAAGATATCACTTTTTAATCATTATGCCCGTGATGCATGAACAAAGGATTCATACAGAAATCTGTACATCTGTAAATTTTGTTTTCTTAAAAGTTACTTCATCTTTTGAAATCGAGAGCTGTTTGGGGGGCTGCTAGACCATACGTCAGAGGTACATATCGAAATTTATTTACACAGGGACCCAAAATCATTCCTTATCCCCTCCCATGCCATAGCATCAATTTAGCTTTTTTTTACATTTTTTGGCAGAATTTGCATAGTTAAGTACTTAATATAAGAAAAGTTTTGAATAATTAAGTTCCAAATGCTATAAAGGGGGGGGGGTGGAAATTTGACTCTACTAAAAACGGGTTTTTATTTGGTTTTGATACATCTACTCCGAATTTTGGACATACATTTTTAAGTAGGATTATGATTTTGCTGAACTTAACCTTTTAAACGCCGCAATTCAAATTTCGAATTAATGGTTCTGATTTTTGGCTTAAATGGCTAGTTTCATCATTACTAAAACCATTCTAGTCATTTTTTGGCGGAAAAAATTTCTAAGTATGATTTTGAGGATGTTCCCATTTGGGAACATCGGCGTGTGGGGTGAAGTTTTTAGGGGGATTTCCAAAGGGGACATATTTTACAATTAATTCAAATAAAATGATTTAAATAGGTTTCTACTCAATAATTATGAACATTTTTATGATTGTGGACGGTTTTTTCATTTTTGATTTCCATACTTGAACGATTTAGTAACATTTTAAAAATTTTCATAAGAAAAAATTGACATGTTAATTACGTACGCGAAGCTTTTCCATAAATTTTTCTTGCACTATGGGTAATATTTTGGTGTAAAAAATACAAAAGAGTGTTCCCATGCTCTTCAAAGCTAAACAATTACGTTTCTGTGAGAAAAATTAGTTTTAATTACGGTTCTATACGGATATCTAGCATAAAATCCACTGATTGCATTAAAATCTAATTAGCTTTCAAAATTAATAATCATAATTATCTCCATTGATTTATTAAAGCTGTGTTTCTCATGGAAGATTCCGAACTGAACCACATATATCTTACATCCAACTTACGTTAGAAGAGTGTTTTTAGATGTACACACTTTTCCTTATTTTCAAAATTCTTCAATTTTATTTCTAAAATTTTATTAAAAAAAGTACTTGAACAAAAATATATACGCAAACCCTCAGAAGCACTCCAAATATGCTCTTTGTATTACCCCCATTGATAATTACTGAATATTAATCGATCAGGGAGTTAAAAAATTATACAAGTGTAAGAATTTGCTATAAAGATTTAAAATATATTTCTCCAAAAATCAGGTGAAAAAATAAAAATTACATATTTTTGAATTTAAAACAAAATTCTTAACCCGTTTAGATCCTTTGAGACAAGAAATGTTCAATAAATTAAAGAAAATTGGAAATAACTTGAATTTTTGCATGTTATAAAAATCCCCTCAAATACTATACCCCAAACGCCGATGTTCCCATTTGGGAACATACACGTTGTATTGGTAATTACTCTCCAAAATTAAAATATGAAGCTATTCTGTCAATCCAAATGGGAAGATGTGTACTTAAGCTACCTAAACACATCAAAATTATTTAAAACTAAATTTATTTAAATTTTTCACAAGTTGAAACTTGTGCAACTTTTGGAAGAGCCAAAAATCTCTAATTTTGATGTAAATTCTACAAAAAGGATTAAATTGCACGTGAAAAACTTTTGGTTGTAAAATAACTTCATATCTTTGAGTTACTTTCTACCAAGTATCAAATTCCTGCATGAAAAATTAAGTGGTGTAAAAATTCCTTAAAATGATGTTCCCATTTGGGAACATCGGCAGGCAAAAGGTAAAAAAAGGTGCTGAGAAATAAATATGCTAGGTGGAGGAGTGGGGTTGCTCAGTGTGCTACTATTCGGCTCGGGGCCGTTTGGGCACGGCCGTTTCAGCGGCAGAAATAAAATGAAAGTAAATAGAACTTTTATAATTCTTCTAAAAATTAGAAGAAGAAAAATTGGTGCTGAAACGGGCCGGCGCCTAAAAACAGGGTTTTAACTTGTTTTGGTAAACCAAAAAAGACCTGAAAAAGGCAAAAACCAGAAAAAAAACTATAATCAACAGAGCTCACTTCATTGGAGGCTCCACACCAAATCCACTTAAATTTAAGGATGATTTTAGAGCTCTAAAATCTTGGGTAGGAAGAAGCAAAAGTAAGTTCTTTACAAGAAACACCTAAAAGTAAGTTATTTATATAACATTTCAGTGCAACGCAAATTAGAAATTATCAACGTATTTATTTCAAATTTCTTCGCGGAGCCCCTGGAAATGCTTGGCGGAGCCCTAAGGGCTCCGCGGAGCACAGTTTGAGAACCGCTGTTCTAGAGTAATACATTAAATTTTTGATAAAACATATACACAATTAATTGAGATAGATAGAGAGAGAGAAGATGTTTGACCATGTCTACCACTTACCCCGTTCGTTGATAGCTAACTAAACGGATCATCTTTGCTAGGATTTCCAGGACCTTCATCTCGGACTCTTCTTGTACTATCGGAACCAGTGAACTCCCTTGTCGCGTCTGTCTCCCTCAAAAAAACTCCTTCAGTCCTATTTATCCCTTCTCCTCTATTCTCCTTCAACCTCCAATCGCTGCATTTTCTACGCCCACCTAGATACCATCAACTACATAATTGGGCTTCGGGGACCATCCCTCTGTCCCCCCTTGAGATATCAAGGTTTACCAGTGGTCAGAGTATAATTTTATGCGTAGTTGAACACTCACCCGATTGGTTTTTTACCTTTCCCTTTGATCCCTCACTTAGGGTCCTCTTATCCATAAATCCCGACTCCAAGCTATTCTTCTAACTGTCAACCCAGTCAAAGGACTTTGTTTAATTTATTTATTGTAACTCAACTTCCCAAGAATTCTCTTGACCTTTTACATTTGGTTAGAAGAATCCTTCGCACACAGGCAGTTAACAAATGGTGAGGGTGCGACCATAGTAGCAACTCAACAGTGTGCTCCCAATTCTTGCTATGACTTGGGAGCACACCGGAGGAAAAGTGAAGGTAATTTTTGATTGGGTCTTGAAATAAACACTCTTCTAAGTAAGAAAAAAACTCTTCAGCTTCAGACTTAAGAAAACATTTAAAATGAAATTAATACCATTATTCAAACGGTTTTTTAGCTGCTTCTTCGACATTTCTCCGAGGCATACATACATTTCTACTCCTCGAGACTAAAATAAAGTGTATCCCTATCCTACCTGTAATCGAAATTCTTAAAATAGACATTCAACGAAGAGTTTCGAAGGGTTAAAATTCGCAACAATATTCAAACCGGCCCAACACTCTGGACCAATAAGCATCCTCCTACGTCACTCCTTGGACCCCGCCCCTTCGATCCGATGCTCTGATGCGGATGCCGGAGCGCTCTCAGTCTCGTTACTCCTCTTTCTCCCGAACTTCGGAAGGATAAAGTTGGGAAGAGGCGGTTTTTGAAGATGCTGCCCGCTCTTCAAGGAGGTTAGCCTCTTCGTTTCACCTCGCATGCTCATTTTTAGGTTTTTATGTGTACCCTGTACCCACTCCCGATCACTAAAGTATACACTAACGATAAGTGTTTGGACACTTTTTGCAAAAAAATACAGTGTGGCAAAAAAATATACTATATTGAGTTTTGACACCTGTGGATTCAAAGAAAAATTATGTTTTTGAATTACTGTTTACTTTGGTTTGGTTCAACGAACGGAAATTGCAGCGTTAAAAAAGAGAGGTATACATAGTCCGACCACCATGAATAAAACTTTTAAAGTAGTACAGATGATTTTAAAACACATCTTTAATACCACCCATGCTCACGCATACTGGTTGTTGGTTTCACATATACTTTTATATCGTTCACGTTCTTGACATTTTAAAAATAGAGGTAGATCTCAAGACTTACTTTCCTACTCCATAACTATAAGAAACGATAAAAATAGTCAATGGACCAGAGGAGGACAGGAAATTTAACTTCAATAACAAATTTCCAAGATAAGCATCATTTACTTTAAGAGAACATAAAGAGAATGTTTTGTTCCCAAGCAACACAAACGTGCAAGATTCGCAAAAAAAATATTTTCTCGGCCAGACCATTTGTAGATGTCTCACTGTTGCTCTGAGGTAGCGATATGTAAAAATCATCCTTGAGAAAATGAGAAAAGTGAGCACTATTTTTACCTACCTTTAGCCCCCGGTCCCTATAAATTGGCCGGCGGGGCAAGCTAGCAGGCATGCATACACTGAAAGTTTGTACTAACACTAATTTATCCTATAAACTTTATTTGTGAGAAAATAAGAAATGTCTGGGGGTCCTGGGATCTTGGACTAGATGGCCGATATTGTCAGCAGGATAGCTGGAAAATGCTATGACACGCACTTACTCTAAAATAAACGCGTGATATATCGATTTTGAGTACCTGCATATTTTCAGAAATCAGTTTATGCATGTTTCAAACCAAACTTGAGTAAATTTGATTGGAAGCCAGTTTAACTATGTTACATACTCGGATTTGAGGTTTTTTTACTCAGTTTTGAAAATGACGTTTTTCAAGTGTAGGGGAGATCCGTGTACCTTGAGCCACCTATTTTCAAAGCCCCCAAACTAAGCCTCAAAATTTTTTTTGAACTATGAAACTGATATGCACACATCCTAACACTGTTTTTATTATTGAATACTCATTATATAAGAAATTTATCAAAGCAGAAAGATATTTTTAAATTTTCAAAAGTGGGCCTATAGGTACAATTTTTTATTGTACCTTGGGTCACTGCATAAAAGTTTAACATCCCACTAAAAATATTAGTAAAGAAAGATACACACTTAAATTTTGAAATGAAATAATTTATTTTCAGTACCTTTTATGAAAAAATACCGAAATTTAAAAATTTATTCGACTTTACAGTGTGAAAAATAGATACCAAATTAGCATACATAAGCAATTAATTAATAAAATAACTGAAATACTATCAACTGCACAGATGTACATTGTACACTTCCTGGAGCAAAAATCAACTAAATCCCTAATTTTTAAGTTTATCTAATTTAAAAGCTAATGATGGAAGGAGAAATAAAGTGTTTTTTTAACCTGTTTAGTGAATTCTTTTGAATATCCTTTATTACATCCTTCTCTAAAACTCTAATTCCAAAATCTTTCCACTCGAATCCGTCTATCCAAACCCGTTCAATAAAAATAGAGATTAGGGATCCCCTGTTCTATACTAAAACTTGTTCGTCTTGATGATTCCTACATTTCAGATACACCCTGTATAACTCTTTTTTATATTTTAATAGAATTAAAACATGAAAATAAAAATTACAAATCATTCATTTGTGGTACTAAATCCCACAGAATATGATTGTGGTTGTACTTAGAGCCGGCCCTAGGTACAAAGAAAACAGGTGGATCTAGGTACAATGCATGCAGTTTTGTACAAAATCTGTTATTTTGAAAAAAATCCACGAGGAGTTGAGACTTCTTCAATATCTCATTTTGTGTCTATCTTTAAAAACTGGACAATGCCCAAAATAAGAAGAAATTTATTTGATTTACCTTTGAAAAAATAATAAATGAGTTAGCTTCAAAAGGTAATTTTACACCTATGGAAAACTATGTTTTAAAAAAACTAGCCACAGCATTTTCCTGAAGGATTTAAAAATTGCTCATAACATGAGCAATTGGAGTTTTCATTCACCCATCTGAGTGTAACAAAGTTCGAAAGATCGAGATAAAAATGTGGCGGTATTAACCACTGTAGGCATTTTGGTTGTTTGGTTGTGGTTGGTGTCGTGTCCACGAGAGATAAGTGGCTTTAAATATCCGTACGCGGAGATGACGCATTTGACTATCTCAATGATATTTTTAGACATTTGCATTTGCAGGCATTTTGAATGCACAATATAATCGTTTTTATAAGGATGGAATTTTCCGATTACTAAAGATAATTTGTTTCGAGGATGAATTTTTGACGATTTTAAAACGCATCTCTAATACCACCCTTACTATAGAAGAATATTATGCTATAAAAGAATATTAAATTTTCTTAATTAAATATTTATACACTCAATTCCAAAAGTTAAGCACGGAATGTTTTTTCCACCTAACACCTAGTAGAATTATTTTTCATACATGAAAATCAAACCACAAGATGTTCAACTAGTGGGAATACAGGGCCCAAGAAATAATTTTCCCTACCAATAACACTGTTCAACAACGAAAAAATTTCCTTGATGAAAATAGTCATTTCTTATAGATTTTGGGTCGCTGAATACAAAAATCACCATTCAAATTCTCAATTGACTCAGGATTTTCGAGGAACAGCCCCTCCCCCTTTTTACGTTTTTCGACGACTTTATAACTTTAAACTCGATTTTCAGGGTCAAAAAGCATTGATTTAATCTTCAAATTGCCCCCCAGGGCACAAGAGAGGTTCAAATTTATAAAATAGGATAAATTTATAGCAAATGGATAGGTTTAAGGGGTAATTACCCCCCTAACAATGCAAAAAATTAGCTAAAAAATATAGAGGTTTTAATACGCTATTTTTTCTTCTTATTTTTTACGCAATTCACATTTGAAGGGTCCTAACCCTTCCCCAAGGACACAAATTTGATGGCAATATGCAGCAATGATTTTTAATAAAAGCGGTTGAGGTGAGAGCGCCCCCAAAGGACCCACGGAAGGGTTCAATGTCGCACTTAGAGTTAAACTGTGCTGTACAAAAAAATTTGAAGCCACTAACTGAATTTCAGCTGATTCTTGTGTAAAATGATCTGCTGAATTCAAATATGACACCCATTTTCCTCCATCACCCTCAGTTTTTAAGGGGGTGCCCGCTAATTGTTATCCACAGCCGTGCATATATTAACATCTTGAAACATGCACTGTAAAAAAAAACTGTAGAAAAACAGAAATTTTCAATAACAGTGATTTTATGTTTACAGAGATATTCTGTCATGTAACATTCCCACCGCACTTCTATTTATTTTATGTAAAATAACAGCTTTTATCTAGTTTTTTAGCTTATCTGTACTTAAACAGAAACTTACTGCATCGAAAACCAATACAGCTATTGGCAACGTTATACTGAATCTTCTTTGGTTCAGTGGTAGCGTGCTTGCTTAGCATGCGGTAGGTCGCTGGTTCTATCCCCGGATATCAATTAATTAAAATTAAAAAAAACTCTACTAAAATAAGTGCATGCGCACAAGCAGAAAATTACTGAGAGGCAACAGAAAAATCTGTAGCCCACTTGACAGAAAGTTCTTTTTTACAGCATTTACCTGTAGGTTACAGCTTTTTTCTGTTTACAGGATTTTTCAACCTACAGATTTTTTCTGGCAACTTTTGCTGCCAGAAATTTTCTGTTTTTTTGCAGGATTATTTTTTACAGTGTGGAATCCTCACTCCCTAAAACCGGTCAGTTTTTAAAGAACTGAAGAGTTTCTACTTAGGATAGACCCAAAATATAAGAAAAACGTCATTTGTAATCTTTTCAAAATTATCAATATTAATCAGCCGCTTTTAGTGAAAATTAATGCTGCATATTGTCATCAAATTTGTGTCCTTGGGGAAGGGTTAGGAAGCTTCAAACGGGAATTGCGTAAAAAATAAGAGGAAAAAATAGCGTTTAGAAACCTTTATAATTTTTAGCTATTTTTTGTATTTTTAGTGGGTAATTACCCCTTAAACCTATCTATTTGTTATAAATTTATCATATTTTATTAATTTGAACATTTTTTGTTACCTGGGGGCAATTTGAAGACTAAAACAATGCTTTTTGACCCTGAAAATTGAGTTTAAAGTTTTAAAGTCGTCGAAAACTTAAAAAGGGGGAGGGGCTGTTCCCCGAAAATCCTGAGTCAATTGAAAATTTTAATGATGATTTTCGTATTCAGCGACCCAAAATCTGTAAGAAATGACTATTTTCATCAAGGAAAAAATTTTGAAGGTCAAATTTGTTGAAGAGTGTAATTTAAGGGGGTAAATGGGCCCTCCATTGATAATGGAGTTCCATTACACATTTGGAGCAGTGACAGAAACGTCTATGTGAGAGGTGTTTAACGGAAATTTTGAATTTTTTTCTAAAGAATATTGTTATAACTAAACTCAACGCATGTTTTCAAACGTGTGTGCTACCTTTAAATGGCATTTTTAAGGTTTTATTGAGAGATATCGGTCTAATCATCATTTTTGGCAAGCTTTAGCCTCTGGGTAATTTTTGGTAAGTGGTATCAGACCGTCAACTATGTTATTTAGGAGCTCTTACATGTGCTTGAAGGTGTTTAGGTCTGGGACCAAAAATAATACTAGTTTTAAAAAGATGAATTTATTAGTTAATTTTTTAATCATTGTAAGAAAACAAACTTAAATTGAAAATAAAAATATAAATTTAGAAAAAAAAGTTGCAATTTTGCCCATGAAAAGACACAGATGATGGCAAAATAATGCTTCCTATTTCATTGTTTCTATAACAGGGTGTCCCACGAGAAGTGGCCCAACCCCTTTAACTTTTGAACCCCTACAGATATAGTCATGAAAGTGGTGTCTAGTCTAGGTATAGTAAAATGACCATGCCCTATCCGATGAGATAAATTTCAACGCCCTCTAGCGGAAAATTTAGTAGTTATAATTTTTATTTTAAAAACTATGTGAGGTATGTGAAAAAAGTCAATGACTAAGTTGTAGAGCACCATTTATTTAGTAGGAAAAGACACCTTAAACAGAAAAATATTTTCATAAAACCCTTAAAACGCACGCTCAATTAGGCTGAATTTACGTAGATTTTACGTCTTAAAACGCTCCTCACAAGGCGAAAATGAGAAATTTTCATTTTTATGACTTAAGTAAATGACTAAAGGTATTCTTAGTTCATTAAATTGAAAATTTCTCATTTTCGCCTTGTGAGGAGCGTTTTAAGACGTAAAATCTACGTAAATTCAGCCTAATTGAGAGTGCGTTTTAAGGGTTTTATGAAAATATTTTTCTGTTTAAGGTGTCTTTTCCTACTAAATAAATGGTGCTCTACAACTTAGTCATTGACTTTTTTCACATACCTCACATAGTTTTAAAATAAAAATTATAACTACTAAATTTTCCGCTAGAGGGCGTTGAAAGTTATTTTATCGGATAGAACATGGGCACTTTACTATACCTAGACCCCGCTTTCATGACTATATCTGTAGGGGTTCAAAAGTTAAAGGGGTTGGGCCACTTCTCGTGGGACACCCTGTATAATATAACGTAAGGAATTTAAAATATCACATAAATCACAGTAATTTTTTCCAACCTTTTTTATTTATATTACTTAAAGTAAATGTAAATTTGCAATGGAATTAAAAAAATAACAAGGATTATTTTTACACTTAACTTGGATACTTATATCGTTCTACGAGTAAATCACTCTATATGGATGAAACAATATTGGCCGATATTACAGAAAGAACCATTTTGACTAAGATCAAAATGTATCGAACGATATTATATCGGTGTTTTTGTAGTTATAAGAAAAACAATAATAATTTTAATAAAGTTAAAAAAATGTATAAAATTATCTCGATTCTATGTATAAAATATAAACCGGTATATATGGGTTTGGTTCAAAAAAGGATTTTAAGTCCATGTATAAGAATTCCAATATGTTCAAACTCTATGATAAAATTATCTGTTCACAACACTCCAATTCAGTCTTTTACAATTCTGGCAAACAGTAAAAAAAATCTATAGAGGATGTAATAGGAGGAATCTGCAGTAGAAGGATGGTCAATACTATCCAAAGCTTCTTAGGACAGATTCTTTGAAGAGCCTCTTTCTTGAGTTGGAAACATTAATCCCAGATTTCTTTGGAGTTGAATCAGGCATTAACTGCAGCGTCTCTGAATCTCTGTCCTAGGTGGTTCAGAATACAAGATGTGTACATCCGGTCTCTGTCACAATTCAGGTTCTTCTGAAATATCGGACATGAGTTTATTCTCAAGTGATAGTATTATAAAGAATTTGCTTTACCTTTTTCTATTCGTATGCAAAATTAAGCTACTTTACTGTTAATTCAGAGTAAAACTCCAGCATGTTGTACGGTTAAATGAATTTCAGAAATGTTAATTTTGAAGTAACTTTTGATTTTTACCAAGTAAACCTAAAATTATCAGATTTTGTGTACATCGTATTAAAAGTAAAAAATATGTAATAGTTTGAAAGAAAAATGTGTTTAACTTTTTAAATTCATAATTAATAAATCAATCATCATTTTTCTTATCTGTGCACTAACTAATTTACTCATAAAATTTAGTATGATTTAAAAAATACTGAATTTACAGAATTTTAGACTTTCGGTAGTTTTTTTTTGTATGTAAATAGATAACAAACATGTTTTTATAAGGAAAAAATTATCAAAACATATTGGAGAGTGAATTAACACAGTTTTTTTTAGTTTTTCGCAAATGATTCATTTCCATTCAATGTTCACTAAACAATTAAAGTTTACTCATTATTTAAACACTTTTGAAACCATTCTAACAAAACGTTTCATAAGAGACCATGAGGAATAACAGGTGGTATTAACTTGGGGTGTAAAAAAAGTATTTTTGAAAAATGACGTGAATATAAAGATCTAAGTTTTTATGGTACTGTAAAATTTCTGGTATTATTCGCGTATAAAAGTATTTATATTCATTAATAGTTTCAGAAAAGAAATTGTTTTAAGTTAAAGACAAAACTTATTGTATAACATAATATCAAAACCTATTCTTGTAAAAGCAGTTCGTTTTTTAAGTACCCGAATTTAAGCTTATTTAAAAACATGATATTTTTATTTTATGAAGATAAAATTTAAATATGAATGAGTGAACTGCTGATAACAATGTTATCAGCAGGTGTTTGCAGAATTTAGATTCTAAACATTTTTAATAAGCATAATATTATAATACATTACTTTAAAATGTTAAACTAAAAGTCACGGATATTTCAGAATATTTTAAATCGAAAAATGAAACAGAGATAAAAAAATGACTAATATTATGTCGATACTTATTAAAGTTTTACTTTTATGTCATCACAGGGGTATGGGTTGTGTAGATAAAATTTAAACTACAAACGTTTTCCCAAATAAATATTTTTACCATCAGCAGCAGCAAAAAAAATAAATAAAAATAAAAAGGTTTTATGCGAACGAAGGTTATTCTTTGTCCTTTTGGGTGAAATAGGTTTTGAGTAAAGCTGGATGTACTCACTCTAATTTGTTACCAACTAAACTTTTATGAACTCTCAAAATTACCCTCAGAGCCAAAGAAGAAAAAACTAGCTTTTCATTTTAGAATTGTATACTTGAAAATTGGTTTCCTTTTTATGTGTAGCAAAAGTTATTTGAGTTAAGAAAAGTCTAAAAATGGATTGGGAGAAATATAAAAAGAAATTTAAGCATATATTTTGCATTTTATAGCTTCCCCGAACCATTTTTGTCTTTTGGAAGTTATTGGTTGAGGTACATTAAAAAAATGGAATCCACGTGAAAAGACTTCAGTGGAAATTGCTCGAAAGGGTAAAAATTACATTTATAAACAAATGAGAGGAAGAAATGCAACGCAATTAAATATTAGTTAATTAAATTATTTAATATGCTTATTATTTACCTGTATACGATCTTTCCCTCTAGGTTATATCTTCAATTTATTTATTCTTCTTTTTGTCAATAAATAAATTTGCTTGTACGTCAAAAGGATTCTTTTTAAATTTATTTTGATGGAACTTTATGAGATCAAGATCTTGTGTTTTAAAGATGGGAGGAAAGAAATAAACAATTTGTGAAACTGAAGCAAAATATGTCAAGATATTCAAATAAATTGTAAGAAACTATAAGTTAATGTAAAAGTGTAAATTGACCAAGAATGAGATTTTCTAGTTTTGATTAAAATGTTTCGGTAATATTTTTTCAAGGTGTAAAACCAAAACAGATGGATATTTCCCACATTAGCAATTTTATGGTTGTTTCCTTTTTAATACGTATACTATTTACTCATTCTACTCATATCTACTCATTCACGTATACTATCTAAGTTATTTAAATTAAAATATAGTGATATTCACATACATACTTATACTTTTATTATGTATAAATTATCATGTTACATTACTAGGAGAATTTTAATTTTAATTGTTCCCATTACTTCAATATTTAAAAAAAATAATAAAAATTATAGTAATTAAAACTTAAAAGCTTATTTGCTTTACGCTATTCAAAAATTACGTCAATTCAGTCAAATTAAATTTTGAAGGCACGATGTTTCAGAATCATTGCATTCTTTGGATTTTGTTCAAGTAAAGAACGTGTAATTAAATGGGGGAAATGTAACATAAATAGTTAAATAGCTTATTTCTAAGTATAAATTCATCATTTCATGAAGCAAGAGAATCGGAGATAATAATGCAATTTTAATTTGAAACATTATTTTAACTAAAAAGAGCTGATCTTGACAATAATTATGATTATATTCTTGTAGCGATTTTAATTTAACTTTTAAAACATATTTGCAAATAAGGGCAATTATTAAATTGTATTGAAGGTTGAAAAAACTAAAATCTTAGCTTGTGAAATATGTATTATTTAGCTTGGGAAATATAGTTTATTTAGCTTGTGAAATTTTATTTATTTTTTATATTTATTTATATAAGATTTCTGAGGATGTTGTGTGTAGTTTTTAAATGATTATATAACAAAATGGGATGAGTTGTTCATAACCTGGTAGACATGGATCAGCGTAAAAAATGTAATAGATGATACTAAATATATCATCTATGAACGAAATAAAAAATGGTTGTTTTTATTTTATTCTCTCAAAATCCCATACGGATAGATTTAATCGGTACCTTCTTACATATCACGGCTCAAGATTTTGCTTATATTCATATTCACTGCAGCCAATTCCATAACTTTTGTAAATGAAGATTTATAAAATAAGTACGGATGTTCCATGATTGCTATAATAGATTTATTTAAATATCTAATCTAAACCTTCTTAGAATGGAATCCTTTTAAATCAAATGCACTAACCATTTTGTTTATAAAATATAAAATTCCGTATAAATAAAACATAAGTTATATTTATTCAATACTTTAATATAATGTTTATTCAATGAATTTAAGGAGTATGATGCTTTAAATCAGAGCAGTTTTTTTGTAAAAGTGTTTTTCATAAGAAAAGTTTATTCATAACATACATTTAATTTCAGAATACATATTGCAATTGATAAGTAAAAATAAAATATCGTTTTATAAAGTTTGTAATTTGTTGTTATCTGTTAAATAATTACATAGATTACTTATTCACAATATAAAAGTATTTAAGCAATATAAAAAACGATTGCTTAAAGTAAAGATAAAATTAAGTGATAAATCGCTAATCAAGATTGTTGGTGATAAGTCATGCACAGCTGTGGAGAAACTAATGATCTTGGGTGGAGTAATTCTTATCATGATATAAATCACAGGATAGAACATAGGAAGAGAGGATTAAAGTTTAGTTATATAACAAGCAATTTTAAGTTTTTAGACCATTGTAAAATATTTTACATTATATTTATATTGATTATACTTCGTCTATGTGGTATTCTATTTGGCGAAAATCATTAGAAATAGAAAATTATGTAGTTTATCCTTGTACTATTATATTAATAATTTTAATCCGCGCAGTTGTGTACCTTTAAGCCAAAATTTAAACGAGTGAAATATAAATGAAACTATTCCTTAAATATTTTTTAGTGAACTGATAATTGAAGTGTTAAAAGAGTTAAATTTGAGACAGATTTATTTGTTTGGATGTTTTTACCTTTTCAGCCAAAGATTATTTAGCCTTGAAATACCACTTCATTTTTGATTAAGTAAACCTTCTTAAGAAATATTTTCATTTTAAAAAGGAACTCGTATTTACACTTCAATAGTCATCACTTATGTTGGTTTCAAATAGAGAAAGAATTTATTTTAATCTAGTGAACGGATGGAAAAAATACCAAAATCTATAATTTTCCGTTTCCGCAAACGCGTTTCAATTTCCAGACTTCAATTTTTCTTGAATGCCTTTTTAATGTTACAGAAAACGGTTGTATTATTTTGAGTATATTTTTCCTTCCAAAAGCTGAACAGCTTTAACTATCTAAAAAAGAGGGATATTATATTTTAAAATAGAAATATCCTAACAGAAAGTTGAATAGTAAAATAAACAAAACGCAACTATAATTTCTTAAAAAAGCTGTTCTAGCACAAAATAAAAAAAAAAATTAGAAATTATTTTTTGTTTCAGAAAGGATGGAAATTCAATTTAGGAACATTGTTTTACAAGCGTTTTAAACGTAAAAAGTTTCCTAAATTGCCATTTTTGTAAACTATGATCAAGTATTTACTTTAATGTAATTCCAGGTGAAAATTACATGTATGGAGCTTGGCATTGACGGGCTAGTGAGGATCACTAATATTTTATGTTGCCATTTTTAAAACAAATTTTGTAAAGTTTACAGTTACTAAAGAAGCTTTTCATGAAACTATAGTAAGTTCATTTATAACTTATATTAAGTTTGTTTCAATGATCGTTATATCATTCAAATAAGTCAAAGTTTTCGATTTTCGGGGTAAAAGAAATATAGTTTATTTTACTTCTAGCTTATTATAGATTTTTTTTATATTTTTTTGCTCATTTATATTAAAAATAAAGACATAAAGACATGTTTTAAGTCAAATTCATTTTTACTGGTTATACCTACTATACTTCACAAGGTCAAATAATTTTCATCTTAATTAAGAGTCAAAAAACTATTTTTTTTCATCAGAACCTTGAACCTTCTATATACAGTATCTTTCATAAATAATACTCCCAAATCCAAAAGAAAGCAAGAGTTTTTTTTCGCAGAAAAGCATTCTTACGAATATTAAATTGTCATTTCGACCGACATCTAGAAACGCGCAAACGAAAACTGCTTTCAATCTTGTCAGCTGTTTAATTAGTAGGCACTGTTCATTAGTGAGAGAATATGATTAAAAAAAAGTCATCTTCTCACAGCGTGTGAGAGCTTTATTTTCTTTTAATTAATTTACGAATTAACAACGGGCTTCTTAATCTCTCTCTACGGTTCATGGGTACCAAGAAGGTTCGTTGACTGCTTTAAAAAACAATTTTAGGGAGGTAAAATTTTTTCTTTTGAAGAAAATATAAGAGCGTAGAGGGGAAAGTTAGTGATGACAATTATAAAATGGGCGATAGAAGGAAGGATATATTTTCTATTACCTAATTGTGACTTTAAGTTGCATGCTTTTGATTTTTTCAATTAAGTTATACAGTATTACTCTCGATAAGACAAGAAGAACTTCATTTTGTCAAAAACTTCTATTTTTCGAAAAAAAATATTTTGCCCTTAGATGTTAGGTATTCCTCCAATTTAACTTGTTATACAGAAAACTCTTTTTCTCGAATTTTTTTTACTTGTCCCTTAGACTTCGTAATATCGAGAGTATGCAGTATTTTTAATTATTCGCAATCCAATACAACCCATCATATGTATGCCGAAAAGTAGTTTATTGCTTATTAATACGATGCGATCGTTGGAATATTAGGTTCATTAAAAGTTTTTTTAAATACGAAGAAAATTTGGATCACAGAAAAAATCGATAATTTTTAAACAGACGTTTTAATTTTTTCAAAATTTAAACCTATTTTTTTACAGATTTATCTATGCATGTAAACCTGCATATAATTTCACCTTTATTCTTTCGTACCTTAAATTTCAAAAATAATATTTTTTTTATTTCTGCAGGAAAAAAATGATGCCACAGGAAATTCGAGACTATTTTCAATTCGTGTTTGGAATTAACTAAGGGGCCATTCATTAATTACGGATGATTTTGGCAATTTTTGACCCCCCATGTAAGGGTACGTAAGATTTTTCAAACCCCTCCCCCCTATTCTTACGTAAGATTCCATTTCGTTTAATCAGTTTAAACTCCAATAAAAAAGATACATATGATATACCTTCATTTTTTAAAAATTAAAGCTTCGATAATATCCGAGATCATCACCATTTTTAAGTTTATCTGGGATTATTCAATAGTTCTTTATTTGATTAGCATTTGTTTACATTAACTTGGAAAATCTTAAGTAAGAATTGGTTTGACCCCCCCCACCCCCAAGTAAGGGCATGTAGATATTTTTCCAACCCCCCTCCCCCTCGGGACCCTTACGTAATTAATGAAGTGCCCCTAAGATATTCAAGAGTCATTTACTAGAATATTATTTTCTTACAGGTCCTAAAAAATGTTTCGGTATGAAAAATTAAAATTCACATATTTCTTGAGAACATTTGGGTGCTATTATACAACCGGGTGCCACTCTTCTTGGCGACGTTTTTGGCACCTTTTTTGGCGTCATAATTCAATACATTGATATATCCGCTGGGTTGCTAGAAAATTAATCATCGCCCTAGTTGGCGAAGCTAAAAAACAAGTGGCACCCGCTAGTAGTATGAAACCAACATTTTTATGGCACGCCTGGAATAGTGTGTTGAATTGATTCTCTCAAAAAATAATTTAGTTTTCCTCCCGAGAAAGTGAAGACAATGCAAAAAAATAATTTCAAACCTTTATAACAAACGATTCATTTCATAGAAGATTTTAAGCATCCTTTTACATAAGGAACATAAATTTAAGTAATAGCTAAAAACCCTATATAAAAACAGCAACACATTAAACTTCATGAAAACTGAGACTTTCATCAACAAAACAATTTCACCTTTCTTCCTCAGTGCGCATCCCCCCTAAAGACCCATTAAACCCAGTCTGGGACCTCACCACTGACCAATAATTCAGCCCGTCGGACCACTAACACCGCCATTCCTGTCCATCCTCGAGGAATGTCGGACAGGACCCCATTAACCCCAGCGTCCGCAACCTCCAGACGAAACCAACGCGCGGAAGAAATATCCCGATAACTCCCACAAGAGCAGAGCACTCTTTGCCTTCATAAATCCTTCGGGAGGGACACTTGGCAACTTCATAAATCGTGTCCCTGTGTGTCCCTCGTGTCCCCTTGAGCGATACTCGTAAAAGGGACGCCGTAAAAATGCGAAGGGCCGCCGATGACAAAATGACCCCTTCTGATGTTTCTGAAGGATGCGCTTTTCAGTAATGATGGAGAGCCGCAACTTGAGGACGGTCAGTCAAGGCTGTCCTTTTGTAATGGTCTATAAATATTTGTTATGTTTCTGGTTAATCTGCTTTGAGGTCTTGCTTAAGTAAATAGTCAGTGGTGGTTAGAAAAAGGAGACATCTTGACCGGTGACTTGTGAAACAGCCTTTTATGATAGTCTAAGTAAAGTACGTCTATATAGTAAAGAAAAAGAAAAAATTGGAAATTGTTTAGCCTGTTTTGTGTTTAACACACGATAAATCCTTTCATACCTAAAGATTAAAACTTAATATCCAAGTAATTTTAACAAATTACATATTTCTCATAACTTTATCGTAAATGTAAAATATATTTAAAATTAAAAATGTAAATCTTTTTAGAGGTTTGATTTTAAAACATACTCTAAAAGTAGTATAATACTTTAATTCAAAAATCAGTCAAACGGTTTTTCAAGAGGCGTTTTTTTATTAGTTAAATTCTACAACTCCTCCTGCTCCACATGGTATAACATGAGGCTTACAGATGTAAGTAGCTAAGTACAAAATACAATTTTAAAAGAACAGAGCAAATTTAAAAGCCTAAACTATAAACAAAATTCCGCAGAGCGTTTACATTTTCGGAACACTTTACAAGCAATGGCAAAGCAGGTGGCCAAGAATAACCCAAGGCGTTAGACTTGTTTTTAAAAAATATAAATATGTTCTGAATCATGTCAAGATTTGTAGATAGAAAGACTATAAACTTTAAAATGTTACTTTCTTTAAACAGAGAAAAATTTAGAAATTTGTTTTGAATTGTAAATGAAAATTAAATACAAATATCTAGCATGAAAGTTGCATAACTGCACTGATTCATAATGAATGTTGAAAAAATAAAGGAAATAAAACTGAATAAAAATTCATAATAAACAAATGTTGACGACCAAAACAAATTTAACACAGCATGTAGAATCTCTTCCAAAGTTGGGTCAAAGTTAACCGATTCAACGGTACCATCAGAATGGGGCACCTACATAGACCTTTTACCACAGTTTTGATTAACTTAGATATTCCATAGATATTAGTTAACACTGCCAGGTGTGACTTCCTTAGCCAGTGAAGATGAACCACAGTCGATTACGCTTGTCAATTCAGGGACACATGAGATATCCTGTCAAAGATAGACGGTTAGTTAGATACCTGATTGGATATGTGACTGAGGTTAACTATGAAACCATATTATCTGCATTTAATATTGATGCCCATGTAACCGAATTAATTGGTCATGGCCGATAAAGTAGTTAAATCAGAAAAGGCATGCTTTGTGTGGGAGAATAACTTCCTTTTATGTGAAAATATAACATTGAAAGATGTGAAAATGAATTTAGAATCATTTAAATTTATCACAAATGAATGAGGTTTACAGATTAAAGCTTTGTTTTAAAGATTTTTAAGCTTAAAATTAATTACTTATTTTCTATTTAAACCAGTTATTTAAGTTATTTGAAAAACTAAATTCTACTACTTATTACTTTATTCACTGTATGATTTAAAAAAATTATTTTATCTTTGTAATATGTATATATACGTATATGTTTGGAAATATTAAGAATAGCTTTTGTTACGTAAAGGCAGTTCTTCGATTTTTCCGAAAATCAAATAAAAATCATAGTAGAACACATAATATGTTCTTATTGTTATCATGAAACTTGGATCTTGAAAATCTGAAATTAGAATTCTCTTCGAAAGTTAATTTCATGCATTAAAATCACTTCAAAAAATAAAACAGAGACGTTCTAAAACTACCCCATTAGAAATTAAAAATCAATATACCGAATTATTCGTTTAATTTTTTTACTTTTATTTCTGGGCATTTTATCGTCGATACGTATTCTCAAAAATGTTTTTAAAAATATTTTCATCCCATAAGAATACTTCTTAAAGCTTCACTAAAAAAAGTTAATGAGTTGCAAGAAATAAATTAAATCACGGTGTCACTGATTTATTTTTAGATAATTTTGATGAGCTCAAAATTTTTCTTTTGTTTCCGTAGTTCTTCTATGTATTGAGGATGATTAGTAAAAAAATAAGTGTTTTGATAATTTCTTAAATTATTTTGCAAAATTTTGTAAAGTGAAGAAAACAAACGTAAGAGGAAATATTTTCCGGGAATACTGGGATATTAACAAATTTAAAATGAATTACGAGTAGTCTACACATTTTTCTTATACATTATGAATGCTATAAAAGGGTACACTGTATAATTCATAATTATTAAAAAACATTAATTTACATACTTAAAACTATTTTCACCTTTAAAATGAACTTATTTAATTGAAAACTAAACACTGTAAAAGAGTGTGATACTGTTTTGTGAGAAAGAGGAACCAACTAAATTATCCTTATAAAAAAGGGAGATTTTTAATACTGATCTTTACACTTACTTTTACTATCCTCGTTCACCAAATTGATTCTTTTTTAAAATAAATCTGTACTTACTTTTACTGAGCCGCAATTAAATACCTAACTAAGCTGTGAAGATGTTAAGAATCAATTGTTTGAATTTTAGATGAAATACTCGTTATAAGCTTCTCAAGGCAAAACCCGTTTAAATGGTGAACCTCATGACATTTTAAGCTAGGTTTATTGATTTAAAGTTGCGCATATATATACCGTTTAAGTTGTCATGACGGATGCTTTATTTATGGACTCAAAGGCCCAAAGTAATACATATCCTGAGATAAGTCATAAAATCGGTAGATAGAAGATAAAAGTTTATTTTCTCTCTTGATGAATAATGGAACACCACTAAAGCGAGTTCTATATCCAGGATATCCTGGCAGGAAGTAGCAATTTAAATGCGATTTAATCTCTTTTCATTTTAGCATAAGGTGGAATATAAAAGACCCAAACTGGGAAGATTCGGAATAGACTTTAACGCCTGTGTTAATATAAAAGCAAGTTTTCTCTTTTAAAAGTGAATTTGGTATTTGAGAGGAATTTTTAAGTTTGCCTTCGCGTATGCATAAAATGGGGGAGAGATTTAATTCAGTTACTAGTGTTTGATAATAATGAATAGTTTGAATAGATTATACTAATTCTTGAAATTTTTCGTTAGTTTGTATAGAATTGGTATTCCTAGATAGCCCCGAAATACCTTTGAATCCTATGGTAAATTTGAAGCTTTTAGGACTGAAAAGGATAAAGGTATAGAAAGGGCTTTTCTGCATATATATTCTATCTGTACTTCTTGTAAAAGAAATTTATCGTCAGTTAACGTTATTGAAGGTTTATTACGTTAATTACTACGATTATATAGAATCATTTTTGTTAATTGTTTCATTATTGTTTTTAATCTCAAATAAAATACAAAATACTTAAATGATTAAAATTGGAGATTTTACTGTAACTCTTTCACTGAAAAAGTTCTAAAACGCAAGCTTTCTGAAAAATAATTAACACTACTTAGTACCTTATTATAAATATTACTGTTGTAAATTAAACATTCCTGGATATTAAATTTTTTAAAATCTAAAAATGTGAATGAGAACAAGCTATAGTGTAGAGTTTTGTGAAGGTACCCCTTTATCATGGTAAATTCTATTATGTTATAATTCACTATCCTGTTACCTAAGGCTCGATGGATCTACCAAGAAGTGGGATACATTCTCCTAATATTATAAGCACTAAATTACTCTGGTAGTGCCTACCTACTGATGTGTGTTATATGAACTTAATTTAATATCTCTCGTCCAGGTACAGATTGAATGGAGTGTTTTAAGGGTACTACACTTCAATATCGAATACTTAGAAACTTGGTTAAATAGAAACTTACACTGCCTTAATAGAATACTTAGTTAAATGGAAACGCATCACTGCTTGGGGTATGAAGATCTGAATATAATATTAGGTACAATGTTGTTATATCATATCATATTATTGTGAAAGTTAAAATTCAAAACTACATAGGGGAAAACGGGGCAATTTGTTACAAGGGGATCATTGATACACTTTCTATATCTCAAAAACTATCTATATTATTTAGGTCGTGTTTTTACGAAAAGTTGACTTCAGGGGCGTCATTTAGGGCGGGCGGAGGGGGCAACCGCACTGCTATGTGAAAAATAGCTGGAAGTCCCTTGAAAATTCTGTAACTTCCACAAGGAGCTCAAAAACTCTCAAAATGAGTTAAAACACCACCTTTTAGGGTCATATTTCAAAAAAATTTCTGGGGGAAAACCCCCAGCCCCCCTCTAAAATTTTTATGTCTGTTATTCAGTGTTTTCCCACTTGAAATTTTCTGCTCCTTGCAAGAAGCTTTTAATTTTTAGTGCTCCTAGTTTGAAAATGAGATAAAACACTTGTCTAGAGGGGTAATTTCAAAAAATTTTATGGGGAAGGATCCCCAGCTCCCCCAAAACATTTTATTGTCGGTTATACAGTGTTTTTATCTTTAGAATTATGCCACTTACAAGAAGTTTTTCCCTTTTGGAGGTCCCAAAAAGTTTGAAAAAAAACCCTACTAGTTTTAAAGACAAATTTTCAAAAAAGTTTTGGGGGAGAACCCTTGGCCCCTCTTGAAACTTTGACGTCTTTTAACAATTTTTTTCCCAAGAAAATTATGTTGTTTACAAGAAACCGTTCTCTTTGAATGATATCTCAAAGAGTCTCAAAAAATGAGTTAAAACAATACTTTACGAGGCAAATTTTCAAAATTTTCCCGGTCGTGAACCCCAGACCCAACTTCCCCCCTTTTTTCACGTTGTCAAATTTTGACATTATAATTAATATCATTCAAATACTACTTTTTAGCGCTCGTATATAAATTTGCTCATTAGGGGATACCTTAAAAATGAAGTTGCGGCAACCCCCCATAAAAAGTATAGTTATGCCGGGGGGCCAGGTCCACTTAAAAAAAAATCCTTGCCCCCCCAACCAAAAACTGAAATGACGCCCCTGGTTGACTTTATACGTCTAAGCATAACATATGAAACCTTTTAAGTTCTGTAATAAGTCTGTAAATTTTAGTGAAAGAAACTAATTTTTTTTTGTCAAAAATTTTCAAAAGTAAATTTCTGAGTAAAATGCAAAAACTTCCTGAAGCTATTCTTCTAGGAATACAGAGATCTGTAAATTCGAAAAAATAAGTTTATGCTTGTTACCAATAGAGGATATACTTAAATTTTAAATAGCCTTTGCCAATTTTTTTAAATAAAGGTTTTTGTTCAAAAATAACAAATGGGGCAAATTGATAGCCTTTGAGGTGGGGCACTTTGATACATATAAAAATACCCATATTTTGCATTGGGAGATAAATATCTCTCGGCAATTTAAAAAAAAAGATCAATTATGGGTAAGTTAAATCTACAATGAGAGAAGGATATTTGTCCATTTTTGAGTCTTTCGGTTTTTTTAAGTATTTGAGATAGGAAACTGCTTGCATTCTAGCTATGTGTATTTATAAACTTTCTAAAAGAATATGCAGTTGATAAATACATGACCAAACGATGGAATCAGGGACTATGTAGAACCAGTTTTTAGCACTTTTACAGGTAAAGAAGTATATTAAAAAACAGTGACAAAGTAATACAATAAATGACCAAAAACTAACCAGTTAATTAGTTTCGTATTTTTTAAATTTCTGGATGATTTTCGACAAAGATACCTTCTAATTTTATTCATCTAATTCAGGAGCAACTATACCTATGAAAGTTAGCATATTATTTCCTTCATTAGAGATTCTTCAAGTTCTTTATTTATTTTTATTTCTGAATGTTTAGTGGAAAAATTATTTTTTATGCTTGGGGAAAAAAGGGTGAAAAATATGCTTTAGTACACTTTTCATTTTTCATAACTTTTGTTTAATTACTATTTTTGAGCAATTTGATCACTGCATCAAAATACCCCATGTAATGTATCGAACCGCCCCACCGGTGGGGCACTTAGATACAAAATTGATTTTTACGAAAGTCTTTATATTTTAATTTTTATTAAACTTATATTTTTTAATTGATTTAAAAAAATTTAGTCATTGTTAGATATTTTTAGAAAAAAATTATCTGAATAAGTAATTTTTTATACACTAAAATGGATTTTAATGACTGACTTTTTTAACTGACCCACTTTCTCGTAATCTAGATTATTTTGAAGTATTCTACTTTCGAAAACATACATTTAAAGATACTTCAAAGAAGTACAGAAATTCACAACTTTTAAAATTTTCCTGAAAATATTTTATATAAAAACCTAAATACTGTAAGAAAGTTTCATACTTTAGATAACAATAATTAAATTTTTTTGATACTATTGATTTTACGACTAAAAACTAATTAATTTATTAAAAATAATAGTTTGGGGACAAACGTTCAGTAAATATTAAAAACCACAATACCAATTTGGAATCTTATTTTTAACGTTTTAACCTTCAACAATACTTTAGAAAACAATTGTTTTTTAAGTGGTATTTAAAAGATTTCGGCAAGCGAAACTTTACTTTGTGAAAGTCTTCAGGGAAAGCTAGTTTACAAAGAAAAGAAATATCAAACATATAGTTGCTTAGTTACGTAAAAAGATCAAAAGAGTACTATCTTCTTTTCAAAAGCAGGTGAAAGATTAACTCATTAAAGAATTTAATGGAAATAAGAAGAAATAGGAACTTAATTATTCCGAAACAATCTAACAGGTCTAATCATGTAGTTTAAAAATTTCGTAACTCTAAATGATAAAAACAGAATTAGCTTAATTACTCGAAAATTTGTTCTCGTAAGAACTCATTTTTTTATTTGTTCCTTTGAGAGTTTCAAAAAAGGATCTTTACTTAAAAGGGAAAATATTTGAGTGCTAAAAATTTAAAGTTAACTCAAAAGTTTATGTTGCTTTATACTTTATAAATATAAAACTATAAATTATTTGTACGGCCATCGATATAATAATGTATATTTACAGTGAGTTATGCTCAATTTGAAGTGCAATTTAACTCTTCATTTACTCAAATAGTTGCTTAAAGGTAGATGACATCTATTAAATGTGGAAAAGCCATATAAGAGGTATTTAGAACAAAAAATAACTTTAAAAGAATTAAGTCAACTTTCTTTTGTTCATTAATTATTTCTAAAACAGTGAAAAACGTTATTCCATTATGAAATATGAAAACGCAATATGAAATTCAGATTACAGAATTAATATTTGTTATGAGAATAATTAGATGTTGAATAAGATAGTTATAAGATATAATAGGAGTCATGAAAACTTTAAGGAATATAAACTGAAATTTGCATTAATTTATGTAACCTAACTTTTTAAATTCTTAACACCTATGAAATTAGTATAGTTTGAAATAGCTTATAAATATTTAAAAACGGTAAACCTCATTATTTTTTAACGCTATTCGGAACGAATATTTACTATTATAATTTTTGTTGACAAGTATAAAAGGTTAATATTTCTTTGAACATAATCTCTTGCTAACTATTATCAATCCACTATGAATACTTATTATCCACTATATTATTAAAGCTTGTAGTGGTCCATCGTGAAGAAATAACGTTTAGAAAAGCATTTAATTACAATAATTTCTTCGTAATTAGAAAAACTTTAGTTTCTGTTTATTGATTACTAGCTGATATACCCGCCGTTGCTCGGGGGAAAAAGGATTTTCAAACTGTGTGTTAAAATAAATAATAATTAGTTTCTTCACTATATTCCTTTCCAGGGCGTAATTTAAGGGCAATAGGGTCAACTGCCTTCCCCCTAGGATTCTTCTATGATGCTATATTTCCTTAAGATATAAAACTTTAAAAACATTGCCTGTTTAGAATTAATGTGTGAAATCCTCATTTTTAAGAGGGAAATTTTCAAATGGAGGGAGACCCTCTTAGCCCCCTTATTTCAAGGTGCTATATCTTTGTTCTCTTAATATCCTTAGTTCACTCCATACTATATTTTTACAATTGGTAATGCCTAGTTGTGTCAAATTCTTCCACCTTCGCTTCAAAACAAACACCAATTTCTACTGGCTTAATATTTAGTTCCCCCTTCATCCCGCTGTTTTCATAAAATTCAAAGCAAATAAAACATTAACACTTTCTTAAGATGTAAAACAAAATCTAAAAAAAAACTTTTGGAATTAGTGTTAATATACTGTTTTTAAAATTGAAATTTAAAAAAGGTCAGGGGGAGACCCCCTGAACCCCCCTTTGTTGATTTATAAACAACTCATTCACTATAATAAATCGCCTTCAAACGAATTGGACATGAACTATCTAAAATGCTTAAGATGAAATATTGTTATTTAAATTTTTATTGAAAGTAAAAAATTGCTAAACTTTTCAGTTAAAGAATATAGGTTATCGCAAAATAATTATTTTTTAATCATTAAAAAAATATTTCTCTGAGATTTAAAAAAAAGTCGCTTGTTATAAAATATTTTAAAATAAACATTTTTAACAATAGAGGTTTTGCGTCACCTGGAAGGAGCAATAACCGTTATCAATTTAACATTAATCTAACGTATAAGAATTTAGAAAAGAGCCAAAAAAGACAGGTTAGAATGCTTCGATTTTAAAAATTCTTTTTTGAAAACCTTCCCGATTATGTGAGGAACAACATGCTAAAATTTCATACCAATCGCATTAATAAGGTTGGAGCTAGAATGCAAAAACTAAAAACGGGAGTAAATATTCAAACCCCCGTGCACCCTCTCCAGTATGGAATATCGAAAAATCCAGAAATTACTTTCTTTTAAATATTCTTGAGAAGATATTACCAACAGGTCGCTTCGAAATATCAAATTATTAGTATGTTTTTCTTCGAAAATGTAAAACTTTGTTTGTGCTCAGTAAAATCGGGTTTTTGAAATTTTTAGACCCCTTAAAATTCGAATATCGAAAATTTGAAAAATGCCTTTCTAGATATTGTGGCTAGGTACGTTCCTGCGAAATTATGAAGATCTGCGTTGATTTGGGACGGTGCTAGGCTCGAAAACGTAGAAAACACTCCAAGCACCCCTGTGGGTCAGAAAAAAAGAATTTCGAAAAATCCCTTCTTAGTGCGCGCATACACTGTAAAGTCTTCCACCACACCAAGTTTCGACTCTTTAGCCCCGGTAGATTTTGCTGTGCGTTGATAGGTGAATGAATGAATGAATGAACCGTAAAGCTCTTTTATTATTATAGATATACAAGTGTTTTAACAAATACTTTTTATAAACCCTAATAATAGTCCGAGAGCTGGCTACATGAGAGTTTAACCGGAAAAACATATTTCTGAAAATTTTATAATAGATTGGGCACTTCTTAATAAACAAAATTCGCTCGGTCAGCCTGCGCAAAGCGGTTGCTTTCGAGGGATAAGCTCGGGTCAAAATAGCCAAAAATTGCATCGAGTTTAACCGGAAGAACATATACATGATTTTTACGTCATTCGAAAGGCTTCGACCCCCTGAACACAAATATGCTGGTCAGCCGGCCGAAAGCGGTTGCTTTCGAGGGGTCAGCTCGGGTTAAAATAGCCAAAAATTGCATCGAATTTAACCGGAAAAACGTATACATGATTTTTACTTCATTCGAAAGCTTACGACCCCCTGAACACAAATATACTGGTCAGCCGGTCGAAAGCGGTTGCTTTCGAGGGGTCAGCTCGGTTTAAAGTTGCAAAAACCCTATTCAAACCTATGTAATCCTGTTTATTGTTTTTTATAAAAGAAATACTTGCAGCGACCAACTTTCTAAAAATATCTTAGTTTTCAAATCGTTAGTATGGGTTTTCCCATTGGGATGTCTGAAATGGAGATAGTCTACAAGAATTTTTAAGATGATGTAATTCTTTAGCAAATGTTTCTTTCAATGAGATTTTTGGAGACATTATTTCGAAAATACTTTTTTATTCAAAACATATTCAACAAAACATTTTTTAAAAGTAAATTGTGTTTGAAAAATCGCTTTAAGTACTTGGTAGTTTTTAGGCCATTTTTTTACTGCGCGCAGCTTTTTAAGAAAAGTAAATTATATTTTTCCGCTGTTTCTTTTTCTGAACATTCAAAAGACACTTATCTTTAAATTAACGAAGAACGAAAAACTTATTTAAATTATTTCACCAATATTAAAATTTTCAAAGTTAAATTTTCAAATTTTGAGAAAAAAAACCCCTGATTTTAATTGTTTGCAAATTGGAATGCATTGATCAATATTTCAAACCCGTACATTAATTTGAAGATACATATGCAAGGAAGATACTGTAAAAGTTTTGGACAATTTGATTGAATAGTTATAGAGATATTGTGCGCGCAGTGCAAAAAGATGATACTTTTCACCACGCCACATTTAAACAATCCACTTAGTCCATATTGACCCGGATATTCAATATAACAGGCTGAAAATTGGTGGAAATGTAGAGGATAATGTCCTTATTGATGTCCTGAAATTTCCAAAAATTCTGTGTAGGAGAAAATCCGCCATTTTGGAAAAACCACCGCCATCTTGGATTGAGTTTTCAAGCATAACGACTGAACCAAGAACCCGATTGAGTTCGTTTTTGTCCTGAATTGCTTAATAATGTGAATTTTAAGCGACAACGTGAAAAAGTTCGAAATGAAAAACTTAATTTAATTATTATTAATATTTATTGAATAAATTATTTGCTGGGTTGAAATGTGGGTAGAAACTAAAAATAACAAGCTGAAAATTGGTGGAAACGTAGAAGATAGGGTCCTGATCGATATTCCAAAATTCCTAAAAAATCCCTTCAGGGGAAAATCCACCACTTTCAAAACACCACCGTCATCTTGGACTCTCAATTTAAGCATAATGATAGTGCTTTACACAACAATGAAATTTCCGCAAAAATGATTACGTATGTTTGAATAGGGTTTTTGCAACTTTAAACCGAGCTTACCCCTCGAAAGCAACCGCTTTTGGCCGGCTGACCAGTATATTTGTGTTCAGGGGGTCGTAAGCTTTCGAATGACGTAAAAATCATGTATACGTTTTTCCGGTTAAATTCGATGCAATTTTTGGCTATTTTGACCCGAGCTGACCCCTCGAAAGCAACCGCTTTCGGCCGGCTGACCAGCATATTTGTGTTCAGGGGGTCGAAGCCTTTCGAATGACGTAAAAATCATGTATACGTTCTTCCGGTTAAACTCGATGCAATTTTTGGCTATTTTGACCCGAGCTGATCCCTCGAAAGCAACCGCTTTGCGCAGGCTGACCGAGCGAATTTTGTTTATTAAGAAGTGCCCAATCTATTATAAAATTTTCAGAAACATGTTTTTCCGGTTAAACTCTCATGTAGCCAGCTCTCGGACTATAAAGTATAATAGTACCCACACAATGATGGATACATAGTAGACACATAATGATAAATGTTTTGTAAATAATGGTAGGTAGTTTTCATTTTGAAATAAGCAACAAATAAAGTAATAAGAATGCATGAAGCCAAGCATATTAGAGTTTATCGGCAAACATTATTCAAATTCGCGCATATAGAGTCTTTAATGATCCTCCCACAACCCATCTCACCCAAAGGCTTTAAAGGCCTTCTCTGAGCCTCCTCGTATCATAACATCCTTTCAACCCCCATCCTCAAAACCTTCACCATATTAAACCCCCTTTCTTCAACCTGTAAGTCATAACTGTGACCACAGGGGTGCTTTAAATTACTGTCAACTTTTCCTATATGACGTCTTTCGAGGAGTGATTATTCTTACATTGCAGAATGTGTGCTGCTAAAGCGGTTGCCTAGTAACCAATAGAATAAACAATTGTTCTTGATATTCTTGAGTCTTACATACGTAAATTTTTAAATAAACATTGAAAAAAATTTGATCTTATATCATATTATGACTACCCAATTTGTTAAAGTAGAGTTTTATTTCTTGAAAAGTTAGTTAAGTTCGATACAATAGTATAAAAGGAAAAAAAATAGCTATTAGTAAATTGGGTGTCATACATTACTAATCCATGTACTATTTTTTTAAATGTTTAAAAACTTTAACTTGCACAGATTCAGTATTCCGCGATACAAAATAAAAATGAATATTCTTAATACCAAAGCATAATTTTAAAGTTTTTATTCCAAACATAGAGTACACTCTTACAAGGAAGCGTTCTCAGGCTGAACTCACAGAAATGGATGAAAATTAGTAGATGATATGAAAAACTTACTGTGGAAAAAATAGCTGCTAAATTTCATTAGGAGCGGAATAAATTAATTTTAAAAAGTATCATTTTCAACGCCAACCCTATTGGAAATAAATTTTCTAGTATTCCATAAACCAGTATGAATTATACTGGATCCAGTATCACTTATACTGGTTCCAGTATCATTTATACTGGATCCAGTATCACTTATACTGGTTCCAGTATCATTTATACTGGATCCAGTATCACTTATACTGGTTCCAGTATCATTTATACTGGATCCAGTATAATTTATACTGGTTTATGGAATACCAGAAAAAAAAAATTTCCAATAGGGAAGTGCAACCTTACTAGGCGAAAAATGCAGTGAAGACGCCAAATGGCATAAAGGAACTGGCCACGTTTTCTCTAAAGCAATTTAAATTGGCCAATCAAAAAAGGTTCATCAAATGTACAGCATGAATTTAAAGCGAATTAGCAACAAGCTGAAGAACCCATAGTGAGTTAGTAGTACAAAGTTTAACCAATATATTTAAGAATTTTATGTTTTGGAACTACTTATATATCTAATAAGTGCATTTTCATTAAAAAACGCAAGAAATAGTCAAATGACCCGCCTAAAGAATTTTCACAGATTTTTATAAAGAACTTTTCAAAAAAACGAACAAATCAAAGAGATGCGATAAAATTTTAGAATATTGCCTTTGAAGAAACAGAACCAATTTCCCAAAAAGGTTTTTAAACATTTATTCTCCCGAGTAAAATTAATTCAAAATAGAAAAAAAACAGCAAGGAAATGCCATAAAATTACTTTCTCCCAAACAATCAGAGTTTTTGTAACAAGGCCTGAGTAGAAAAGGGAAAAGAAATAGATGGGTGTCGAATTTTTCTTCCCCAAAAAACTCATAATGTTGATGTAGCGTGAAGACTCACATCTTTAGAAGTTCTCTTCTCGAAATGGCGTTCAAAGTTTAGTGCTTTTGAACCACAGAGAAAACAAATAAGTTTCAGAGCTATGCATCTGGTGGTGCTTTCTCCACTTAAGAATAAAGGAAATTTAAAGGTGTAAAATTTTTTAGTATTTTCTTTTATAGCAAATATATAAACTAATAAAAGAAATAAGATTTAAAATAATGCGCATTTTAGATAGAATTTACAATACAAATTGATTTTCTCCAAAGTCGACTAGATGGTAATTCTGAATTAACACACATAAAATATACAAAAGATAATGTTTGTTACTAGTCCAGTAACTTGGTGTCAAAAATAGGGTGTTTCAGGAAAAAAATACAGAAGTTTTTTTCTCGACGGTTTTATATGTTTTCGAGGGTGCTGAATCCGAATCTGAACTTTGCATACAAAATTTCGAATGGCATTTTGGTGAAAATTCGAAAAAACCCTGAAATTTCACCTCATTTTTTTGTTTTTTGTTTGTAGAACGGAAAGTACGGGTTTCTCATGAAAGTGTTAAATACAAAAAATAAAGATGATAAAACAAGCTACAAAATTGTCAATTGCAACTTTTTTGTCAGACTAATAGTTCGGCCGCTAGAGCGCGTTGAAAATAGGGCAAAATTTGCACCTGCGGGTAAAAATCCAGAAAATCGAACTTTCATCTAAAAAATAAAGTATTTTTTTAAATAAGGTACTTTAAAAACTAACTTTATAATGTTTCACATGAAATAAACCATCTATTTAGTCTATTAATTAGTATTTAAATGCATTTTCCTCAGCAATTTTCCTTAAGAACGCAGTTTCAATAGAAGACAATAGTGTAATGATAAGTAAGTCGCTTGTTGAAGAAAACATACAGAAGTTTTTTTCTCAACTGTTTTATATGTTTTCGAGGGTGCTGAATCCAAATTTGAACTTTGCATACAAAATTTCGAATGGCATTTTGGTGAAAATTCGAAAAAACGCTAAAATTTCACCTCATTTTTTGGATTTTTGCTTGTAGAACGGAAAGCATGGGTTTCTCGTGAAAGTGTTAAAAGTAAAAAATAAAGATGATAAAACAAGCTATAAAATTGTCAATTACATATATTTTGTCCTACTAATAGTTTGGCCACTAGAGCGCGTTGAAAAAAGGGCGAAAAATCCAGAAAATGACCCTTATATTCCTAAAAAAGTCATATTTCGATTTAGACAACTAAAAAAAACAACATTTATAATTTCTTACATGATATAATCCTACTATTTATCTCAAATATTATTTATTCAATGAATGTTCTTTAGGAATTACCTCCCAAAAACGCAGGTTTTTTAAGCAAAGAAAAATCCAGTTGCTATTTTCTTTTTTGTCCTAGGCACCAATTCCCAATGAAAACTTTTGTTAAGCATTAAAAGTTAATTTTTTATCTACTACACTCATTGCTTTTTATATTATCCTCTCCTGCTCACAAACTTATAAAATCTATGAATAATTTTTCTTTCTGGAAAACTATAATTTTCTGTTGTAGATTATAAAAACTCCTGGATTGATTTTATTAGTAATGATACCAAAATTCACACAATAACTTCTTGGCACGTGCAATTATAATTTTTATTTATCAGTTTCTACACCCAGGAACGTGAATCTAATTGATTTGTTAGGGATGAAATTAAGCATAACTTGGTTATAATATAAAATTACAAGGTCACAGAAAATTATCCTAATATATTCTTTAAAGTGATGAACATTATGGTTTTCTCCATTCGGGAATGGGGTTATGTCATGTAAGAAATTATAAATGTAGTTTTTCTTAGTTATCTAAATCGAAATATGACTTTTTTAGGCATAAAGGGTCATTTTCTGGATTTTTCCACCGCCAGGGTGAATTTTGCCCTTTTTTCAACGCGCTCTAGTGGCCAAACTATTAGTAGGACAAAATAATTGTATTTGACAATTTTATAGCTTGTTTTATCATCTTTATTTTTTACTTTTAACACTTTCACGAGAAACCCATGCTTTCCGTTCTACAAGCAAAAATGCAAAAAATGAGGTGAAATTTTAGCGTTTTTTTCGAATTTTCACCAAAATGCCATTCGAAATTTTGTATGCAAAGTTCAGATTCGGATTCAGCACCCTCGAAAACATATAAAACCGTTGAGAAAAAAACTTCTGTATGTTTTCTTCAACAAGCGACTTACTTATCATTACACTATTGTCTTCTATTGAAACTGCGTTCTTAAGGAAAATTGCTGAGGAAAATGCATTTAAATACTAATTAATAGACTAAATAGATGGTTTATTTCATGTGAAACATTATAAAGTTAGTTTTTAAAGTACCTTATTTAAAAAAATACTTTATTTTTTAGATGAAAGTTCGATTTTCTGGATTTTTACCCGCAGGTGCAAATTTTGCCCTATTTTCAACGCGCTCTAGCGGCCGAACTATTAGTCTGACAAAAAAGTTGCAATTGACAATTTTGTAGCTTGTTTTATCATCTTTATTTTTTGTATTTAACACTTTCATGAGAAACCCGTACTTTCCGTTCTACAAACAAAAAACAAAAAAATGAGGTGAAATTTCAGGGTTTTTTCGAATTTTCACCAAAATGCCATTCGAAATTTTGTATGCAAAGTTCAGATTCGGATTCAGCACCCTCGAAAACATATAAAACCGTCGAGAAAAAAACTTCTGTATTTTTTTCCTGAAAAAACTACCAAGTTACTGGACTATACTAGAGTTTAATAAAATCACATGATATTTTTAATAATAGTGGTTTATTTAAGAAAAACTATCTTCTATCAAAAATTGAAGGAACAATTAAAAAAACCTTATGTAGTTCTTAACGTGAAAAATCTTAAAAATTCTGATTGAAGTATAAGTATTAAATCCCGCTATATAACTCTATGCAAGTCTTACACCATTAATTGGTTTAGAAATAGAAATTTAAACAGCTGTCAAAGTTGAAGTTATGCTGTCCAATTTTTTACTTTCAAACATTATCTTATTGTACAGTATTGTAACCACTATTCTTTGAAGAAACAATAATTTTTTATATTATCTTTTTTATGCATTTCAAGAGTTAGATAAATTCCTGTGTTCTTTTAGGTATAACGCAATTAAAAACATTCGAAAAAATATTACTTTCATAAATGTTAAATGAATCCTCTGATTTCCGAAGTAAGTTTCTTAGCCCTGGATGAAGCGCTACGTTACGTTAAATTTATTAAGTATAGTTAGTAGATTAAGCTTTAAATAACCTACTGCAATGCATTCTCTTTACTTAAAACCAATGTCAAGGTTAGACTATAAGAAAAATAAAAAATAAAATGAGAATAATTCGTGAGTTTGGTTATTAGTATTTTTTACCATCAAAATGTTTTCTGTTTAAACATGATGTTCCCTTTATGATGAAATCACATGAAAATTATACCTCGTAGATAAGCTGTTTAAACACACTTAATCTGAAATGCTTAACATGAGCGTTTTAGAATTCAACGTTTATTCCTAACTTCAAGAACACCGTTTTAGTAGTTTATTTGTTATTGGATAATTTCAGAGTTATATTACATACGATTACTTTATCTGTGGGTTTAAAATATCAGAAAACAAAGGCCCTTACTTAAACAAAAGTTTACATCTGTTCAAATATGCTGCAATGTAAACCAAGTCAGTTTACGGCTTATATTTGGAACCAACGTGCCCTAGGGTCACTGGAGTAAGGTATACCCCTAGATAAGGGACCCTGGAGAATCCATTGAGATGACTTATTGCATCCCTTTAGTTTTTTAACTAATTTTTAAACTTTTCTATTTTGCCTCTAGGGGCGCTGTAAGTCAGTCTCCAGGGTCACTTACATAGGTCACTTACTTCCATGACCCTAGGAGACGTTTGTTCCAAATAAAAGCCATGAAACGGACTTTTTAAACACCCTCTATAACTTTACTAGAAATAAACTTTTTATTCAGTTATGTACATACAATCTCCTATCATTTGTAAACATCGAGTAAAACTAAAAGTATTTTGATAGTATTTTCCTGACATTTTTTATAACATTTTGTGTGATATTTTTTTCTAACTAAATCTTTTAAGTTTACTACCATCTTATTATGAAGACAGTTTTTCGAAAATATATAAAAAAAGGGTTTATACCCCAAAAAAATACAATACATAAATATTTTGATGCTTGTATTGAATCGGATATAGAATGATATAAGGTAAATGTGGGTATAGTGGGCACTGTACCAATAGTGGCCACATAGCTGATTAATTTTAAATAAAACGAGTTAGAGGCATCGAACAGCGTCAAAATTCATAGGCATAGTAGATTGTGCAATCAGGTAAGCTGATAAATTACCACCGATACCACAGATCAGCATGGGAAGGATATTTAAACATTTGAAAATAACAACATCGGCCGAGTGACTGAAATTTGATTTTGCTTATTGAATCGCGTAAGGAAACGAGTAAGTCGGAACTGATTTTTTCGTATTTATTACCGCTTGATTGACTTTTAAATTTATATCAAGATAAATAAGAGTGTATAAAATAATACTGAATAAAATTTATTTGAAAATGCTGACTTTACGAGGATTTATGGGGGTGTCCACTTTACCAACACATAATCTTAGATTTTTCAATAGTGGCCACCGCAATGGCGTCTAATAAAAGCATAAATAATACTTAATTTGAATCAGTTTTTCTTCATAAACTGTTGACTGTGCTTTAAAATGAGTGTTAAATAAATTTGGTTTCATTCTGGCTTCGGGAACCAATGTTTCTAAAACATTGAATTACATGCTAAATTCCTCTCAAATCAGCTACAGCCTAGACTTTGGGCCGAAAACTATCAATTTTTTTTAAATAAAGCTAATTTGATTGAATCTAAAATACATTTCGTTGGGAAGGAAGATTTAATTAGAAATAAACGACTATACCAAGAAAAACCCCTCGATTTCATGCATAAACCCCTCATATAGGCAGAAAAAGACAGGTGTCCACTATTGATGCAAGAGGTGTCCACCATAGAAGCAACAGCTTCATCTATGTGGCCACTATAGATGCAATTTGGAGTACTTTTAAAAAATTAATTAAAAATACTTTGCCCAATCTAATTAAAGTTTTTAATAGTAAAATCGAAAGAAGAAGATCCAATTAACCTAAAAATAGGATGATAACCGTTTCGAAGCAAATTGATTGGTATTTATTAAGAATTTAAGCAAAAATTTTCCTTAAAGTGTCCACTATACCCACATTTACCTTAATGTCTCACGTTATTTTAAAGTAATTCTTACATAACGTACTTTTGAATCAAATTTCATCCCATGATACCACCATCTCTGACTGTTAAATGTTGATCAACCAAGATTAACTCATTGAAATATATTTACTTATTCATATATGTTAGTTTTTGAGGATTTTACATGAGTGGCCAAATTAAAGGGACATTACTCAGATTTCAGCTTTTTTAAGTTTATCTGCATTTGTGTTCGAACAAGTTATTGGTTGTAAACCTCAGAGGTATTTTTTACAAGAAGGCGTTATTTCAATTATAAAGGAAACAAATTTATGCATAAAACTACGTTTTATAATATTTTTTGTGAAATGGATAGAACTGGTTTTATAGAAATCTTATAAATCTTATTATATATCTTATTATGTTGTTAGCGACTGTGCTTTGCTGTAATTATAGCTTCACAATATTTTAAAATAATGTATTAAGGAACTTAATTTACAAACACTTTGTAAATGTTGATAATAATTCCATTAGGTTTAATGCTGAGTTCAAGAACTAAAATTAAATACCATTAAATTAAAAGCCATATTGGATAAATTAACTACAGCATAACTAAAATAAAATATATATTATCTTAGGCTAAGCGCGCACTAAGAGACTTCTGTCTCGGCGACTTAAAACACTAGTCACTCGAGAGCAATGCATTTCTATGAGGAAATTCTTGGCCTAGTGATCTTGGTCTCGTCGCCATGTGCGCGCACTCTAGCTTCTTGCAATAGCCAGGGAAGCAATTTTGTCTTTGTCTCCGAGAGCAATTTTGTCTTTGTCTCCTAGTGCGCGCTTAGCCTTAAGTTTACAATCACATCGACAGATGCATTCAACAATCATGAAGCAATGTCCGTGTCTAATTTTGATTCTTTAGTCAC
This sequence comes from Tetragnatha versicolor, assembly GCA_024610705.1. Classification (NCBI taxonomy): domain Eukaryota; kingdom Metazoa; phylum Arthropoda; class Arachnida; order Araneae; family Tetragnathidae; genus Tetragnatha; species Tetragnatha versicolor. The sequence continues at coordinate 41,782,006 of JANDEH010000006.1, forward strand.
GTATTTGAGGTATACGGCCACAGGTTTTCTGGTTACACTAGGAACATAGGCGTTTGAGTAAATTTGAATGAAATAACGGTTGAAGTTATGAGGATGTCAACTTACTTCACTACTGTGTTAATTGCAGTAGGTTTTACTAACTTAAGTACTGTATGATGGCCTGACTTTGACATGCCCTTGAAAAGTTTTGCATAGAGAAAAAAATAAGTATCAGTAATAGTAATTTTTTTCTGGGTAAAAATTCTTTATATTGTTTGTCAAAGGGCAAAATGGAGTTTAAAAGTTCAATAAGCATTCAAAAATAGGATGATAAGCTATGAACTTTAATAAGGTAAGCTTTTGCGTTAGTTTTTCAACACAATGAGGGGAAAATCAATGAAAGTGTATACTGTCATTCATTTTTTAGCCTCAAATATTTTAACATTTGCATAATTTTAGTGAAAAATAACTTCTTTATATTATAAGAAAAACAATCCATTCTTTTAACTTTCAAAAAATTCACCTTTCGAATGCTTGAAAGAATCATGTAGTTTCTTGGAAAAAGTAATAACCTTTTTAGATCATAAAATGTATCAAAAGTCACTTTATTTTCGGCGTAATATTAACTACGCTTGAGGGTTGAAAATCCTGATTCATTTTAGACTTTATCCTAATTTCGGTTCAATGGTTTTGAAGAGGGATAATTTAAACCAAACATTGACTTCAACTTAAATTGTCCCATTATGCATTCAAAAATAATGGACTAGAAATTTCCCATTATTTTAGGAGATACTTTTTAATTCTTGAGTCGTTAAGAACCTATTAAATGGAAGCATAAGATTATTATCATAAATTATATTGTTCTTCACGCATGAAAATGTCAAATTCTGTCTTAATATATTTTTAAAATCTTAATTAGCATTTACACAATGAATTTTAGTATCGGGTGAAGGTTATAGTTTAGTTATAATCGCCATTATCTAGCATTCTTTTACTATTTACCACTTTAGTACCTATTTATATTGTTCATTAATAACTATTGTCTAGAACTTAAAAAATAATCAATCCTATTAGAAGGATGTATTGATCTTCGTTATGTTAGGTCGTAACACCAACAAGCCTTAGCAAGCATTAACACGCAAGTGAGAAAAGAAATTTTTCTATTTAATTGAGTGAATATTTCACAAACTGTTTTTTTGACTAATGACGATTCTTTCAAATAATACCCTTAAAGTTTTTGAACCAAATATCAAGAACAAATGTTTGAATTTTTACATTTTTAAACACATTGAAACAAAAGATATACTCATTATTCTTCATGCATTGAATTATTCTTCAAATTCATTAAATTTGATTGTTTTCTTAATTTTCATTTCTTTCCCCCATTATTATTTATATTTTTTAAAGGTTTCATATGGATCGTATTTTACTGTAGTTAATAAATTTAATTTGATTTAACTTCAAGATAACCTATAAAATGTATTAGCTCCTGCTTTCATTGCTAAGTATTAAATAGAGGAATCTCTATCCTTTTGTGTGAAACAATTATAGCACTACACTAATCCGCGACACGTGTGACTGTTTAATGCAATTTGCATACGACGCTCTTAACCACTTCTAATTAAACTACGACAGTAGAAGATTCAATACCATGTAATCAAAAATTTAATTAGGAAGAGTGAATTTCAGTACAGCATTAGGTAAACATTTAACGTTAACAAATTCATACGCTACAGTTTCTAGGAAACATATTAAAGATGTTATTGAAAAAGTCTAGATTGTTAAAAATTAGTTCTAGAAAAAAAACCATGGAAATTATTTTCCTCTCAGCTTTAAAATAAAATATTAAATATTTTTAGGAGAAACTTCATAGTACAATTTTGACTTAATGATACAAAAGTCTAAAAACAGATAAAAATATTTACTTTTTACAATTAATTACACTACTGTTGCCTAGATTTTTACTCAAAATGGTAAGAAAAGCCTATTTATTTTAAGGGAATAATTAAGTATTTGTTTGTAAAAATTACATTTGAGTTTTGTAAATCTTAGAATTTTCATTTTTGTGATATGGTTAAAACAATGGCTAATTCGCAACAAAATATATTAAAACTCTTTATAAAAACTTGTATGGCTAAAATATATCGTATAAAGGGACTACTTAGAAAAGTAGTTCCATATGAGTAAGTATTTGGTGAAATTCATTCATTTTATATATTTATTTTTATCAGTGGCATACGACATTCAACTTTAAATTCCTTCTTAGTTTAAAATCTTCTAAATGTACTAATAACATTAGATTGGTAAGGGTATCTAAACTTCGATAGCTTCAAAAGAATCAAAGTAATCACTCTAAAAACTTTTTTAAAAAGAGAATATAATTTCCTGTGAGAAAATTCAACGCTGACGAAGGAGCTTTTGCCATTTATTCTTAAAAGCTAGTTTCGTGTTCCTTCGAGTTGGAATGTTGAAGCACGACATGAATTCCATCTCAAAAATCTTTATGAAAAGCGAAGGAGAAATGATTTGAAACCATCGATTGACTTCAAAACTTTAATGGAATAAAAATGCTTTTTATATTAAAACAATGGATATTTCTGGTGCAGAAATGATTCCAATTGAAAAGTTTCATATTTGAAATTTGTAACTTGCATACCACCTGAAATCAAAATGTAGGATTTTTTTAACGTTTATGGCCAAAATTTTTTGTTTTAAGAACAATCAGTTATAATAGTTTCATATTATTTTATTTTCAGTTCTTTTCGTTAAACTCATGTTGAATAGGTTAGCTTCAAGTTAATAATAATTTAACTTAAAACTACGTCGTGATATACGCAATTGCTGAAGTTTAATTTTATTACAGACATATTTAGTGCTAAAGACGTTGTGAAGTTCATAGGGAAGACCCTCCCCGTTGGATACCCGGCGGGTTGCCGGAAAAGAAAAAGAGACCTTTTCGATGTTTGTTTTGTTGTTTTATGAGGGATTGTATGATGGAGCTTGGAGCGAGAGGTCGCGTGTGCGACGAGATCTGTAAATTTATCAGCGTACTTATTAAATCTTACTGTTAATTGTCAAGGCCTGGTTTATTGAGAACAACGAACCCAACAGTGGCGCAGACGGACAGGATTCAAGAGTTTTAGCTTCAACGACGAATTTCCGATGGAAAACGAAAAAGGTTTCGAAAGGAGTTCCGAGCTGTTGAAGACATTGAAATTGTGGGTATTGTTTTGAATTTTAGTGTTGAAATTTGGAAATGATTATTGATTTCGATATGGTGAGGTTTTTGGGGAGTGTGTCTCGAATTAATATGGAATTTGATGATGAGAAGTGTGATGAGTAGTTCCGTTTTGGTGAATTGGATATGGTGATTTCGTTTTGTTTTGTTCGAGTTTTTATTTTCGGTTAGTGTCGTCCTTTGGTGTCGTCTTTCTAAAAAATGGATCGAGGTATTTTGTTTTTTTTTCTCTTGAGGGAGTTTGCTGTTGTTTTGTTGGTTGATTATTTTTTCGGAGTGCGTTTTTTTGTACGGAATTATTCGAAGGTCTGCAGGATGGCGTTGTATGGTAAAGGGAGAAAGGAGGACCTTTTAATTTTAGCTAAAGAGCTTAGCTTAGAAGTGGATGAGGAAATGACAGTTTATGCCATAAGAGAGAAAATACTCAAGGATGAAAACTATGATGAAGCGTTTACTAAAGAATTTTTTGCATCCATCGTTGAAGAAAGGGAAGAAATCGAGGAAAGAAGGAGACAAGAGGAAATTGAAGAAAGAAGGTGGCAAGAAAAAATTAAGGTTGAAGAAAGAAGGTGGCAAGAAGAAATTAAAGAAAGAAGGTGGCAAGAAGAAATTAAAGAAAGAAGGAGAAAAGAAGATGCTGAAGAGGAAGAAACAAGGAGAAAAGAAGATGCTGAAGAGGAAGAAATAAGGAGAAAAGAAGATGCTGAAGAGGAAGAAAGAAAGAGAAAAGAAGATGCAGAAGAGGAAGAAAGAAAGAGAAAAGAAGAAATCGAAGAAAGAAGGTGGCAAGATGAAATCAAGGAAAGAAGGAGACAAGAAGAAATCGAAGATAGGGAGAGATGGTTGAAATGGGAATTCGAAGAACAGAAAAGAAGGAAGGATAGATGGTTGGAATTGGAGAGATTGGAGGGTGAAGTGCAGAAAAAGAAGAAGGAGAGACAGTTGGAATTAGAGGAAATGGAGAAAAGGGAGAAGGAGAGGCAGTGGGAATTTGAAAGGTTAAAAATTTTATTCCCAGAATTGTTAGAGAAGTATAGGATTGTGCCTCAAGAAGACCTATCTTACAGAAGTTCTTTGGAGCCAGATACCCATTACTTCCAAGATAAGAACTTTCCACCAGCAAACAAGACTGGTATCCACCGTCAGGCCGATCGGAGAAGGGGATCGTTCAGATGCTTTGAGTGTCAGGAGGAAGGACATTTGAGAAGGAATTGTCCGAAGTTAAGACGCTCTCGCAGAACAAACCGGAAGGTCTGGACGGGACGGAAAGATCTTGACAGAGTTTCTGTGAATGTGGAAAATTCACGGTTGGAAAAGACAGTAGACGATGCGGAAATGGGACTTCAGAAGGCAGTGTTTGAAACGGGGAAATCAGTGGAGACAAAGCTGGTCAACCCTGGAGACTATCAGATATTGAAGGAAAAAGAAATTAAATATCTGGGAGATGAAGGACCGGTGAAAGACGATATGTTAAATCTGGAGGAGAGGACTCTCAAGGAAGTGGACGAACCTGTTCGACATTTAGAGGATGACGATGATATATTAGGCGTTGAATTCATCCAGTGGGATCAGATTGAAGTGGACGTAGAAGAAGAAAATAGAACTTCGGAAGAGAAGGTAGTCGAAGATGAGCGCTTGGATGAAGAAAGAGAAAACGAAGTTCCTGGTGAGAATGGAATTAACGTTGCAGAAGAGTCTCTGGAGGTAGAGACGGGAAACGAAGTTTCCAGAGAGAAGGAAACTTATGCTGGAGAAGCTGTATGTGGAAATCAAGGTTCGGAAGGAGAGGACGTGGATGAAGAATCTACGGAAGAAATGGAGGAAACTGAGGAATCTGGATCTGAGGATGAGGCTAAAAAGGATGATGTCAGTTCCGAAGTAGGAAAGCCTTCTAAGAAGCGTCGAAGGCGACCTGCGAAGTCTAAAGCTAAAGTTACCCCTGCCAAGCGACGAGGCAAAGCTGCTGCTTTCAAGTATGCCGAGGATCCTGGCTCGGAAGAGGAGATGGATTTAGGTTCAGAAGATGAAGCTCCTAAAAAGAAGAGTCGAGAAGCTGAGAAGAAAGCCCCTGCAACTCCTATGAGACGTGGCGGCCGTCAGAAGAAATCGACCAAGTGCACTGAAGACTGTGGCTCCGAAGTCGAAGAAGGCCAGGCCCCTGAGAAAGAAGACTGCGAGCCTGAAGTGAAAGCTGACACCAAGGAGAACCCTGTGTTGGAACCTCAAACTGAGCTGTGGTGTTTTAAAGGTGGAGGTGGAACTCTATCCGACGACTTGGATGAGGACAACAACGACGACTTGGAACACGATGATGGACCTTTTTCAGATGAGTGACATTTTTTATTATTATTTGAAATTAATTTGTACTAACTTTTATTTTTTTGAAGTGATTACTGAGAAGACTGTAATTATCTGATTCCCTAAGTTAAGTAATTTTATGAAGTGGTATATCACTAATGATAATTATGTAAAATGAAATTGAAGGGTTACTTAATTTTTGAAGACAATTGAGGATAAATGACTGTCTGAATAAGAATAGTTCTGGTTTTCAAAACTGAAAATGTAATGTTTTGTTTTTGGTTAAAACTTTTGTTTTTCTTGTGGGTTCAATGTTTTTTTTTCTTTTGGTATGTTGTGGAATTTTGTTTTAGTCCAGTGAATATTAGTTTCTTTTTAATGTTTTCTTCACGAGAGTATTTTCTTTTTATTTGGATCTTTGAAGTTTGTATTTGATTAGTGTTCTTTATTTTTGAGGTTTAAGATTTTGATACTGCATTTTTGTATCTTGATTATAGTACCCGGTATTGTTAAAAAGGCTTCTGTACGTCTGGAATTATTTTTTTTGTCTTGTGATTGTTTTTTTTTTGGTTGGTCTCCCCTGCAGGACATGGTCCGGCAGGTAAGAGACCGGAGGGGAGATGTGAAGTTCATAGGGAAGACCCTCCCCGTTGGCAACCCGGCGGGTTGCCGGAAAAGAAAAAGAGACCTTTTCGATGTTTGTTTTGTTGTTTTATGAGGGATTGTATGATGGAGCTTGGAGCGAGAGGTCGCGTGTGCGACGAGATCTGTAAATTTATCAGCGTACTTATTAAATCTTACTGTTAATTGTCAAGGCCTGGTTTATTGAGAACAACGAACCTAACAGACGTTTTGAAAGAATAATCGATTTTATGGGCAATAATATGTTATTTAGAATGAATTTAATTGAAGGAACCATCTATCTCTAAGAACTAAATATAACTTAACTGTATCATTTTCATCATTTTATAGAATAATTAAAGTTTGAAAATGTTTTAACCATTTCAATAAAATAAACATTATTTTTTAACTTTTTTGAATACATATTGTAAAAAGTAGCATCTTGTGTGCTTACAACAAATGTATTGATGTCGAAGAAAAAAATCTAAAATGTTTTACCGGTTTTACCTACCCTTTTTGCATGATTTTTCTTATTTTGAAACCTGTATACTTAACAGTACCAACCTACATACTAAAAACAACTACCAATTTTAATAACTAGGGGGCTCTTCCCCCTGCTCGCTATCGCTCACCAACCCCCGGAACTGCTTCGCAGTTCTTTGTAGATCGCTTCGCGATCTTAGCGAGCAGAGCTCGCTTGTTTCATCTTAATCCTCCACAACCCACTCGTCGGCTCAACTAATGATCTTTTAATATTAAAACTACTTATCTCTCCTGCCTGTAAGTAGTTTATTCCAGATCATTCCCTGCAAAATATCGAAATAAAACTATTGCTAAAATCTTTTCTGGCCTATCAATTAATTTAATCAATTACTTAAATGTTTTTTTTAATTATCCAGCAAGTCTACTTATTCTTATTAACCATCTTAGAGAAAAAACAAAGGAAACTTTTAAATTTATGATATTGAAGTGTGTATCTAGTGAATCGTCGAAAATAAAAGAAATCAAACACATAAAACTCGTCTGTTTCCCTAGTGAACGGCCGAAAAGATAAGAAAAAATTGGAACTTTGAATCTTAATAATTCCAAAACTAATTAGAATTTTCCAAAACACAAAATGCCAATCTTTTTATAAAAAATAATTGTACAAGTGTTTAAAATATCGTATTTCTACTAAGATAAGTTTTTCTTTTATACCGAAAAAATCGAAAAAATGTCGAAAATTTCGAAACTTTAAAATTGAATTACTCCAAAACTAATTAGAAATTCGAAAAAAGGGCGACGAGTTGCAAAACTTCATACCTAAGAATATGTGTCTGCAAAAAATCACGTTTCTGCTGTAAATAGATTTTGCTGGGGGCGAACCCGCAGCAGAAAAAAATATTTTTCCACTTTGACATTAAATAACTCCAGAACAAATTATCTAATTAATTAGGTTTTGGAACGAAAATGACCAGCATGTATTTGTATACCAATGGTCGAAATTTCACAACATTGCTTCAAATAGTTTTTGCGTAGTGAGAGTTCAAAATGTTCAAAAATAAAATTTTCATAATCAGCGGCGGCGGCGGCGTCACTGTTACTTTTTTTTTAATATAGAGAGACAAGTAAAAAATGCTATCATCTAATGTAATAAAATTGAATGTGGGTATATGTGTGTGTCTTCTATACAAATCCACAGTTTACTTCCGATCTGTACCAAACTTGGTATACATACGTAAAAAACTCAGGAAAAAACATAGGCTATGTTTCGAAAACTTTTAATGACCCCTTGACCCTTTTGACCCTTTTTATGGTCATTTTGCTGAAATAGCTTTATTTCTACTCAAGAAGAGATATGCTTACTCCATTGTTACAAAGACAATTTAATGCTAAACAACAAGTTTTTAATAGAAACACTAGGTACAACTCTATTTAAAAATTATATTAATAATTTAAAAACATATTTCAATGAAATTTAAAAGTTTTAAGTATAAGTTTAACATATTTTTATTTTAGAGTTTATCTAATTTTTATATTTTAAAAAGCTTTATGGATTATCATGTTGTTAAAATAGTCTCCATGGAAACGAGGAAGTAAAGTCAAAAGGTGATAATATTTTAGCTTTTAAGAAAGTTGGTTAACAAACAAAAAAAAACTAGTAAAACTCCCTTTCAACTAGAAAAGATTGATTTTTTTTTCTTAAATTGCAAAATGGAATAAGCTTTAATTATTGAATAATTTCATTGAAAACGTTAATTCCTAAAGATATGATTAATCAAGGGATCAAAACATTTTAAATAATTTTTAGAATACTTTTTCCATGTAAATTTGGAAATCATGTAAAAATTATATTGCTTGAGAACTGAAGGAATTTTTATCAACCCGGGAACACCGGGATAAAAAAATTAATAGGAACACCGGGATAGGAAAAGTTACCGGGAACACCGGAATATGAAAAAGACGCCTGGGATACCGGTATGATTGGTAAATGCTGATTATACAAAATTAGAAATGTATTTGGAAAAACTTAAAACTGAGGCGTTTGGTATCAAAACCAGCTTATTCCATTTTTGGAAATTTTACAGGAGAGACAAAAAACTTCTCACGTCCACAGTTCTAAAGCTAAATTTGTTTTTTAAATTTTTAATTGTAAGTATAACCATCTAGAATTCGATTAGTTTTTTTCATTTTCATTTCAGTTGCCTTACCTTGGGCGTAATTACACTAATTAGGTTGGAATGAGCTGATTTTGATGCAAAAACACGATTTTTCATGCTTTTCTCAGTTTTTTTGCTCAATTAAGTTGTGAATTGTTTTTTTTCCAGTTTACCAGTTAATATTTGTGTCTTTACGAGTTTTAAATAAATGACGTTCACTTAACTTTTTCAAATGATCTGAAATTTCACAGTTGAGATCACAGTTTTCACTTTTAATCTAATTTTGGGTTGGAATGAGCAGGGTTTGAGCTACATCCCTTTGCCAGGTTATGAAAGACCCTCTAAACTTTCAAAATATGCAAAAAAAGTGGATTTCAAAAAAATATGGAATGAGCTGGTTTTGATAGCAAACGCTTCAAATAATAAATTTATACTCTTCACCCGTGCAAGGCCGGGCATATCAGCTAGTCTAATATAATAAAATTGAATGTGTGTATGTAGGTGGGTTTGTTTGTCTTCTATACAAATCCACAGTTTTCTTCCGATCTGCTCCAAACTTGGTATACAGGGTGTTTCAAAATTGCGTTGCACGGCTTTTATTCGGAACCAACGCCTCCTAGGGTCTTGGAGGTAAGGTCTACCCCTAGGTAAGTGAGCCTGGAGAATCCATTGAGAGGACTTACAGCGCCCCTAGCGGCGAAATTAAAAAGTTAATTTAAAAACTAAGGGGCCATTCATTAATTACGTAAGGGTCCCGAGGGGGAGGGGGGGTTAGAAAAATCTCTACATTCCCTTACTTGGGGGGTGGGGGGGTCAAACCAATTCTTACGTAAGATTGTCCAAGTTAATGAAATTCCAATCAAATAACTATTGAATTACCCCTGAAAAACTTAAAAATGCTGATGATCTCGGTACATTATTGAAGCTTTAATTTAAAAAAAAATTAAGGTATATCAATTGTATATTTTTTATTGGAGTTTAAACTGATTAAACGAAATGGAATCTTACGTAAGAATAGGGGGGAGGGGTTTGAAAAATCTTACGTACCCTTACATGGGGGTGGGGGGGTCAAAAATCGCCAAAATCATCCTTACGTAATTAATGAATGGCCCCTAAAGGAGAAAGAGCAAAAACCTCAATGAGAGTATTGTTGCCAACGTCATGAAGAACTCACTGAAAAAAATTTGATCATAATATCTTGAATATTCGCGGAGATATTAGCATGTGAAAATAGCACTTTTTCAGGGGTCAAAAAAGAAAAAGTTCGCATATTTGCAAGTTTTTCAGTGTTATTTTGTAGTTTTGTGTTTTTTTAGTTTAAAGAACAAAAAATTTAATCAAAAAATCAAAAAAAATTGCAAATATACGAACTTTTTCTTTTTTGACCCCTGAAAAAGTGCTACTTTCACATGCTAATATGTCGGCGAATATTCAAGATATTTTCATGAATTTTTTTTTCAGTGAGTTTTTCATGACGTTGGCAACAAGACTGTCTCTGAGATTTTTGCTCTATCTCTTAGTTTTTGAATTAATTTTTTTAATTTTTTAATTTCGCCGCTAGGGGCGCTGTAAGTCATTTCAGTGCATTCTCCAGTCTCACTTACCTAGGGGTAGACCTTACTTCCATGATCCTAGGAGGCGTTGGTTCCGAATAAAAGCCGTGCAACGCAATTTTGAAACATCCTGTACGTAAAAAAACTCCAAAAAAAAACATAGGCTATGTTTCGAAAACTTTAAGACCCCTTGACCCTCTTTTGACCCTTTTTATGGTCATTTTGCTGAAATAGCTTTATTTCTGCTCCAAAAGAGATCTGTTCACCCCATTGTTACAAAAAAAAGCTTAATGCAAAATAACAAGTTTTTAAAAGAAAAACTGTCTAAAGCTGTCTAAAATTTATATTAATAATCTAAAAATATATTTCAACAAAATTTAAAATTTTAAAACTGGTAAGTATAGTATAAAATATTTTTATTTGATGGTTTCATTTTTAAATAAAAAGTTTGATGGAATAGCATTGTTGTTAAAATAGTCTCCATGGAAACGAGGATGAAAAATCAAATGATGATCATGTTGTAGCTTTTAAGAAAGTTGGTTAACAGACCAAAAACTAGAGTTAATATTCAAAACCCTTTAAAGTGGAAATATAGGATTTTTTCTTAAATTTCAGGAATGTTTTATTTATTTTTTCCAAAGATATGATAAAATCATGATATAAGATTAACTAAGGGCTCTAATTGAGCATTTTAAGTGATTTTTGGAAGAATATTTTTCTAATATTTTTTTTTATGGGAATCATGTGGTAAATGCAGAAATAGTTGAGAATTTAAAATGCTGGGATTTGACGCCTTTCACTCATCAAAATATAGGCGTGGATCCAGCACGGCTCCAAGAAGGGACACTTTTCCAGACAAGATCCCCATTGGAACCATTGGGGGTATGGGGGTCCTCCCCCAGAAAAATTTTAAATTGGACACTTACCAGTAGGGTTGAACCTCATTTTTAGAAACGTTTTGAGTCTTAGGGGGGCACTTTTCAACACTATTACCTTTACTTTTTAACCCAAAATCATGGGCGGATTTAGATGGTGAACCCTGGGGGTGCATACTGGAAAACTTGGGGGGGGGGCAAGCTGTCCCTGATAGCTTTGAAAACATGATTTTTCCCTATAAAAATGGAATTTTCTCAAATAATTGGGGGTGTGTTGCACTCCCATAGTCCCTCTTAAATCCGCCCATGCCCAAAATGTCAAAATATTGAGGATTTCCTAAAAATTATCACTGAAGATCCCCTGGTGGTACTATTGAAATTAGACCGGTAAAAGTAGGGTTTTACTCATTTTGACAACCTTTTTGGGTCCCCAAGAGGGGGGGGGTGCTGTTCAGAGTGCCACCCCCTGGATCCGCGCCTGGAAGGTAGGAAATGAATTAAAAATGTTAAAGAAAAAAACCTCCATCTCCACCCGTGCAAGGCCGGGCATATCAGCTAGTGCTTAATAAATGTTTCATTATAGATTGATATTTCATACTCATTTCATTTATAGTATTTTGAATAATTTTTCAAAGTGATATTTCATAGTTAGTTAAATTTTATATGAAATTTGATTCATACTTCATAACAATTACATTACTGTTAATATCATCAAAAGAAATAATAACATTTACTAATTTAATAATAATATTTATTTTCTAGCAGTGATATTTTGTCTTACTCTCTCAACTCCATGTGAATCTTAATAAGCTTAATTAACTAAAAAGGAAAAAAATAACTAAATACAATCCCTTTTTAATGCATACTTATTTCAATGGGCAATGCCAGCATTTTTTGAAAACAGAAAAAATGCATTTTTTCCAGTAAAAGAAGTAGTAGATCTAAATCCAAAAACCGACATGAAAAGTTAAAATTTTTTTTTAAAAATTAAATCTTTAAAAATAAAAATAGACAAGCCCTTTGTCCTTGCTTAGGATTGAAGTACGTCCCACCTGATTCGGCCTTACTTTAATGTGAAAATGAACGATCGCTTTGAATCCTGATAGGTTGAAAACAAATATGTAAGATTGAAGTACGTCACAATTTGACATTTGACGCTCTTTTCTTAAGTCAAACTTTGAAATTAAATAAAAATAAATAATCATCTGATTAAATAAAATTTGCACGATTATTCCTCTCTAGGACACCTATATCGTATAAAAAATAAATGCGAGAATTGCTCATTGACACCAAAACAAAGAGCTAAAACGGTTTCATAACCGAAATACTACATGTTCGATCAATGCACACTAAAACAAAATCGACACCCCTAAAATGAGTTGGCAAGAAAAATGTTTGTATCGCCTATTCCCGGATATTTCCGTAACTCCATTCATATTTATACTTTAACATAAATCTCATTTGTATCACTGATAACTGTAACCTCATCCGTAACATCCCAAACATTCTACGTCGTTAACTCACCTCTTCACACTACATCCTCCTTTTAAAGTTAAACACATTTTCCCCGAACGCATAACAAATTTCATAACGCATTCCATAACAACACAACAAACACAACCCCCCTCTTCGCCATTGATTTCCAGCAGTCACCGCACACCAGAGACCACTAGAGACCATCTAATCACGTCACTTGGAAATAGCTGATTATTCCACGGTGACTGGGGATGGCTTTAATCAGTCGCTGTTGAACAACCAACGATTGCAATCAGACGCTGCATTGTTTGCATTTCTTACTCATCGCCCGGAGGAGAATGATGGCTTTATTTACTGTGGATGGCGTTGGACTGGGTGAAGTTTTAGGAGTAATAGTTTTCAGTTTCGGATAAAATTTTGCGTTTTAGTTGAGCATGAAAAAGTACGAGGGAGTTTTATTAAAAAGAGAGATATATACTGGAGAGGGAATATTAAAAGGGTGAATTTAAGTAATTTTTGTATTGTGTTGTTATAAACTTTTCCCATAGTGAAAAATTAAGTTAATGCTCGAAAAAAGGTTTTAATGAATAAATTTATGTGAAGTTAAAGCATGGGGTGTGTATGGAGCACATTAAACAAGGCTTTAAAGTATGAATGAAGTTTTTAATGAAAATAAAAGATGCTTTAATGAAAAATCTACTGATTCTGTGAATGTTTAAAATTTTTTAGAGAACTTTTATTTTGTAAAGGAATATCTTGCAGTCATAAATAACTTCTTAAATTTTTTTCTACCAAGATCCTTTCCACTACTTATCTCTTAAAGCTATTTTGTTTGTCCATGTTGTTATTTTACGAGTAAAACTATCCTAGAATCTTGATACTTTCTTCCGATAAAAACTAAAAAAAAACGTGTTGTGTAATGTACTAAAAATTTCTAACATTGAAAAATTCTCAGTTTTAATAAGTTCAAAAGCAACAACAATAATGTAGTTAAAAATATCTACACACAATCTCAAACTCAATTAGTTGCAATTTTCCCTCCAGAAACTTATGAATTGAGTCTTCAAAGTGTTACTATATTAATGAAAATTAAATTATCCCACCAGGAAGATTGTAAGAAAAGTTTCACTTGTAATAAATTTTATTGTATCATAAGAAAAGTAAATTTTTCATTAATGACTAATGAACAAAAAATTAACTAAATTATTTTAAAATTTGAACGTAAATGTTAGTTTCCCCCGCCCTTTCTTATTCTAAATAAATATTACAGCTTTTTATGCACTACCCAATACCTATTCTTTCTAGCAACATTAAATACCATAAACGAATTCAGCAAATGTGAAATAAAATATAACTAACCACATTTAACCAAAACAATCTCAAACTATTCTAAAAATCGGAAACTAAACACTTCATTGTTATCTAAGAACAATAAAGACTTCAAAATTCAATGGCATAACGGGTTCACAAAAGATTCTATCCTGAGCACATATCTTCGATCTAGGCAAACTCTTCTTTCAAAACGTGATGAGTTTAGCCTATTTGACCAGACTCACGGAAACGCACATGTTTCGGAATGGAGTTTGGTTCTCTGGATGAGAAAGCACAAAAGGGCTAAAAAATCCAAAGATTTTCCTTCTCTTCTTCCTTAAAGTACTTGTCTGGATATAAAGAGTTGCCATTCTTTTGCAACTCTGTGCAAGAATATTTCGAAAGTCAAATATACCAAGTTTTGTTGGGTTTTCTGCGTTGTGAAGGATGTATTTTGGAAGCACAGAAGAACTACTCGACTTATCGAGGGAAAAGCATCTTGGATTTTGTTTGTTGTTTATTTGCCTGTTTCTGCCAAGATGTATAAACAGATTTTTTAAGATGAACTTGAGCAGTAAATATAGGGTGATAGGGAAATAACGTCTCAGACCTTCAGATTTGAATGAGCGAATAAGGATTTATAATGAATTAGTTAAAATATATTTTTAAAGCGTTTCTAGGGATGAAATAAGGAAGTTTAAAAAATAAATTTTTTCAATTTGGAACTAAGTATCATAAAAAATCACAGAAAATAATAAACCGTCAATTAAATTTATATAAACAAACTTTAAGATGTTTTGAAAAAAATTGATCATTAAGAAGTTTTTAAATTTTTCAGGTGTTATCCCAAGTTTTATTTCTTTGACGTTGGAATTTAACCTTCATCGTCATTGACATAACATAATCTGTAAAATGATAAAAAAAATGTGGATACTTGGGTAGAGTGCAGGAATTTCATACATGTTTAATCAACAAGTTAGGTTTCTAAATAAGAAACTTTGTGTTTTAATACAAGTAGGTAATGAGATTGGAGAAATTGTTTTGTTTAATTATGTCAGGAATTCCTTTTGAATCTCACCTAATGGTTGAGTTCCAATAACAAAGGTCAAAATTCAATGCAATAAGAATAAATATTCAGAATCCTAGTACCTATTTATTATTTAATACAATACACGAATTGGCTATAAATTTTTAAAGACTTTTCTAAAAATAGAGTATCTGGAATAAAGGTAAAAAATTTTTTGTATCTGCACCCAATATCAGTTTTTATTCAAGAAAATTTAATCCTAAGTGTTTATAATTTTGGGAAAAGGTAATGAATTTCACATCGGTTCATATTGGGTAAAATTATCTCTAGGTTCAGCAGAATTAAGTGCTTAAAATATTAATAAATGCTCTTTTTTTTTTCAAATTTTAAAATTAATAACATATGGGCGAGTTAATTTTTGATATTTTTGTCAAGATGAATAAGTTATACACATGAATATATATTTTAGAATTTATGTGTTCTGAAGCAAAGTTATTCAACCTTAACGTTCGGTTTAATATTTTTAAAGAGTAAATTCTTTATTTCTTTGGCTTGAAATGAATGGTAATGCATATTTTAAAACTTTTTTTTTGCATAGAAATCATTATCGATCAATCAACTAATACTAATACTTTATGTAATTAAATTTTTTCACAACTTCTACTTGTTTGATTAGGGTTTAAGGGTGTTAAATTAAAACCAAATTGTGTTTTAAAAACATAAAGAACTAAAATTTTTAAGTAGTACCTTTTTTAAGGTTTACTTAAATAATGTGTAAAATATACTAAAAACATCACGTTACATTCGTACATCAATTTATTTATCTTAGCATTTTAATTAGAAAACATAAGTGAAACGAGAAAAAAAGATAAATAAATGTTATTTTTGGATAATTTAGGATGAGATGTTATTTGATGATTTAGTTTAGAAGTAAAAGATTGTTCCAAATACTAGCTATTTCATACCTACCCTATCTAATGCGATATTAATAACAGAGAATAACAACATCAAAGAGGCTCAAGAATGTAAAAAATAAAAAAAATGGTGGTCGCAATTTTTTACCCATTAGGACTTTTTAATACAGATTTTTATACATTTATGTTGCAAAAACTTGGCTTATTACGTCCTAAAAATACCTGCCACAAAAAAAAATTAAGAAAAAAACTAATCAATTTTCTGCTCTGTTTATCTCTAAGGATTTTCTTAAACATCCGTAAATGTCAAATGAGCTTCGATTAATTCTTAAGAATTCTAAAATGGGTTTTAAAACTCGAGTTTTTACACGTGGTAAGAAAAAAGTGGTATAAAAAATTATATATAATGTAGTGACTACTTCAAAAAATTGATTTTTTCATCCCTAATTCTTTTTTATCTTTTTTTTATCGTAAAAATACATTTTTTACCTCTTTAATTTAATCAAAATACTTATATTAATCATTAAATAAATGAATGAATAAAAATGAATGAAATACCTATGGATAAATTTTAACGTATAAAATTTTTTAAAAAGCAAGTGTTCACTCCCAGTTGAAAAATTAAAATTCACATGAAAAACAACGATTATTTAAAAAATAAATGAAAACATTGGAACCATTAAAAACACGAATTTTAAACATTTTCTAATTGACACAAGAGACAGGGAATAAGCAAGAGCACTATCTAAGAGTAAGCCACATTTAGGAGTAGGAGAACTGTTAGAAGAGAAATTTCTTTCACACATAAATAAAAAAAGCCACCATTATGGGGAGAACTCACCACTAGCGACGATAAGCTAGACCAGTGGTCCCCAATCCCCGGTCCGTGGATAAAATAGTACCGGGCCGCGGGCCGACCATTTCATTGAAAATTAATTTAAATTCCTAGGTTTATACTCCAAATTAAATCACTTTATATTTATTTTTTGGTGTAACTGTATTTTATTTTGAAAGCATGTTTAAATACAATTAAATTAAAATTAATAAATCAAAATAATCTAGATTCTAGAATGTAAACAATCAACGCCCCCCCACCGGGCCGCGGTAAAATTATCAAACGTTGACCGGTCCGTGGTGGTAAAAAGGTTGGGGAACACTGAGCTAGACTATCCAGGACTAGTAGCGAGTTCTCCCCATAATGGCGGCCGGTTGAGCGTGATGTCGCTACTTAAGGTAGAGTATCCAGGGCTTAACTCTACTCAACCTTCAACTTAAAAATCATGACACTTAAAGTACATTTTCACAAGTATCGATGCATCATAATGATATAACACCGAAGGAAAAAAAATCGATTCTTTCCCACAAAAAAAGTGCCCATTCAAACCCAACGATCGTGCTTCCAGAAATAATCGGATAGAGTGTGAAGGTGCAAAACACAAATCTCCCGGAAATTCTGTAGGATCGAAGGAAATGGGATTTCCCCTCTTCTCAATACCCTTATTAAGAGAAACGAATTGGAAATGATTTCTGGCCCAACGGATGGGAATGGACGCTTCCGATTCCCCAACATTTCTATCTCTCTTTGAGTAAAGAGTCCAATGATATGCTTTATTAACTTTTTTGGAGTGGCACGTCTAAATAATTTTTCCTTGAAATGAATGAAGAAATTTAAAATAAGTTGCTCCATTACGTTAGTATTTATCCAGTTTATCTTTTTCACCCTGTCAATGCCATCATATCAATGATGCTATTATTATAGATATGCAACTTATTAGATATACTCGAATATGTGTTTTCTAATAGCAAACATCACTGTAGTGAATCCGGGATATGACGGACTCTTACTAAAATGGATCTTTTCGCCGATCCAAATAAGTTATTATAATATTGGTAATAATTGTGAACTATCGGTGGTATTATTAAACAGTTCATATGGTTCTATGGTTGATTCATTATAGCGGTGTTTTACTGTATAATGATAACGACAACTTTTGTAGTAGTATCAAGATCAAGTATTCAAAATGTTAATTAAGTCAGTAACCTCAAACGTTAATTTCAAAATATGTTTGTTGTATCCAAATGCATCTAAGTCATTATTAATTTGATTATTACTAACTAAAAGCTATTTAGAGACATATAATTCCAGCCTTGTTCAGTAGATAAAATCAATAGTACTTAATCATTCTTTGGTATTTTCCACAGAGTACTAGAACAGAGAGTCCGTCGCCATAGGCGCTAATGGAAATCGAAACGTTGGATGGGTTGGGTGGCGCTGCGATCGCAAAACGTCACGAGAGGCGGGACGGCAAAGCCTGATTGGTTGAGAAAAACTTTTTCCTTCTCCTTCGAAATAGAAGATTGCGTGACAGCCAATCACAGGTTTGATCTCTCTGTCAATCATTTATAGTTCCTCGTGGCGCCCTCAAACCCATACAACTTTTGAATATATCGTGTTGGACCCTCTGTTAGGATTTTTCTCTGTGGTATTTTCTAAAGGTCGTAATTGATCAACCAACTTTATTTCCAAGACTAGAAATGTTAATGAGAACTTTGAGATATTGGTGTAGAAAATTGAGAAGTAGATTTTTAGTAAAATCTTTAGGTATAGTACGATTTTGTAAATAAAATTAATATTAAAGCATTTGTATGACAAAAGACACAAACAATAAGTCATTAACCATTTGTAAGTCACCTTGAATATGGCGTCTTACTACATTGAATACAGTTGACATTTAAATAGTTTTCTTCACTTACTGCTTTAAGATGATTAAAATAAAATATTTGGTCAAAGAAAGGCCATAAGTCAACATCTTCAATAATTCACCATAAAACAAAAACCCACATAACAATGCAAATTTACACAGCGGAAAATTTCAAAGGCATTAAGTCAAAAGAAAGCAGACTTTTCGATTTTCACGAAGGCCAGCACACAAAAAAATGGAAGTAAACATACAAGCAAAGGAAAAATTCAGATCGTAATAGGAAAAAATGTCTGAAAAATTTAGTTGTTATTTTCTGTCCCGTCCAATCTGAAGGACATTTGCAATGTCGCTGTAACCGTGTCCCTCTCTGGAGAGCATCCATGGCGCCAGCGCTTTGATTGAAACATAAACGGACACAACAAACCGAGAATAAAAAGAAAAATGGCGTTCAAGTTTCCTTGTGCCATTTTTATTTCTTTCATCTCTCGTTGCATGTCTAACACTGAGATACAAGTTGGGTTTAGGGATTCTTTTCTGCTTTTTATTTAAGGAAACTACCGTTTGGTTTTTGTGATGTGTGGTACAATATTTTTATTCCGCCTTTATTGGAAGAGTTGGATGACGTAATTTTTTTTCTCCCGACGAAAAAGTTCTGATAACTAGATTCGTGGCAACATGTCCGTCTAAAAAAAAGCTCAGTTTTCCACCAAGCAATTTTCTGTGCCTTTTCCAGGTTTTGAGCCTTAATGACAAGACTATATTTCATTTAAAGTAGAGAATAGAAAAATGCAAATTTTAGAAAAATATTTCCTTTTTCAAAAAGTTTAGTTTTATATTGTTCTGTATTTATACTCTTAAATTTAAAAGGTACGAATGAGTTACAACGTTAAATAAATTTAGCTTTGTATAATTATTTGAAAGTTATTTTTTTGAAGTACTAGGGAGCTGCCGCCCCCTGCTCGCTATCCCTCGCCAACCCCCGTTAGCTGCTTACGCAGGGACTTTTGGATCGCTTCGCAATCCCGACAAAACCCTGCTCACTGAAATCGTTTATTTTATAAAACATTCGTTAAAACAATTAGTAGAAGAAATGACAACTTAGTTTCCAAAACACATGTGTTATCTTCATGAATCACTCTCTTAAAAGTTAGAATACTTACTATCTCTAACTTATCAATAATTTAATCAACATGTTTTCCTTGAAAATAGCCATCAAGTCTGCTCGTAACTATTAATTGTAAGTCAATATTTTGAAAAAAGTTTACCGATGAATCTGTTCAATTTAATATAGTGCCTAGTAAATCGTCAAAATATCTAGTGTTTTATCATTCATGCTTTTGTTTAAGCACTGACATTTTAAACAATATCGTTTAAGCTAGTGAAAATAATAAGAGACAAAACTTACATTACACTCAATGTTTACAAACAACTGATTTTGGTGTGTGAAATTCTATACTTAAATAGTGTATCTGTAAGTTTCTTGAAAACTCTTATCGGTCCTTTAAAGATATTTTATTTAGAAATTATTTTGAAGCGCATTTTTATAGCGTGAAAATAATTATTTTCGTCGAAATGTATGGCGTCGATTGATCGTTGTGATTGGAGGGATAGTAAATACTACAACAATTTCTTGATGTTAACTGCAACCTTATCCATAATACAGAAAAATGGAAATATTTTTGAATTGAGAATTTTTTTTAGAAATTCTAAGGGCTTATTGCACATCCTCAAAAGAATCCAAACAGTCTGATACCAGAAATGCGTTATACGGATCAGTAATTATATCTAGTGTTTTATCATTCATGCTTTTGTTTAAGCACTGACATTTTAAACAATATCGTTTAAGCTAGTGAAAATAATAAGAGACAAAACTTACATTACACTCAATGTTTACAAACAACTGATTTTGGTGTGTGAAATTCTATACTTAAATAGTGTATCTGTAAGTTTCTTGAAAACTCTTATCGGTCCTTTAAAGATATTTTATTTAGAAATTATTTTGAAGCGCATTTTTATAGCGTGAAAATAATTATTTTCGTCGAAATGTATGGCGTCGATTGATCGTTGTGATTGGAGGGATAGTAAATTGTACAACAATTTCTTGATGTTAACTGCAACCTTATCCATAATACAGAAAAATGGAAATATTTTTGAATTGAGAATTTTTTTTTAGAAATTCTAAGGGCTTATTGCACATCCTCAAAAGAATCCAAACAGTCTGATACCAGAAATGCGTTATACGGATCAGTAATTAAAAAACCTTTCTCTGGAAACCGTTCACCAAAAACTTTTTTTAGAATAGAGAGATTATTATGATGGGATCAAATGAAATAAACCAACTGTTTTAGAATAATGAAAGTAAAGAATAATAAAGTTATCTTAAATGAAATATAACTTCCTTTAAGGTTCTCGTGAAATGGATGAAAATTTATCACCTTTTATAAATATTATGCGGAATGCTAGGGTTAAAATAAATTATAGTGTAACTGAGTAATATTGTTGGATTATTATTACTAATTTTATAAATTTTTTCTTCAAAAGCATTGATGCATTGATGTGGAAGAAAACTTAAAGTTCTTTTTATTTAGTTTGATGGTCATAAATATGTTACTTTATCTGGATCCAAGGTATATAAAGTAACAAGGTATGCTCATAAGTGACCTCACCCAGGATATAAAATAACGGATCAATCAATGACGAGCATATCAGCCAATACAACGCCATTGCAATGCAACAGATCGTAGATACATCAGGATTAATTGGGTCGATATTATTGAAATTCATTATTTAGTTTGTTTTAAAACTTATGAATACAATCACCCACTTATTTAAAAAAAATTAGTATAAAAATATTAAAAAAGATAATTAAAGTGACAGACGATTTTAAGAATACTATTTCTGAATCTCAAATAAAAATAAACAAGCTGACTGGACTGTAAAAGGATAAAGGTAAATGCAATAAAATTTTGAATAAATCCATTATTAAATTAAATTAATTAGTTCTTAGATTTTAGCTCATTGTTTTCCATATTTTCAAGTACTTGATTTATTTAGATACTGAATATTTTTTGTTTTAAAAATCTAAACTGCTTCGATACAATGGATAGGTATTCAAGTTTGACACAGCAGAACAGCGATATTAATTTTATCATAACAAGAATGTTCTGAAAAGTTTTCATGATTGAATATTTGCTTAATATTTTGTTTTCTTTGTATCAGCAGCTGTTTTAATTTCATTTATACAAATTAGTAATTAAAATCAATAAGCGGAGAGATTGAAGCACATCGTTGTAGAGCTCAAGGTTCATATTTTTGATCGTTTATTATTGAGTTAAAATTATTGTTCTAATTCAAAACACTTATTAACCTATTATGTTCGTAATTGTGTCCAGTGTAAACTGTTATAAAAGTTTCTTTGGTCCTTATTTTAATAAAAATCACCAAAAATAAGCATTTTCTCATGCTGTGAATAGGAAATATATCCTGGGTGACGTCATTTTCAAAAGCCACGCCTTTTTCACCGGAAGAGCATACCTTGTTAGTTTATATACCTTGATCTGGATCTAACCTAAGGCTAAGCGCGCACTAGAGACTTATGTCGCCGGCGACTGTAACACTAGTCACTCGAGAGCAATGCATTTCTATTAGGAAATTCTTGGCCTAGTGATCTTGGTCTCGTCGCCATGTGCGCGCTCTCTAGCTTCTTGCAATAGCCAGGGAAACAATTTTGTCTCTGTTGCCGAGACAAAAGTCTCTAGTGCGCGCTTAGCCTAAAATTATTAGGTTCTTGAGACAAATTATGTCTTATAACTGTTGCCATATATTTATAATATTGGCTGATGTCTACTTATTATACAGATAAGGATATGAGATTTTTAAATCAGATTATTTATATTCAAGTACTTGAACGCTATTTAAAGGTTTCGGTATTGAAAGTATTTTTTAAATCTTTTCATGACTGTCCCGATCTTCAAACATATTCATACATAATTCTTAAGTTTTTCTTTTAAGAGGAATTTTAAATAAAAAAAAAACTAAAAGTGATCAAAAGAAGTAATAAAAGAAACTATAAGTATTCTTATTTTTATAAATGTCAAACATCGTATCTCTCATGATATTTATTCTTCTTTGCTAAGAGCACATCCTACCTTCTGGTACAAAACAAGCTTCAAAAGGAACATCTGGCTTTGACTCAACTCCTGCTACATAACATTAGTAAAAAGAAAATAAGCTAAACATACTTATGGTAGTTCATTCACTAGACATTTACTGTAATTAACTTCAGTTTAGCCTTTGTTGGGTTTAGAGTAGGGGAGGGTGGGGACAATTGTAACACTTTGATTTCCTCAAAATGAGAGGCTGCCTGGGCGAAAAGGAGATGACAGTACATAAAAGGCAGGTGAATTAAAGAATATCAGAGATTGCCAAGGCTGACATTTGAGTTGTGGCTGTTTAATTGAAAAAGAGTGTTTTTCGAGCATCGAAGTAAATTTCTACTTTTGTGTAACTTTCCTTCTCCTGCTCTGCAGGTATGATGCACAAAAACACTGATTTTATGTATTGTATGTACATGTATCCTAGTTTTATTCTGCTTAGATTCAAGATTATACTATTGTTAGTTTCGCGGAAAACGAGGGTTGAACTAAAAATGGCAACGTGGGGTCGATTGTAACACTTCAGCCGGGGACGGTTGTAACATGTTACAACTGATCCCAATGTAGAAAACAACATGTTTCAAAAGTATTTTCGCTGTATTGATTTATAATTCATAGTTACCCTTAATACTGGCATATAATTATGCATTTTTACAGTTTTAGGATGCCGAGATCACGTAAAAGGAAAACTGAAAGGGGGCTGATTGGTCTAGTACAGCGGTTCTCAAACTGTGCTCCGCGGAGCCCTTAGGGCTCCGCCAAGCATTACCAGGGGCTCCGCGAAGAAATTTTAAATTAATACGTTGATAATTTCTAATTTTCGTTGCTCTGAAATTTATATAAATAACTTTCTGCTAGGGCCTATTGTACTTGAAACTTTATTATTGTCAATTTTTATAATAATTTCTTTAAAATTAAAATCCTACCTAAAAATGAATGTCCAAAATTTGGACAAAGATGTACCTAAAACCAGTTAAAAAACTGTTTTTAAGGATCACACTTCACAAAATCTTCTGGGGAGGAAGGACCCCCAGACCTTTCTTTTGTACTTTGATCTTAATTCGTCACAATTTTTCTTACAAATAAATTATCTTAGATACAAATTATACCCTAAAAATGCTTTAAAAAGCTACGTTAAACTGTTAAATATGCATGGGAGGGGCTGAGGAATAATTTTGGACCCCTCCCGCAATAAATTTCTATATATACTAATGCATTTATGCTTTTATTTAAAGAAGCAATGGGTTTTATGTAATTTGCTTTTTAAACCTTGAAAAATTTATTTCGGACAAGGGCTCCGCGAAGAATTTGTCTCTTGAAAAGGGCTCCGCGACATGAAAAGTTTGGGAAACCCTGGTCTAGTAAAAATGGAGGGAGAGGCTGTTGAGGTTTCTGTGTCTTAAAAGTCTATTAGAAGTGTTGCTCGTGAGCACGATATTTTTTATGTAACATTATACAGATTCTGTCAGAAGAAAATAAAAATGAAATCCTAAAGTGGGTTATAATCAACACAATAAAGTTTTCGATCAAGGGCAGTAAGAGGAACCATTTTTCGTGCAAAAAATGGTCCCACGTTCGTTGTACTACAGGGTAATTAAGTTATGAATACCCAAATTGCCCTTGTGAATAATTATTTACTATTATTTACTCATCAACATTCGTTATTATTTAAAACTCATTATTTGAGTGAAAAGTTCATTATTTCCATTCTAGTCTATATGTATTTAATTATTATTTAACAAGAAAATATAAATTGTTAATAAATTAGAATGATTTTCTATTTATTTTTATGAATTTGTGTTGTGTTACAATTGACCCTTATACGTGTTACAATTGACCCTTCAAGTGGGGACGATTGTAACGTTTTTCGATTTTCGATGTTTCATTTACTAATTTGCAATGCATGTCCACCGGACGGTTTTCATAACAAAATTGTAATTGGGATATATAAACCTATTTTCCTACCAATTTTCATAACTCTAACATAAAAAATGGCTTAGTTTGAGATCAAATAAATAATTTTGTTACAATCGTCCCCACTCTCCCCTAGTTAGTAAAATTATGAATTATAATCTTCAAAAGAAGTATAAAGATCCTTTGAAGGAAATCGACTTTAAAGCATAAAATTTTACACTAACTATTGATTTTGATGGTTGAATATATAAGAAAAGCTAAATTTCAAAGATAGAAGTTATTTTACCCCCCCCAAAAAAAAAAAGGTATGTTATTAATTTTTAGTATTTAACTAAATTACTAATGATAGATAGCAAAACATGTTGACTTGCTGATACATTAAAAACTAACAAAAGATGTATGGTTTGTTTATATATAGTATATATGTTACCGCTAAAGTTGATAATTAGTTAATCTGAAGAATACCTAGGTAAACTTAAGATTAACTGATTTCTGTCGTTAATGTGCGGATTTTTGAGTTTTTCGCATTTTACCTAGGGAATCTACACTATAACGGCCTCTTGATCGTTAAAGTTCAAAATAGTTTGTTTCGTTCAATACTTTCTGTTAAAATGTTGAGGTGCTTACTGCGCCATGCGCTTACCCCTGCGCAGTTGGGTTTCAATACGTAGTTTGTTGTCATATTTGGTGTTTTGATTTCAAATTTAGAGCGTAGCACTGGTAGTTGTCATGTTGAATGTTAAAACAAAATAATACAAGCAAGTAAGTACTGTAAATTTACATGATTAAGTACAGTATATTACTACTAAAACGGGTATTTTGAAACAATTGTGTTGAAGCTCCGACTTCAGAGTGACAGAGATTTCTTTTAATGAAAGCAAATGTCCCAGCTGTTGAAATATCTTTTCAACAAACTTTAATTCAACAATCGCTGGAACCTGGGCAAGGGTTTAACATATGTAATCGATCGCGAATCCTAGCAATAGTTCAGTGCAGGCTGCCAGCCGATTACACCGCGCTTTCATTAAGATTTGCTAGTTTAAGTGCTCATTGAAATACGCTGTCAAATCAAGATCGAAAACCACAATTGATACAAATCTCAGTTGGTACTTTAATATTCTATTATTATTGTTTTTATATTCTAGTTTTAAAATTGCTATTTCATTACTATTTTTGTGGGATTTGCGTGTTTTGTGAAATATGAAAAAAGTACCGATCCCCCTTTTTTGATTCGTCATTGTTACTGTTTACCCCCAAAACGAGTTTGGTTATAGTTAGGGCAGGGGGGTTTGGGGGGGCGGCAGCCCCCCCCAACCTCCTTAAACTTTTTATAAAATAAAATAAAATTTTGTACTTTAACGGATCACCCTCGTTAATATGTAAAATAACTGATTACAGGTAGTATGCAGATTAACGAGTGTCTAGTCGGTAGGGTGCAGAATACCTAGGTAATTTCAAGATTACCTAGGTAATCTTAGAAATTGAAAAAAAATTCGCTCTTTAACGGATCACCCTCGTTAATCTGCAAATTACCTAGGTTATCTGTAAATTAACTGATTTCCGGACTTTAACTGTAACATATATACTTCACAATCTAATGCTCAAATATTTTACAAAGGAAAAAACACGCAACGTAAATATGGGATGCCAGTAAGTCTGTTGTTACAAGTAATATGAGTTCTTTATGAGCTAATCAATCTTTCAGAGTTCTCTCAGTTTCATTTTCCCTCAAGAAAGAAAAAGAACGGAAAAGGAGAGTGACAGTTTGTGAGGATTCCTGATTTATGTTCTTTTAACGTCCGAAGCTTTGGAATAATAGAGAAACGTCTTTGATAGTTTAGAGAGAGTTCATTCGAGCCAGTATATTTGTCAAAGAGTTCTGAAGTAAAGGAAGGATGAAGAAAAAAGTATTTCATCGACTTCGTTTTTTAACTCTAAAGGTTAAAGTACAGATAATTTGAAGCTTACATTATTTTATGACTAGATGTTTTTAAATTACAATAGAATAATTACATGAATAATAGATACTATATGTATGAACAATTTTTCTCCTTTTGAGACTAAAAAAATAGTCGGCATGATTGGAAAAAACTTCAAACACACTACTATACTTAAAGGGAATATAATTACAGAATGGTTTGAACTGGTTTATTCATTAAATTAGTGGGTGTAAAAATTATTTTTTGGGGAGAGAATATTCAAATATATTTAAGAAAAACTGCTTAGATTTTTCAATGAAAGCGTCAAAATTAGAATAAATTTTGGACAGGAACTGTAGTGTGTAGTAGGGTGGAACGAAAAACACGAATTTTCGAATTTCAATTTTGGTTACCTCCAAAAAGTTGCCTTTTATTGCCAAAATAACACCTGTAAAATTTTATGAATTTTGAATAACTCCTTCAGGACTCGTTTGTTTACACAAAAATAGGTTTTTACTATAAATTTCCCATTTACATTGTTTATTGGCAAACTTCTTTTTTTTTCAATTTTGTGTTTTTAATATAAAATGTAACTTCCCAGGCCCCTTAATAGATTTTTAAATGAAAAAAAAATAATGAATGGGCACCAATAACTGAAAGTACAGGTTTAATGTGCTACAATACTTGGGTGGAGCAAAAAACTTTTTCTTCGAAATCGGTCTGCTGCTATTTCACAAAGTTCACTTTTGAGATGAAATATGAAAATTTTATGAAGAATGTAAAAAAAATTTGAAATTTTCCCTAATAATATCTAAATGATCCCGATGTTATTTTATCGCCAATAATTACATACAATTGCTTGTATGTTGCTTAACATTAGCAAATTAGAATCTCTGAATGACACAAAAATGATTTAATAGTTCTTCAAAATTCGTCAATGGACTCACTGTGTAATGCAGTTATGTTTTAAAGATATTTAATTACACTATGATGGGTTCGAAACAATGTTTACGGAACAAATCCGGCTGACTCTTTTGTTTAATTACCCCTTGTGTCCGAACATGACCTCCGTAATGCACCACCAACCTTAGTTTTTGGGGGGACGTCCCCAAATTTATTTTAATTCCTCTTCGATAATTTATTCCTATATATTCAGTTTTTTTAGTATTAAGACATTACTTTACCCTTTAAATTTCTCATGAGAGGTCAAAAAGGTTTTATGTACTAAAAAAATCATCAACTTTTTTAGCTAGGTGTATTTAAAAGGCGACTTTTCCATATTAATGAGGAAGTTGCATGATTTTTTTTATTTTTTTAATCGATTCCTCTTGCAAAAATAAGCGACTACCCAAAATTTGAGGCCGATCGAGAAATTTTTTGATTGTCAAAAAAATTAACAAAAATCCCCTTTTTTGTAAGATGTGACATCATCTTACAAAAGGCATTGTTGAAAAGCAATGGAGTTGATGGTATTATTGTTGACGTCATCCTACAGTGAAAACAATAAACGTTTTCAGTCACGTGTTTTTTCTCGACTTTTAAATTAAAATATTTAATTACCTGTACATTTTTTTGAAAAACTGACTAGATATTTCATTTTACCTTACAAAAAACCATACGGAACACTTGTTTGTTTTTGAAAATCTGACACATGCAACTTCCTTATTGTAAAAAATCATTAAAAGTTTTTTATCCTTACTTTTTCTTATATCTTTCACTAAATACTACTTCGATGGTTCTTTTCCTATTTCTTTTATTTCGGAATGTTAAGAGGTGGATGAGAAATTGTTTAAATTGGGTTAGGCGAAAAATACAAGTAACACATTAAAACGTGAAACCCCTCGTAATCAATTACATAAATTTTTCCCTGTTTTAAAATTCCTGGTGCCCCCAGAAAACAACAGAATGCTGTCAGATCCCAATTTATTCTAAAAGCTTCTACCAATTTCTTTGGGCGTGTTTAAAGTTTTTAGCTTTTCTTATATTGGATAGAATATATAAAAAGGTGAATACATGCACCTAGAGTGTAAAAGCATACATTGCCTCTTAGCATATTTTATTAAGATGGAATCCTAAAACTAGAAAAGTGATCTTGACATTACCAACAAAATACCTTTACCAGCTTAATTAACTATTCCACCAAGTCCATAAACCTCCCTTGGAATGTGGGTTTGAGCCGAGTTAACCCATAAAACGTGACAACGGGATTCTTCCATATGAGCTGGTCAGGATGAAAGTGGTATAAGTCCAAAAATTACAAAAGTTGAGTTAAGAGTGGATTTGGGTAGAGTTTTAGGTCCTTTATTTAGTGCAGTGGTTGGTTAAGCAAAATGTTAAATTTTCGCTCCTACAGCGCGACTCAAAAAATCACTACTTATCGAAACAGCACTTTTGGTCAGGATGAAAGTGGAATTAGTCCATCAGCCCGTTTTGCTCGGTGCGTGTTTTGATAAGAGAACTCAAGGTTATAAACACAGCTGCAAACTGCGTGAACGAGGGGGGATCCTTTTACTAATAATTGGTATATGTTCATTAGAGAGACAGGCTTTTTTCTAAACTTTAATTGCATATTTTTGTATGACCCCTTTTTGTAAGAATTTATCCGAAAATAAATCCGCGCGTTATTAAATTAGGCGGGAAAGCTATAATCCCTTAATCGCCATGGCTAATACAGAGGATATAAACATCAAATCTCACCCATTACAGTCATTAACATGTATGTATTTTAACATCGATTCTAATAACCTGCAGGATTCTAGTAACTTTAGGTGGTATTGATTTTATAATAGAAATATTAATTTTTAGAAGGTTTAAGTGAAGTTTATAGAGCTAAATTTTCATTTTACCTATAACCTGAGAAAAGGTACCTTTTCGATAACATAATGCTTAATTTTATAAGAATAATTTTCGGGATTCTGATAAATTTAAGTTTCTATTGACTAGCCAATTTTTAAGTGAATTTAAAAATTATTATTTTTATTTGTATATTTTTATAAGCAATGATGTTAACCATGCTATTGTCTTAAATTTATAGGTTTAAAAACAGTTTAATGACTAGAAAATTTTTTTATTTTAAAATTGAAAATTAATGGTTGGAAAAATAAATTATTGTTGTAAAAAATAAATTTCATTTCATTTAAATTTATATTTCCTAACTCAAAATCAATCAATTAGATACTATATTGCTCCACATCTGTCATAAAATCTGCAACAGTTTATAAACGGCGGCCATCTTGGACGCCATTTTGAAAGTTACCCTAATACATAGTTATAATGAAATTGACAATGCCTAATAACTCAAAGCGAAGTGTTGTAATTTTTATCAAATGTCATAAATGAAAATTGGTAAAATGTATTTTTATTTTGGTTTAATTTAAATTATTCAAATTAAAAATAAATGGTTGAAACAATTATTTATTGTGGTAAAAAATCAATTTATTTTAATTTAAATTTCCATTTCCTCACTCAAAATAAAAAAAATTTGATATATTACTCAACCATCTGTCATAAAAACTGCTTCAGTTTATAAACGGTGGCCATCTTGGACGCCATCTTGAAAACCCCATCGGCAACAAGTTTAAAAAAATTTAAAACCTTTTTTAAATTAAACCTTATCTTTAGTTTAACCAATCCGAAAAAATTAAATAGAAAGACATATCGAGCGAAGAACCTTACACGGTCGCCATTTTGAATATGACCCCCCAAAATGGGCCATAAAAAATTTTCCATTTAAATATTCGTAATCTGCGCATCAAAATCTATAGAAAGAAACAATAACATCAAACTTTGTGCTTACCAATCGCTCGCGAAGTCATATTTACTACATCTCAATAACAATCTTCCTTTCCGAAACCCATCAAACTGTTGGGATGAAAGTGGTATAAGTCCATTAAAGTCAATTTAAAGCACTTTCAGTTTAAATTTGATAAAAGTTGATCCGCAGCAAAAATTGTGCCCATGACTTAAGAAAAATCCACCCCAGAAAGTAAAAATGCAAGTAATCCTGATTTTTTTGGAGAAGTTTTTAGAAAACCTTCAATAACACTAAACGGAGTTCAGTGGACTTATACCACTTTCATCCAAAGCAGCTCATATAGAGGATTCTTCCCCTTTTTGCAGAGCTGCAGGCGATTCTGTTGCTGCAAACCCAATGATTTCAAAACCGAAGACCTGGCAGCTGGTAGTACGGGGGAGGATTCGAAAAGCGTGTTTTGTGTCAGAAGGAACGTTATATGGATGCTATTCGAACGTTTGTTGTTCTGTATTGGCGAGGAGCCAGGTGGTTTGTTCCGTACAGATGATTTGGTTCCGTAAATTTAGCATTTTAAGAGGAGAGTGCTTTTGAGAGACTGTTTTGGGAAGAGAAAGGGGGTTTAGTGTGTGTGACAATGGGACAGAGGATCGAAACATTTTGAAGGATGCATTTGGTATAAAAAAGGTCTGTAGATTTTTTTACAATAATTGTTCAATGAAATTGTGAAATTACCGATTAGTATCTTAAGTGGCAGTACACTTTAATCTGTGTTTTTCCAGCGGTTAAGGTTATAAAAGTATAAACAAAAATCTAATTTTGTTTGAAGCCTATTTTAAAACAGTAAAAAATAAAGCTAGTTACGATGTTGGGCCGCAGTTTCGGATGTCAATGTAGGATTATTTTTTCACTTGCATCCTATTTAGACAGAGTAGTTTGTTGTTTTCTGTATGAATTACAATTAAAACTATTGTTTAATATTCCATACTACTATGCATTTTATGTACCGCACAAAAAGTGTCAAACAATGAAACACACATAAAATATAAGCTACTAGGGAGCTACCACCCCCTGCTCGCTATCGCTCGCCAACCCCCGTTAACTGCTGACGCAGACACTTTTTGACCGCTTCGTAATTCCTCACAAAACCCAACTCACTGCACTTACTTTATAAACATTCTTAAAACAGGGGTAGTACTTCTCCGGGGTATTCTTTCAAAAATGGCTGATATTTATTCAGTAGCGGATTTTTAACAGTTCCTTTATGGTAGCATGAATTGGCTGACCGCCTTATAATTCCAAGAAAATTAACAACAATGTAAACATTCCTTTACCATTTCCCCAAGGTAATGTTTTTTCACAGATCCATTAAGAAGCACTGAAACATCTCAGGAATTAATTTAACTTTCTTAAAATTTGTAATGATTGGATGTGAAAAATGTAATTACCGTAAACATCACGAAAATTTAGAATTTTATCTTCATGAGAACAAACAAACGTCGAAGTTGTGTCAGTTTCATAGCAATGTTTAGACTTCCAACATTTTCGATTTTTATCTTTATTTCTAAAACAGTTCCCCGTGTTATCTAGTTGTTTACGTTTTGGCATTAGGAAATAAAGTGTCACATTTTACTACCTTAAAAAAGCATACTTGCAAAAGGATATAAAAATAATAATTACGAAGTGTATATTTGGACGGCCCAAACGGCCCGTGGCGCATGCGCTGTAGGTCTCGTGGTTACGTAGCAGTCTCGGCGCTTAGTGATGGAACCAATGGAACGCCGGGCCGTGGAAATTAGAGTAGAGTTTAGTTGAAAAAAGGCCGTCCAAATATACAGTGCCTAGTAATTATTGTAAAAAATAAATGCAAAAGTTCTCAAAATTTCCGAAAGCGAGTTTATATTTTGTTGTAAATATAGTAATGATAAGGTTGCCACAACGACAAAGATAAATATAAAAATATTAATTTGTTATTTAAAAAAGGCACTGTCTATTTGGACGGCCTTTTTTCAACTAAACTCTACTCTAATTTCCACGGCCCGGCGTTCCATTGGTTCTATCACTAAGCGCCAAGACTGCTACGTAACCACGAGACCTACAGCGCATGCGCCACGGGCCGTTTGGGCCGTCCAAATAGACACTTTGTTTAAAAAAAATAAAGATAAATTAATTATACATAAGTTTTAAATACAGTCGAATCCGCTTAATGTGATCACGGTTAATGTTATCAATCGGATAATGTTATCGAAATCAACAGGTCCCGATCATTCCTATTCAATTTAATGTAAAATGTATCGTTTAATGTGATCAACTATTGATCAACACGCCGCTTAATGTTATCAAAATTTGTCCATATCCCCTAAAAACATCCGCTATTATGTCCGCTATCAGGTTTCGTTTTGAAGGTCAATTTCTACAAGTAAACATCTACCCTAGTAAGAATAAGAAAACATTCCACAAATATTGAAGAAAACGATTAAGGGAGGGGGGATCCGAATCAATCCGAATCCACACTTTTAAGAAACCATCGGCGCCTTGCAGATGTTTCTGATAATTTTCCCTTGGTTATTGGAATTCAGATTATAAAATAGGTGGTTTATTAGATTGGAAGAGGATATAATGGAGTTCGCAGAAAAGGAGATAGCTTTCTGCAAATAAAAATATAAAGTAAGCGATAATTTTGTTTTTATTAATTGAACTACTCTTATTATTACTCCAAAAATTTTAAGTTGTCAAATACATGGTGTAAAATTGTTTTAAATACATTAATTACGAGCACGTAATTTTGATTTTAAAGCAAACAATATAGTTACACTTTTGCTGCTTTTTGATGTAAAATCGCTTATTGTTATCAATCGGATATTGTTATCGGACAATAAGGAAGTTGCATGTGTCAGATTTTCAAAAACAAACAAGTGTTCCGTATGGTTTTTTGTATGGTAAAATGAAATATCTTGTCAGTTTTTAAAAAAAATGTACAGGTAATTAAATATTTTAATTTAAAAGTCGAGAAAAAAACACGTGACTGAAAACGTTTATTGTTTAAACTATAAGATGACGTCAACAATAATACCATCAACTCCATTGCTTTACAACAATGTTTAGTATAAGATGACGTCACATCCAAACTCTTGGCGTTTTCGCGCGCTTTTAAAAAGGGGATTTTTGTTAATTTTTTTGGCAATCAAAAAATTTCTCGATCGGCCTCAAATTTTGGGTAGTTGCTTATATTTGCAAGAGGAATCGATTAAAAAAATAAAAAAAAATCATGCAACTTCCTCATTGCGATCACATTAAGCGGATTCGACTGTATAATTAAAACCGTTTAAACAACATAAATATAAATATTGTTAAAATAACCCAAAATACATTTTTTAAATTCGTGTTATAAATAGAAAGATGATTATTTATCCATTTGAATATTAAAATTAAAAACCAGTGAAATATGTTTTCAATTGTTTTAAAATTCATAGTTTCTTGTTTCTTGCTTTATAACTGCAACCTTATCCGTAATCTAAAAAAATGGAAATATTTTAAAATTGAGATTTTTTTTAGAAATTCTAAAGGCTTATTGCACATCCTCAAAAGAATCCGGACAGTTTGATACCATATATGTGTTATTCGGTTCAGTAATTGAAAATCCTTTCTCTGGAAACCGTTCACCAAAAACTTTTTTTTAGAATAGAGAGATAATCATATAAAACAGAGAACTATAAAACGTTTTTTTTTTCAAATTCTACAGTAGGTACACATACAATGTGAAAAGAGATGTAAATGAAGATTTTATTAAGTATATGTTACCGCTAAAGTTGAAAATTCGTTATTCTAAAGAATACCTAGGTAAACTTTAGATTAACTGATTTCTGTCGTTAATGTGCGGAGATTAGAGTTTTTCGCATTTTGCCTAGGGAATCTACACTATAACGACCTCTTGATAGTTAAAGTTCAAAATAGTTTGTTTCGCTCAATACTTTCTGTTAAAATGTTGAGGTTCTCAACTGCGCCATGCGCTTGCCCCTGCGCAGTCGGGTTTCAATACGTAGTTTGTTGTCATATTTGGTGTTTTGATTTCAAATTTAGTGCGTAGCACTGGTTGTTGTCAAGTTGAATGTTAAATAAACTAATACAAGCAGGTAAGTACAGTAAATTTGCAAGCTTAAGTTCAGCAATTGCTACTAAAACGGGTATTTTAAAACAATTGTGTGGAAGCTCCGACTTCAGAGTTACAGAGATTTTTTTTAACAAATGCAGATGTCCCAGCTGTTGAAATACCTTTTCAACAAAGGTTAATTCAATAATCGCTGGAAACTAAGCAAGGGTTAAACAAATGTAATTGATCGCGAATCCTAGCAATCGTTTAGGCTGAAAACCGATTACACCGCGCTTACATTAAGATTTGTGAGTTTAAGTGCTCATTGAAATACGCTGTCAAATCGAAAATCAAGATAGGAAAACCGCAATTAATACGAAATCGTAAGTTGGTACTTTTAAATTCTATTCGTATTAATATTTTCTATTTCAATACCATTTTTGTGTGATTTGCGTGTTTTGTGTAATATTAAAAAGTACCGAGCCCCCTTTTGTGATTCGTCATTGTTTCTGTCTACCCCCAAAACGAGTTTGGTTATAGTTAGGGCGGGGGGGTTTGGGGGGGCGGCAGCCCCCCCAACCACCTTAAACTTTTTATAAAAATAAAACAACTTTTTGTACTTTAACGGATCATCCTCGTTAATATGTAAAATAACTGATTGAATGTAGTATGCAGATTAACGAGTGCCTAGTCGGTAGAGTGCAGAATACCAAGGTAATTTCCATATTACCTAGGTAATCTTAGAAATTGAAAAAAATTCGCTCTTAACGAATCACACTCGTTAATCTGCAAATTACCTAGGTAATCTGTAAATTAACTGATTTCCGGACTTTAGCTGTAACATATATACATTTTTACTATTCTGGGATTTTGACTTGATTGGTTTTTGTATTTTGAAAATAGACGAGCCAGTTGTTATTTAAAAAAAAAATTTTTTGGATAAAAAATAAGCGATATTTTCTTTACTGGTTTACATATCTATGGGCCATATTCAGATCTTCGCCGACGGCGAAAAAGTTCAGCTAAATAGTTGAGGCGATTTCGAAATATCTATTTCGCCTTGAACTTTTTCACCGTATTCAGATCTTCTTCCGAAATGACGCGGAAATCTCGGAGATTCAGCTCATTGGTTAGTTGTGTTGTTGACGTGAAACGCTTAGCGACCAATAAAATCCCTCGCTAAAAAGGCGGGAAAACATCACTGATGCATTCACATGCTCTCAAAAGTGTAAACAAACTCAATCTGCACTGCAAGTCGCTTGTTTGTGTTGTTTGAGTGAACTAGAAACCAAGCTGAAGCTTTTAGCTGAGCGCACATATTAAAGAGTTGATAAAAACAATAAAAGAAAAAGAAAATATTTCATCCTTTCTTATTTCTACAACCTTTGCACCTTTTAAAGGAGCGTAACCAAGTAATTCTTGTAACTCATAACAGTAATGCTTCATTTCCCAAATTTAATTCCAAGTATGTTTTGGAAATTCATTCTTGCATGATTTTGAAAGAATGGTTATGAAAAAGAGAGATAATAGCTGGGGTAGAAAACAAAAATTCAATAGAAAAAAGTTATTTCATAAAGTATGATTACATGGAAATATCTTTTCATCAAAGGAATTAATTACTCATTAAATTCAATATAATACAAGATGTTAGGAAGTAGGAACTATAATTCATAATTCTGGTTGATATGAGTTTAGTATAATACTCACCTTATTGGTACAGTAAACTAATGCTTAATTATCATTTCCCAATTTTAGCTGCACTTTTTAAATCTATAAACTGAAACTTTGCAAGCTTATAAAACAAAATAAATATAAGTGCTTATACTATTTTCATTTCTACACAATATTTGAAAGTTCCCTTTTTTATTTTTACGATAGATTCAATGAAAGTTTAGGAATTTTGTATTAAATATTCTTCAACTTATTATATTTTAAACTGCATACTTAATTTGTTGGAGAATTTTCCGCTCAATGGAGCAAAAATTATTTTTTTACAGTTAAATGTGTGAACTATTGCAGTTACTCTGTATTAAATTGAAATTTATTAGTACAACATGTAAGAAAGAATGAGGCAGATTTTACAAACAAATTTTTATTACTCCAGTTAGACTAAAGTGTAACTTGTGATAATTTCAAAGTATATTATATGAACTAAATCTTAAGAATATAAAAACTCCTCTAATCACAAAAAATATTATTTATTATCAACAAAAAAAGTAAGCACTACACCAATTTGTTCCAACATTTATACAACTCTTTTCTCAATAATGATTCTGTTTGGTTAATTGAGTATGGATTGTCACTGTTCACAGGAGGAAATTTTTTTTCATAAATTATAAAATACAATAACTATACCTCAAAACAATTTAAATGAATAATTGATTAATTTCCATTACTATTTATCAAATATTTTTTAAAAGATAACTTTCAGTTTATATAGAAGTTTCATCCTTTTAAACTTTAATAATTTTCCCTTTTCAATACTTCTTTCTGGATTCACAGAAAACAGCATTTTAGTTGAACTGGAAAAAAATTATACTTGCATGTAAACATAAAATGAAAATATTAATTACTTACAAGAAAAAATTATTTAACAGCATAATTGATTGTTATTTAATTACTATTTTGAAATGTTTATATTCGCATTCAATGATTTTTATCTTGGTGTAATCATCTTAATTTAATTAATACTATCCTAAAATTAAAAAATACTTTTTTGCTGAAGGAAGCTAGTTTAATGGAAAGCGATAGAATAAGAATTCTTTAAATATGTGATATTCCAATGCAAAAAAATGCTATAAGCTGTACATAAAAAAAATAAGAATTACAAGTAATAACTAATGTATTCTGTGCAAAAATGATATCTTTCATGAATTTAAAACACAAACTATTTCTTATATTATTACAACTGAAATAAACATTTAAATATATCTATTTTAAAGCTTTCCATTTATAACTTTCTCTGAATAAAAAAAAGTACTGAACACATCCACCTTCTTAATTTAAATCTTGAATTGGACTTCCGAGTCTATTCAGAATTCTTAATCTTAAAATATAACAATTCAAAAAGAAATTTGCCACGTCGATTTGTGTAACATTAAAAACATTATAAATTATTCAATTTTATACTAAATGAACATTTTTATCCTATTAAGATTAGTAATAGTTGAAGCTATGTTTCTAATATTTGATACCAAAACAAACTTGGCGATATTTAACGGAACATAACCTAATTGATCCGAAATATTGAATACACAAACATTTACCAATTCTGAAAGATTCCATAATGAGAAAATTAAATAAAAAAACGATTTACATACCTCAAATTTTTCTTTGCTATCGGGAGTAATCTGAAGCAGGGCAAGAAGTGTTGGTTTGGCATGGTCGACTCTTATCTCAGCTGTGCCATTTTTCTTCTGTGCTATCTCATTCTTGTTAAATTTATCAAATATTTTAACATATCAATCCAGACATTAATGACTCTACATCTTACTAATCAAAGCATGCAAATTTCCCTAAAGATGGACGCCCGATTTTTGTTACGAAGTACAACCAAATGAAGAAAGTAAACAAACTGTTTCCAAGGTTTCAGCGCAGTTTCAGCCAATGAGAGAAGAGAAAGTCGGTAATTTTCGCCGTCAGCGATTTCGAAAAAGTGAGTCGAGAAAAAGTCAATCTAAATACCGTTTCAACTATTTAGCTCAACTTTTTCGCCGTCGGCGAAGATCTGAATATGGCCCTATATCTATATATATAAAATCCAAATACCACTGACTGACTGACTGACTCACTCACTCACTAACACTCATCACGAAATCTCCAAAACTGCCGGACCGATAGGCTTGAAATTCGACAGAGACCTTCCTCTCAGCCATTAGACGCGCACTAAGAAACGGATTTAAAATCGAACAATTCCTTCCCTGCTTTTCGGCGCTTTTTCGACTCCGTTTTACCCATTGAAATAGCATTGTGCATTGTTGAAATGCATAAATTGCAGTGTTTACTTCTCTATCTTGAGGCGTCGTCTTGCCTCACTTGAAAAAATATAATTTGAAAACATTTTATAATTTACAATTAAATTAAAGAAAACAGTGTGACTACTATCTGTATTTAAATATTATAACAGCTATCAGAAAACCGAAATAAATTGAAATAATTAATTAAGTTTATTTAAAATTTTAATTTTCTCAAAAATAAATATATTTATGGAATAGCAAGAATTGAAAAGTTTCCATGGAAACAGAGCTAAAATTGCATTGCTTCATAGCGGACATGGTTTACTAGACCATAATCACTAGATTTTTACTGTAACTGGCAATCAGTTTTTACTTTTTCAAAGTAGCTTTTAAAGAAGTTGGTTATATTAACAAGAAGACGGGCTTTTAATAGTTTTTTTACTTGATGACTTTTTATCTAGGTATTTTTGAAATTTATTTATTTTGATATAGAATTTTTGCAGAATTTTAAAGGATAGCGGGAATACTTTATGAAAATCCGTTGAAGATTTTAAACACTGGATTTCAAATGACACATATTATTTAAATTGGATTGTTTTTATCACATTGAAAGGATAAATGTTTAATAGACAAAAAACCGGGATGGAATGAGATATCACAGTTGGAACTGAGATGAGAAAAGGGCATCGAGAATACCGGGAGGAAAATTATTGGGAACACCGGGAAATGAAAAAGTACCGGAACATGAAAATTATCGGGAAAACCAAACCGGGATATAAAAATTACCCGGAACACCGAAATATGAAAAGGTATCGGGAACACTGGGATAGGAAAAGGTACCGGGAACACCGGGATATGAAAAGGTACCGAGTACACCGGGATATGAAAAGGTATCGTGAATACCGGGATACAAAAAGGTACCAGGAACACCGGGATACAAAAAAGTACCGGGAACAGCGGGATATGAAAAGGTTCCAGGAAAACCGGGATACAAAAATTATCGGGACCACCGGGATATGAAAAAAGTACCGGGGACACCGGGGTGATTGGTGATACGAAAAATCGGACATACCTATAACTTGAGAGAACTTTAAAAAAGGAATAAATGCACTCCTCCCGTGCAAGGCCGGGCAAATCAGCTAGTCTATATCTATATAATCCAAATACCACTGACTGACTGACTCACTAACACTCATCACGAAATCTCCTAAACTGCCGGACCGATAGGCTTGAAATTTGACAGAGACCTTCCTCTCAGCCATTAGACGCACACTAAGAAACGATTTTAAAATCGAAAGACTCCTTCCCTGCTTTTCGGCGCTTTTTCGACTCCGTTTTACCCATTGAAATAACATTATACATTGTTGAAATGCATAAATTGCAAAGTTTACTTCTCTATCTTGAGGCGTCGTCTTGCCTCACTTGAATAAATATTACTTCAAAACATTTTATAATTTACAATTAAATTTAAGAAAAACAGTGTGAATATCTGTATTTAAATATTATAACAGCTATCAGAAAACCAAAGTAAATTAAAATAATTAATTTACTTTCTTTAAGATTTTAATTTCTCAAAAATAAATATATTTGAATAGCAAGAATTTAAAAGTTTCCAAGGAAAAAACAGAGTTAAAATTTCATTGTTTGATGGAGCATGGTTTACTAGACTATAATCACTAGATTTTTATTATAACTAGGAAATCTGTTTTTACTCTTTCAGAGTAGCTTTTAAAGAAGTTGGTATTATTAATAAGAAGACAGGCTTGCTTGATAACTTTTTATCAAGGGATTTTTGAAATTTATTTTATTTTGAAATTGATTTTTTGCAGAATTTTAAAAGGATAGCGGGAATACTTCATGAAAATTCAGTTTAAGATTTTAAACACTAGATTTAAAAAAAGAGATGATTTCAATTGGATTGTTTTTATCACGTGGAAAGGATAAATGTTTAATAGACAAAAAATCGGGATGGAATGAGGTATCACAGTTGGAACTGGGATGGGGAAAAGGAACCGGGAATACCGGGATGAAAATTATTGGAAACACCTGGATATGAAAATTATCGGGAACCGTGGTATGTAAAGGTACCGGGACATGAAAAGGTACCGGGAACACCGGGATATAAAAAGGTACAGGGAATACCGGGATATAAAAAGGTACAGGGAATACCGGGATATAAAAAGGTACAGGGAATACCGGGATATGAAAAGGTACCGGGAACACCGGGATATGAAAGTTATCGGGAACACCGGGATATGGAAAAAGTACTGGGGACACCGGGGTTA
This sequence comes from Tetragnatha versicolor, assembly GCA_024610705.1. NCBI lineage: Eukaryota > Metazoa > Arthropoda > Arachnida > Araneae > Tetragnathidae > Tetragnatha > Tetragnatha versicolor. Next base: position 41,822,708 of record JANDEH010000006.1, read on the forward strand.
TTGGTGATACGAAAAATCGGACATATAACTTGGGAGAATTTAAAAAAGGAATCAATACACTTCACCCGTGCAAGGCCGGGCAAATCAGCTAGTCTCTGTATAAATAAAAGGCTAACGGGCGATGTGTGTGTATGTGGATGTCCGGGGTAATCTCTTGAAATAGGCCACGGACCGAAACCAAACTCGACGTATAGACGTATTCCGAGTCGGGGAGTAACTTGGGATAGTTTTCAAAGCTTTAAAATCGAACGTTTTCGAGTAATTAACGAATTTATAGCCCGAAACGCTTATTTCTCCATTTCTCTACCAGAGTAGATCTGCTCGACTCACTATTATTAACGAGTTGAAAACCTCCAAAAATCAAATATTTTAACAGGAAAAACTCTATAATTGCAAGGTATATAAACTAACAAGGTATGCTCTTCCGGCGAAAAAGGCGTGGCTTTTGAAAATGACGTCACCCAGGATATATTTCCTATTCACAGCATGGGAAAATGCTTATTTTTGGTGATTTTTATTAAAATAAGGACCAAAGAAACTTTTATAACAGTTTACACTGGACACAATTACGAACATGTTTACAGGTTATCAGTGTTTTGAATTAGAACAATAATTTTAACTCAATAATAGCCGATCAAAAATATAAACCTTGAGCTCTACAACGATGTGCTTCAATCTCTCTGCTTATTGATTTTAATTACTAACTTCTATAAATGAAATTAAAACAGCTGCTGATACAAAGAAAACAAAATATGAAGCAAATATTCAATCATGAAAACTTTTCAGAACAATCTTGTTATGATAAAATTAATATCGCTGCTCTGCTATGTCAAACTTGAATATCCATTGTATCGAAGCAGTTTAGATTTTTAAAACAAAAAATATTTAGTATCTAAATAAATCAAGTACTTGAAAATATGGAAAATAATGAGCTAAAATCTAAGAACTAATTAACTTAATTTAATAATGGATTTATTCAAAATTTTTGTGCATTTACCTTTAATGATCCTTTTACAGTCCAGTCAGCTTGTTTATTTTTGTTTAAGATTCAGAAATAGTATTTTTAAAATCGTCTGTCACTTTAATTATCTTTTTTAATATTTTTATACTAATTTTTTTAAATAAGTGGGTGATTGTATTCATAAGTTTTAAAACAAACTAAATAATGAATTTCAATAATATCGATCCAATTAATCCTGATGTATCTACGATTTGTTGCATTGCAATGGCGTTGTATTGGCTGATATGCTCTTCATTGATTGGTCCGTTATTTTATATCCTGGGTGACGTCACTTATGAGCATACCTTGTTAGTTTGTATACCTTGTATAATTGTCCATTTAAAAAGGATATAAGTTGTGAAAATGCTAAAATAAATTCAAATAATTTATTTTCAAACGGTACTTTCCTTTATTTCAAGATTTTTTTCCTTTAAAATTAAAATATTTATGGAAAAGTGAAAAATTTTTTTTCATGGAAAACGATTTGAAAATAAAACATTGTTTCCAATGAAGCGGTTCACTAGACTTTTAAATTTACTAGATCTTTTATTATAGTTTTAAATTTGTTACTTTTTGTTCACTAGACTTATTAATTTACTAGACTTTTTATTATAGTTTCAAATTTGTTACTTTATTAAGATGAAAAAAGACACCGGGATAGGAAAAATTACCGAGAACACCGGGATAGGAAAAAAATTACCGGGAACACTGGGATAAGAAAAATTACCGTTTCTTTATTAAGATGAAAAAAGACACCGGGATAGGAAAAATTACCGAGAACACCGGGATAGGAAAAAATTTCCGGGAACACACTGGGTAAGAAAAATTACCGGGAATACCGGGAAATGAAAAATTATCGGGACCACCGGGATATGAAAGAGGCGCCTGGGATAGTGGGATGATTGGTAATTGCTGATTTAAAAAAATTATAAATGTATGTTGAGAAAATTTAATTTAAAAAAAATTATACACTCCACCCGTGCAAGGCCGGGCATATCCGCTAGTCTCTATATAAATAAAAACGTTTTTGGCTGTGTGTGTATGTATGTGTGTTCCGCATCTCCTTTTAGACCACACCGAAGGCGTGGACATTTCCTCCATTTAAAGATTTTTTTCCCTTTGAAATAAATATATTTACTGAAAAATACAATTTTTTTCATGGAAAACGAGTTAAAAATAAAACTTTGTTTCAAACACTGAGCTATAAAACAAACTTTTTTTATAGCTCAGTGGTTTCAAATGAGACAGATCACTAGACTTTTTCATTTACTAGACTTTTTATTATGGTTTCAAATTTGTTATTTTATAAAGGCATCAAGATATTTAACATTATCAGGAACATCGGGATTGTAAAAAGTGACAAGAACACCGGGATTGGAAAATTAGCGGGAACACCGGGATAGGATATTCACCATAAAGACACCGGGAATACCGGAATATAAAAATTACTGGAAACACCGAGATAGGAAAATAACCGGGAACGCCGGGATTAGAAAAATTACCGGGACCACCGGGATAGGAAAAATTACCGAGAACACCGGGATTAGAAAATTACCGAAATAGGAAAGAGGTGCCTGGGATACCGGGATGATTTGTAATATTGCTAATTTACAAAATTATAAATGTATTTTAAGAAAACTTTTAAAAAATAAATTTATACACTCCACCCGTGCAAAGCCGGGTATAACAGCTAGTCTCTGTATAAATAAAAGGCTAACGGGCGATGTGTGTGTATGTGGGTATGTCCGGGGTAATCTCTTGAAATCGGCCACGGACCGAAACCAAACTCGACGCTAAAATACGCTAAAAACGCTAAAATAAATTCAAATAATTTATTTTCAAACGTTACTTTCCTTTTTACTACAAATTTGACAGAGACCTTCCTCTCAGCCATTAGACGAGCACTAAGAAACGATTTTAAAATCGAACGACTCCTTCCCTGTTTTTTGGCGCTTTTTCGACTCCGTTTTACCCATTGAAATAACATTATACATTGTTGAAATGCATAAAATGCAGAGTTTACTTCTATATCTTAAGGAGACGTCTTGCCTCACTTGATAAAATATAATTTGAAAACAATTTATAATTTACAACGAAATTTAAGAAGAAAAACAGTGTGAATATCTGTATTTAAATATTATAACAGTAATCAGAACACCGAAATATATTAAAATAATTAATTACTTTCTTTAATATTTTAATTTTCTTAAATTTATGGATCTAAAATTGAAAAGTTTCCATGAAAACAGAGCTAAAATTTCAGTGTTTGACAGAGCATGGTTTACTAGACTATAATCACTAGATTTTTTTATTATAACCACTGAGCTATAAAACAAACTTTTGTTTTATAGCTCAGTGATTATAACTAGCAATCTGTTTTTACTGGTTTTTACTTTTTAAGTAGCTTTTAAAGAAGTTGGTTATTTTAAGAAGAAGGCAGGATTTTAATAGTTTTTTACTAGATAACTTTTTATCGAGGGATTTTTGAAATTTATTTTATTTTGAAATTGAATTTTTGAGGAATTTTGAAAGGGCAGCGGGAATACTTCATAAAAATTATGTTTAAGACTTTAAACACTAGATTTCAAATGACTGAGATGATTTCAATTAGATTGTTTTTATCACATAGAAAGGATAAATGTTTAATAGGCAAAAAATCGGGATGGAATGAATTATCACATTTGGAACTGGGATGAAACAAAGGCACCGGGAATACAGGGATGAAAATTTTTGGGAACACCAGGATATGAAAATAATCGGGGACACCGCCGGGATATGAAAATTATCGGGAAAACTGGGATATGAAAATTATCGGGAACACCGGGTTATGAAAAAGTACCTGGAACACCGGGTCATGGAAAAGTACCAGGAACACCGGAATATGAAAATTATCGGGAAAACCGGGTTATAAAAATTATCGGGAAAACCGGGATATCAAAAGGTACCGGAAACGCCAGGATATGAAAAAGTACCGGGGAACACTGGTATATGAAAAAGTACCGGGGACTCCGGGATATGAAAAGGTGCCGGGAAAACAGGGATATGAAAAGAGTACAGGGGACACCGGGGTGATTGGTGATACGAAAAATCGGACATAAACTTGGGAGAACTTAGAAAAAAGGAATAAATACATTCCACCCGTGCAAGGCCGGGCAAATCAGCTAGTTTCTTATAAATACCGTGCTTTAAATACGGTATAATCGGTGTAATAATAAAAAACACTAAAGTTCTGTAATGAAGTTTTATGAATGAAGACAAAGCTTGATTACAAATTTAAAATTTACATAATTAATGCTTAACTTCGGCATTAATTAATGAATTTTAAAGCATAAATCCTACGTCGTATCATTAGGATTAATTCTAAAATCGGGATCGAGTTGGTAGATTTTGGCCGTATTCAAAGTAAAGACCACTCAAACTTTTCAGAACTTGAAGGCATTTGGTCACCAAACTAAATTTGATGACCAAACGCTCCTCTCATCTCTTGAATCAGGTTGTCCAATTCTCCATTCTTTTGTGGCACGGATAAGATCTCCCAAGTATAGGAAAATATATTGAAAACTTGAATAAAGTTTATAAAAAAAGAAACGTATTAAAATGTGCAAAACATTTTATTTAAAGTTAAAAGAAATAAAATTTCAGTGCTTATTTTAGTTGTTTATTACGTTGTATCATCCCAATGATTCTTAGAATCCGATTCAAGTTTGAATTCGTCTGTTGATAAACGTTTAAATTTTAAAAAGTGAGATACCTTTGTCAGACTGAACACAAACAGTGATTAGTTTTATTCTGCTGAACATCAAAAACTTCTTTTAGCAATAACCCTTCCCTCGAAGACGAAACTTTAATTTTGAAGTCTTCTTAAGCTAAAGAGAGATTGTAAATCTGAATTTTTTTATCTCACTTCAGTATGAGTTAAGTATAGTTCTTGTTCTTTCTTTCTGTGCGTAGACTCAAATATTAATTACTCCAGAAGTGAAATGGAATTTTTTTTCATGATTACAAAATGAGTGAAATGCATCTCATACAGAAACGTTAAGGCGCTTACTATTTTATAAATTTCGCTTTTAAACAAACTGAAGAAAAGTTGAACAAATGTTTTAGCTAAAAAAGTTGGGTTTAATTTAAGAAAGTTCTATTTGCTGAATGTAAACATTATAGAATCTGAAATTTTTTTTTATAAAAACAAAACAATCAGCACATTGAAAAGAAGAACAATCAAAAGTGTGTATATTTATACAGTAAATTGAATGCGTAGGTATCTTACTTTTTCTGGATTCATGTGTCTTTTGAAGAAGTCTGCTTTAAAAAACTAATTAATTGACTTAAAGTAATTCCAAGACTCCAAGTTATCATTCGTAAAAACATAAAGTTTAAAACTGAATAATCTTTTCCATACGTATAAAGTTTACCTTCTAAAAACACTCTTTAACTTAAAAAAAACAAAGATGTTTGGAAATCATGTTTTGCAGTCTTAAGAGTGTTTTTAAACATGGAAAATAATGGGATTCTCTGTATTTCTCATATTTTTGGAAACAAATTTTAGTTCACGTACGAGTAAAAAATTTATTTCAATTTGTTTAAATAGTTCTTTCATTCCCTTATAAAATAAAACGAAATTTTAAATAAATACAGTAGAACCCCGATTATCCGCGAGCGGATGATCCGCGGTGCGGATTATCCGCGAGTGCCCCGAAGCAAATTTTTTAACGATGTGAGTAAATTTTAGATGAGATTAGAGACATTCTAGATGTAGAGCAAAGGTTTCTGCTGTACTGTACATATTTTAAAAGTTTTACATATCATGTTTTTTGTACAATTAAACATAGTTTTTATGCTGAAATATTTTTTTCGTGTTTTCACCTCATTTTTAGTCCTTTTTCGGGTTATCCGCGATTTTCGCTATCCGCGGAACCCTTGCCACCCAATTGCGCGGATAATCGGGGCTCTACTGTATAAGGAATATTTTTTAATTTTTGCTTTCTGATAATTCTTGATAAAATTCAATGTTACCGTAATTCAGTTTACCTTGGGTCCAGGTGTCTGGAGACTATTTCTCTCCCCTTCAGATGCATGGCAAAATTCTGGAGGTGGCGATAGATGGTGGCGGCATCTATCATCCGAGGCTTAAGTCGGACTCCTTCGTTTCATGGGCCTCAGTTTCTCAGGAGCCGCATCCCCTTTGCTTTAAATCCTGTACGCTTCGGGGTGGAGCTTGGATATTCCAAGTGGCATAACACAACAACAACAGAAGTAGATAACTAATATTTTCAAAGAAAAACTATTGCATATGAATAAGAGTTTTGTTTTCATCACTAGGGGGCTCTGCCCCCTGCTCGCTATCGCTCACCAACCCCCGGAACTGCTTCGCAGTTCTTTGAAGATCGCTTCGCGATCTTAGCGAGCAGGGCTCGCTTGTTTCATCTCAACTATCCAGTACAACCTGGAACTTGTCTGCTTATAATCTGTTCATTTAGAATAGGCGCCTGCAACAGCATCAAAAACGCTCAATAATGCTTAATAACGCTTATCAGACAACTTCAGTGACCGATTGTTTCTACAGTATTTTAACTATTTCTGCTTAGGTTGCCTTGTCATTGTAGAAGAAAATTTTTTTGACGATAATTAGAATAATAACTGCTTTTAATACATTACGTCTCAGGTGCTAATCATAAATGAACAGAGTATAGTTAATGATCATTTAATATCGAAACTTTTTGTCTCTCAAACTTTTCAATAATTTAATTCGGATCATTACCACGAAAATATCAAAACAAAGGAAGTAGGGGGCTACCGCCCCCTACTCGCTTACGCTCACCAACCCCCGTAACTGCTATTCAGCACTTTACAGATCGCTTCGCGATCTGTAATATCTGTAATCGATCTTTAGCATCAGAGTAATACAAACTTCCCGAAAATCCTCTTCCTTTCGTCGGCACAAATAGCACTCAAAAAAGCTAAATTATTTATTTCTCTAGTAGTTCAAAAAATATCGAATTATCTTTAAAAGATTATTAACCAAGTCTATACTATATCGCTAGCAAACTTAGAGCAAAAATGTGCACCTCAAAACTTAATTTAAATATCCGTGCTCGCGACAATCTAGTGAACAGGCAAATATAAAATTTAAAAACATTAAACACGTCTGATAAAGACCTACTAAACTATGAAAAAAAATGAAACTTTGATGCTTAATAGTTCCAAAACTAATTAGAATTTTTAAAAAAATTAAACGCCAATCTCTTTCTAAAAAATGAGAGTATAAGTGTTTAAAAAATCATATTGATACCGTGATTAGTTTTCATTTTAGATAGAAAAAAACGAAAAAGTGTCAAAAATTTCAAAAATTAAAAAATTAATTACTCTAAACCAAATTCGAAATTCGAAAAAAGGGCGACGTAGTGCACATCTTCATACTTCAGAGTATTAGGCTGCAAAAAATCATAGCTCTGCTGCCAATAGATTTTGCTGAACTGGATTACGCGGCGAAAAAAGAAAAACTTCAACTTTGACCTTAAAAATACCCCACAACTAATTATCACATGAGTTAGCTTTTTGTTCTAGAATGTGCCCCAAATATTCCTCTACAAACGTTTCAAGTTTCATAAATTTCTATCAAGTAGTTTTTGCGATATAAGAGTTCAAAGAGTTGAAAAATAAAATTTTCTGAAACAGCGGCGGCGGCGGCAGCGGCAGCGGCGGCAGCGGCGGTGACAGTAACTTTTTTTTAATATAGAGAGACAAAACAATCAGCACATTGAAAAGAAGAACAATCAAAAGTGTGTATATTTATACAGTAAATTGAATGCGTAGGTATCTTACTTTTTCTGGATTCATGTGTCTTTTGAAGAAGTCTGCTTTAAAAAACTAATTAATTGACTTAAAGTAATTCCAAGACTCCAAGTTATCATTCGTAAAAACATAAAGTTTAAAACTGAATAATCTTTTCCATACGTATAAAGTTTACCTTCTAAAAACACTCTTTAACTTAAAAAAAACAAAGATGTTTGGAAATCATGTTTTGCAGTCTTAAGAGTGTTTTTAAACATGGAAAATAATGGGATTCTCTGTATTTCTCATATTTTTGGAAACAAATTTTAGTTCACGTACGAGTAAAAAATTTATTTCAATTTGTTTAAATAGTTCTTTCATTCCCTTATAAAATAAAACGAAATTTTAAATAAATACAGTAGAACCCCGATTATCCGCGAGCGGATGATCCGCGGTGCGGATTATCCGCGAGTGCCCCGAAGCAAATTTTTTAACGATGTGAGTAAATTTTAGATGAGATTAGAGACATTCTAGATGTAGAGCAAAGGTTTCTGCTGTACTGTACATATTTTAAAAGTTTTACATATCATGTTTTTTGTACAATTAAACATAGTTTTTATGCTGAAATATTTTTTTCGTGTTTTCACCTCATTTTTAGTCCTTTTTCGGGTTATCCGCGATTTTCGCTATCCGCGGAACCCTTGCCACCCAATTGCGCGGATAATCGGGGCTCTACTGTATAAGGAATATTTTTTAATTTTTGCTTTCTGATAATTCTTGATAAAATTCAATGTTACCGTAATTCAGTTTACCTTGGGTCCAGGTGTCTGGAGACTATTTCTCTCCCCTTCAGATGCATGGCAAAATTCTGGAGGTGGCGATAGATGGTGGCGGCATCTATCATCCGAGGCTTAAGTCGGACTCCTTCGTTTCATGGGCCTCAGTTTCTCAGGAGCCGCATCCCCTTTGCTTTAAATCCTGTACGCTTCGGGGTGGAGCTTGGATATTCCAAGTGGCATAACACAACAACAACAGAAGTAGATAACTAATATTTTCAAAGAAAAACTATTGCATATGAATAAGAGTTTTGTTTTCATCACTAGGGGGCTCTGCCCCCTGCTCGCTATCGCTCACCAACCCCCGGAACTGCTTCGCAGTTCTTTGAAGATCGCTTCGCGATCTTAGCGAGCAGGGCTCGCTTGTTTCATCTCAACTATCCAGTACAACCTGGAACTTGTCTGCTTATAATCTGTTCATTTAGAATAGGCGCCTGCAACAGCATCAAAAACGCTCAATAATGCTTAATAACGCTTATCAGACAACTTCAGTGACCGATTGTTTCTACAGTATTTTAACTATTTCTGCTTAGGTTGCCTTGTCATTGTAGAAGAAAATTTTTTTGACGATAATTAGAATAATAACTGCTTTTAATACATTACGTCTCAGGTGCTAATCATAAATGAACAGAGTATAGTTAATGATCATTTAATATCGAAACTTTTTGTCTCTCAAACTTTTCAATAATTTAATTCGGATCATTACCACGAAAATATCAAAACAAAGGAAGTAGGGGGCTACCGCCCCCTACTCGCTTACGCTCACCAACCCCCGTAACTGCTATTCAGCACTTTACAGATCGCTTCGCGATCTGTAATATCTGTAATCGATCTTTAGCATCAGAGTAATACAAACTTCCCGAAAATCCTCTTCCTTTCGTCGGCACAAATAGCACTCAAAAAAGCTAAATTATTTATTTCTCTAGTAGTTCAAAAAATATCGAATTATCTTTAAAAGATTATTAACCAAGTCTATACTATATCGCTAGCAAACTTAGAGCAAAAATGTGCACCTCAAAACTTAATTTAAATATCCGTGCTCGCGACAATCTAGTGAACAGGCAAATATAAAATTTAAAAACATTAAACACGTCTGATAAAGACCTACTAAACTATGAAAAAAAATGAAACTTTGATGCTTAATAGTTCCAAAACTAATTAGAATTTTTAAAAAAATTAAACGCCAATCTCTTTCTAAAAAATGAGAGTATAAGTGTTTAAAAAATCATATTGATACCGTGATTAGTTTTCATTTTAGATAGAAAAAAACGAAAAAGTGTCAAAAATTTCAAAAATTAAAAAATTAATTACTCTAAACCAAATTCGAAATTCGAAAAAAGGGCGACGTAGTGCACATCTTCATACTTCAGAGTATTAGGCTGCAAAAAATCATAGCTCTGCTGCCAATAGATTTTGCTGAACTGGATTACGCGGCGAAAAAAGAAAAACTTCAACTTTGACCTTAAAAATACCCCACAACTAATTATCACATGAGTTAGCTTTTTGTTCTAGAATGTGCCCCAAATATTCCTCTACAAACGTTTCAAGTTTCATAAATTTCTATCAAGTAGTTTTTGCGATATAAGAGTTCAAAGAGTTGAAAAATAAAATTTTCTGAAACAGCGGCGGCGGCGGCAGCGGCGGTGACAGTAACTTTTTTTTAATATAGAGAGAAAGAAAATGGCTTTTTCACCTTCGAAATGAATATTTTTCAGTTGAAAATTTTGGATTGAAGAAAAAAAATTTAATACATATATCTTATCAAAATATCTTGTATGGAAGAAAAATTCAATATGAAAATATTATTCAAACAATATTTACAACGAGTATAAGTAATGAGGAAGTTTCATATTTATTTTTTATTTTTAAATAGATCCTACCTTACGAGAAAACCCTAAAACCGAGATATTTTTTAATTCTGATCATTATTTTTTTTTCTGCGGCCTAAAGTTTGCGCTCTGGAAAAGGCGGGAAAAACAGCGATTTCAGATTCGTGATGTCACTCGGTATGTCAAAACGACTACAACTCGCATCTCCTCCTAAACTATGCAGCCGGCGTTGACAAAACTCGGTACATAGACGTATCTCGAGGCGAGTACGATTACTACCAAGTTTTCCAAGTTCGAAAATCGAATATTTACAAGTAATAAACGATTTTATGGCTAAAAACGCTTATTTCTCCATTTCTCTACTAGAGTGGATCTGCTTGACTCGCTATTTTAAATATGAAAACCTCAGGCTTATTTCTCCATTTCTCTACTAGAGTGGATCTGCTTGACTCGCTATTTTAAATATGAAAACCTCAGGATTAAATATTTTTAATAAGAATAGCTCTATAATTGCCAATTTAAAAGTTAAATCAGCTATGAAAACACCAAAATAAAATCAAATAATTAACTTTAAAACATTACATTCTTATATTTTAAGATTTTCGCCTTAAAATTCAAATCTTTATGGAAAATGTATTATTAAATATTTTTTATTAAGTGGGACTAATCCCCATCTGGTCTAATGAAACTAGACCAGATCCATGAGGTCATAGGACATCACGCTCAATCGGCCGCCATTTTGGGGAGAACTCACTACTAGTCTGGATAGTCTAGCTTATCGTCACTAGTAGTGAGTTCTCCCCAAAATGGCGGCCGATTGAGCGTGATGTCGCTACTTAAGGTAGAGGATCTAGGGCTTTAGTCATAGGGACCTTTTATTTTAATAACTAGGGGGCTCTGCCCCCTGCTCGCTATCGCTCACCAACCCCCGGAACTGCTTCGCAGTTCTTTGAAGATCGCTTCGCGATCTTAGCGAGCAGAGCTCGCTTGTTTCATCTCAACAATCCAGGCTCGTCGGCTTAGTTAATGCTCCTTTGATACCGAAGCTACTCATCTCTCTAGTTTATCAATGATTTAATTCGAATCATTCATTCTCTCGAAGATATCAAAATAAAACTGTTTCTAAAATATTAATCTCTTAACTTCAATTCTTCTTTCTTCAATTATTGAATAGAAATGTTTTTAAAAAAATATCAAGCAAGTCTACCAATCATCATCAACCAACTTAGAGTAAAAACAAGCCTTTAAGAAACTTTAAATTTTTAATATGCACGTAAACATCTAGTGAATCGTCGGAAATTAAAGAAATAAGACTCATAAAAATAAGCTGTTTCCCTAGTGAAAGACCAGAAAGAGAAGAAAAAATTGAAACTTTGAATCTCAATAATTCTAAAACGGATTCGAATTTTTTAAAAAACGAAACGCCAATATTTTTATAAAAAATAACTGTATATGTGTCTAAAATATTATACCTCTATCATGATTAGTTTTTATTTTATAACGAAAAAATCGAAAAATTGTCAAAAATTTCGAAACTTTAAAATTAAATTACTCAAAAGGGGCCGTTCAAATATTACGTAAGCACCTAAGGGGGGAGGGGGGTTGCTCTTTGCTTATTTTTGCTGACAAGGGGGAGGGGGGATGTGAGAGATGCTTACGTAAGATGGTGCATTTTCGAAAATCTCTTGTTTCTTGCATAAATAATTTCAAAATTCAACCAAAAATAAATGTAACAAAAAATTGAATAGGGAAATCTGACGTAAGCACTTTTTTCTGGAGATGGACCACCCTAACATTTTAAAATTGTAACCCCGAAAAGAAGTGTTTCGCGAGTCACCTAATTTTCAAGGGAAAAAACAGTACTTACTAATAGGGATGTCAAAATTTCGGGGGGGGGGGGGTCCGGCAATTTCTTACGTAATTATGGTGGGGGGGTTTGAGGTTTGCTTATCTTTGCTGACAAGGGGGGAGGGGGTGTTAAAAATGAACAAAAAAGTGCTTACGTAATATTTGAACGGCCCCAAAACTAATTCGAAATTCGAAAAAAGAGAGATGAGGTGCAAAAATTCATGCCTATGAGTATGTGTATGCAAAAAATCACGTTTCTGCTGTAAATAGATTTTGCTGGAGGCGAACTCGCAGCAGAAAAAAATAATTTTTGACTTTGACATTAAATAACTCCAGAAGTAATTATCTAATTAATTAGGTTTTGGAACGAAAATGATTATCATGCATTTGTCTACCAATGGTCAAAATTTCATAATATTCCTTTGAATAGTTTTTGCGTTGTTAGAGTTCAAAATGTTCAAAAATAAAATTTTCAAAATCAGCGGCGGCGGCGACAGCGGCGGCGGTCACTGTTACTTTTTTTTAATATAGAGAGATGAATAAACATCAACAATGTCTTTTGTTTGGTGTCGAGTGACGTCAATTTTGATTTTTGAGCGTTTGCGATTGCATCATTTGTTTACGACTTTTTTCAACTTTTATTTCTTCTATATCTCAGTAAATAAATTTTTGAGGAAAATTTGGATTGCAGATTTGGATTTTTCACATCTTATATTGTATTAATAGTATACCCCAAAATCGAAAATTTAAAAAACATGAAACTTCCTCATTATAATAAACCTTACTTGTTTCTGTTGCCTTACTTTATTATCATTTCGTTCGTAAGGTATATTTCAAAAATATCCTTCCTTTGCATTTAAAATTCCCTTTAAAGTATTAAATGTAGCACAAGAGAAATACTGTTATAAAACGCAGATGCGAAGATTTATGGCTGAATTCATAAAAGTTTCTATTCAAAACTGAATGCTGTGGAACAGATTCTCAAGAGTGAATGAGTTTATTATCTTTTGAAGCGTATGAGATAAATACTTGCTTAGATTCAGTATAAAAAGTGTGCTCGTACAATAAAGTAATACTTTGCTTTGAATCTTTTTGGGAAAGATTTTAGAAGCTATTACGATTCTTCTTCTTCTCTCTCTGAATTCAAGGAGAATATGTAAAAACATTATACATTAGGTAGTGGGGAACATAGATTAAGTATCAGAAATTGAATTATTTCTCAAAATTTAACAGATTTAGATGTTTTTAAAGTGTTTAATGCGATAGAATAAATATAAAAATTGAAGTAAAGCCATCTTTTTAGTTTTCAAATAATAATGAAATCTCTGGATTGATACAGTTTGAAACACATTATAAATGATAAATATAAAATGCATAATATATTTTTAATCTCAAAAATACGAACACAAAATGAAATCTGTGTATATGTTACCGTTAAAGTATGAAATCCGTTATTTCATAGAATACCTAGTTATTCCATTGAATAACTGATCGTGTCCGTTACAGTGTAAAACTCTCTTGTATTTCATGATTTAACTAGTTATTTCATAGAATAATGATCTGCAGCCCGTTAAAGTGTAAAATAATCGGTATCCGGTCAGAATCCTGAAAGCCGTAATCCCAACAGAGCCGAAATCCCAACACCCCAAAATCCCGAAAGGGTCGAAATCCCGACAACCCAAAATGCCGACAGGGTCGCGAAATCCAAACACCCCAAAATCCCGACATCCCGACAGGATCGAAATCCCGTCAAGCCACTTTCCCGACAAGTCGAAATCCCGACAAGCCATTTTCCCGACAGGTCGAAATCTCGACAAGCCACTTGCCCAACAGGTCAAAATCCTGACAATCAATTGCCCGGCATGTAAATTGCCAGATAACTCATATTGGTCTCTAATTTTAAATAAGGGCATTCTATTTAAGTTTTATGTTGCTTGACCACTGGTCAAGATTGCTCTTTTTGGCTAAAAATCAGTGAAAATAATGATGAAGTTGCTAATTGATATTTTGTATTTCCTATATGGGGTCATCCATACATTACGTGAGGTCAAAAAGGGGGGGGGGAGGGGTTTGGAAAAATCTCACCAAATCTCACCAAGGGGGGAGGGGGGGTCGATTAAAATCTCACGTCAACTTTTTTTAACTTAATTATAACTTAATTAGGTGCTATGAAGCACAAAATGCAAATAGTTTTTAGAAAACAATTTTTAAAAGTTGTAGGTAAATCTCACCAAGGGGGGAGGGGGGGTCCAGATTTTGGAAAAAACACCTCACGTAATTTATGGATGACCCCTATTTATATAGCATGTCTTTTTGGTTCGGGCTGACCATTGGTCAATCCAGTTAACTTTTTGGTACTGCTATGCTTTGGCAGTGAAGTAGGTCATGTGGGGGCTCAAACCAAATGCCTTGAGACGAGTAACATTTTGGTCTTTACCACTGGTCAATATATCCTGACCAGTGGTCAATCCAATCCAGTTTTTCTCGCTGTTATAAGCTTTTCTTACCTTCTCTTTCTGTCTCGCTGTTTTTTAGGGGGGGGGTCCCTGACCTTTTGTTATTCCCATTGGACCGTTGGTAACTGTTGAATTTTTTGACTTTATATTTTAACCAAAACTGACAATATAATAGGACACCAAATTTTTAATTTGTGTTTAAGCGAAAAATGTTCCTATGACTATTGACCAGCTAATTATGCCGTTAGAGAGGCTCCCAGATAAATAATAGTTATTAAGTCGGAAAATTCAGAAGTTACCAATGGTTAAATGGGAGTAACACAAGGACAGGGACCCCCCCCCCTAAAAAATAACAGCGAGACAGAAAGAGAAGGTTGGAAAAGCTGAAAACAGCGATAAAAACTGGATTGACCACTGGTCAAGATATCTTGACCAGTGGTCAAGACCAAAATGTTACTCGTCTCAAGGCATTTGGTTTGAGCCCCCACATGACCTACTTCACTGCCACAGAATAGCAGTACCAAAAAGCTAACTGGATTGACCAATGGTCAGCCCGAGCCAAAATACATACTATAAATATAGGGAATACAAAATATCAATTAGCAACTTCGACATTATTTTACAGTGATTTTTAGCCAAAAAGAGCAACCTTGACCTGTGGTCAAGCAACATGAAACTTAAATAGAATGCCCTAATTTAAAATTAGAGATCAATTATCTGGCAACTTACATGCCGGGCAATTGTTTGTCAGGATTTTGGGGTGTCGGGATTTCGACCCTGTAAGGTTTTGGGGTGTCGGGATTTCGACCCTGTCGGGATTTTCGGGTGTCGGGATTTAGGGGTAGAAGCAAAATAATCTATATCATATATCTCGCACGACTAATACATTTACCTTCCACCCCCTACTGCATTTATGAACTATTCCAGGCCACAGGGAATTAATTAATTGTAATTCCAAGTGTAATTTTATTAATTCTTGTTGTAAAAAATGATTTTATGGTACGTTTCCATAAATACCAAATATACGCAGCATAAATTAGATCTTCTTTTTCATTTTAATTGTCTATATCATTAGTTTCATTTCATTTTAGATAAATTGTTTATTTTACACTTTAACTGTCTATCATTAGTTAATTTATAGAATACCTAGTTATTTCATAGAATAACTAGTTAAAGTGTCAAATTAATAACATATTACACACTTTAACGGACACGATCAGTTATTTCATGGAATAACTAGGTATTCTATGAAATAACTGCATTATATACTTTAACGGTAACATATATATTGAACCTACTATTGATTTCATAAGTACGTGAGGTTTTATAGAAATGAATAAGGAAAACAATAACAGGTTAAAACGTTTTGTAAGTAAAGTACCAAAAAGCGTTTTAAATTAAATTATAGCAATTTATGCATTTATTACGACAAATGCTAGAACTTTGCGATGAATGTGTAGAATTCATGTTAAAATATGAAAAATACTAACGTAAGAAAAATCTTGATTCTATAGGTTGCCCCTATATGATTCTTGTTGAAAAGGTATATTTTAACGCAACTTTACACATTATACGTAAGTACTCGGGCAGTATTTCCAATCGTGCATTTTTTATTTGATTTAGTATTTTGTAATCATTTTAAAAATAAATTGTTCAAGTTTATATTTACCTTCCCTTATTTTTTTTAGGGATATTAGAATTGATAATTTTCTGTAAAAGTATATTTACCTCAATAAAATAAAAATACTAGGGTATACAATCATATTCCTTTCAAGAAAAACCTGTCGTACTTCTTAGAAACTCACATACTCCCTTTCATGTTCTGGATCTATTTATCAACCCTATCTAGTAAAGATTTGACACCTTTAAAGACGCTAACTTCTTGAAACTAATTTTTCGATTGGTTGACCAAGAAGTATACGTTAAAATGGAAGACTCAATGATAGTCAAAAGGATCCTGACATTCCTAAGGCCTAGAATAAACTACTTTCAAAGCCGTGAAGAGAATATTAGAAGCTCTTTCATCTATAACGGCAAAAACTGTCCAAAATGTTATATGAGCTGGAAAATGCCAGTTTGTAGCACGTCATAAGGAGATGTGTCAAAAGTTAGCTTCTTTTAAGACATGACATAAATGAAATGCTGCTACTAGTCGTGTTTCACGAACAGTTCTATTTTTAGACAAGATTATTTCACTCTTGTTTTGATCTCGGAATATTAGTGACAGGTGTTTATGTAGTATTAGTAGAATTGATTCAGGGAAAAGTTGAAGTATGACATTGAACTTGGGAAAAGAGACTGGGTTTTATTCTTAACCCTGTTTTAGGTAATAATTCACTGTCGTATACAACTGAGCTTTGCTAAGTACATTTGCTTGGAATGATATTTTTTGTTTTAAGATGATGAATTATAACATTCTTTATGATAACACTATAATATTAGATTGACGAATAATAAAAAGCTATATTCAATTCAATTGAATTATTCTTATTAGTATCACTCGATTTAATAAAAAAAACTTATATTAAATTTAATTATAATAGTAAAAGTAACGCTCTTTCTATTACACATAAGGGGGAAACATTTAAAGAACTATTTGTAGGGATATATTTTGTAATTAAAAACATTCAGTAACTTTGTAATTAAGATTTGTTACCGTCGTTATTTTTGATACTTTCTAGAGACTTTGAACAAGATAGTATAAAACGAGTTCCTTGGTCCTGTATCAATTGAGACAAAGATATATAAAGTTACAATATTTTATATTCATCTCTGATTCTTTTGAAGAATTCTAGTTTTGAATTCAAATAAACTTGCACTTGATTCTGTAATTAAATGAATATAAAACACCTTATTTAAAATGCATAATATCTTAATACCTTCAATTCTTATCGCGACGAATATTTAATCAAAAGTTATCTTAACTTTTTAGAAAATGTTTATCAATGCAGGATGCGAAAAATCAGTTTTTAATGTTACATTCAACATTTATTTGATAAATTCTGAAAGAGAAAGTCATACAGGAAATATCATATTGACACAATGGTTCACAAAAACAATAAAATTTATCCAACTTGCAGTTTTGAAGAATCTGTTTTATTTTTAAACTCTTAAATGTTCCCAAAATTGCAACAGTTGAAAGCAATGTCAACTCCATAAACTATTATTTATCTTATATTTAATCTTGGCTTTATTAAAAATTTATGGTTTTCTTTCCTCCTGAAGATATCTTTCAATGCAGAACTTCTGAAAGTAGAGTCTTCTCCAGGAATTTGTTGGAGTCAAAAGGGGATTTTGCGAGCTTTAAGTCTTACTTTTCTGAGCTGAAAAAAATTTTACCTTTTGCTTCATGGATCTTTTTTTTAAAGTCGGGAGCATTCCTCGGCCAGAAACAGAAAATCCTCCCAGTATTTCCGCTTGAGCACCTTTTTCAGCCAGATCTCCGCCCAGATTTTTTTTGAAAGATTAGTTGCCTACGCGTTTCAAGCGTACACTTATAGTATTATCAATAAGTTTGATAATACTATAAGTATACCAATAAGTTATACTATCAATAAGATCTGTTAATTTAAATGAAGATGAGTTAATTGGAAAATATGCTCAGTTGGACAAGAAGTTATCTCAAAATTTGTTAAATTTCGGAATAATTAAAGAAACTAAAATACATTAAATACCAAATTGGGTTTATAAAATATCCATGAAATAGCGTGAAAACGGATATGAATGTAATGTAAACATTATGTTAGTGTATAATAAAAGCAATGCTTAGTTTTCTTACTCGTTGGGAGAGGTAAAATTTTCAATACACGTGTGTGTGCTTCTATCCAACTTTTTTTCAGTTTTGATGATTTTGTAAACATGAAACTATATATATTTTTTGAGAAAATTAAGAATCCGTCTCGTTTTCACCCATGTTTTTATATTTGCTCTATTCTTGACTATATTGGGGATGTCTAATTTGTATTTCTGTTTCGAACGTAGGAAAAGCACTTCCCAGCAGAAAAACGATACTTCGAACCAAAACAAAGCGGTTAAAGATCTAGTGGAATCGTGTAGAGCATCTTAATTGTGTTTACTTCCCCATGTACGAAAACAGAACTATCCCTAATGCCTCCATAACATCCTTTTGCGTTCCCTCAATTTCTTCCAACACGAATATATATCCAGATCCTTACAATTCCTTGCTGCATGAGGTAATTTCGTTGGCACAAAATTTTTTTCTAAGTACATCAGAAAGGTTGTGTGGGCTTACGTCGGTATAAATTTACTAGTAGATTATCGTGAGAGTGTGTTACCACTTGAAAATCCCAAGGAATTACGGATAATGTGATGAATATGTGAATTTTTAATAACGCCCGCGTATTTTGGGTAAAGTGATAACTACTCATTGATAAATCACATTGCCCGAAACATAAATATATAATTCAAATGGGACCAAAAAAGGATTTCAAAATTTTATGGTACCTTAATCCTTAATGTTACGAGTCCCTATGCATTCTAAAAAGCTCAAATACTCATTAATTTTTATCCATCAAAAATTTAATAAATAAAATACAATTTTTAGTGCATTTTTAAAAACAAATGGTTTTACTTGGCTATATTAATTACATGAAAAGCGAAATATTCACTTATTTGTTTGTTTGAAGCTTACTTCAGTCGGCTTTAATGAAATATTTGTTCAAGCGGGTCATTTCACCCATCATAGGAAACACGTGTTCCCAAAATCAAGTTTAATATTTTGTTTGCAGCGCGCAAATTTGAAACTCATCTGACTAATGATACGTTCTAATTTCGCGTGGGATGGATCATTAGGGTCACAAAAAGAGGGATCAAATGAGAGAAAAAAGCTAGAAATATTTCCCCACCTTATACTGAATTTTCGAAAATATAGTTTCCTGACTTTCGCAGGATCTTCTCTCATAATGACTGGCAAATGTTAATTGTGGCTTAAAAAGTAATTTAAAAGCTTGAGTTATTTCATCGAATGATCGTTTTTCTTTCTTTAATGACTATGTGCCACATGCATGGGGAATAATTCGAAATTTATTTTATGGTTTTGGAAACAGACTGAAAGGCAGTTGCTAACGGCTTTCATTATCTTTTTAGACATTCGTTTCAATTTATCTCACAATTTGAATCATAAATTTGTGAAATTTTTTGAAAAGTTTAAGTTTAAAGAAAAAGAAGCAAGATATTTTAAATAAATATCTAAAGTCCATTTTTTTATTCAAGCATAAAATCATTTATACCAGGGTTGGACAACCTGTACGTAGCACGTGGATACATTAAAGAATTTGGAGCTAATGATTTTATCTGGAGTCATTAAAAAGGTTTGCTTAGTTTTATGCAGCGGGAGTCAATACTGTTCCATTGCTTTCAATTGCACTTTTCCTTATATTTTACTCTCGGTTTTGAGCACAATTTTGTTTAGCATTGACAACAGTAAAATTTTGTGTTTGTAACTTTAGATAATCCTGATTTATGGATAAATATTAATTTATTTGCATCAATGATTTCAAAACAATTATTTTGAAAACCCAATCGCAGAAGAACAATTTTCAAATCAGATTTTTAAAAAGTCTCACATCTCCTTTCAATAAAAAAAAACCCATTTCCTCATTCGATAAGTCAGACACAGTTATTAAAATTTTAATTAGATAAAGCATATCAATAAATAAATAAATAATAAAAATGCCTTTTGAATTTCAAAACTGAATCATTGGTTTTTAGAACAGTTGTTAACAATAAAAGAAAGAAGTCCCCCTTGAAATTTTTTTGATATTACGACCGCATGCTTGAGTTAAAAAAATTTTGTTATTCAAGTCTACATGGAAGGTCTTAACTGTAATAGATGTATTTTCAATTTTCTCGATTTTCTCTGAATGGCGTTTCATCCTTTTGGATGCTCTGAGGACAAAACGCATCAGGAATTCCTGAAATGCCGCGTACAATTTTTATGTTCAATTTAATCTTTGCTGATTCTCATAAATAGAAAACGAAGTCCAGGGGAAACATTCGAGTTTTATAACGAAAACCAGACATCCTCTCTCTAGAGGGAAGTAATGCACTCTTATTGAATAGGTTTATTTCTGATTTCTAGTACTATAAATTCTAACAAATCCTTTACATACCCTCCCAACTTCCAACCAATTGGAACTATTCAATTTAACCGCAAAAACTCATAGGATAGAAGTTTAAAATACTGCATTCATACAGGGTGTCTCAAAAGTTCCTTTCACGGCTTTTATTTGAAAGAAACTTCTCCTAGGGTCATGAAAGTAAGGTGTACCCTAAGATAATAAATAGACCATGCAAAATCCATTGAGATGACTTACATCGTCCCTAGCAGAAAGATAATAAAGTTAAAAAATAATTAAAAACTGAAAACAACAGCACTTTTTCAGGCCTCAAATATGAAAAGTTCGAAAATTTGTGTTTAGTTTTTAGTGTTATTATGTAGTTTGTATTTTTTAGTTAAATAAAGACAAAACCGAAAAAAAAAGTCTTGCGCATTTGCGCATTTTTTTCTTTTTCTGAGACCTGAAAAAAGTGCGACTCTTTCACATGCTAATATCTTCGCGAATATTCACGATATTTTCACAAAAAAAATTTTCCAGTTGGTTTTTATAGTATTGGCAACAATACTATCATTGAGGTTTTTGCCCTTTAACCTTTAGTTTTTTAATTAATTTTTTAAACTTATTTATTTCGCCGCTAGGGGCGCTGTAATTCATCTTGATGGATTGAATTCTCCAGGATAACTTACCTAAGTGTAGACCTTACTTCCATGACCCTAGAAGACGTCGGTCGGTTCCAAATAAAAGCAGGTAAACGGACTTTTGAAACACACTGTATAGTAAGTATAAGTTGAGAAACTGAGTAAATAAGTATATTATACTGCGGAGAACTCTGCACTAAAGTATGCTTACCGGTAAGGCTCATTTAAACTTTTCACTCTTGGTCTCCATTTTGGAGGAGTCATCCAGAGTGAAAAGTGTGAATTGGCGTTTCACTCTTCAATCCTTCCCTTTTGTATACAAACTAACGATTCACAGGAGTGAAGCACTCAGGATGATCAGTGAAAGTGTAAAAGTTTGAACAAGCCTGTTTTTTTACTTTATTTGTATTTTACTTTGTAGTTAGGGATCGAATGTGAAGGATTTTGCTAACTCTGTTCGAAACATTCCAACATATATTTTTTCGAAACAGTCACGAGGACCCCTATATTGCACCTAAAGTACCCTTTTCTCTGGTGAATCTTATACTAGTAAATCTCCACATAACTCTTGAGTTGCTTAACAATTCTCACCAAATGATTCAACTGAACACTCTCCACTTCCGATAACATCATTTCTAAACTTAAGCTCTCCATCAGAAAGGAGAGTCATTCTCAGTAATGGTCCTCACCCAAAGTCGACACTTAATGATACGACGAATCCGATGGGTTTTTTTATTGTTTACTACATAAAACTCATACGGAATAGTGTCGGGTGTTGCAATGGAACCCAAATCTGATTCAGTCTGCGGGAGTCTGTATAAATATTTGATCCTTGTTGCTCGTCTTGAAGATTTATAGGGCGACTTGTCTTTCAGCGAAAGCTTCAATTTACGAATTAAAAGGGTTCTGAAGCTCGGCGCAAATTGAATTTGAGAAATTTCTCGTGAAAATGAGGACGAGTTAATTTATTGGGCGTCTTCTTTAATTTGTGTGATGGAAGTCAATTAGTCTGATTTACCTGGGATATGTTCGAGAAACTTTATAGTGTCTGAATTTAGTATATGGTACTTTTAGACCTTTTTGCTCTTTTGTGTACCTCGTTGTCTTTTAAACTGGGTATTTTTAACAGGTAGAGTAGGGGTTTTATAATGATGGTATCATACTTAAATGGGATATTAGAACGTTCCGTTCAGGATTTTTCAAAACTCATTTCCCCTCGATCGAGACGCTATTTTTAAACAGCTCCATACGAGCTTTTTATATTTGAAAAAGATAAAATCATTCCTAAAATATCTGAAAAGTTAAATAAAAGCAAAACTTAATGTTTGCGTTGTATTGTTGTAAGTGTTATGTTTGTTCTAGTTTTTGAATTTCAACCCGTTAAAAAAATTTTTCTTTCTTATTACTAAGTGGATCTAAGATATTCATCCATTGTGCAGTTATTGTTTGAGTTACACGAAATATCAGCTTGAGAAAAATAAACCGATAAGGTTCTCTTCAGCCTGAGGGAGTCAAAGAAAATATACAGAAATAGTTTAAAAAGGAAACCTTGGTCACAATATGTGAATGAATTTCATCTTGGTTCATCACAGAGCATTAAAAAACTTTATATTTAATCGTACTCTTATTTATATTTATTGAAAAAGACAACAAAGAATTTAAGCAAAAATTAGAACTAATTGTGTGCTATTATGTCTGTTTTGGAGATTCTATTCATTGCATTGAAACATGTAAAAAGTGTCGTAAATAGAATATTTGCACGTGTTGATTATTGATAGGGTACAGTGGTGTACCCTATCCGATATAAATAGTAGCCATATAAGAATATGGATCCTTGAAAAGCAGCGAAATTTCAAAGAACCAAATACAAAGCATAATTTTAACTTGAAGAAAGGTTTTCTAACTGATGTTTCTAAAAGTATTGGAATATTAAAAGTAAAGGAAAAATATGTGTTTCAAATTGGAACCATTACAACAAAATTCTAATAAATCAAAGATGAAGTTTTTGAAACTCTGCATACTAAAACTACGTATATAACTATAACTCCCCAACAGAAAGTATTTACATTCCTTCAATAAAACTAAAACAAAAATTTACCCTGAAAACACTTAGGAAAACTCGGAGAACAACTTTCCATTGCTTTTAATGGACCACGAAATAAAACCCCCACCTGACAAAAAAAAGTGAACTCTCTGATCCCCAAACTACACTCGCGACACTTTGATAAATACTTTCAACCCCCTCGATTCGCATGGCACAGGTGTGAAGATAAAATTTTTAGAGATAATAAAACTTTTACTGCGTTAATAAAGCTTAGCTTTCCGCCATGCCGCGCGGAAAATTGTCACCCTTTTTGACGGGAGGGCGGGGAGGGGAAATGAAAAGTTCTGAGGGAGATAAACAGAAAATGATTCTGGCCCACCCTCTCTTTTCTCCCCTCTTACTTCATTACGAAGCAATTATCGCGCTTTTCTTGGTTGGGGGAAGAAATGGTTGGAATGCAAGTAATCAGGTTGTGTTTTAATTTCCAAAAATAGTATCGTGTATGTTCGTTTATTTTTTTCTTTTGGGGGAAACATTGGTGTCGTAAATTATAACTGCTGGTCTTCTCTCAGTGTTAGTTTTAATCTTCAAAGCTTTCATTTCACCTAGACATTTCGAGTAAAGTATTCATTGACGAGGAGAGTAAATGAGAGTAAAAATTAAATTAATTTACATTTTTTATGCCTCTTGCATGCATTACTTTTTATGTTCAGAGTTCAGAAGGTTCCCCCTATTTTAAATTTTTATATTTAGTACGTTAAATACTTTAATTTACATTTTTTACTTTAAAAAAGATCATCAAAATTATCGTGTCTACTGAATTGTTTAGAATGGTAACAATGGGCAATACCACTATTTATTTTTTATTTTTTTATTCGATAGAGGTACCCTAGAGCGGAATATAAGCTCAAAAATTTTTTAATTACGATGATTATTTATTTTTTTATGTAATTTCAAAGTTCGACTTTAAAAAAGGGCGTTAAATCGTCCAATTTCCCAATGTGACGTACTTTTACCATATACATTGATTTTAAACCATGTTTTAATTTAAATTGATGAAAACTTCCACGACCTGAAGATACATTTATTTGATTTTCCGGGATAGATGGCCGTGTTTGAATGGAATTTCCAAACGTTTACATGTTTACAAAATGACATGAAAAAAAAATACATGTTTTAATTGTTTAAACAAATCAAAGTCATTGTTGGGTTTCCCATTAAAGTCTAAATATGAGTCAGTTGTGACGTACTTTTACCCTAAACAAAGACAAAGGGCTTGGTGATTTTAATTTTAAATATTTAATTAGCTAAATTTTTTTGAAACTTTTCATGCGGATTTTTGGATTTAGATCTATTTCCTTTACTGGAAAAATGCATTTTTTTCTGTTTTCAAAAAATGATGGTATTGCCCATTATAAAATTGGCTAATCCAATTGGCAATTTACTCCTGGGCAACTCATATATCAAAATTTTTTGTATTTATTGTCATTAATCTCTTGTTTTTTTGTGTCTAATTTTGAATGAATTGTTGTTTTTTAAAATAAATGTTCTTCTTCTTAAGTTATTCATTCTCATGAAAAAGATCGATTCTGATAAACATTTATAGATTGTAAGATATATAGATATATTATATTAAAGAACAATTATTTTTTATTAAGAATCTACAGCATAATATTTTTTCAGTTAGTCAATTTTGTTAATTGGTTTAGAATGTTAATAGAAGTTTTAAACTTCTGGCACATCAGAAATGTATCCTTCCTTTAAGAAAAACCTATGTAACATTTTTGTTGGAAATTCATATCAATAAATGAAAGTTGCGTTAAAAATAACAAACAGTTCTAAAGAAAAATGTTTTTCATCCTTATATTAAGCATAATTACAAATTTTTATCACAAATGATAAGTAGATAAAAGTTACAATAAAACGTACACTAGCGGAAATAAAAATCCCAACACCAAGAAGGAAAGGGGATATCAAAGTCAAATTTATTTCTATGATTGCACATAGTATCAATGTGAATTGATTAAAAAATCAGCCTTCCTGGATGTTAGGGGGCTGAGAAAACCAGGGAGGAGTGTTGTCTCCATAGGTGTCCATTACCGCTTTCACACGTCATGGTATTGAGTGACAGGGGCTCTAAATGACTTTTGAGGGATTGGAGGACCATGTTGCCTCCTCAGGTAGTTCAAATTCATATGGTGCACCAGCGGACATTGCATACCGGGCTAGGTGATTTCTCCTCATTAACCGGACTTGTTTTGTGGGTGTTGGTTCTAGAGAACGGGTAAGACGGGGTAAAAATGCAACCTAGGGGGTTAAGAAGAAAGCTTGGACATTGCATACAACATGTGGTTGTGCATGTTTCTCTTGAAATTTGTGTCCAGGACAGGTCTGAAGGTAAGGGCGGACAACCGGCTAAAAAACCTCAATGACGCAGCTCTGGTTGGAAGAAGTACTGGTGAATCATACTCAGGAGTTGCAGAAAGGGAATCCAATGCATCTCCACTCCGTTACCCTGCATCACCACTCCGTGGAACGATTAGAAAATCATCAGCTGAGTGCGCTCTCTCCATTGTGTCTTCAAACTCATACCCAACCGTCGTGGTGCTCCAAACCGAAGCAGGATTCTCTCATAAACACAATGTCATGAAATTGGGATTTTCATTTCCTTACTTCGTGCACTATTGGAAACAGAAAGGTCCATTTTCAGCTCCTGGTTTGTAGACAAAGATGTAAGAAGCTATGCAGACCAAACGGACAATCCGCAGTACTGCAAACGACATCCATCCCACTGCCGCTTGTCCTCAGTATGATCTACCGGTACTTTGGCCAACCAGAGCTGCTTCATTGAGGTTTTTTAGCCGGTTGTCCGTTCTTACCTTCAGACCATTCCTGGGGACAAATTTCAAGAGAAAAATGCACAAACACATGCTTTATGCAATGTCCAAGCTTTCTTCTTAACCCCCTAGGTTGCATTTTTACCCTGGTCTATCCGTTCGTAAGAACCAACGCTCACAAAACATGTCCGGCTAAAGAGGAGAAATCACCTTGCCCTGTATGCAACGTCCGCTGGTGCACCATATGAATTTGGACTACCCGAGGAGGCAACATGGTCCTCCAATCCCTCAAAAGTCATTTAGACCCCATGTCACTCATACCATGACGTGTGACGGCGGTAATGGACACCTATGGAGACAACACTCCTCCCTGGTTTTCTCGGTCCCCTAATATCCAGGAAGGCTGATTTTCTAAGCAATTCCCATTGCTACTATGTGCAATCACAGAAATAAATTTGACTTTGATATCTCCTTTCCTTCTTGGTGTTGGGATTTTTATTTCCGCTAGTGTATATTATTAAAAGTATTTTTCTTTAATAATACCTAGACTTACTTAACCAACAGTTGCATCCCCCTTCCCTATATATTTTATAACATGGTAGAACGTTTGCGTTATACTTTGCCTTTCTCGTTTACAGTTATTCAAGTTATTTAAAATATATTTTCAGCTAATAGTTTTTTTTCAATATAATATCTCAAATAAGTGATAATCTAAAATATTCTTAAAATACAAGATATTTACAAACCAGTTATTTTATATTCGAGTCAAAAACTGCATCTTAAGTTTTAGAAATAAAATCACGAATTGATAAATTTTCAAAATTCACCTTTTCTTCGCACTCAAATTGAGTTAATGGAGAAAATTATTGTGTTTTACTGAAGACATTTTGGAGCATACTACCAACCTTCCATTTACCATTTTATTAATCTAGGATAATGAAAAGAATTAACTTTAACAAAATATATTTCAAAATGCAAATGAAATATAAGTTATGTTTATGTTAATTTTCAATTCTACAAGCTTAAAAACACGATTATTGTATACACAATCTTAAACCTTACTTTTTACACAATAAATTTATAAACAATCCATTTATACATTTAAACTGTAAACAATATCTTCCCACAAATATCATTTATCCTGTTGGAACAATGAAAAACAAGGCTAAAATACATACATTCTCCCTTTCCACCCAAATTGTAATTATAACATTATTAACTCCAAGAAATGATTAACATGGGAAAAATAGATCACTAATTATCATCGTCAAGTTGGGCAGTATTCTAGGAATAATAAGTGAGCATTAGAAATAGCTCGGTAATTATAACAGAAGAGACAAAACTCGGCTTCATTCGAATCGGATTTCGACCCCTCGGGAGCTTCATTATAACAATTATAATAATTGCATCGAGAAGCAAATGCAGCAAGGGTCATGAAACCTCTGTGTGGGATGTTTGGTACTAGGTACTACTTCCTTGAGAACGAATGGATATTTTTGATACATTTTATTTACACTTTATGCAATTTTAAGTGGTTCAGTTAATTAGGGATGGTAATTTATGCAAAATGTATATATTTTTTTAGAACGTGAACTTACGAGAAAATAATGACGATTTCTACTCAGAAAGAGACATTGTTGCAATTTTACTATTGTTTACTTTTTACATTCGATATACCAAACACCTTCAAAATAAAAGAGAAATATGTAAGCCCCAAGCACAATTTTTTTGTTTCCAATTCTTACTAAATGCACTATGAACTTTTGCTGACGTACTTTGACATTCTTCAACTTTATTGATGACTTAAATTATTCTTGTTGAATTTTTCTAAAGAAACTTAAATCACAGAAATTTCAAATCTGAATTATTGAGGATTTAGTACGTTTTTCTTTAATTTTAGTTCGATATATTGTGTATAAGAATAAATACATATTTAGAGCTAAAAAGACATGAAAGAAAAAAAATCCTAATTGAACAATATAAAAAATACGTTGATACTTAAAACAACCTTTTTAATTTTTGTATACAAAAGTTTTTCATGGTTTTTACTTCACTTCGCTTTGCCTTCATTTCGTATTTAAATGATTCACAATAGATAGTTTTCAAATTACCCTTGATTACCTCAATTTTCTTAAAGACGTCAAAACTATACTCGATGCCCTGAACTCTTTATTGAAAGCAATTGATATTTACAAAAAAGTAATCGAAATTTTATATTTCCAACCCATCTATCATGTATGTAAGCTAAACAGAACACATAAATCATAAGTGTCAAACTTTATAAACTTAAAACTCTCCAAAAAAGAGTTAATTTAAAACTTCGGTGGTAACTGAGACACTTATTTTCAAAAACATCCCGTCTCTTATTGTTCTTTCAAATATTGTTAGTGTTTCCTTCACTTTTAGCTTCCGAAAACGAAATAATGCGCTTATTAGTTCCACAGAAGGTCACCTCAAGCGCATACGGATCGATAGAAAGAGCGATTTTCATCGAAATAGTTTTCTTCCTGTTTCCGACGCAGTGCATACAATAATGAATGAAAAAAGTTATTCCACTTTCTGAAAGTCGGAGTAGAGAAATGGGTGACTACTTTTCCAAATCAAAGTTTCCCTTTTCTTTGGAAAAAGATTCTATCGTTTCTTTTAAAAAGTGCCAGTTAGATAGAATTTTCTACGCTATTTTGAATTAAAATACGCGGGGTTGTTGCATATTGTGAATGGGTTGGGTATCCTTGGTGTGTTTATCGATGCAGTGGTCTCTTGAAATGCTTTACTTTTTTTTCATTAGGATTTTGTCAATCGAAAATATGCCTAAAATTTTTTGAATATTTAAACCTATGATTGTTTACTGTTGTGTAAATTAGAGATTCTAATTCACTAATTATTTCATATCCGTCCTTCTTTTCAACTGACTGCATATAATTCATTCCTTTTTATATCTAATATTGTGAAGTCTGTTTTAAATAAAACATATTTTTAAAAACTGTTAAACTTTGTTTTTTTAACTGTTTAAACTTTGTTTTTTTTTTAAACTGAAAATGATAAACTGCTGTCATAAACAGTTATAGGTAGTTTTTTTCGTCATTAGAGGACTTGATTGATAAACCCGTTCTCTTGCTTAAACAAGTACTCGGCGAAAACTTAAAAGAGTTACCAAAAAAATAACAAAATATCTGCAATAAAAATATGAGTCCTTTATTGTGGATGAGAGAACATGAAAATAGTGCTAATTACGTACTTATTTGCTTGTTTTATCTGTTGGAAAAGAAAATATGGTAGGTGATGTAAAATGTGTAATATATTGATTAATGATGGGCTAAGCAGATACTTAAATTAATATTCTATTCAAAGATTTGAAACAGATTAACGTAGTATGTATTGATATTATCTAGGTACAAGCACATGTCTAAATAAACCCCATTTTCTGGTTAAAAATACCTTTACTCTGTAGCGTGCATATGGTTATAAACAATGTAAAAGAAAAATGAGAAGAAAATTGACCAAGGTAGAATATCGGAAAAAAGCGCATGCTCTTATGCATGGGATATCTCTTTCGATTACGTAAAGAGATATATCGTAGCGCGTTATTCTAATAGAGTGCATTCATAATCCAGTTCAGCTACAACTTTCTTTCCTATTTTGAAAAAGCAATAAAGCCTTAGTACTGAATTACAAAATATTGATGTTGTTTACATTGGGAAAGAAGAAATAGGATACCCGCCTTGCTATTCGATTAATATAATAGTGAAATAAAATTAAGCCCTTTCTTCAGTTTTGCTTGCTGTTTTTCTCTTAAGTTTTACTCGTTTTATTTTTATCTTAGAAGTCAAATAAAGGAGTATTAAAATTTTATACTTCAAAAAATATGACAAATGACCTGGATCGTTCAAACACAATAGCTTTGTTAGTGAAAAAATTAACCTTAAATTAATGATATAGCTAAAAGTATATTTTAAAAATTCATTACTAAAAACTCTAAAAGAGTGAGACATTTTTGTTAAACAAGAATTTAACTAAGGGGTCTCGAGTCGAGACTATTTGACTGTGCAAAGATTGTATCTTGATAAACTATCATTTTTAGATTTAGTATCACCCAAAAACTCAAATGTGTAGAGACTTGAAATTTTTACCCCATAACTCTATATCAATATATTAATACACAAATTTTAAAAACAATTTAAAATTTTTTTAGAAGTAATCAAAAGGTAAAAAATTTCAAATTCTAATTTTTAACATTTCACTCTGCGCAGTTTTTCTAAAACTATTTAAGTTGCAAACATGAAATTGCGTACAATTACTCGTCTTAAGGTACTTAATAACTTATACCTCACATTTAAACCCTAAATTGAACAGAATTTTTCTATATATGTTAATATTTTTTGAAAATATAATTTTATTTTAAAATTGTGATTTAAAACAATTTTACTGTATGTTTTAAAAATAGTAGGTATAACATTTAGCTCGAAAAATGATAGTTTATCGTTATACTCTTTGCATAGTCCTGAGGCCCTCTAAAATAAATATTTGTACAAAATAAATTATAGTTGATGCTAAAAACAGATTTTCGTTTTATGTCCCAAAGTAACGTAACACAATCATTCCAAAAACCCACATTATCGCACCAAGACTTTAACAACATTGTCACACTTAAAAGCAATTCTTTACCTCCATAAAAAGTGCATTCACAAAAGAATCGGGAAAGTGGTTAATTCAAATTCCTACACCAGCGGTCGGAAAAAAAGATGACAATGACATTCTACTGCATTCACCTCATTCTTTCTTTACTTTAAATATTCGAAGCAGTATTACAGTTCTCAGACATCCACTGTTATTTATAGCCATTGCTCTCCTACGCATTTGCTTCTTTAAGTGCCGGAAAACGAAACTCACTCGGTTAAGGGAAAACTTCTAAATGCACTTCAAAAGGCGAGATGAAAGAACTTTTGGGGAATTCACGAGTAATTTCACTGTTTTAAATCTTATCAACGAATGAGAGTAGTTCATGGAGTACTCAGGTGTAGAGGAGAAATTACGTGTTTTCTCTAGTGTTTTAAGCCAAGTCTAACTTTTAGGGAAGTTTCTGGAGGTTCACTTAAGAGAAAACCTGTAGAAAGTTCTCATTAAAAATTGTACATTAACGCAATTAAGTTGAACTATAGGTTCAGTTTCTTGTTTGACTCACTCAAGGAAAATTATCAGAAAAAAATGTTTAAGAATTGTTGTTAAAGGGACCGTACAAGGAATAGCTACATTGAGTGTTTTTGAAGAATGGCATTACAAAGTTAGATATAACCTAAAATTCTATTTGAACTGGATTTTTGTAGTATTATACAACTTAATGATCCTTACAGAATATAAATACTATAATTATCTATGATACCTTGAGGGGGATAAAGTATAGCATGTATTTTGTTATAAATATTACAATGGAAAGGATAACTTTGTACGCGTAAGTTCAAGTTTTATATTCCGTTGAGCATGTGGCACACGTTTCTATCAATGTTCGAGATTAATAACTAGTCCAGTAACTTGGTGTCAAAAAAGGGTTATTTCAGGAAAAAAATACAGTAGTTGTTTTTTCAACGGTTTTATGTGTTTTCGAGGGTGCTGAATCCGAATCTGAACTTTGCATACAAAATTTCCTAGTGCGTTTTAAGAAAATTCGAAAAAACCCTGAAACTTCACCTCATTTTTTGATTTTTTGTTTTTAGAACGAAAAGTATGGGTCTCTCATGAAAAT
Organism: Tetragnatha versicolor; assembly: GCA_024610705.1. Classification (NCBI taxonomy): domain Eukaryota; kingdom Metazoa; phylum Arthropoda; class Arachnida; order Araneae; family Tetragnathidae; genus Tetragnatha; species Tetragnatha versicolor. The sequence goes on from JANDEH010000006.1 coordinate 41,854,787, forward strand.
GTTAAGTACAAAAAATAATGAAGATAAAACAAGCTACAAAATTGTAAACTACAACTTTTTTGTCAGACTAATAGTTTGGCAGCTAGAGCGCGCTGAAAATAGGGCATATTTCGCTCTGGTGACGAAAAATCCAGAAAATCAAACTTGCATCTAAAAAAAGTATTTTTTTTCCTGTTGTGAATACTAGTGAAACTTTGAACTGAACTAGTGTTCTAAATTAATTTTAATAGAATTAATAGAAACTGAATTTTTTATTGCCTAAAAAACCTGCGTTTTGGGGGAGGAAATTCCTAAAGAACATTCATTTTATTTATAATTATTGGGATAAAAAGTAGGATTATATCATGTAAGACATTATTAAAGTTGTTTATCTATTAGTTATCTAAATAAAAATCTGACTTTTTAAGGAAGATAAGGGTCATTTTCTGGATTGCGAAATATGCCCTACTTTCAGCGCGCTCTAGCTGCCAAACTATTAGTCTGACAAAAAAGTTGTAATTAACAATTTTGTAGCTTGTTTTATCTTCACTACTTTTTGTATTTATACTTTCCGTTCTACAAACAAAAAATCAAAAAATGAGGTGAAATTTCAGGGTTTTTTCGAATTTTCTTAAAACGCACTAGGAAATTTTGTATGCAAAGTTCAGATTCAAATTCAGCACCCTTGAAAACATATAAAACCGTTGAAAAAACAACTACTGTATTTTTTTCCTGAAAAAACTACCAAGTTACTGGACTAAACAGGAAAAATAATTTTTCTGAAAGCAGACAATTTTACACATTTGTTGGAGATTCCAAAATCTCCTGATGGCTTGTTTCTCAATCTTCTTTAAGCAGTGAGATCAATCAGGAAATTTGAGAATTTCGGTTTTTAATTGTAAATTGTTTCAAAAAATTAAGATGAAGTAACAAGATAATATTTTATCAACTCTTCACTTTTATTTACAAAGAGTGATGGTTCGATTCACTTTATTTCCCCTCAGATGGGTATATATTTTAAACATAAAATAACAATATAAAAATATTAATACAGCAATTTGTATATGCATAATTTCCTCTAAAAATGCTCTTAAATGAGTAAAAGAATTTTCTGATGGAAAATCTCCTTTATTTACATCGTGTGAGTACTTACAATTTTATCCATGAAGGGATTGATAAAAGGATACAATACAAGTTAACTTTTACATGTAAGTCAATTTTTAAATTGTAAAGTATAAATAAACCAACGGTAGTAAAAGGGTCACGTGATTTTGACAACGATGGAACTAGTATTTTGGAGGGGAGACAGGGGGAAATTGAGGGGAAGTTGATTGAAAGAGGACCCTTGCTTCTATATACATTTGCTTGTATATAGAAGCAAGACCCCAACTATCACCGGTTACCCAACTATCGGCCGTGCAAAGTCTGTAAAAATCACGTGACCCTGTTACTATCGCTGGGCGAACAGTAATGAATTCTACTAAAAACCAAAACCCCTTTTTGACCAAAATTCAGTAAAGTAGCGTAAAGTTATCAACACACTTCCAAATTTCCAAACAGCACTTCACTTATATTTGAGTAATTAGAAGAGCATGAAGGTGGAAATTTTAATTAACAATTTGGGACTCTTCCTATTTCTCAGGGATTTCATCCCATTACCTTTAAATTCAAGACCCTCGTACCAATAAGTAGCTTTGCGGATACAGATTACTTTCCATTAGTGCAGTTAAAACACTCCAGGGACCATTTACTTCTCGTGTTTTAGTTTGGAGATTCTCCCACAGACGTTTCAGTGACAACCGGAGCAAAATATTACGCATTCAAATCTTGTAGGCATTGCTTTTATTGTGGTGTTAGATGAATCTCTTTTCTAGTTTAGGGATTTTCTAGAATAGAAATGTTACTCGGTGATTAAGAATAAGTGAGGATAAGTGAGTTAGATGGTTTCTACTTCCTTTTAAAGATCCTGGAGTGTAGTGAAGATTTAAAGATCATTTTCTAAAGATATAACTGTGGATTAGGGCGTTGCATTTTTTTTTGGAATTTCCCAGATGTCCCCCTCTTATATTTTTACAAATACTGAAACATTATTACCTGCAAATTTTCATGTTTGAAAGGCCAAAGGGATATGTTTTACTTTAAAATATGAAATAGTACTGAAAAAACATAATAAGATTGATTGATTTATTTTGTCACATTAGTAAACATTGTAAGATAAAAGAATCGGACACACTAAATGAGAATGAACACTATTGATGAGATATTTCACTTAACTCATCATAATTTAAATTAAAACGAAAATTTGATATAAAATGTCGATCAAACTATTTATAAATTTTGAAGTGGTGAGTAAAAGGTCTTGCTACTATAAATCGAAATTTTCTAAAAATTTTGGGGAAATTGTCCCTCCCCCCTTAAATCCACCCATGACTTCAGTAATAGTTCCTATATCATTTGGGACCATCTAGATCAGTGTTTCCCAACTTGGGGCGCACGCCCACCGGGGGGGCAATATCATTTTCTAGGGGGGCAATTTGAAAATGTTTAACCAAATTGCCCCCCAGGTGAGGCCAATCCAGGGGGAAAATTAAAAAAAAAATTTAAAAAGAAGTTTATCAAAATCTGATCCTATTATCCTATCTGAGAATGTATGTCTGAAATCTGGACCAGTAATGTATCAAAACCAAGTTGAAACCCTGTTTTTAGAGTCTAATTTCCAAATCTTTTCTGGGGGATGACCCAGAATATCTTTTAGAATTTTCTCGTTTTTAGAACGCTTATATTTTAAACTTTTTTTTACATTAGGTTCATCAAAATGCAAATCTTACCTAAAAATTTATATCCAAAATTTCCCAACTGGGGGTAACAAACAAGTTCAAAACCTGCTTCCTAGAGTCAAATTTCCAAAAATTTGCTGGGGGATGACCCCCAGACCCCCCTTGGTACTTAGAACTTAATTACTAATAACTTTATTTAGTTCTTTATCATGCAAATTCTACCTAAAAATGTTCCGAAGAGCTTCATTAGACTTATTAAATATACATAGGAGGGGGCTATGAAATAATTTTGGCTCCCTCTCAAAATACATCTATATTTTTATATATGCCACTGATAGCGGGGGGGCATGGAAAATGAAAGGCTTTGGTGGGGCATTAGGGTGTCTCCAAAATTTTTTTTTCGAAAAACCTCGCTCCCCAGGGCTTTTCTCATTCCTTTTGGTCCCAAAAGATAGTGTGTTAAGTTTCAGCCCCCTAAGTTAACACTAGGGTTTGCCTGTAGGGCCCCAAAGTTTGAAAAAAGTGGAAAAAATGACCAATTTTTAGAATTTTTAAAAATTATATTTTAAGATTGATACTGTGATAAAACTGGTTCAGATGTGTCATTTAGGACTTATTTAGATGGAATATATTTATTTATGTGTATTAACTGCACTATATAGCCCCTATAATTTAAGATTAAAACGCACTACTTATAGGGACGTTGCACTCGCCAAAGCTTTTAATGCACTACCGGTGGACGAAATGAATTAAATTTGAATTTCTTCGAAGGAACTCTCTCAATTGATGCCATTTGGTGCTAAATTGATATTATAAATTATAAAAACAATTGAAATAATAATAATGAGGCCTTCGACTGAGGTTTTCATTTAAAAATTGATTTTCTTCAAAATTTCTCTTTTCTAGCTGATCAAACCCAAAATTTATATTAAAAAAGAAGGTTGTTGTACTTTTTTAGATACCAAACATTGAAACCTTTATAGGGGATTAATTTTTATTTAGTAGAATTAAATTTTAAGCCGCACAGATCAGAAAGGACATGGATATTTCCTATACCAGACTTTAAAATCGATTTTCTTTTTTTAAGTTTGGAAAATTACTTCCTTTTAGCGTATTAGGGAAAAATTTTAATTAAAAACTTCTTTCTTTAACATTTCAACCAAGATTCACAAGCATTTAACTATTTTCCTAACTTTGAAAAAAGAAAATCAATTTTCATATCTTGTATAGGAAAAATCCATGTCATTTCCGATCTATGCGGTTTAAAATTTGATTCTACTAATTAAAAATGAAACCCCTATAAAGGTTTCAATGTTTGGTATCTAAAAAAGTACAACAACCTTCTTTTTCAATATAAATTTTGGGTTTGATCAGCTAGAAAAGAGAAATTTTGAAGAAAATAAATTTTTAAATGAAAACCTCAATGGAAGGCCTCATTATTATCATTTCAATGGTTTTTATAATTTATAATATCAATTTAGCACAAAATGGCATCATTTGAGATAGTTCCTTCGAAGAAATTCAAATTTAATTCATTTCGTCCACCGGTAGTGCATTATAAGTTTTGGCGAGTGCAACGTCCCTAAGTAGTACGTTTTAATCTTAAATTATAGGGGCTATATGATGCAGTTAATACACATAAATAAATATATTCCATCTAAATAAGTCCTAAATGACACATCTGAACTAGTTTTATCGCAGTATCAATCTTAAAATATAATTTTTAAAAATTCTAAAAATTGGTAATTTTTTCCACTTTTTTCAAACTTTGGGGATCTACAGGCAAACCCTAGAGTTAACTTAGGGGGATGAAACTTAACACACTATCTTTTGGGACCAAAAGGAATGGGAAAATCCCTGGGGAGCAGGGTTTTTCGAAAAAAGGTTTTTTTTGAGACACCCTAGTGGGGCATGCACCGAAAAAGGTTGGGAAACACTGCTCTAGAACAACTTACATCATAATAAGGGGTCCCACTTACTCAATAAAAAAGGGTCCCACTTACCCCATAGTGAGGGGGGGCACTTACCCAAATAGGCTAAACTTACGGGGTAAATGGGACCCCGGTTAAAAAATTCTAAATAAAAAATTTTGTAAAAATTCAAATTGCAGTATGTATTTTAGGTTAAACTTTGCTCAACAGTTCAATAAGTATCAAAATATAATGAAAACTTAGCTGGAAATACTTCTTTGAAAAATGCATCTTGAACTCTCCAAAAAATCCATTCTGGGAATCTATTTTAAATTAGTTCTATAGTCTTAAAAAGAAATCAAAAATATCAAATCAAAAATATAAAATAATAATAATTAATAATAAAATATAAATAATCAATTAAAAGATCAAATATATACAAATACAAATACAAATTAAGTCGACCAACTACAGGCAAACAGTGTGACAAACTGTAACAATCATTTCGAGTTAGTGTGACATTTACTGAATATACAGGGTGTTTTAAAAGTCCGTTTCGCTGCTTTTATTTGGAAGCAACGTGTCCTAGGGTCACGGAAATAAGGTCTACCCCTTGATAAGTGACCCAGGAGAATCCATTGAAAGGACTTACAGCGCCCCTAGCGGCGAAATTAAAAAGTTAAAAAAATTGATTTAAAAACTAAAGGTGAGAGTATTTTTGCCAATGTCATGAAGAACTCACTGAAAAAAATTTGATTAGAATATCTTGAATATTAGTGGAGATATTAGCATGTGAAAATAGCCCTTTTCAGGGGTCAAAAAAGAAAAAGTTCGGGTATTTGCAAAATTTTCTGTGTTTTTGTTTAGTTTTGTGTCTTTTTAGTTGAATAGAGGCAAAATTTAATAAAAAATAAAAAAAACTTGCAAATTTGTGAACTTTTTCATTTTTAAGGTCTGAAAAAGAGCTATTTTCACATGCTAATATCTCCGTGAATATTCAAGATATTTTCATGAAATTTTTTTCTGTAAGTTCTTCATAACGTTGGCAACAATACTCTCACTGAGGTTTTTGCTCTTTCTCCTATAGTTTTTAAATTAATTTTTTAAACTTTTTTATTTCGCCACTTGGGACGCTGTAAGTTATCTCAATGAATTAATCTCAATGGTCACTTACCTAGGTGTCGATTTCTTGAAGAATTCCCTGTAGTACCGACAAAATTCTTTTTAGTTCCGGGCGGAAGCTCTCAGAGGTAGAGTGAAATAGTGGATAAAAAGAGAAATCAATCGTTTAAAAAAGCCAAGATTTAATTAAGATAATTTAGTAGTAGTGAGTTATAAGTACAGCCACAATAAAATTGCTTTTAAGTTACCAGCCAAAATATAACATAATCAAATTCATATCCAAAACATAATCTAATTCTAATAATTTTTAAAAAAACATATATTCTAACTGAGTTGCCAAAACTGTTCACAAAATAGTAATATAAAAATAAATGTAAACAGTCCAGTTTACTAGTTCCATAATTTCAATCCCTTTCACTAGTTCCATATTTTACACACTAGTCTCCATTTTCCACACTCCCCACCTTGAGTTTCCGTTTAATAAACGAAATCTCAACACTCAAGGCGAGGTCATTTAACATCAATATCAAGTCTTGTGTCCATAGCCGTGCAGTCAACTTCCGTAGTCACGTCCAACTCCAAAGGATACAATCTTCTTACTGGCCTCAAAATCGCTCCCGCCGCTGTTTTTACCAGAGCTACTCTTGGTATCTTGTCCTTTCCTGGATATAGTTCCAAAATCTTTCCTAAACTCCAGTTAACTCGCCGTTGATCATTCTCTATCAATACTACTTCTCCTTCTTTTAATGTAGTTTCCTTCTTCACCTTTCGCAATTCTCGCAACTGTCCCAAATATTCTATTCTGAATCTCTTCCTGAGGTTTTCCAAAATTTGGTTGCGATAAACTAATTTCTTATTCAATTTCTTTTCGGTAATGAGATCGATTTCTGGTACTCCAATTTCCTTGATCCCTTGTATAAACATAGATGGAGTTAGGGGGACAAGATCTTCTGCGTCTTCTGTAACATAAGTTAAAGGTCTGGAGTTCAATTGGCTTTCGCAGTCACATAATATGGTGTTCATTTCTTCGTAATTCAAAGATGTTTTCCCAAGGGTCTTTCTTAGAATTCTCCTTAATAAGCCAACCAGTCTTTCCCAAAACCCTCCCCACCAGGGGGCTGAGGGAGGTATGAACTTCCACGTGATAGGATTCAATTCTTCAATCTTTTCTAATTTCTTTACATCAACCTTTTCAAGTAATCTACTTGCGCCCTTGAAATTAGTACCGTTATCTGAATAGATAACAGATGGTTTTCCTCTTCGTGCTATAAACCTCTTCAACCCAAGGAGAAAGTTTTCTGTTGAGACAGAAGTCAATAGCTCCAAATGCACGGCTCTATATACTGCACAGGTAAATATCAGTATCCATGCCTTTCCTTCCTTCAGGAAGAGAGGACCTGCCAAGTCAACGCCTATAATTTCAAATACTGCCGCATCTCTCACACGATCTTGGGGTAAAAGTCCTTCAGAGACCATCACCGCTTTTGCACTAGTTTTGCGACAAATAATACAGGATCTGACTACCTCTTTGATGGTTTTTCTGCTCTTTAAAATCCAGTAATTTTCTCTCAGGTTATTCATTAGCATCTGTACTCCACCATGTCCAAGCTTTATGTGTTTGTAAATAATCAGATTTTTCACCACTTGATGGTTGGAAGGAAGGATGATTGGCAGACGAAAATCTTCTTCATCATCTCTAAGTAACAGTTTTGTTTTTAACCTTAAAACGCCTTCATCATCTCGAATCACTTGAAATGATTCTAATCTCTTGTCATTTTCAATGAATACTTCTTCTTGAACTTGCTTTAACAAAAGGCGTTCTGCTTTACCTATCTCCTCAGGGCTTAACTCTCCTGTGATCCTCCCTTCTTTAGGGTTCTTTAGGTTTTTCACAAATCTGTTAATCCATGCTTGTATTCGGACCACTTTAATATAGGAGGAATATCGATGATAATACTTTTCCTCACATTTCAAGACCGCGGCAGACAGGATGATTTTCTTCTGCTCGGATTTTACAACCTCCATGTTGGGGAAGTTCCTCGTTGTAGGCCAATCTTTAGGGGACTTCTTCATCCATGCGGGTCCATTCCACCAATTACTTTTTAAGAGCTGCTTCATAGAGCAACCCCTGGAGGGCAGATCAGCTGGGTTCATTTCTCCCGGGACAAATCTCCAGGCTTCTTTTAAAGATAGGCTTCTGATTTCCTTGACCCGGTTCGCAACAAACGTTCCCCAAGGGCCCTCTTTCATGATCCAATATAAAACATCCATGGAATCTGTCCAATAAGTTGTATTGATTTTTTCCATTTTCAAATCTGTTTTGACTGTCTCAGCTAGTCTGGCTCCAATCGTACAAGCCAGTAAACAGCCACAATAAAATTGCTTTTAAGTTACCAGCCAAAATATAACATAATCAAATTCATATCCAAAACATAATCTAATTCTAATAATTTTTAAAAAAACATATATTCTAACTGAGTTGCCAAAACTGTTCACAATAGTAATATAAAAATAAATGTAAACAGTCCAGTTTACTAGTTCCATAATTTCAATCCCTTTCACTAGTTCCATATTTTACACACTAGTCTCCATTTTCCACACTAGGGGTAGACCTTACTTCCGTGACCCTAGGACACGTTGGTTCCAAATAAAAGCCGCGAAACGGACTTTTGAAACACCTTGTATATTAATTTGAAGGGAGTGACCTACTTACCCCAGTGACCCACTTACCCCAAGGGACCCTATATTAGAAAGTACGGTATTTTGTTACGATATTTTGACAATTAAGCATTTTTTGCAAAAAGCATTTCTTGACGAAATGGTGATTATTATCGAACTCTAAAATTGAAATAATTGGATTATTTGTGGTTTATAATGAGTACTTAGTAGGGCTGTTAATAAAAACTGCTTAGCCGAGACTAGAAAAGGATAACCATTGGATACATTTCCTTAATTTAATTAGCATTGATCATAATAATTGATGCATGCTCAATTGCTCATTCCAGTAATTCTCGACTTTGGAAGTCGTATATATGTTACCGCTAAAGTTGATAATTAGTTAATCTGAAGAATACCTAGGTAAACTTAAGATTAACTGATTTCTGTCGTTAATGTGCGGATTTTTGAGTTTTTCGCATTTTACCTAGAGAATCTACACTATAACGGCCTCTTGATCGTTAAAGTTCAAAATAGTTTGTTTCGTTCAATACTTTCTGTTAAAATGTTGAGGTGCTTACTGCGCCATGCGCTTACCCCTGCGCAGTTGGGTTTCAATACGTAGTTTGTTGTCATATTTGGTGTTTTGATTTCAAATTTAGAGCGTAGCACTGGTAGTTGTCATGTTGAATGTTAAAACAAAATAATACAAGCAAGTAAGTACTGTAAATTTACATGATTAAGTACAGTATATTACTACTAAAACGGGTATTTTGAAACAATTGTGTTGAAGCTCCGACTTCAGAGTGACAGAGATTTCTTTTAACGAAAGCAAATGTCCCAGCTGTTGAAATATCTTTTCAACAAACGTTAATTCAACAATCGCTGGAACCTGGGCAAGGGTTTAACATATGTAATCGATCGCGAATCCTAGCAATAATTCAGTGCAGGCTGCCAGCCGATTACACCGCGCTTTCATTAAGATTTGCTACTTTAAGTGCTCATTGAAATACGCTGTCAAATCGAGATCGAAAACCACAATTGATACAAATCTCAGTTGGTACTTTAATATTCTATTATTATTGTTTTTATATTCTAGTTTTAAAATTGCTATTTCATTACTATTTTTGTGGGATTTGCGTGTTTTATGTAATATGAAAAAAGTACCGATCCCCCTTTTTTGATTCGTCATTGTTACTGTTTACCCCCAAAACGAGTTTGGTTATAGTTAGGGCAGGGGGGTTTGGGGGGGGCGGCAGCCCCCCCAACCTCCTTAAACTTTTTATAAAATAAAATAAAATTTTGTACTTTAACGGATCACCCTCGTTAATATGTAAAATAACTGATTACAGGTAGTATGCAGATTAACGAGTGTCTAGTCGGTAGGGTGCAGAATACCTAGGTAATTTCAAGATTACCTAGGTAATCTTAGAAATTGAAAAAAAATTCGCTCTTTAACGGATCACCCTCGTTAATCTGCAAATTACCTAGGTTATCTGTAAATTAACTGATTTCCGGACTTTAACTGTAACATATATATTTCTACTAAACTGCTCATATATAACTCATGTTAAGAGCAAATAAAGAACGTTATATGTGGATATTTATTTGAAAGAGCTTAGGCTTATCTCGAGGGATTTACCAATAGTTCTTTCTTTCATGCAACTGAAAGCATTTTATGGAATGGACAAAGAAATATTAACTCTAAAAGAAAATAGAGCACTGAAATATTATAACAGTTATTGATGGGTCAGTTTATGGTCAAAAATGTATTGTGACAGATTAAAGTAATCTTAGTTTTATTTCTTGTAAGCTATGTTTTTTTTGAAATCCTAGAATTTGATGACATTTAATTTAAAGTAATCTGTATGAAAAGTAAAGTTTTAACCAATTGGAAAACAAGTACCAATGGCGAATATAATACTACCAATCTCATTTTACAGTTTTCTGTAGAACGCATTCATTTATTTGACAGAAATTCAAACCACATCAGCAGGTTTTCATTCCAAGTTTCACTAAAAAAAGCTGGATCATCTTAACCAGCCATGCATGATGAAGACCTCAAAATATAATTAAATCATAAAAACTACGAGGAATGCAAAAAATACAACAGTCTATTACAAATATATCAATGCAAAGAACACTGTTCGTATTCATCTCGAAAACTAAAAAGACACTTATATATTTTGAAAATTCTAACTAATTTCAATATCTTGAAGGCATCGAATGAAGAGCGTTGATTTTTTTCTGCTTCTCGCGTCTTATTCTCTTGGTCCTATTCTTGTTCCATGATTTAAACATCTTAAAAGACTGGCTTGCGAAGTCGTAAACGGCCACCAAAGATATCCCAAGCCACATCCCCATGTAACCGCCCATTACACTGAACATTTCTAGACTCTGAAAGAAACACGTCATAGCATTATAGTGCTGTCCTTTAAAAAAACCATTTTTTTACTTTTCCTTCATAAAAATATGATAATTAAATCGAACAAAATAGTGTTGTAAAGGCTCATCCTCCCCTACATTTTAGTGCTTAGTATTTTTACTTCCAACAAATTCCTTTTTACAAATTCCAAATTCCTTTTTACAAATTGGCAGACAATTAAGAAAGTATCCAAAAAACCCAATTTTCCTAAAAAAAAAAACCATGTACCCTAAAAAAACCCATGATTGAAAATACTCAAAAATAAAGAAAAACATATGATTAAAAGGTTTTTTTGATAATAATTAAAACCAAGTTTATTATAAATTATTTCTAAAATCAAAACTGTTATTTAAGTCAAAATTTTCAAGATTCTGTCTTCAAAACGCATCGACAATAGCGTTTTTACTGTTGTATTTTGTTGAAAACGACCTATTAAAATAAAAATACTCCATACAATTTTTATAAAGAAGACTAAAAAATGGTAATTGGCACTGACATTTAATTTTAAACCCCAAACCAATTTCCCATTTTCAAGTAAAACTCGCTATCTTTGCATGAAAATGGCTGTTTTTGGTATCATTGAGTTTTTTTTCAAAGATAACCGAAAAAAAATCAAGAATTTCTGAAACAAGTATTCTATTAGCATAACTAGTTGTATATCATGAATGCTATTATTTTTTTTTTGCATTAGTAGTTTTGATTTATTTTGTCATTTAATACGAAATGAAATGTGGGTTTTTTAGGCACCCTATGGGTTTTTTTCACCCCTCATTTCAAAGACTGCCGTAAGGTCCCTAATTGCCATACTGAGCTGAAATTTTAATATTTTATTCTCAAAGTAACGGGATAACGTAAAAACACGTGAAAGATGCTTTAAAACACTTTTAACATACATTTTTACAGCATCAAAATCTGCATAACTAAACCACATTGTTGGCCAAAAATCGACATTTTCTTATTATTCAAATAAATAAGTAAATAAACGGTTCTTTGACTTGTTTTCAAGTTCCCTGCCACTATAAATGGCATAGGAAGACAGGGGACATGAGAATTTAACATTATTTTAATTATTTATTTAAAATATCCCAATGGGTTTTTTAGGGTACAATTTGGAGTGGGTTTTTTTAAAGGACATTACTATATTTCGTTGCTGTTTGGTATTTTGATTTTTTTCATTTTAAGGAAAATACAATGATAGTTCAAACTTTATCACACACGGAAAAGAGCACAGATAAATTTCAATCATACTATTTCCAGCTATTCGAGCCACTAATACCAGGATATATTGATAAATAAATTAGCTTTGTGATTATTTAATTAAACTAATGAGATCTGTGTGATCTCTGTCATAAATTTGTTTATTTAGTCAAATCTTCAACTTAAATCTCTAAACCAAAACCCATTCTAACAGTATTTGCTCTTATTTAGGATTTAAGAAATAATTACCTCAATCTTGGGAATATATGTCTGTTCACTGATCTCAAATCTGTCAAACATAATGTGGATTTCAATGTAGGAGCAACTAAAAAATATTAGTTGTTAGCTTGAAAAAAAGGGATAAATTTTCAATAACTTTTTTTTGTCTCAATTCACTTGAAGTTGAGCTGGTAACGGTACAAATTATGCCGATATTAGATTATTTTTTATTAGTATGTTATTTTAAAAATAACACATGTTGTCTAATATTTTGAAATAGATTGTTTTATACTTTACAAAAATCATTAACTACTTACTCGTAAATCCAAAAATTTCTTCCGGAACAATTAAACTGAAAAGCATTTGTTTAAAGTGTTAGTAACCCCCAATTTGGAAATTCTACAAAATTCTTCTAAATATAAAATCTTTCTTACCTCAGGTTGTTGTAGTTTCATTACCTGGAAAACAAAAATTGCATTGTAATCGAAAATCTAATATTCTTATTTAGGGATTTTTTTATAGACTGATTGTGTGATTTCTGAAATGTGTTCTGCAGACAAAAAACTGCCGATTTGATTCTGCAGACAAAAACTGCAGAAAAGGTGTTTCTATTCCCATTACTTTTTTTAAAGTTTTTTTGCAGATTTTCTTGGGTGGGTTTATAAGTTTATTACATTTGAACATGTTACAAAACGATATAAACGATATAACGATCAATGACTTTGTCAATTTTTTGTTACTTATTTTTAAATGAAAAACCGGACTCAATTTGGGCCAAAGCCTCAGTTTAAGGTATTGAAATATATTATCAGCTTCCTTTACCTAGTTTATTTTCTTCCTCTATTTACACAGGTTCTCTCCTTTGACATTTTCTCAATAGTTTTTGTCTCACTAGTTCTCTAGTTTTTAAAAATTAATGTTGGTCCATTTTTGGCCTATTTTCGACCACTTTATGAATCTATAATTCCAGAAACACGTAATATTTTTTCATCAAGTTGGTATTTTTTCAAGACTATATAAATAGAACATGGTGTACCAAATTTCCAGAAAATCCGAGAGTTATGCGAAAACGTGTGTTGATTTGACGTGGAACGACCGTTTGAGAAGAAGCATCCAAATATTGTCCATTCGAAATTCCACATTAATTCTAGCATCTGATATCGTGTAAAGCGGGTCTAAGGCTGTACAAATTTGGAGTTGTGCTAGCTTGCTTTTAAGGTAAATATAAGTACATTACTTACCTCATCAAGTCCTAAAATTTTGTTTCTCTGAAAAGGAAAAAAGAGCGTAAAAATATTATAATAATATGTCGTCTAGTAGGAAAATTGGCTAAATGAAAATCGTTAGAAAAATTTATTTTTTGTGACACTTAGACAAAATGCTGCAGGGAAAAAAGCGAAAAATTGTCAAAAAAAAGTTTGAAACTTTAAAATTTAATTACTCTAAACAATAATTTGAAATTATAAAAAGGTGACTATGTGCAAAACATCTTTCATAATAGTATTGGGCTGCTAAAGGTATTTGTAGTTATTTTTGCAATAAAAAATGGAAAGTGATATAATAGTATTTCAGAACTTACTACACGAAATTTTTTCTCGACGTTGACCTGTTCTTTTTCTACAGTGTATCTTATGGATCTTCAGGGTGAACAGAATAATTTGTTTAGTCACAAACATGTCAAAATAGTAAATTAGTATAGATTATAATTATAATAATTATACTAATTATAATAAATTAGTAAATAGTATAAAAGAAATTAGGTAAAATTTTAAATTTGTAGTTAACCTTTCAATCCCTATAGAATTCAATGACAGTATCGGGAATTCTAGGATTGAGAAAGGGGGGCATATTAATATATTCTAACTGTTTCAGCAGTGTGAGACAAGTTCGCAGGCGGTAGTGAAAATATAACAGGGTGTCCCACGAAAAGTGGTCCAGCCCCTTTAACTTTTAAACCCCTACAGATATAGTCATGAAAGTGCTGTCTATGTATAGTAAAGTGGCCATGCCCTATCCTATGAGACAACTTTCAACACCCTTTAGCGAAAACTTAAGGACTTATAATTTTTATTTTAAAAACTATTTGACGTATGGGAAAAAATCATGACAAAGTTGTAGAGCAGCATCGATTCAAGTAACGAAAAATGTCTAAAAAGACTGTCGTTCAAACTATAAAACTTCAACATAATTGGTACAGATGAGTTAAAACTAAGTTTACATCAGGTTAAGGTTTTAGATCAGGTGGTTTAAAACTTTGCATAGGTGTAGCGAGCAAAAAAGTAAAGTGTGGAAGACTATATCGAGTAAAGAGTTGGGAAGACTCGAGAAATTTAAGGGGTCTTCCCATTAGTTAAAAAAAGTCCCTAGGCTAACCGATTTTTAACTAAACAATTAAATTAATGAAAAAAAAATTGTGTTGTGATTTAAAAGTATCAGTTTAAACTCAACTTAAACAGTATATAATTTTTAGCTTTCAAAATCCCCCTCAAGCCTTTGCGAATAGAGCTTGAATATTCCAAAGTGGCATTAGAATCAAGAACGAAATCCCTGAATTGAATCATTAATTTCTAAAACATGTCCAACTCCACTTATTTCAAAAAGGAGTTATTGGTGTCACGAGATTCTGTAGAGGTAAACGCACATTTTACTGTAAGAATAATAAAAATAACGGGATTTTAAAATTGTTTTCCAGCATGTTAAAATTCAGATATAATGCAGAAACGAGTCAAACGACGTCACCTGACTGGTTTCTGCACTTAATCTGCGGGGAATTTCGTTCATGCCGTCTCATCTGCAGCTTGTTTGGGACTGCTTGGGTCATTTTTTAGAGGTTAGGTCCATCAAGCAAAAGTAAAAACCATATTTTTAAAGTTTTCGTACGAATCTCAAGACTAAGGACGTTTTGATATCTATATATTTAAAATTTTCATGCGTGTGGTCATTTACTACATCCATGTGATTGGGATTTTGGAACTATGAATCACTTTATTAAAAGGGGACATCAAATCTATACTTCAGATCATAATATTGAACTAATTAACTAATTTTGTAGGCTTTTAAAGCAAAATAGTTTTGCTATCCACAAAGTTACATCTAAACAACTATCTAATTGACTTCGAAGATTTCTATATTAACATTATTTTGAATTGGCCGACCACTATTTATGAGTCTAGAGTTGAAATCATTTATAAAAATAATTTTTTATACAGCTACAAACCAAAAGAGAAAAAAAAATAAGAACTCTATAATAATTTTATGGATTAGTATTTAAAAAGGAAATACTATATTCAACTAATATTCCCACTTTTATTACCAAATCCTTGGAAAAATGAAGAAAATGAATACTCTGTTTATTGCAGAAACCTGTCAAATGCAAAAATTTCAATAATTTTTTATGCAAAGAATAAAAATATTAAAAAAATTCTTTTTGTCTGTAAAATATCCAAATGAGGTCTAATTTAAGAAAAACATTACTAAACATCTAAAATGTAGTGAGCTTCTATATAGTTTTTCTGGTATGTCTCAAAACAAGAAAACTACCGTTTGACATGTTTCTAAAATAAGTGATTAAAATGTCCTGAGGGGATGGAAAATCAAGGAAATATATTTGAAAGTAGGAATTATAAAGAAGTGGAATAAATATAAGAATAATAACAATCCCTTTAATAATTGTATTTTTCTTGCTAACATTTTTGATTAAAAAACTTTCCCTTAAACTACTAACTCCACGAATATGTTTTGGTGGTAATTTTTTATTATTATCTTTTTGCTACGCATCAGGAGTATAAATTACAAGAAAAATCAAATTTTACACGATACTAATTGGCAGTGTTGTGTAATTGGCTGCCATTGTTTTTATTACCTTAAAGAAAATTATGTTCTATCGGTTTTATACACCTTCTTTTCAGCCACGGTTAATAAAGATGACGATCTCTCTCACTGAGAGGCTGATAGTTTCTGATTGGCCGAGAGGAAAGTTTTAACGCCGCAGGCTATTACGGTTTCTCAATTCAGCTGTAGGGTGGGGATTGCGTTACGGTCTGAACATAAAGAGTTTTTCAATTCAGCTATGCTGAGGGATTGCGTTACGGTCCAAACATAAAGAGTTTTCAATTCAGCTATGCTGAGGGATTGCGTTACAGTCCGAACATAAAGAGTTTTTCAATTCAGCTATGCTGAGGGATTGCGTTACGGTCCGAACATAGAGTTTTTCAATTCAGCTATGCTGAGGGATTCTCGCTACGGTCCTACGGAGAGGCGACAACGCACTGATCGTTTCTGATTGGCCGAGAGGAAAGTTTTACCACCGCAGGCTATTTCGGAATAACCGGTCATGCGCACAAACCAGTTTAAACCTGTTGTCACCTCTCTTCTCACTCTAGTTTATGATACAATGCACGGAAACCACCTCATTCGAAAATTGAAGGGCTTGGTGGATGAAGGGGCTATGTTACAAGGCCTGTCCCAAAAGTAACGAGACTGAATTCTAGTCAGAATTAGGGAATTCAGTCTCGTTACTTTTGGGGCAGGCCTTGTAACATAGCCCCTTCATCCACCAAGCCCTTCAATTGTCACCACCAATGCTTTAATTCAATCTACGAGTTCACCAGATAAAAAAAACTGAAGATGAAGTTTATACTCATAAGTGATAAAAATAATTAAACTGTTGTCTTTCCTTTCGTAAAACTTCGAAACAGACAGAAATTTTTGTAGAAATTTTATTTTCATGTACTGTATTACCATCGAAATTTCAGTTCTCTAGCTCCTTTTTAGAAAAATATAAATGCAGAATGCTAACTAGCCCCGAGTGTTCCCCTATTTTAAATTCAATCAAGATCAAGACTTTCAACAATTTTTTTCAATAAGTTAACTTTTAAATTAAATAAATGAATAGATTACGATTATTAAACTTACTCGCATGGTTGATTGTAATGATATGCCAATTCCATACATTCTTCTTCATTTATAGTATCTTAAAGAAATAAAGAATTTATAAATGCCTAAATCTGTAATTTTTATTTGCTAGTTTTTTTTGGAAGTCTGCAGATCAAAACAGAGCAGGATAAACTTTACGTAGGCAAACATAGTACTATTTGAAATTTAATGTTTTACGCTTTTTTACTTCTATTTTAAAATAGTTTTAAGATCGCGTCCCTATGTCTCACAACGTTATCCCATCGTTATTAAAATTTCAACGGGTTTGGTTTTTACTACAGTTCATTTGAATAATCCAGAGTTTCTCAATCTGTGGGTCGCGACCCACTGGTGGGTCGCCAGTCAGTTTTTGGTGGGTCGCGAGAAGATTTTTAATTTTTCTGATTATGAAGTATCTTTTTAAAATTTTTACAAACGTGTTATTGACTTTTGAATTATAAAATTATTATTTGAAATTTTGAAATTCATCAAATTACCATATAGTTAAAATAATTGAAATTTGAGGAACAACTACACTACTTGGTGGCAAACGGAAAAGGCAATAATGTAAATACGTCCTATGTGTGTCACTTTAATGTGCCGATAATGCAAATCTAGTCGGTTATTCAAATAAGATTTTTTAAAAAATATTCAGTGTTTCTCCCCATCCACACCGGGAGATCAATGCAAATTTTAAGAATTTTCTTAGGAAATGATGCTGCAATTTATCCCATATTGATAAAAACAAGTTAAAACCGTTTTTAAGGGTCAAACTTTAAAATTTTCTCTGGGGAGGACCCCCAGACCCCCCTTTTTATTGTCGTGATCATTGTTAACCCACAATTAAACTATTTCATACGCTTAAATTCAAAAATATTTACTTTTAATTTTCTAAAAAGTTCATTTCTCTTCTAATACGTGCATGTAATAATTGTTGTAACCGAATAGGTGGGGCCCCCCAGTCAGAGAAGTTAAAATTCTGTGGGGGGCATGAGATAATTATCTCAGTTCATTGATAACACTAGTCGACAAATTTAAACTTTTTTTCCCTAACAAAAATGAGATTAGGTATTTCCGACTAATTTGAGGGTGTAGAATTCAGAAATAGTTGTGAAAAAGCTGCAGCACGTACAGTTTTTTTGTTACAAATATAGCACCAATACTGTAAGAAAGGAAAAAATCGTTGAAACCACTCGTTTTTTAACAGTTTATCTCATTATTTTAGCATAAAATACTATCATAATTGAGATTATATACATGTTTCAGATAATATAAAACTAAAAACCATTAAACATTCATTAAATACGATGCAATTTTATCACTTTTTGCCTCTTAGGTGGCGTCAAATCTCCTCTTTTAATGAACCAAGAGCTGTAGCCCAAAATTGCTATTTCTCAATGACCTATGCATCGAGTCAATGTCCTAAGGGAATATATACCATTGTTTATGATTGAATACAGTAAGATTTTCCGAAAATAAATTCAAACGTGGATGTAAAATATGATTTTTGAGTGATGTTCAACGTTCTATGGCTTGGCAAGACTAAAACAGAACCTTCTATTGGGATTAAAACATTTTTATCGGTCCTTTTTTCTAAAACTTATCCTACCACTCTCCTAAAATCCATTTCCAAGCTGGTAATGAGTTTTTATTAAATTTTCTTTCAAAAGCAAGGTCGTGAATCCTTTTTTAATCAGAGGTTCATACTGACTTTGTGTTTGCCTTCACTTAATGGCAAAAAAGTCCTTTTAAATACTTTTTGAAGTGTTTTTCGGTATTTATCATTGATATTTAATAACCAAGATAATTTGAATGCTCTCCCCATACTTTATGGATAGTAATTTGCATAGAACTACTGTTATCTCTTACGCACTTAAAAAGAGCCACATTCTAACTTCTGCAACAAACCTGAGGAGCCCAGATTTCATTTTAGCCACTTATTTGGACCCAAATCAATGGGAAAAAACCTTTTCCCACCTTTTTTGTTAAATATTACCGTTGAATTGTAATTTAAACCGTACCCAAATTTTGCAAAACGTATTGCGTATAAATTTGCAAAATCTACTCTGAAAACTCGTCATTTTTCAAAATGAACTGCAGTACAAAAACATAGCCACACTTTTAAAATAATGTCTACATACTGGGATACTAGAAATAAATTAATTGAATGGGATTGCAGGGTTGCTATTGGACAAAAATGACGGTTAAAACGCAAAAATTATGAAAAAAAGCAGAAAATCGAAAAATTTTTTTACACAAATATGGGACGTGGGGGAACTTTTTTACTTGCAGATATTTGAATAACTATATGAATTAGTAACAAAAATAGCAATTTGGTTGTTGTTAGGAAACCACTGTCGACTAGTGTAATTAACTGAAGTCCGTGGGGTCGCGTTATATTTTGTTTCTCAAAAGTGAGTCGCGATGTTAAAAAGTTTGAGAACCCCTGGAATAATCCATTTAATAAGACTCTAAATCACCTAAATAAGTACGTAATATTCATTATCATTAAGTGTTTCTGAACTACAAAAATATATTTTTTTCAGGTAAATAAGAGGAATATAGAGGGAAGAGGGAACTGTTTATTACACATTGAAAGTGTTTCACTAACTATTTTAAATCAAGTTAAAATATTAGATATATAAAAAACTGAAACCATATTAAGGACAGTTTTATATAGGAAGTTTTAATTTATTAAAACAGCGATTATCCCTAATTTCTTACAATTGCATGGATCTTTTCCGCATCCTCCGCAGACGGTGTTTAAGTGAGGATAGTCAACATCCATCGGAACGCAACCATACTTTTCAAAATATTTTTCCATTCTACATTCATCATAGATGCCCTGTAAGAGAAACGCGATTATAAAATTTAAAAGTTGTGAACACACATTTGGGACATTTTTATACAGGGTTTTTCAAAAGTCCCTTTCACAGCTTGTATTTGGAAACAATGTGTCCTAGGGTTATGAAAGTAAGGTCTACCCATAAGTAAGGGACCCTGGAGTATCCATTAAGATGACTTACAGTGTCCTTAGCGGTAAAATAAAAAAAGTTTAAAAAATGCATCGAAAAACTAAAGGAGATGTAGCAAAAAAATATTAATAAGCGTATTGTTTCCAATGTTATGAAAAACTCAATGAAAAAAATTCGAAAATGTCGTGAATATTCGAGGAGATATTATTAGGCATGGGAAAATAGCAATTTTTCAGACCTCAAAAAGGAAAAAAATCGCAAATCTGTAAGTTTTTTAGTTTTATTTTGTAGTTTTGCTTTATAAAGACAAAATTTAATCCAAAAATCAAACAGAAGAATCAGAAGAGCAAAGGGTGATATCATGCACCACAGTTCACAAAGCTTCAGCTTAGTTCACAGCTTGAATACAATGAATACGGGTTACACCATTGACAATTACCTGAACTACCCCATTTAAGATTTGTCATAATATTGTTCTTTAACGAGTCATTCTTACCCTTTGATCGATGGGACCTTTTCCTCCTCTTTTGACCCATTCTGTCATGAAGTCGGTACAATTTGTTTTGTAAGGTGCTGGCAACAAATGGTAAATATTCTGAAAGAAATATCGTGCCTCACCACAATGGTAAAAACTAAAAGAATAATCTCTAAAACTAATTAAATACATCTAAATCCCTTGTAGGGATGGTGAGCCATGGATCAAGTATCCGTCTCAAGTATCCCAACAAGTGTCATTTTTGTTTTGGAGACTTTTACTAACTATACTGTAAAAAATTATGCTGAATTTTACAGAAAAAAGTCAGCTAGTTTATTGCCATTTATAAAAATAAAACTTTTGCAGGTATATTCTGTGATTTTTCACATACTTTCCAATTTTAATATCGCATTTCTGCATTTCAGCATTTTTCTTAATACTTTTGTTTCATTATGCTTCAATTTTTCCACAATCATTCTAAGTTTATTGAAAAAGTGTCTTGATATTCGTAAACCGCACTAAAATATAGTCTATAGATATGTATCACATGCATATACTACAAAATTTTAAAAAATTAAATTTTTAAATTATTTTAAATTTAAGTTTTTTAAAGACATTTTGTATTTTTTCAATTTCATTTTTAAATAATTCATTACCGAATTTTACCTGTATTTTCAACGTTCATTTTGATAAATAAATTTATTAACTAATGATTTAATCACCAATCAGGATTTTTTATGTTATATAGATATAAGTATAACATCCATGGAAAAATGATCTTGGCAAATGCCTCAAACGTTTTTAACAAGAATTTTTTTTAAAAAAGTCGACCAGGCTAAAAAGTTTAACATTTGAAAAAAATTAAATTTTTAATGTCCGATTTTCTTCTAATTTTAGTGTGTTATTTTTTTATGCAATTTCTGATTGAAAAACGATTAAATTACTTTTTTTGAATTTTTTTTGTGGTTTGAGCGATGTTTTAATTTTTTCGACTTTCCAAATTTTGAATTAATTTTTTAAAATTAATATTTAAATTTTTTTTTGAAATTTGATAAATTTATATCATAAGTCTCGATTACTACAATTTGATTTTTTGAAATTTTGTCGGCCATTTTTTAATTTAAAAAACTAAACTTCCTGCGGACCGATTTTGTCCGATTTTTAGTATGTTATTATTGAGGTCATTCCCAAGTGAAAACCGTCGAAAAACCAAATGTTGCCATTTTTTACCGGTTTTACCTTTTTTCAGTAGATTTACTAAAGAGATAGTGGGCATGTCTATGTGCGGCTTTGTTTTGTTTGCGGCCGTTTGCCAATTCATCTTTCGACACTCTCGCGTTCGTAGCCTTTCTTGTACTATTCGATTCTTCCTCTCTGTCGCTGTTCAATGAGCTGTGGCGTGTTGGTTTTGTAAAATATGCAACTTACTTACTTCTGACAATCTCAACTCGTATCTCTTGCCTGCCAGGTAGCGGGTGCCGCCCACCACGAAAGGATTAGGCATGAAGAAAGGAGAGTGAAAGCCAATCTGGACTGAAGGATTATTCAGGAGGTTGTATAAAGGTCTCGTATCAGTGTCTTTCTCTCGGCGTGTTAAATTCAGGAAGATTTTTAGTTCTATTCCTAAAATAAAAATAATTCTATTACCACAGACAAATATAAACAGACCAGTCTGTGTGAGGAGCTTATCAAATGGCCCCTCGACAAGCGGAACTTGAACCAAAGGTGTCTCAACTATTTGATCAAAAACCACGCGAATTGCCTTTTTTATATTTAACTTATTACTCTATATTTTCCTAAAAACAACTTCAAATTTTTCTATCTTCGATTTCCTGAAAGCAAACTTGGATTTCGTCTATGTTTTTTTATCTTTCTCAATCGATTTCATTTTTAGTTCTTTCGTGATTTTTTAATATTTATAACTTCGTTCTTATTACCTAACTTCAAGTTTGCTCTCATTTCTTCTTTAAATTAAAATATTTAGAAAATATAACTATAGACTTTACTCCATATCTAAGGTCACATGACCAAAGTTTTATTTAAGGTTCCACGGGTCGAGGGAATTAGTGTATATGGGAATCCCCATGTTATAAATTATAGCATTATGGACTATGGAAATGCTCGTTCTGTCTACTTCAGTTCTGTGGCTATAACATTAATTAAGTATCGAAAAGCATTTGAAGACTTTAAAAAAGATTAATAACCTGTTATTCTCAAAACCTGCATGATAGAGGACAATTTGATGCATGAGGGAAACGTAAGAACTTCCTTGCCATCTCGTTGTGCAAGGAATCTATTCACCTAAGTGGACTTTATAACTTTAAAGTCAAAACCATCTGTTTCTCATTAGATGATATTGTGAGGATAAAAGGAGAATAAAAGATTTTTTTTACTGTGTTGTTTAAAAGTTTTATATATTTTGAGTAAAGGTTATCTAAATTACTGTTCATTATGACCAAAGCTTAAGTCTTTTTCTGTAATCGTTAAAATTGTTCAGAAGAAAGTAGTTAGAGGAGATTGGGGATACATGAGCAACTTTATTACAGTGTTTATATTTAAAAAAATTAAATTAATTGACAACAAAAAGAAAAATTGTGTTTGATATGTTTTCTCTAAAAATGAGTGGCAATGATTTTTATTTGGACCATTTTTCTACGTCTAAAAACTATTTACGTTTTCCTTTAAACAGTGGATCAAGTATCCCCATGGTGGGGGTACATGAGCCATGTGGAGAGAATGCTTGAAACAACTCAAGCAAAATTTCTAAAACTATTTAAAAAATAACGATAAAAAATAATGTATTCATGATTTGGCACCATATTAAATTTAAAACATTGCATTAGTCGTCAATTACATATGATATCATCAAAACTTTGTAAACATAGTTTTTAATAGATCTATAGAAAAAAGAATTATCAAAATTAAAATAATAGCCTTGCATAATAAAGTAAGCTACTTTTTTATTTGCTTACAATTTTTATCGCAAGATTTGCTAAGATTTGCCATTTTCATTTCAGGGGCTTTTACTGAAAATTCATGCAAAAAATTCATTTTTAATGAATTTTTTTCATTCATTTTCATTCATTCAATTTTTAATGAATACCACGCTCGGTCACAGAGGGGAGGGGGGCTTAGGGTTTCGTCACGTAGTCAATTTCCTCTTTTCAATACGGCAAAATTAAGCCAAATTAATTACTGAAATTTGACAAATTAAGACAAATTAATTATTAAAATTAGACAAATTAAGCCAAATTAACTTTTTAAACTTTTTTGTTGTTTGCAAAAAATAATTGAAAACCTTATTTATGAATTACTACTTGAAAACTAGAGGGGGAGGGGGGGTCAAAAATGGTAAAAAATGGGTCACGTAGTATGGGTACGTTCCCTTAGGGTCACTACACCTTTAAAATGTTAATGAGGTATATATATATGGTTTTTTCATCATTATCTAGAAAACTATAAATTTTGTTCACATGTAACCAGAATTGGAAAGAAAAATTAACATGCAGAGAAATAAATAGGGGTAGCTCAAGTATCCCCTATGCTCAAGTATCCCCCTCTCCCCTATTGGTAAATAACTGGCTGACGAAGTTCTTGAGACTCAACAAATATTAGCATGCCAAAAAAGTATTAAATTTAATAAATATAAACTGATAAAAACCCTATATTAAGCCTTATAAGTAGGGCTGTGATCTATATGTAATTAAAAATCCAAAATAGGTACATATAATGTGTTTATTTTAGCAAAATGTGTATTAAAATGCCAAATATGTAATAATAAAAAGAAAATGTTAAGTAATTTTTTAAAGGGGCTCTTCAAATATTATGCAAGCATATAGTAGGGAACGGTGCTTTTCGCTATTTGTCAACAGCTCATGTTTTTTGCTGTCTTGTCACGAGAAAAATGAAAACCCTGTGCTACTTCCTTTCTCGGCGCGCCTGACACGATTCGTTTGACAATTTCGACTTCACAACCTTTTAAAAGTTAAATTCAGCATTGGGTGCATTAATTTTAACCACAATTTTTGAAGGCGCATTTCAGTTTATGGGTTACTTTAATTTGAAAATCGGGCAAACGTAAGATTATTTTTAAAAAACTTGTAAATGGATAAATATGTAATAAAAATATATAGTTATAGGTTGAATATGTAAAAATATGTAAATAAACCGAAATATGTGAAAATATGTAAAATAAACATGGTCTTAATCGATTCAAAATATTTTAAAACGTATAGAATTCAAGAGCACACTTTAATATCAGATTCCTGAACAAATATATAATTATACATATAAATCCTAGCCCTATTTATAAGGTTCTACTAATCTTATAGCTATACTTTTCGCCTCTGTGGTTTCGTTTCACAAGTGACGTGACATCATGAGTGGTACTTGTGGATAACCTGTAGAACTCTAAGAGAATTAATTGTACGGAGGGAGGATTGATATTTAAGTATTTGCCTTTAGCCACTCACTACAGCTAATTAGAGAAAATAACAAAGCTTTATTACTTAATTCGTATCTAAGTAAATGATATCCCCCTATCCATATTTCAGATAAATATTATAAACTTTCTATCAAAACGTTTAAAACATACATTAAAAGAGAAACTTACTGGATCCTTTGATCAGTTCAGGTCGTTCCTTTCCGGGATTTCCCCAAAGAGAATAAAACGTATAACAGAACTGAGGGAGATTAGATTTCGAATAAAAAGAAGCCATAACAAAGTCGGAGCTGAAAATTATACGAACATTAGGACAGTAAACGTACCACTGAGCCAGCCTCGACTCAAAGATATACATTCCACATAATATGTTACTTAATATTAAGATCCAAGTCTGGAATGGTCGATTGATACTTTGGGAAAATTTTGAAAATTAAATGCAAAAAGTCGTTTTTAGCCCTATTAAGGCAGCAAAAAATTTTTGTAAAATGAATTGGATGTAGGCATGAGAGTGCACCGCACTAACTCTCCGCTTCCGGCAGAATTCAGTGGGATTCAGAAACGTTTCCGAAAGAAAACATGAATTTTCAAGGAAAGTGTTAAACTGCTGTAAAAACTCATAAAAAGCGAAACGTTTCTGGAATTTATGCAGATCGTAACTAATATTTTTTTCAGTTAATCTACTTCCATCTATCGCTTTAATGATTTCCGTATCTCGGAAAGCCTGTATAGTTTATAGTATCCAATCAGCCGTGCTTCAATAAAAAAAGAGCTTGAATAAATGGTTACTCCCTCGAATATGACACTAGTGATGTGTAGAGATCCTGTGTATACGAGAGAGAGGCGACAACTCGCTTAAAAGCGTCGCTGCGCATCCTTCCGCGCAGTTAAAACTGTCCAAATACAGTTTTACGAACATGCCCCTTGTCTCGCGTCCCATGCTAATCCTATGGTATGGAGGGAAACCTAACTACCGCCTGCGGCGGACAGAAAACGCTCTTGACCAATCAGTGCGCTATACCGAGTTGTCTCTCTCTCGTATACAGGCTCTCTGGTGATGTGTATATCTCTATTCCAAAAAAAATTTTCGGGTGAATGGTTTCCAAAGAAAGTCTTTTTAATTACTGATCTGTATAGCACATTTTTGGTATCAAACTGTACGGATTCTTTTGAGGATGTGTAATATACCACTAAAATGTCTCAAATCTCTTTATAATTCTCAATTTTAAAATATTTCCATTTTTTAGATACGGATAAAGTTGCAATAACAAAGAAAGTACTGTTAAACAACTTATCATGCATCCAATCACAATGACCAATTGACTCCATATTTTATGATGAAAACAATTTTTTCACGTTTTAAAAATGTACTTTATTAGAGTACTTTCCAAATAAATATAATTTAAAGATTGATAAAGCTATTTTAAAAAGTTACAAATATATTTCAGACTAAAATTTAACCCATTTTGTCTGAAATTTATGTTTTTTAGTCCCCCTGCTCGCTATCGCTCACCAACCCTCGGAACTGCTTCGCAGTTCTTTTCAGATCGCTTCGCGATCTTAGCGATTAGAGCTCGCTTATTTCATCTCAAGAGTCCAGCACAATCCCGGGCTTGTCGCCTTAGTAAATGCTCCTTTAATACCGAAACTACTTATCTCTATAGCTTATCAATAATTTAATTCGGATGACTACTTTGAAAATATAAAAATAAAACTGCTACTGAAACATCCTTGTTTTAACTTATCAATAATTTAATCAAAATGTTTTTAAAAAATATCCATCCAGTCTACTAATTATCATCAACCATCTTAGAGAAAAAACATGCCATTAAAAAACTTTTAAATTTATTAAATGCAAGAATCGTAGGAAATAAAAGAAATCAGAGTCATAAAAATCATCGCCTGTTTCTCTAGTGAACGACCAGAAAGGGAAGGAAAAATTGAAACCACAGAGTATAGAGCTTAACAGAGATGCCAAACGGCCGTTTTCCTCTTTAGGTAATTAATTTAATTCAGCTCGCAGATTATAATTCAGTTCACTAGCAGCCAATCAGAAAACGTGAAATGTATTTTATTTGGTTTTTACTCTGATTATTGGCGATTTGGATTTGAGTGACAGCTTCAGTGGGCTAATGACAGAATTAGCAGGAATGATATGGTTTTAAAGGAGGCGGATTGTTTGGCTTGAGGTTTGTCTATGGGAAAATCCCTGTTAAAAAAGTTGCCATAAGCGTCTATGGAGATGAACACTCTGTTAAGCTCTATACTCTGTGATTGAAATTTTGTATCTTAATAATTCTAAAACAAATTCGAATTTAAAAAAAAACGAAACGCCAATGTTTCTATGAAAAAAGTTCACCAATAAATTTGTTCAATTTAATATGCTACCTAGTATATCGTCAAAACACTAAGCTTCAAAGCTTAAAGCATAAAGACTCAAATTCAACAAGTATTGTTCAACAAGTCTGGGTCACTGAGCTATAAAACAAACAAGTTTGTTTTATAGCTCAGTGGTCTGGGTTAAAGCCCTAGATTCTCTACCTTAAGTAGCGACATCACGCTCAATTGGCCGCCATTGTAGGGAGAACTCACTACTAGTGACGATAAGCAAGACTATCCAGACTAGTAGTGAGTTCTCCCCACAATGGCGGCCGATTGAGCGTGATGTCGCTACTTAAGGTAGAGTATATATCCAGGGCTTTAGTCTGGATAGATGGTAGAAACAATAATATGAATGATAAAACACTAGGCATACTAACGAGTTACTAGGTACAATATTAAATTTAAATTATTCATAGGTGTACTTTTTTTGAGAATGTTGATTAGCAAGAATTATTTGTAAACTTGCTGGGTATTTTAAAGGAAAACACTTTGATTAAATTAATGATAAGTTCTATAAATATTCTAACTTTTAAGATAGTGTTATTTATGGAGATGACCTGTGATGTATTTTTGGAAAGTTGTTGGACGTTACTACTGCTAATTGTTTTTACGAATGTTAACTAGGTTTTGTGAGTATTGCGAAGCGTTTCAAAAGGACCTGCGTAAGCAGGGCGTTGGTGAGCGATAACGAGCAGGGGGCGGGGCGGTAGCTCCCTAGTTTTTCAAAGAAGAATTTTAACTTACTCGCAGTTTGTTTTAACCCCAGCATAATAGATATGGCATTCTGCGAATTTATCTGCTGGTTGCTTGATTTTCTCTAGTATTTCCTGCGTGAATTGTAATCTTTCATCATTCAATGCATCATAATCAATACCCTAAAGGAAAAGAGGCGACTTAAGGCTAGGCACGTACTGAAGACTTTTGTCGCGGCGACTGGAACATAATTGTCACTAGGGCTATGGCAAGAAGCTAGAGCGCGCACATTAGGCGACGAGACTCTTGGCCGATTGCTAAGAATCTCGTCATAGAAAAGCATTGCTCTCGAGTGACAGTTACGTTCCGGTCGCAGCGACTAAAGTCTTCAGGGCACGCCTAGCCTTAATGAACTCAAATGAAATTCATTTATAAAAATTATTCTAAATCTTTGGTTTCCGTTTAAATAAGCAACTTACTGTCTAAATACGTTTTTTTCTGAGCTAGAGGGAAGGGCCTAAAATTGTATCCTCTTGTAAACACAAAACAGTTATAATTATTTGAAGTTGAAATGAAAATTTAATTATTTTAAAAAGTTAAACTTATATTTTCTAGTTTCAAGTAAATAACTAAATTTCTTTTAAAGTTAATTTTGAAATTCGAGACTGAAAATACCAAGAGGTTAGGTGGTTGATGATTTTCAAATGTTTTTCTGAAATTAGGTGTAAAATTGTTATTTACAAGGATGTTGAATTAATTTTTGAACCGGCCTTTACAGTCCATATAAATAGTTTTTTCTTTAGGCTTCTTTATACTTAAGGAAAGACATTCAGGACACATTCTTAGTAATCAGTTATTTTTAAAAAACTTACCAAAAAATCATTAGGTAATGATCTATTGGCCTCATAGCAGTATTTTGAGTATGTTTCGCAAAAATTGTCGACCCAAGTGTCATTCGGTTTTGGTGATATACAGGGAGATATTTCGAGTCCATTGCATATCTCTTGGAAATTATATCTGAAACAAACATACTTTTAAAATATAAAACCGTTTTTAAAACAAGAAAATGAATGCATAGATTATAAGTAATAAATAAATTTTAAGTAATACTGTAAAAATTATTTCATATTGAATAGATTTCTTAGCGATTTTTGTAAGGTTTTCTGTCTCTATATTAAGTGAATACCTAGGTGGTAAACAATGATAAACCACATTTTATAAAACATTAACTTTTCTATTATAAAGAAATATATTCAACAAAAGCAAGCGGGTAATGTAAAATAAATGTTTAGTTTCCAGTTGAATACTGCAACTGGTCAATTGAATTTAAGGTAATATAATTATGTTTATCGCTAAACTAAAATTATGAGGGTTATCACTTTTTACCCCCGTGGTCTTCACTTGTAAGTAGACGACTGATTATGTAAATTTTCATAAAAATTGCTGGCTGCTCTTTAAGTCTTTAAAAGTTTTTATTGGTGTCGGCTGAATTTATTGAAAATTAATTCCTTGCAAAATGTGCAATTTGGCACTATGTATGACAATAGTAATACATACCCATTAGGATTGCATATTGTAAAAGATGGTATTTTCACAGAAGTGGGTTCCGTTGTCTGAATA
The DNA here is from genome assembly GCA_024610705.1 of Tetragnatha versicolor. Lineage (NCBI taxonomy): Eukaryota > Metazoa > Arthropoda > Arachnida > Araneae > Tetragnathidae > Tetragnatha > Tetragnatha versicolor. The sequence continues at coordinate 41,884,571 of JANDEH010000006.1, forward strand.
TCTACAATTGTGGGATATATCCAATAGAATTCGAAAAACTCTTGCATTTGATATGAGTATCCACCAACACACAGTATTATCACTGCTATTCTTAAAAATTTGATCACGCGTGTAAAAAATTTATTTTTCTGTGATTGCTTTTTCATGATCACATAGATATAAAATGTTTTCTTCACTTAAATTTGTGTTCTTCCAAGAATCCACGCATAGAAACATTTGAGTAATGAGTGCGTGGATTAGTCAGTTTCCTCTGATACTTCTCATATTAGATATATCGAAATATATTCTAATTTTTAAATGAAGGCAACACCAAATAGTAAAACATGAGCGATTATAATTTCTAGGATTAGCCTTTTGCAATGGTAATGAGATAGAAATAACACGCATATAGCTTCAACGAAGAATTTAGAAATTATTCATATTCAGGGTAAAAATTGATTATCATTGGCTTAAACAAAGCACACAACTTATAGCTTTGTTTAGCACGTAATGTAAAATATGACGAGAAATAACGACAATAAGGAAAGGGACTAAATGGTTTCTTTGGTTTGCTAACGGGATAAAATTAGCATTAATTATTCGGTTCTTTTCATCATAATGCAAAAGACAGAGTTTGACAAAAGACGCTCATAATTCCACAACAGAAGTGAAATAGGAAATAGAGTTGGCACAATACTTCATTAAAGAAGGTGAAATTCTGTTTTGAAAACGGAAAATTAGGATACAATTTTATTTAAATGACTAAAGAATTTCTACACTTTGTCCCTTGTTAACAAATATTATCATATGCTAATAAACCTTTCGAAAACTTCATACAGAACTTTTTAAACTACCCAAATGAAATTTCATAAATTCATAATCTTCTCTAAAACATAACATGACTGGTAACTGGGTATAATACTACCCAATCTCCCATGGCAGGAAAAGTTTAAATTTGAAAATATCTGTGATTCACTGGAACAAATGTTTTCCTAATAGATCATCTAAATTATCCGTATCTACTTTAGTATAGTAGGTACTTCAGAATCACGAACTAGTGAACTTATCCCATGAAGCCAAGCCTCTTATCAGTGATAGATGTTGACCGTTTGTCTTCTTTATGATGTTATGTTCTTTTGACACTCCCTATTTGGTGCTTGGTTTCAGCTAAGAATAAAGAACTTTTGTAAAAATATTACGAAAAGGGCTTCGCCCTCTGAGAACATTATGAAACATTTTTTAAAGTATTCCATCCTAGAGTTTGTATCAAAAGTTTCCTCGTCATTCTAGAACCTCTTTCCGAAACAAAAAGGTTATTTCAATGGAAACTTTACAGGCCAGGGCTTACACCGCCAGCATTTTAAGCAGAATTTCAATTACTTAGCCCTTACTGGTGTTCTACACCTTTATCTTTTAAATCTTAGCACTAAATTGCTGTCATCTCTTAAAGTAATTGCTTCTGTACTCCTTGGGACCTTTAAGGCTAAAAATTTTGGTCAGTGGGTTAGGGCACAATGTATTTACAATATTTTTTAATATTTCCGGCGTCAGAACTGACTTAAATGCTCGTTTCATTTACAAAAACCTTCGAAATTGTGAAGGTCCTGATTTTAAATTGATTTTGTAAATAACCCTTATTTAGTGGAGTTATTTAGTCAGTAAATAATGCTTTAGTAAACTCATACTATTGTTTCCATTTTTTCTCCAAGTAAGCTTATTAAATAATAGTTTAAAACTAGGAAAAATATACTGATTTTAGTTAAATGCGCCATAAATTCTAATTAAAAGTACTGATTAAAAATAAATCATGATTTTCAACAAGCCCGAAAAAGAGTCACCGTACGTATGTATAGTTTACATCGACTGATACATTCTAACAAGTAAAAGTACTCAATAAAACATAATTGCAAATTAAGTGACATTCCTACAATTCCTAGATCTAAATTTACTATCTTCCACTTCCATCATGTAAAAAAAATAGAAAATTTACTCAAATATAACGTCTTTCTTCTCTCTTATGGTACCTTCAAGAGAAAGTTAATTCAAACTTTGCTGAATCTCGGGCGTGTTTAAATTAAGATTTTACGAGTATCGGAACCAGTTACGAGTGAATGAATCCCCCTTCAAACGGATCCGCCGTCGTTCTAATGAAAACGTTGCTATTTCCGTACCTTCGGAAACAATAACGAGTCGTTAAGACACGGTTCCGCGTTTTTGTGGATATTAAAACCATAGAGAGATAAGATGGGAATTCCTCGCTTGCAACTCCAAAGCATTTGCCCTATTGGGGAGAAAAAAAGTCTTTTAATATTGGACCACCCCCGTAGGCAGGTTAATTTTGGAGAGGGAGAGTAGCCGCATTGTGTCGTTGAAAGTCAGGTTTGAAAGACTGATGGGTAAAGGTTCATTCACACAGTTTCACTTTTGTTAATTCTGAGTTATTCACTCCTGTGAATCGATAGTTTGCATAGAAAAGTGAAAGAGTAAAGTGTGAAACACCAATTTACAGTTTTCACTTTGGATGATTCCTCCAAAGTGAACAAAAAAAGTGATAAATCCGTTTCACTGTCTCATTTCCACTGTTCATTCCTCAGTGGTTCTTTCCATATAATTGCTAGTTTCCATAAAAAAAGTGAAGGAGTAAGAAGTGAAACGCCAATTTGCCCTTTTCACTTTGGATGATTCCTCCAAAGTGAACAAAAAAAGTGATAAATCCGTTTCACTGTCTCATTTCCACTGTTCATTCCTCAGTGGTTCTTTCCATATAATTGCTAGTTTCCATAAAAAAAGTGAAGGAGTAAGAAGTGAAACGCCAATTTGCCCTTTTCACTTTGGATGATTCCTCCAAAGTGAACAAAAAAAGTGATAAATCCGTTTCACTGTCTCATTTCCACTGTTCATTCCTCAGTGGTTCTTTCCATATAATTGCTAGTTTCCATAAAAAAAGTGAAGGAGTAAGAAGTGAAACGCCAATTTGCCCTTTTCACTTTGGATGATTCCTCCAAAGTGAACAAAAAAAGTGATAAATCCGTTTCACTGTCTCATTTCCACTGTTCATTCCTCAGTGGTTCTTTCCATATAATTGCTAGTTTCCATAAAAAAAGTGAAGGAGTAAGAAGTGAAACGCCAATTTGCCCTTTTCACTTTGGATGATTCCTGCAAAAGGAACACAAAAAGTAATAAATTTGAATGGACATCTTAAAGAGCTTATTCATACCCTACTGTTTCACTTTCAATGTTTATCCTAGGTAGGTGATTCACTTCTGCGAATCGCTACTTTCCATAGAAAAGTCAAAAACTAAAGAGTGAAACGCCAATTTACACTTTTCACTTAGGAGGATTTCTCCAAAATGAACACGAAAGATTAGACTAAATAGGCCTCAAGCAAACTTGTGTATGGATAGGGGAAAGTAGGCGTATCATTTAATTCAGTGGTGCCCAACCTAAGGACCACGGGCCAAATGTGGCCCGCGAGGATGATTCATGTGGCCCGCGGACTCGTTAAATCTTAAAAACAAAAACCCCTTTCAGGAATCTTCCAAGAAAACCACGAAATCCTGCTAGACATTATGGCACTTCCACCTAAAAAAAGGTGATAAAAAAAGGAATTCTTCAACATCCAGTAAAAATATTTTTCTTTACTTCGTTGTTAGTTTTTTTCTTAGATACGGGGAATTTGCGATTGGATAAATATTTTTCAGTATCAGTTAGCCATTTAAATTCAGTTTATATGGATCTTTTTAGAACCAAACTTCAAAAAGATGTCCGATCGTAAAAAGTTGAAGATTCACTCGGAATGGCGAAACTTTCAAAAAAAGTGGACAAATTAATATTCATTCAGCGAGAAAATAAACCATTGTGTCTTATATAAAGGAGACTATGAACAAACTGTGTTTGGGAACAAACATTATCTTGTTCTGAAAAGAACAAAAACTAGTGCTCGAGCTCGACTTACAGATAATGATCTTAATTCAGTTTTAAGGATAAGTGTTACAAATTTGGAGGCGAATTTACAAGAACCAGTATCCTCCAAACAGATGCAAACTTATTGAAATGTGGTAATTTGTCTTTATGTTTAGAAAAATCCTTAAAAGTGTTTTTATGTGGCCCGCGAGATAAATTTTCATAAGCAAATTGGCCCGCGTGAAAAAAAAAGGTTGGGCACCACTGATTTAATTGATAGAAATATTTAAATTTGTTCATCTTTCTTTTAGCTTGCGATTTTTACCTTTTAGCTACAACTGGGGTTTTAGCATGGATACGGCCTGTAAGAATTTAAAATCAAACTATGCGATGGATATGCTTGATAATATGAGTCAATGAAGCTCCTGTTCTGAAAATCCCGTGTGTAATATACTGGTCCTCGGTTAGTTTTTTGTACGTTTTAAATTTTTAAAAATATTATTCTCTAAACGATACGAAATAAATTAATTAAATTAAAGGAAAGTTGTTTCCCAATCGATATTTATATTTAGTTGTTAAAACATTAATTACTTTATATTTTCTAGGAAGAAGTATGGGTTATATAAATATTAAATGGCAACTGACTTTTTTTATATATTTTTTTAAAACTTTTCAAAATTAAGCACTTATATAATGACTAAAATCAAATTTTTGAGAATTAATTAATCGATGCAGAAAAATTTCATATCTACAACAAACGGTAGTTTCTAGAACAATAATATGAGAACAACTTTTGACAATGGGAAGACAACTAAAGTGTACTGTAATATTGAGTTCCGGGCGGCTTATAAAAATATCTTAATCTTGAATAAATATGGAATATTGCTATATCGATATAGGAAGATTAAAATTTAGAGCGTCACACGTAAAGCTATTTATGTTGGATTGGGTGGCTGTTTCTATGATATCAGGTGGAGGAGCTCCGTCTATTCTATGTATATTTTAACTCTATGATTAGAAACGTGTTTTGAAGCGAGACCCTCCAAAAACAGATTATCTAAATAAAAAACCGAGGAAATGAATGTATATTCTGTAGGGGGACGTTCCAAAGAAGCGACGACATTCTTTTGTCAAAATGGGGAACGTTTTTGATATGTCTGAAGGCAGGTTTAGGTTTCTGAGGGGAATAAATGTGAAATACGGCTCGATCGAAAGGAAACTAGAATTCCGACAGGCTTTTGAAAGGATTGAAAAATTTCCGTCCCATGCAACAGTTAAGTTTAGCGTGGTGGATTTTTCGAACGTTGAATGTCAAGTCTTTTATAAAAAACATTTTGTATGTCACCCGTAAGAGGAAAATTTTATTTGGTTGCTTATTTCTTTTGTAGATTATAGTATATGCTGACTAATGGAAACGGGGGATAACATAAAAGATAATAGGATAAAATGTAAAATGTTTTTGGGACTAAATGCTTTATGAGACTTCTACTTGGTATTATTTTAAATTATCAGAATGCAAAATGCGATTGTTTTAAGTTTAAAGGGTTAATATTTTTTACTTGTTTTTTAAAGAGTTTCCTACGCCTTTTGAATTAAGTATATATGAATTAATATATTGAATAATATAAAATTAATAATAATTATTAATAGTGATATACACTAAAAATTCATTCTCATTAAAATGCATTTTATTGATTTATTCTTATAATATTTCGCTTTTATGTAGTATTAATTTATTTTTAAAAAATTTTTAAATAAATATCTTGTGTTTTGCTTGTATAAAACGATAGATGCAGTAGGTTTCATTTAAAAGTCTCAAAATTAAATACACACCGTAAAATAACATATTAGTCTTTGGGTAAAATTTACAAATATTGAATTGATTAATTCTTTACGGAGTGGAGTAGAGGTATTTATCAATGTGTTGTTATTTTATTATTAAGATTGAAAAAATAATAATCATGAGGAATTAAATCCATATGCAATAATTATTCAAGTTATAAAATATATAAATACACTGAATATACTAAATATACTGAATACACAAAGTAAACTTTACTATCCTCCTATGTGCACACTTCGGTAAGACGAGAAAATTATCTATTATTTATTATTAGTCATAGTTTTCATTCCTTTTACAGCGTTTCGAAAAGGTCCGGCAAAATCAAACTGTGAAGTTTTTTTTATAATAGTTTTAACTTTAAGAGATATTTACCCATGAAGAATGAATAAAATATATCGTTAGTTGGTGTAAATAAATAAGACTATAATATATATGTTGTTCCAAAAAGCCCTATTATTTCTTTAACTTTATTATATCTTGTGATGTGAAGATATTTTTGTATACCATAACATATTGATATACAGTCGAATCCGCTTAATGTGATCACGGTTAATGTTATCAATCGGATATTGTTATCGAAATCGTCAGGTCCCGATTATTCTTATTTAATTTAATGTAAAATACATCGTTTAATGTGATCAACTATGAATCAACTCGCCGCTTAATGATATCAAAATTTGTCCATATCTCCTAAAAAAACGTCTCATTTCGAAGGTCAATTTGTACAAGCAAACATCTGCCCCCAACTGAGTATCTGGTGTTTCTTTTTTCTGAAACTCAGTAGGAGTAAGAAAAATTAAACATTCCGCATATATTGAAAGAAAACTGTTAAAGGGGGGTCCGAATCCATACTTGTGATTGGTTAAAGAAACCATCGGCACCTTGCAGATGTTTCTGATAAGATATTTTGATTTCCCCTTGTTATGTTTACTGAACTCTATGGTTTACTAAATTCAGATTGCTTATTGGAGTGGAAGGCTGTAATGGAGGGAAAAAAGAAAGACCTTTCTATACAAATAAATTACTAAGTAAGCGATTATTTTATTTTTATAATTTTAACTATACTCGTATATTTCCCCTCTAAATTTTAAGTTGGCAAGTGCCTACTGCCTAGTGTAAAAAAAGTGTTTTTAATACGTTAATTATGATTACAAGATTTTGATTTTAAAGCAAACAATCTTGAAACACTCTTTCCTGCTTTTTGACATGGGATCGCTTATTGTTATCGATCGGATAATGTTATCAGTTTAATCTCGGACAATTGCGATCACATTAAGCGGATTCGACTGTAGTTAAATATTTGCAAATTGATATATTAAAAATTTCTAAATAATTTATATAGATCTTCAGCAAAATTACAATGTCGTTTATATAAAGTTGGTTTTTAAAACAAAAAAGATAGAAGAAGTCTTATATAAAAAATGTAGCACTTCTTTATATAACCAACCATACATCCCCTTCTGTTTTAAAAATCTTAAAGATCTTCGAGTAGTTTTAAAATTTACGTGACTCTATTAACATTATCAAGTTCTAAATATAGACTATTTACAAACAAAGAATCAAAAGAGAAGCCTTATGCCTAAAATATTGTATCTATAAAATAATGACTTGCATGATCGCCTTTTGTGTTTCTTATAATACGCTTTCGAATCAGTTACTGAACAACTACACATCCTCTTTTAAACTTTGTAAGCTTTCTAGACTTCATTATTCTGGTAAATGAAGCCCATGGGTGCAACGATGGAAGTTGTTATACAACTGTATTTGGTTCAATTTAAACCTAATGTATAGATAGAAATGCAAAATATTCCTTCAATTCTACGTTTTAGAAAATTTCAAAAAAGTACTACAGAACTAAATAACCCTTAATTATTTAAGAGATTTTAAGAATAAAGAAGTGAAACCAATATTTGAAGGTTGGGCTTTAAAATGGGGTACGGTGAATCATATTTCACGGAAATGTTTCTTCACTCTGAAAGTTATCAAGTTGTTATTGTTATCAAGTGAAAGTTATCAAGTAGAAAAGAAGATTGTTTATAGTATTTTAAATTACTTTGTTTATTTGAAATCAAGATTAAGCTAGATTAATAATTTAATATCAATAATAATAACATTGCATTTGATAATTTAGTACTTTAAAATTTACATTAAACAAAATTTTTTCATGACAATAAAAATTGAAATCACTAATATATCTACTACTTTGAAAAACATTGGCCTGCTATTCTCGTGAATATTTGTAACAAAATATCAGCAATAATATTTAGAAACTATTACTATGTATTCTTATCTTATAAAGAATATTATATATAAGTATTCTTATCTTATAAAGATAAGAATACTTATACTTATTTCGGGTCCCGGGTTCGATTCCCGTCACCGCTAAAGACCCATCGAGTATATGCGGAGTACGTGCTCGTTAAATCTTAGAGTCCGAAAGTCCTGTGGCCCGTCATGGCGCAGTTTACAACGGGTCTAGGTGTCTGGAGACTATTTCCCTCCCCTTCAGAGACATGGCAAAATTGTGGCGGTTGCGATAGATATTGGCAGCATCTATCATATCTCATGAGGCAGAAGTGGAACTCCTGCCATTTATGGGCCTCACTTTCTCAGGAGCCGCACCCCCTTTGCCTTGAATCCCTATGGAGCTTGGGTTTTCCAAGTGGCACACGACCACAATACTTATGTCATTGTTTTGATTGGAACTATACTAATTTATCAATGATGGCAATCTGTATTTGTTGAATTTGTTGTTTAATTAAATTCAATTGTGATATTACATATCTGCAAGTGTGTAAAACTCTGTAACAAAATGTGTCTAATTTTAAATAGGTCCCTTTCCTTCTAAGAAGGGGGAGGATTTTAGTTATTAAAATAATATATAATTTTAAAAAATTATCAATTCCAGTTCAATTTCATTTTTTTATTGAAATAAACTGTAAAATATTGTTTTTAAAGCTTTCATTCCTACTCAAAGTAGCATTTAAGCTCTAATTTTAAAAAAATACTGTTTTCCTAACAACATATCAAAAACTTGCTTGCAAAACTTAAACATTTAAATAAAAAACAAGTGGCATGATTTACAAGATTAAATTTATAAATTTATAAAATTTGAATTTTTTAATTAAAAATTCTATTTTGTTTCATTCATTTTCGAGAGTTAGTAGTTTAATATTTAATAACATAAACATATATATGTATTTGTGTTATGATCAAATAAATAAATGTTACTTATAGTTAATAGGATTAATTGTCCCGAAAATAATATTATCTCTATTTACTGGACCAATCTATCTGTTAGCTGGTATCTCAGGTCCCTTTTTCATCTTTCCTCAACTTTCCACTTTGTGAGAAATATATTTAACTCAAATTGCTCTTGGGATTATTTTTCATAAACAGAATTTCAAGAGCAAATTAACCGAATACTGTAGTGAACTATAATAAACAAAAAAACATCAATGATAGATACAGAATGGAGGTTACTTTTGGCTTAGAAAAATCAAATATTCGCAAGAGAAACTTCCTGATAATAAACCAGAGCTTGACTACGTTATCAAAATCAATGAAAGAGTCAATGCTCAGTTCTCTTCACATCCATAAGCACCGGGTATAGATCAAAACTATTAATATTTCACCAAAAATATCGTTTGGTTTCTCATTATAGCTATCCAAAATGTCAATACGTTCTATTCAAATTTAATTTATCTTTCTAGGTAATTAAAAGCGCATTTTTATAGTGAAATATTTCAGATTCAAACTTGTTTAGGTATTTACGAGGAATTAATTTAAGTCACTCCTCTTTCGATCCAGTGAAACTATTTTTTTTAAGCCTTGTCTTTTTCCAAAGCCACCGTACTGAATTTTATGAGCCATGTTTCACGAGGAACATGAACGTGTAAGGCTTCACATCATCCGGTTTCACTGACGGGAGTTCTAAACAGTTTTGAAGGATGCATTGAACTTGGCTTCACGCTTTTCCACTTAGAATATGTAAGTGAATTTTCTTTTTTGGGGGAGGGACGGCAATTCTCTTTACATGGATCTCCAAAATCATTATTTACTTGAATTTAGTTTGATTGTTTTATTTAACCGGAACTGTTCTCGTTTATTTTTTGTGCTTTGATTATTTATTAAAATAAATTTTTAACAGTTTAATAATTTAATTTGTATTTTTTGTAGAATTTTACTTTTAATATTGGATTATTTATATAACTTTATGCTTCAAATTAAGATAGAGTCTTGTGAGTTTACCTGTAAAATTATTTTTAGATTTTTTTTATTTTTAAAAATAAGAGGCTCAAAACGATCAAGAAAAATAGCTTCAACTTTTGCTGATCCCTTCATCGAGGAAATTTACTATTTTACTACATCTGTGAATTTTTTTAACGTGAATAATAGCTTCCAAAATTAAAAATGGCTTCTAAGAAAAATTAAGATAAATGGTTCGTAAACAGCATTTTTTCCCTTATGGAAAATAAAGATTCTATATAATCAGCAAACTATGATTAATATATATCCATTTTTTCCTTATGTTTGTGAAGTAAGGGTTCTTTGCCACTTTTCTTATAGTTGAATTCTTCATTTAATCTAGGACCCCTTTTTTCGGACTTCAAACCCTACTTTCTGAAACATTCCAGGAACTTTTTAAAAACAGAATTTGGGTTACCGGAACAACTTTTGAATGTTGCTCTATAAATTTACAATTGAAAATTTTCTAGATTGGTTAGTAATAGTGTTCGGTATCAGAAGTTGTAGTTTTGGCTACCTTACGTAAGTCCATATTGTACCAAAAGAACGACTAACAAAAACGAATCCATATTCATATATTTTCTTTACTCTTTCTGGAAACATAAGGTTCAAACATAAGGTGTTATTTATAGATCTTTCTTGGAAGCCAGGATGCAGCCAGAACTCACAAGCTTGTGTTCTCCATTTAAGTTTCTGTATACAATAACTTGGCATTTCTTGTAGGTGCTCTGAAAAGAAAATATTCGTACACATTATACACTTGTCATACCTTTCAAGAGTAGAATACAATAGGGTATACAATGATATTTATATGGCTTTGAATAGCATCTATGGATAGTAGTTACTATATCAATACCTATATGGCTGGTGTATGCTTTAGTTATACTTTTATGCTTCATTATCCGAAAAATTCCTCTTGAATTGCAGCGTTCTATTACTAGTTCTATGTTTTATGTGAGGATTAAATATATTTTTCTGAAATGGGAATTTTTCTGCAGAATCAACGGAATTAAGGGTTACCTAATTCAGTTTCAAATATGAAAGTAATGATAATTCATAACTGTTTACACAGAAAATATTCCATGTACATAGCTTTTTGTACCATGCTATTCACATTTTAAAATTATATTTTCTTGTAATTTTTACTTTAACACTGGCACACATTGCGATAAGAATTTGCCTAAGGTGATCATTCTTAAGTTGGTAACACGTAATACTAAAAGCGTATTTTTTTAATAAACCGAGGATTGAAGTATGAGAATACATATTTTACCTTATCTTTCTTTCAGAAATTTGTGTTTACTAAATAGAATTTGATTTTGAAAGAATTAGAAAAAAAAGATGCCACTTAAAGGAAAAATAAATATTCAAACAAAAAAACATGAGAGCTTTTTTCACAATATAATGCAATTGTATAAAGTAAGTACTATGAACTATAATTTAAGGGGTTGATGGAAGAAGTAGGTATACAACAAAAGCCTGGTTACGAGATATTTGGCCTTTTAATTTTTAATGTATTTTGTGTGGTCACATATACCTCCTTCCTGACACTGGCATCTCTGTTGATAAAGGTCCTATAGGAAAGGTGTCTGAACTAAAATGAAGATATAAACGTACCCAACTCATCAACTAGAATAACTCATTTTCTTAAAAATTCCACATACCATCTAATTTTGCTCTCCCCTTATATTGATATTTTCTACTATAAATTCAAAACACGGTGTATTATTTGAATCCACTTACGATTCCATCTTGAAGGTCGCAATCCTCAATTTGTTCGTATTCAACTTCGGCCTTCTTACAGTTAGTGAGTCCGACCACGACGTCGAGTTGGTAGTTAACTCCAGCCACAACCTTTAAAACACAGATAATAATATAAAATGCAGTATAATCTCAGTATTTCAAAATCGAAGGGACCCGAAAAAATTTCTAGATAGAGTGCTTTCGATAAAAAAAAGGTATATAGAGAATACTTAATTTCAAGGAAGGGAATATTTTTTTAGAATTATATTATTATAATTATTATAATATTAATTTAAGCAAGAGGTAACAAGGGTATCATTATAGAGTTATCTTATACTAATAATAAATATTTTTAGTGTCCTCAAAGAAAACACGAGTAGGTTTATAATTCAATATTTTTATAACACCGATATCTCCCCCCTCTTTTATTATTAAATTGTACAATTCCAACTTAAATTCAGATAAGTTTATGATAACTATTTTTCCTTTTTTCTCTCTTTTTAACATCTTGCTATATTTAGCTAACTTAAAAGCAATTACAGTGGTTAAAAAATAGAAATTTGGTGAAGTAATTTAGTTTTAACATAATTACACAATACTGACACTGCTTTTTATGAATTGTACACCGTTTTGGGATATTTCATATTTTGTATCTTTCTTTACCTTAAAAAATCACCTTTACCCTTCCCGTTTACCAACACTCCTATACTATCCTACCATTCATTTTTCTCCTATCTTTTACACTTAAGGGTTTAAAAAAAACATTTTATAATCCCATTTTGACCTCAATCCCAATTGATCTTTTAAATTTGAACTAATAATTTGTTTTGCGTTTTAAACGAAAACGTATACTGAAATGTTCACTACCTAGTGAGTACTACCGTTGGCTCATTTGTGTAGCATAGACAAAGGCAATCAACCGTCCTAGATCAATATCCACAACTTGGCTCCCGACTGAATCCAATTAAGCTCTGTATACCTTGTTTAGTCGTTTAATCAGAGAACTTTCACTGTTTTTATAAGTTACAAGTGATTTCAGTGCTTCTTTTGAAGCATTTTAAATACAACGGGATATAAAAACCCTTTTTTTAGGAAAAATTAAACTCTCCAACATTAGGTATAGTTAGCATTAGGATCTAGCATTAGGTATAGCTCTAGCTAGAATGAGGTATAGTTAGTTTGATCTAAAGACAAAACCGACAAAGGGTAATATTTCACGATGCATAATTCTACGATAATATGAATTTATTGCTATGCATTCTAGAAGAGTTAATATAATTTTATACATTGAAACCGTATTATAAATGTTATCAAAAGTTTTATAGTACTTGAATACATTACGGGATCACAAGACTGCTGGAGTGTCATTCAGTAAAAACAACTTTATACAATTTAAAAAAACTAATTATTCATGATCCAATTTACCTAGATTATTGATTTTTTTTCCTAGTTCAGATAACCTTTTCACTGTTAAGTTGGAACTAATTTTATGTGGGAATAGAAAATAGTCATGAATTAAAATTTTAATCAGGCATATATCTGATACAAACTTTTCTCTAATTAACTTTATAATAAAAGGATGTTTAACCATTTAGAATTTTTAAAAATGTAAATTTCTATAAGGTACTTGTATAGGTACTTCTTGTTTGTAGGTATACAAATATCTTGATAAAATCCTTAATTAAGAAGTTGGAGAAATTTATCAAATATACTTATCAAGCAAATGGTCTAAATTTAAGATTTAGATCAGTGTATTCAATAAATATGAAAGTGATTAAGATTGAATTCGTTTGGGGGATAAAATTCATAAAAAGGTAGATAACTATGATTTTTTAGATTGGTTAGAAAAATGTTTACGAATCTTTAAAATTAACTACATAAAATTCAAAATAGCGCATAAAACCACATAATAATATAAAAGTTCTTTCTCTACAGCAGGGCTTTTCAACAAGCTAATTATGGTGTCCACATACAGAGAAAGATTTAATCCTTGAGGGGATTAATGACCTGTTATAAAGATAAGGATAAGTTTATGAAGGAAAATTCACGTATTTTGTAAAGTAGAAAATAAGCCCTTTTCCGATAAACCTTTCCGATAAGCCCTTTTCCAATTTTCAAAAACTAGCATTAAAATTTACAAAAATTTTTATTTAATTAGTTATTTGATAACAAAAATAGTTAAATTTGAGTTGCCCTTGAAACGCGCTCGTAACGTAATTTGATACTAACATCTAGAATCGCCGAAAGTCTACTCTTAATTAGATGTTTGCACTTTTGTTTGTTCCAACTGCCGTCACACAACTAATTTGTGATGAAGCAACCATTTTCACGCCCTTTTTAATAAAAGGCGATCTATGAAATCGAATAAAAATATAACAAAGAATCATAATCAAAAAAATTTTGAGACAAAGTTTCTTTTTTGACCATCGTTATCGAATAAAAATTGCCCATTGAATTTTAAAAAAGGATGGATAAAAACAGAAGCTTCATTAAAACATTTCTTAATGTGCCTTCTTCAAATGTATTCTACTCGCTTGAAGTTATTATCAAACCCAATAAGATAGAACAAAGCTATTTCAAACTACAATCGACTCAGCTTAATATGATCACGGTTAATGTTATTAATCTGATAATGTTACCGAAATACACTGGTCCCGATATCTCCTATTTAAATTAACTCAAAATGTATCGCTTTATGTGATCATTATATCGTTTAATGTTATCAAAATTTGGTGTAAATCCCTTAAAAACCTTTTTCCCTTTAGAAGGCCAATTTCAATACATAAGCATACAAAATAAGTCATTAATTTAGTATTGAGTTTGATCCGCTCTTTAAACTTTCCTTTAAAAATGTTTTAAATTGCAAAATACAAACTTAACTTTTTTTAAAATACTTCATTATGGAAATGCACTGTCGTGATTTTAATGCAAACACTCGTGTTGCAATACTGGCCACTTTTTAGCATAGAATCGCTGATTATTATCAACCCGATATTGTTATCATTTTGATTTTTCACAAAAATGTGATCACATTTAAGCGGAGTCGACTGTTGTGTGTATTTCGGTTCTCTTCCTATTTAAAAAAATTTACTTAATAACGTTGGTTTCCTTAACAATAATGGGACACAAAAATGCTTGTTATCCCTTTAAAACTACATACCTGAGACTTGGCCTTGACCACCTTAAGCAACCTGTGGTGGTAAGAGGAAGCGAACTGCTTCGACAGCGTCTTGGCGGCGTGGTCAGCAGCAGTCTTCACGTCCTCTCTGTCCACTTCGGCGTCCTCGTACCCTCCCACGAGGGCAGCCACTGCAAAGGCCACGAGGCCCAGAAACACGACGGTCTTCAGCATCTTGAGAATAATCGGCTTATGCAAACGAAAACTGGCAAAAACGTGGGTTTAAGGTCCGAGGGGAATCGGCTTTATAGGTGCTGAGGGAAGTAAAGGTGGATTGACAGGTGGGAGTTCACATTGAATCACTTATCGTGGGTTTTTTTGAGTGATAAGGGAAGTGGTAAATAGCGGAAACCTTTATCGTTGTGGCGCATTCCGTGTTTTATAAAAGATAGCGAGTAGCTTTTTTTGTGTAGGAAATGTAATACTGAAGCGGCAAATTATTTAAGGGTGGAGAAGTTCAAGGTCTTGAAATTCATGTCAAAAGTGACTAATCTAGGATTTTTTTGTTGATGGAGACTGAAGTTGTAAAAAGTTTCATGTCGCACTGTATTAATCTATCTGTTTAATCACTGTATTAATCTATCTGTTTAATCACTGTATTAATCCAATTTATCCCTTTGCTACAAATGTTCCTATTACTGATAAACAAGGTTTTTGGCTCAAGATACTTTTATAGTATTTCTTAGGAAGTTTTTCACGCTGAGTTCAAATCTGCAATCAGAATTTTTCTATCGTCCTGATATTTTGCACAATTCAATTTTTAAATAGTGTTTTTTAGTGCAGCAGTCTTTATGTCCTCTCTGTCCACTTCGGCGTCCTCGAACCCTCAAACGAGGGCAGCCACTGCAATTCATATTTTTAAATAGTGATTTTTAACTGTTTTCAAGGATCACTAATAAACACAAAATAAAATTTTAATTTATTTATTTGATGATTATGGATGGTTATTATTGATATCTACTATAACAAACCCTATTTCTTTATTCCTACTGGCTTTTAGAAGGTAATTTCAGTCCAATTTTCCTCTCTAAAGATGGCAGTGCTACGCCAATCATACTGTAGCTATCTCGAGAGTCAATATATTGAATGAAAGAATTTATCTTTAGGATTCTAAGACCTACATTCAATCAAGATCATACGAGACCTTAAGGGGAGTTAGTACCTTTTCACCTTCAAAAAATCGATTTTTCAATTTTAATTTTAAAAAATTATTTGAACTATTATGAACATTTCAAAACAAACTCCATCCAAATCGGTCCATAATTAAGCTCTCAGTGACAAAAAAACGTAATTCTAAACAGTGACTTGCTTCCTCTTTCTCGCGCTTTAACCTTCGTTTTCTCATTTTCATATTTTTGGACTTTCCCACAAGATTAAAAAACAACTAATGAACCAATTGTTTTAAAACTTGGTATGGTTGTTCTTTATGCTGATCTTAATTCTATGAACTAAGGAATTGTGTATTGGAGCTATGTTTTTTCATTTATGGGTCATTAAGGAGTAAAATATTTTGGAATTTCTTATTTTTTTAAATCTGATTTTTTTAAAAATACTAAAACTTATAATATTGTATATTCCTTCGTTCACAGAGAAGAGACATTAATATAGATTAGTTTGGTGCAAAAACTTAGGTTTTATACTGCTTCTTTCAAAATTTATTTTGCGGGAAAGTCAAGTACATGTATTTCAAATAGTAGGAAATGTTGGCAAATTATGCTTACTTCTCAAAAATTTGGTGGGTTATTTTAAAAATATGATTGCATGTTTTAAAAATTTGTACAATTATCTACTCACTGCTCTAATAGTATGCAAAAATATACAAAACTTAATTATTTATGACAAATCGAAAAAGGTGTTTTTTCAAGCATCGCGAGGTCTGAAAGGTACTAACTCCCCTTAAAATTTTTGATTATAAATTCTTATTCCACACACCAGGAGCTTTCCAGTAGCAAGAATCTGACTTAACCTTTTAAACGCCGCAATTCAAATTTTAAATTAAAGGTTCTGATTTTTGGCTTAAATGACTTGTTTCATCATTACTAAAACCATTCTGGTCATTTTTTGGAAGAAAAAAATCCTTAGTATGATTTTGAGCATGTTCCCATTTGGGAACATCGGCGTTTGGGGTGAAGTTTTTAGGGGGATTTCCAAAAGGAACCTATTTTACGATTAATTCAAATAAAATGATTGAAATAGGTTTCTACTCATTAATTATGAACAGTTTTATGATATTGGACAGTTTTTTCATTTTTATTACACATACTTGGACGATTGGGAAAGATTTTATAGATTTTCATAAGAAAAAATTGATATGTTTATTACGTACGCGAAGCTTTTCCGTACATTTTTCTTGCACTATGGGTAATATTTTGGTATTAAAAATACATAAGAGTGTTCCCATGCGCTTCGAAGCCAAACAGTTACGTTTCTGAGTGAAAAATTAGTTTTAATGACGGTTCTATACGGATATCTAGCATAAAATCCGCTAATTGCATTCAAATCTAATTAGCTTTCAAAAGTGATAATCATAATTATATCCATTGATTCATTAAAGCTGTGTTTCTCATGGAAGATTCCGAACTGAACCACATATATCTTACATCCAACTTACGTTAAAAGAGTGTTTTTAGATTTTTCCCTCTTTTCCTTATTTTCAAAATTCTTCAATTTTATTCCTAAAATTTTTATGTAAAAAAGTACTTGAACAAAATATATACGCAAGACCTCAGAAGCACTTTGTATATGTTCTTTGCATAACCCCTAATGATAATTACAGAAAATTATTCGATTGGGGAGTTGAAAAATGTAAAAGTGTAAGAATCTTCTATAAAAATTTGGAATTTATTTATCCATTAAATCAGGTAAAAAAATAAAAATTACATATTTTTGAATTTAAAACATCATTCTTAACTTGTTTAGATCCTTTCAGACAAAAAAGGTTCAAAAAAATTAAATAAAATATGAAATAACTTGAATTTTTGCATAATATAAAAATCCCCTCAAATACTATACCCCAAACGCCGATGTTCCCATTCGGGAACATATACGTTGTATTGGTAATTACTCTCCAAAATTGGAATATGAAGCTATTCTGCCAAGCCAAATGTGAAGATGTGTACTTAAGCTACATAAACACAGCAAAAATATTTTTAACTTAATTTATTTAAAATTTTCACAAGTTGAAACTTGTGCATCTTTTGGAAGAGCCAAAAATCTCTAATTTTGATGTAAATTCTACAAAAATGATTAAATTGCAGGTGAAAAACGTTTGCATGTAAAATAAATTCATATCTTTGAATTCCTTTCTACCAAGTATCAAATTCCTGAATGAAAAATTAAGTGGTAAAAAAATTCCCTAAAATGATGTTCCCATTTGGGAACATCGGCAGGTAAAAGGTTAAGATATGATTGATCCAGCATCTCTCACTTCCTCCCTAAAAACTTCGTTCAAAGCTGGAACAAACTCTATAAATATAGCAATAAGTTCTGGTATGATCATATCATAGCTAATTACACAAAACTTTTTATTAAAGCTGTTTTACTAAAGTTTGTAAAGACGTTTCTACCATATGTATGGAGTGGGAACGTGTATAGAGCTCTTTTATCAGTGGAATGTCTCTGTACCCCTTTAAATTTTTGTTAGGGTAAATTAAACACATGTCGAATATTTACCATCATTATGGATCTTATCCTATGGTTTTGGTCCATGATAATTTTTTTAGATGCCGTTGAGTCAGAACCATTTGATTCTTAATTTTTATTCAAAAGTGGGGATGCTGAGACAATATGGGGCTAGAATTCTTGTTGGTTACTTCTGGGTACTTTAATGGAGCATTTTTTATCCTGTACACCGAAGAAAATTTCAACCTTTACACTTTAAGTAAGTCGAATACTATCAAGTTTATATGTAAAATGCAACATTAACATAACATAACAAAAATGCATGCATGCTTATATCAATAAAATTCTTGCCAGAGGACAGGGGTCGGCAACCTATTGAAACGGAATATCCAAAAGTTACAATTTACAAAATTTCTCAGTTTTTAAAGATCCACTGAAAATTTTCGTTTCAATAATATAGCATTTGGTTATATGTATTTGATTTAAAATAAACGGCTTAAAATGAGGAGCAAACAGTCAAACCATGCTTACTCCTTATAGTACGGGAGCTGGTAACTGTGTGTTGTACAGGTAACTGTGGGTTGAGCGTGTGGAGGGGGCAAAAGTTGCAAAAAAGTGAAAAATAAATTCATCTGCTCGTGTATGAAACTTGGTGGAGATGGTAGTTTAGACCTTCCTGATTACAAAAATGACCGTCAGCTGGCTGGGTGGCGGTGGAATGACCGTCAGCTGGTCACCTGAATTTGCAAACAAAAAATTTATCTGACAAAGCAAGAAACTTGGGAAGAAGTCAATGTCTGTTACAGAAATAACAACGAGTTACTAGTACAACAGATATTAATTCATGAGTTGCTAGTGTCACTGAGCTATAAAACAAACTGTTTATAGCTCAGTTAGCTATAGCTCATTAGCTCATTAGCTGTTTGTTTTATAGCTCAGTGGCTAGTGTAAGTTGAAGACTGGTAACTCGTTATTACTTCATGTAACAGAGATTGACAACTCTACCAAGTTCCATGCATTGTCAGATAATTTTTTTGTTTGCAAGTTCACGTGACCAGCTGACGGTCATTCCACCACCACCCAGTCATCTGACGGTCATTTTTGTAATCAGAAAGGCCTAAACTACCATTTCCACCAAGTTTCATACACGAGCAGATGAATTTATTTTTCACTTTTTTTGCAACTTTCGCCCCCTCCCCACGCTCAACCCACAGCTACCTGGCCAGCTGACGCTCGATTCCGTGATCAGCACCACTAACACTATCCTGTCATATCAAAACCGTATACGAGTAGATGAATTTTTCATTTTAACACCAGCTCCCGTACTATTACGGGTACAAATTTTCAGGAAACACAAAAAACTAATAACTTAAAAAATAACCTAATCCTACTACTATTATAATTGTGAATGTTTGTCTGGATGTTTGTTACTCTTTCACGCAAAAACTACTGAATGGATTTTAATGAAATTCTACCATAATGTAGCTGATACATCAGAATAGGACATGGGCTATAATTTATAAAGAGAAAATCAGTCCTTCATTCTTTTTTTCCCGTTTTTCCTGCTTTTTTTCACTTATTTTTCCGTGTTTGAAAACCTGTTTTACCAGTCATACAACGAGTTAAAAATAAAACATTGTTTCAAATGAGACAGATCAGTAGACTTTTTCATTTACTAGATCTTTTAGTTTAGTTTTAAACACTGGTTTTAAATTTGTTAATTTGTTCACTAGACTTACTAATTTACCAGACTTTTTACTATGGTTACAAATTGGTTATTTTATAAAGGCACCAAGATATTAAACATTATCAGGAACATCGGGATTGTAAAAAGTGACAATAACACCGGGATTGGAAAATTAGCGAGAACATCGGGATGGAAAAATTACCGGGCTATAAAAATTACCGAGAACACTGGGATAGGAAATTTACCATAAAGACACCCAGAATACCGGAATATAAAAATTACCGTAAACACTGAGATAGGAAAATTACCAGGAACGCCGGGATTAGAAAAATTACCGTGACCACCGGGATAAGATTACCGGGAACACACTGGGATAGGAAAGAGGCGCCTGGGATACCGGGATGATTTGTAATATTGCTAATTTACAAAATTATAAATGTATTTTAAGAAATATTTAAAAAATTAATTTATTCACCCCACCCGTGCAAGGCCGGGTATAACAGCTAGTTTTAATATAAATATAATAATTTTAATAATATACTTCCTGCGTTTCTTCATTGCCTGCAGCTAAATTATTTGTAATAATTTCTTTATACCAAATGAACTCTTGTTGATTTTGCCACTCTTCGCCATACATTAATTTTAAAAGCTTATCTACATCTTTTTTCTTTTCAAGTGATATTGTATGACTAAGAGGAAGAGGTTGTAAGAATAATCTTTTTAAACGACGGCACCACCCTTTTTAAGAAGCTTTGACTTTGACACTTACTCTACTTTTCTCAAAACTGTTCTTTTTAATTCTGATATAAACTGTAAATTTTTGAAATAAATATTAAGTTATTTCGTATCAAAAAGAGTGGGTCAATTTAACTTCCAATGAGGGGGTCACGTGACGAGTAAGAACAGCTATGATTGGCTGACTGGAGGAATTATTGTTTGACTGAAAACATACTCTAGAGAACATTAGAGAGCCTGTATACGAGAGAGAGACGACAACTCGCTTAAAAGCGTCTCTGCGCATCCAATTCTGTCCAAACTGATCATGCCGCTTGTCTCGCCTCCATGCTAATCCTATGGAGAGAAACCTAACTCCAACTTTGGCGAAGAGAAAACCGATTTACCGATCTGCGCGCTATACTGAGTTGTCGCCTCTCTCTCGTATACAGGCTCTCTAGAGCACTTTTGGGCAACCTCCGGCCCGCCACGCCATTTGTCCCGGCCCGCGGAACATTTTAGTACCAGAACAAGTTAAAACCCTGTTTTTTAAGGTATGATTTCCAAAAAATTTCTGGGGGGATCCCCCAGTCCCCCTTAGGACTTGAAATTTAATAATTTAAAACTCTTTTACAATAAGTTAATCCAAATCCTACCAAAAAATGCCAATCTAAAACATTCGAACTAGGTGAACCTAATCTAGTAAGGGGCCGTTCAAATATTACGTAAGCACTTTTTTGGCCATTTTTAACCCCCCCCTCCCCCCTTGTCAGCAAAGATAAGCAAACTTCAAACCCCCCACCAAAAAACGTAAGAAACTACCGGACCCCCCCCCCGAAATTTTGACATCCCTATTAGTAAGTACTGTTTTTTTTTCCTTGAAAATTAGGTGATTCGTAAGGAGCTGTCCTTTTTGGGTGTATCCTTAAGGATTCAAAAATGAGTAGAAACACTACTTCTCGGGGTTACAATTTCAAAATGTTAGGGTGGTCTATCTCCAGAAAGAGTGCTTGCGTCAGATTTCCTAATTCAATTTTTTGTTACATTTATTTTTGTTTGAATTTTAAAATTATTTATGCAAGAAACAAAGATTTTCGAAAATGCACCATCTTATGTAAGCATCACTCATATCCCCCTCCCCCTTGTCATCACAAATAAGCAAAGAGCAACCCCCTCCCCCTTAGGTGCTTACGTAATATTTGAACGGCCCCTTACCGGTTTTTGGAAACCGGTTTTTGGAATCAAATCTCCAAAAATTTTCGGGGAAGGACCCTCAGACTCCCCTTTTGTAGTTGGAACTTTATTTCTAAGTTCTTTAAGTCGCAAATTCTACCCAAAAACCTACTGTAGTACTACAGTAAATAATAAATTTAACCCCTTAACTCCATTTATTTCAGAAAAATTGACCAAAAATGGAAAATTTTTTGGCATTTTAATTTTGTTCTTTATATTAATACAAGTGTCAGAAAAAGTTTTTTACAAAAAAAATCAAAATTTAAATGTAATTACAAGTGTACTAATTATTTTAACATACACATAAAAAAGTATTGGATTACGCACACATCTTATTAAATTAGGAACACAAATTATTATTTAAACATGATGTCTCACAATCTCTAAACGACGAAAAATCACCATCATCATCGAAACGAACTCAGTTTGGGCTTCACAAAGGGAAACGTCAATTTTTCTCCTGCCCGAGCTGAGTTCGGGCATCACAAATTCTGCACGTAGTGGTTGCCCTAGCTGAGCTCGGGCGACACTGTTAAGGGGTTAATTACTAAATAATAATTTTTATTTACACCCCTGAGATTAATGTAACTCACGCATTATACTTATAATAATGCTTAATCAAGATAACATAATTCTAGTCCAGTCCAGATTAATGTTTAACTTTAGTACTTATAACTCTGTTTTTAATAATAAAAAACGACCGTTTTTCAAAATTACCTATTATCTACTCTATGGCCCTCCAAGTCATTTTAATCTTTGAATCCGGCCCGCTGATTCAAAAAGGTTGCCCATACCTGCTCTTGAGGAAACACTTTTTGATTGAAACATCAATTTTCTAAGTAGTTTTAGAATAGGTTAAAACTTGTTTTAGTTGAATAGCAGTAACTCATTTTTTATTTTATTTTTGGAGAAAACACGGTTTGACTGTTTGCTCTTTAAATACGGAATAATATTTATTTATATAAAAACACAAATATAGATACAGTAGAGCCCCGATTATCCGCGGAATTGGGTGGCAAGGGTATCGCGGATAGTATAAATAGCGGATAATCCGAAAAAAGACTTAAAATGAGATGAAAACACGAAAAAAATATTTCAGCATAAAAACTATGTTTTATTGCACAAAAACCTGATGCGTAAAACTTTTCAAATATGTGAAGTGCAGCAGAAGCCTTTGCACTACATCCAAAATCTCTCGAATCTCATCCAAAATTTGCTCTCATCATTAAAATTTTTTTTCGTGGCACTCGCGGATAATCGGGGTTCTACAATGGAGTATTTACATCAATGGAGTTACATCAATGGAGTTACATCAATGGAGTATTAGCTTTGCACATGCCTTTTGAAAGTTTGATTAAATCTGTGTCATAGCTTGTTCTTTTAAGTTTCTAGAACGACTCTAGATTTTTATTTGTTAGTTGACTTCTTACTTTTTACTTTTTTTTATATTCATGCAATAAAACGCTTTCTCTCAAGAATATGTCAACCCGAAGATCGTCAGCACTCCAGATGCCAACTTGCTGTAGCATTGTTCATTCAATTGTAGCATTCATTCTGTAAGGCTATTCCATGCGCGGAATATGAGGGCCTCAACTCGTGGAATTTCTTTTAGAGCTCTCCACTTGTGCATTCATTTCTGGACCTCCAACTCTTCCAACTTGCTATTGAGTTCTTTAAGTGCGATT
Source organism: Tetragnatha versicolor (assembly GCA_024610705.1). Taxonomy (NCBI): domain Eukaryota; kingdom Metazoa; phylum Arthropoda; class Arachnida; order Araneae; family Tetragnathidae; genus Tetragnatha; species Tetragnatha versicolor. Next base: position 41,908,405 of record JANDEH010000006.1, read on the forward strand.
TTTTAAGCTATATTAAATGACACCTCCCTCAATCGTCATTTAGAGATGATTTTAGCTCTTGGATTCTTTACTGTTGGGAAAAATCTGGCTTACTTATTTTCACATTTGGGGTCTGTTGAGCACCATGAAAGATAAAATGTTACTTTTTTAATTGGTTAGAAAGTTTCTTTTACTTCTATTTTACAAAAGGTACAATAATTTACCTGATTTTCATTGTCTTTCCAACTGTGTATTGTATCTATTGTAACAAAAAATAATTCAACTGTTCTTACAAAACAAGTAAGTTTAAAGACAAAGAAAATGAAATACACCACTTTGTATACACCAATTTATTGAAACCAATACATTAACTTATTAACCAACAACCAACTGTTATTAAATTTTAACAAACATAATTATGTCGAACTTCTCACTTAAGCAAATAATCGTCTTTAACGTGAAAGCATGCAAATGAGAGGACCTTCCCATCAGCATGAAAAGTTAGGCACCTCTTGATGCGGCTCTGTAAAATAAAATTTCGTTACTAAATTGCAACAAAAAATTTATATTCTAGACACAGCCAGTCTGGTGAACAAACTTTTTAAAAAATTTAACCAATATACAACCATAAAATGGGATAAATTTAGCATAGGAAACTTTAGCCCAGTACTTTGTTTTGCATGGCCTAAAAATGCCCTTAAACTTTTAAATAACTAAAATGTAATGTGCGACTCGGGTTCCGAAGTGACATATGAGTGTTTTTCTTCACTCTGATTCAATTCAATTCACTTCATTCAATTTCAAATCGTTCTTTCCTCTGTCTATGTAGAAGCTTAACTGCCATCAAAATGAAGCCTCTTTAATATAATAAGGAAGTTGCATGTGTCCGATTTTCAAAAACAAACAAGTGTTCCGTATGGTTTTTTGTATGGTAAAATGAAATATCTAGTCAATGTTTCAAAAAAATGTACAGGTAATTAAATATTTTAGTTTAAAAGTCGAGAAAAAAACACGTGACTGAAAACGTTTATTGTTTAAAAAGTAACAATGACGTCAACAATCATACCATCAACTCAATTGCCTTCCATCCTTCCAACAATGTTTATCGTACGATGACGTCACATCCAAAACTCTTGGCGTTTTCGCGCTCTTTTAAAAAGGGGATTTTTGTTAATTTTTTTGGCAGTCAAAAAAATTGCTTATTTTTGCAAGAAGAATCGGTTAAAAAAATATAAAAAATCATGCAACTTCCTCATTGCCTGAGTTTCACTTAATGTATGGGCCAAAAGTTATTTAGTTTTATGAACACAATCTGGTGATAGGGAGGAATGATAATCACAAATTGAAATATGTTGAAAAAAAATCCGTTACTTGCATTTAAATGAGTATCTGACATTTAAGTATCGATGTTAGAAATGGTAATAACAATTACAAAGTAAGAATGACCTGCAAAAGATTAAAATTTAGACTAAACAATCGGTGTATTTCTAAGAATTGAAAACCAATTATGTATAATTGTATATGTAGAGGAGAGGAGGGTATTATGGAACACCCTTTATATATTTAAAAATAACTCTATTGTTTTTTAAATAAAAATTCGCCGAATCATTTTAAGTACATACTATAATGACAATGAAGGGCCAATGGTCAAATAAATCAGTTTGTATTTTTTTAATAAAAAAATGTACTTTAAGAAAAAGTTACAAATGGAGGGTAATATGGAACAGTCGGGTAATATGGAATAGTTGGATTTACAGCTATTGAAAATTAATTAGACCTTAGAGAACATATTTAATCTTAACTATAAAAATATATTTAACAATTTACGTTCAAATAGTTCTGTTCATGAGTCAATTTACAATAGTCACAAACATAATCGTCTTTTTCTGACTCTTTGCTTATGGAATGTTTCATAATACCCGACAGGCCATCTTGTACTATGAACCCTGTAACTGACCGATAAAACATGGATTGCTAAAAAACGACTGCAGTATAAGAAACTACTGATCTTTTAGTGTACATTATGCTTAACAACAAAATAAAAGTCTCTTAGTTACTGGTAGGTTAAAAGGTTTGAAAATTTACCGTCAAAAGCTTTCGAAAATCCTAAAACACACTTTGCTTTGCTGTGACTGATCAGACAACTAGAGAGCCTGTATAAGAGAGAGAGGCGACAACTCGCTTAAAAGCGTCTCTGCTCATCCAATTCTGTCCAAAGTGTATCGTGCCGCTTGTCTCGCGTCGCGTCCCATGCTAATCTTATGGAGGGAACCTAACTTCGCCTGTAAAACCGATTTACCGATGTGCGCGCGCTATACTGAATTGTCGCCTCTCTCTCTCGTATACAGGCTCTCTGCAGACAACAACAAGAAGCTTAACTCTTTGTGCACTGTATCATGGGGGATTTCTTAAGATTTCGTGGCATTGCCACGTGATAGAAGCACGAGGGGGAGCAGAAACTCAGGTGTTCCATATTACCCGACTATTCCATAATACCCTCCTCTCCTCTATTTGTATACATGAAAAAGAAAAAAACTGGGAGTAGTTAAGATCAGTATGAAAAGCCTTGGGGATCAGGTCCTTTAAGAAGACTTTTGTATTCGGACAAAATGGCAGAAATGTTATTTTAGACAGTAATATTTCTTGATATTAATGTTATCGCTTGTAAATGCTTGAAGTTCATGAATTTTGTATATTGGACATAAAAATTGCATTTAACTCACTCTTAGTCTTCGAACACCCTTGGTTAATATCTGGACCCCACCGTCCTCTCACTATACCCAAGGGGCGGAAGTAAGGTAAAAATCCCCCTAAAACTGTGATATTTTAAACTTTTGTCAATAAAAGCGTCTTAAACTTCCTCATTGCTCCTAAAAAATCATGAAAATACGAGAAAAAGGCTATTTTCTTCGAGAACTGCAAATATTCAGTTATTATTCGGGAACAAGATGTCATTTAATCAAAAAAATTTACACCCTTATTATTGAACCCAGTGACCACGCTTCCCACGTCAGAGAAATAGAAGTTTTAAAATACAATTATTTTACACAAATCTGAGTAAAAAAGGCCAGTTTTTCCCAAAATTAAAAAAAATTCAAGGGCAATGCGGAGACAGAAGATACTATCCAATAAAAAAAATAATTTTACACTATTCTCATCCCAAGTGGCACCCTTTCGGCACTATCATAATAGCGATTTCTAAAAAAAAGTGTTTTTTCATCCCATAGTGGTACAATACCCACCCACCCAGGCAGGCAGACAGGCAAATCTTGAGGTGTTTCAAAACTAGAGGACCATAATATATTATGTAAGAAGTAGCAGTTAATATGAGGTGGTACCCGGTCAGAAATTTTAGTAAATGTTTAAACCGAACAATCCTATAATTCCTCAATTTTAAATATATATTCTAAGTAATGACTTATTTTAACCTTATTTTAGGTCTTATGACTGAAAAATCCCAAATGCTATTGAGCGGGTTATATGTTAACTCGAATTTCAGAACTTAAATTGGTTTTAAATAGGTAATATAAAGGCTGGAATTGAACTATTTTGATGCTTTTAATCTAATCTTATAAGGTTAAGGGTCAATTTCTACTGGGGATTTTACAATCTCCCCTACCCCCTTATAAAACCCTCAATTTCGTTAGGGGTGCATTTTAGACCTTCGACTCCTATGTGATTTCTAGTGGTCTAAGTATCCCCTACAACATCTAGCATTAATAATCCTCTAATTTTGAATCACCCTTCAGATTACAAAAAAATTAAAAAATGAATGTAATCGACTCACGTTGAGGGTTGTTGCATATTCACACCCATCAGTTTGATCATATGGAACTTCGGACTTCAAGCACTTGGTCCGTATAATGACGATGTCGACTAAGATTGCATCTTTCTAAATCAAACATGAAAATAATACACATTGTGATTAAGTAGTTCTGGCTCAAATTCATGTACTTAATAACTTTAAAAATTTTATAACCTTTTAACATATTTAATAGTGTATTCTATTAATTGATTTAAAAATCAATTAATGCATTCAATCGGTACACTTTTACAACAAATAAAACTTAATATTCTTGAAATAAATCTTATTTAGAAAAACAAAATAATGATAATAATGAATGGTAAAATAATTACACTGCTTAAAACAATTAAAGGATATCGGTGGTTTTGGTACATATTGCCAAGCAAATAAAAAAAGTGCAGTGGTTAAAGCTTTTTTTCATAAACTTAGGGTCATATAAAAGTTAAATCCATGCCGATATCAAAATAAAAATTTTATTTTTACTTTTTTTTATCAAAATTGGAAAATGCACATTTTGTGTCGTTGAGCAAAAAAAGTGAAAAATCTAACAAGACTTAATTGAAAACCCATTTCGTTTGGGGTATGGTTTCTCATGACTTAAAGCAACGTTGTGGGTCTATTTGCCACCAGGCTTGTTTGTTTATTTATGAGGGACTGGGTTAATTTCTCCATTTTCCCCTTTTAGAGCATTTTTCAGCACTTGAACTGTTTGGGAGGTATTGAAAGGGCGGAAATTCGTTTCTCAAGCATATCCTAGACTTGTTATATTGGATTCTTGTCGAGAGAACGTGCTGGTCAATCCCTTTCTAGCGATATCTTCATCTTGAAGAAAATCATTAACTAAGGTAGCACAATGTCTTCGGCAATTACCATCCCTGAAAGTTAAATTATCACCGATTTCTCCTGCATGAGGGGAAACCAGATGTGTAAGGATATTGGTCTTATTACCCTGAACAACCAAAATGGTTTCTTTAGCTGTGGGGGGTATTTATTCCATAGATAGAGATGGTGCTCTATATCATCACTCCACATCTTCAAATCTGACTTCCTCATGCACAAAAAGGGGTTGTTTTGTGTTTCTTGTACCCTCCAGTCAAAAATCAGAAGTTATCAGGATGAACTGAGAGTCAGATTTGAAGATGAGGAGTGATGGTATCGAGCACCATCTCTATCTATGGAATAAAGACCCCCCATAGCCAAAGGGACCAGTTCTGGTGGTTTAGGGTAATAAGGTCAATATCCTTACACATCTGGTTGCCCCTCATGCAGGAGAAATCGGTGATAATTTAACTTTCAGGGATGGTAATTGCAGAAAACATTGTGCTACATTAGTTAATGATTTTCTTCAGGATGAAGAAATCGCTAGAAAAGTATCGACCGCACGTTCTCTTGACATGAATCCAATAGAACAAGTCTAGGACATGCTGGAGAAATGAATTGCTGTTCCTCAAATACCTCCCAAACAGTTCAGGTGCTGAAAAATGTTCTGAAAGGGAAAATTGGAGAAAATACCCCAGCCCCTCATAAATAACCAAACAAACTTGATGGGAAATAGACCCAAAACGTTGTTTTAAGTCAAGAGAAAGCATACCCCAAGCGACATGGGTTTTCAATTAAGTATTGATAGATTTTTCACTTATTTTGCTTAAATACACAAAATGTGCATTTTCCAATTTTGATAAAAAAAAAAGTAAAAATAAAATTTTTATTTTCATAACTGCATGGATTTAGCTTTAAAATGGCCCTAAGTTTATGAAAAATGCTTGAACCACTGCAAATTTTTTATGTGCTTGCCAATATGTACCAAAACTACCAATATCCTTTAATTGTTTTGAGCACTGTAGTATATATTTTTATTTTAGGGCAGGGCCGTAACCAGATTTTATCTTTATTTCGGAAGAGGGTTGAGTAATTTATTTGACTGATTGGGGGTTGAATTTTCTAAAGAACCTCACTATAAGTATGGTTATACGCTAAATTTTTGATAATTTAAACTTAAAATTCTAATTTTGGCTAAGTAAATTTCTTGGAGGACTGATCAAATGGTCACCACTTTTCCCGTTATAGTCGGCTAGACTAAAAGCTCTCCCTCCGCTCTCTTGCGTTACCTTCCTGTACCGTGCTAATGAGCCCTAACAAGGGCATAATCGGTCCACGGTTGGAGGCGACGCTTGAGAGCTGGAGTTTTCTCACACATTCCTCTAACCAGAGGTTACTGGTGAAGAACTCTTCTTTTCATAAATTTCTAAATTTAGTAAATAAGGTATATCCTAAGTAAAAAGGAGGATCTAGGGGTTCTCACTCATAAATTTTTTTTTAGAATTGCCCCCAAAAATTTTTAATTCAAATCACAGAATTTTCAAAGGAAAAATACAGAAGATAGATAGTACTCGTTTAGAAATAGAAAGAAATCTCATAGGTTAATTTAAGCTTACTAGTGGTCTGGCCGAAATGATCCGGTACAATACATGGTGGTACTTGTCGACGAGATCCTCGGAGACATACTTGGCACCAACGCGGGCTAAAACCTGAACTTTAGGGTCGTTAATATCCAGTTCCTGAGCCAACACACAGACCACGGCGACGGCTAACAGAGAGAAACCGAACACGACTTTCATTTTGGAAAAGAGATTGTTAGAAATAAAAGAGTGATTGGGAGATACTTTCAAAGTGAAAGTGGGGTATAAGGGAGGAAGGACTAGGAGGGTATTTATGAGGGTTTTTGGAATGTTCAGGTGTTCTTTTCTCAACCCTCTGGGTTTAGTGTGATATAAATTGATAAGATGTAGTGCATGACGGCTCGTGCTTGCAAGGGATTTTCCCCTAATGTGTGGTAATAGTTAATGATAAAACTCTTCACAGAATCGAAATTTTGATATCTAAGGGTTTTTTCGTGATTTTCAACTTAAACATATGTTCTTATTCACATTAAAGTTTCATTTTCAAATTTTGGAATTTTTAAAAGCCATAGCGAATAAGGCCAATCTCTGAATAAGTATGTAATTGTGGAAAATTTTAAAAAAAAGTTGGTTAGCTACTACTATATTATGCTTCTGATGTCAGAGGTTCTGACTTATATTAAAAAATTTTATTAGGTGGTACCTATTTATATTTTGCTTTCTTCTATCAAAAGTAATTGGGAAAACACTATTCTATAAATTAAATATTTTTTCATAATTTCCAAATAAAATGTAGTAAAACTTAATGCAGATATTCTATAAAAATATGGAATTTTTTTACTAGCATAATTTTAAACCTGGATTACACTGTTCAACAAATTTGACCTTCAAAATTTTTTACTCGATGAAAATAGTCATTTCTTATAGATTTTGGGTCGCTGAATACGAAATCACCATTAAAATTCTCAATTGACTCAGGATTTTCGGGGAACAGCCCCTCCCCCTTTTTACGTTTTTTGACGACTTTATAACTTTAAACTCGATTTTCAGGGTCAAAAAGCAATGCTTTAGTCTTCAAATTGCCCCCAGGGGACAAGAAATTTATACCAATGGGATAGGTTTAAGGGGTAATTACCCCCCTAAAAACGCAAAAAAATCGTTAAAAATAGTAGAATTTGTGTGTTATACCTTATTTATTTTGCTTATTTTTTACGCAATTCCTCTTTTAAGGGTCCTAACCCTTTCCCAAGGACGCAAATTTGATGACAATATAAAGCAATAATTTTTACTAAAAGCGGTTGAGGTGTTAGCGTCCCAGAAGCCCCCGCGGAAGAGTTCGGAAGACTCCCAGAATCGCGAAGGCGCTCGCGAGCTCAGGAATTAATATTGATGATTTTGAAAAGATTACAAATTACGTTTTTCTTATATTTTGGGTCTATCCTAAGTATTAGAAACTCTTCAGTTCCTTAACAACTGACCGGTTTTTGGGAGTGAAGATTCCATGTTTCAAGATGTTAATAGATGCGCATGGCTATGGATAACAATTAGGGGGCATCCTCTTAAAAACTGAGGGTGATGGAGGAAAATGGGTGTCATATTTGACTTCAGCAGGTCATTTTACACAAGAATCAGCTGAAATTCAGTCGGTGACATTTTGACTTTTATTTTGCACACAGCAGTTTAACTCTAAGTGCGGCATTAACCCCTTCTGTGGGTGTTTTGGGGGCGTTAACAGCTCAACCGCTTTTAGTAAAAATCATTGCTGCATATTGCCATCAAATTTGGGTCCTTGGTGAAGGGTTAGGACTCTTCAAACGTGAATGGGTAAAAAAAGCGTAATAAATAGGGTATAACAAATCCTACTATCTTAACGATTTTTTTGCATTTTTAGGGTGGTAATTACCCCATAAACCTATCCATTTGTTTCAAATTTATCACATTTTATTAATTTAAACCTTTCTTGTTCCCTGGGGGGCAATTTGAAGACTAAAGCAATGCTTTTTGATCCTGAAAATCGAGTTTAAAGTTATAAAGTCGTCGAAAAACGTAAAAAGAGGGAGGGGCTGTTCCCCGAAAATCCTGAGTCATTTGAGAATTTTAATGGTGATTTTCGCATTCAGCGACCCAAAATCTATACGAATTGACTACTTTCATTAAGGAAATTTTTTCATTGTTGAACAGTGTTATCTTTTAAACAAATTTTATGACCAAAAAGAGGGTATTTTACCTTTAACCAACACAGAATTATTTATTGCCACATTTAGTTACATATGGAGTAATTCCATGCTCATTGGTTGTGTGAGTCACGCTCAATTTGAATAATCTTAAAATCACAACTGAAAGATTATTTTTCGATAATGTTAGATCCTCCTTTGGTTTTCTTTTGTTGATGATTGGTTTATACATATACAAGCTGCTAAATTTCATTTACTTTAAAATAGATTTTCTGTGTTAGGCAAAATCTGTGAGTTGTGATTCACACTATAGGGTAAGACCAAGACCCTCTATATACATGGCCACCCAACTCCGGACGATGACGTCAAACGTGAGTGAAAATTGCCATGTTAAGTCTATGGAGTGACGTCAAAGATGAGTGAAAGTTATGACGTTGCACGGCCGAGTTGGGAGGCCTTTATATAGAGGGTCTTGGTAAGACGCGGGTGTGAGTTACTACTACAATTGTGCCAATAACCAGAAAATCTATTTATAAAGTAAATAAAATTAAGCAGCTTGAGTCTATAAACCAACCATCATGAATCGGAGGCATGGAAGTAGCCTCCGATTACTGATATATTATAATAAAATAATATTATTGATAGTTAAACCGACAGTTTGAAAAGGGTATAATAAGTCCAAAAACTATAAAAGTAATGGAATTTTTGTTCTATAGTTACCAAATTCCCCTTATTTAGAATTTAGACCAATCGCAGAAAAATTTATTAGTTATACAAAGATATTGTTCAGGTGAAAAAAGTTGATTGACTTCCCTTTTTCAATCTTATGAAACTTAAGCTGGAAAAAATCTTAAAAACCACCTAAACAGACAATTAAATTAAATTATATTTTTATTCTTAATTCACAGCAAAAGTAAGAAATAGAAACACTAAAGACAAATAAAATTTAAAAGTATTATAAAACTGAATAATTAAGGCAGTTTAAGGAATATCAATGGAGTCCAACATTCACAATATGAAAAAAGTAAAAACAATCTACACTGCTCAAAACAATTGAAGGATATTGGTGGTTTTGGTACATATTGGCAAGCAAAAAAAATTTGCATTGGTTCAAGCTTTTTTCATAAATTTAGGGACATTTAAAAGCTAAATCCATGCAGTTATCAAAATAAAAAATTTTAATTTTACTTTTTTTTATCAAAATTGGAAAATGCACATTTCATGTAGTTAAGCAAAAAAAATGAAAATCTATCAATGCTTAGTTTAAAACCCATTTCGCTTGCAGTATGTATGGTTTCTCTTGACTTAAAACAATGTTGTGGGCTGTTTGCCACCAGACTTGTTTGGTTATTTTGAGGGGCTGGGGTATTTTCTTCTCCATTTTCCCCTTTTAAAGCATTTTCAGCACCCGAACTGTTTGGGAGGTATTGGAAGGGCAAAAATTCGTTTCTCAAGCATGTTCTAAACTTGTTCTATTGGATTCATGTCGAGAGAACGTGCTGGTCGATCCCTTTCTAGCGATTTCTTCATCCTGAAGAAAATCATCAACTAAGGTAGCACAATGTTTTCTGCAATTACTATCCCTTAAAGTTAAATTACCGCCGATTTCTCCTGCATGAGAGGCAACCAGATGTGTAAGGATATTGATCTTTTACCATGAACCACCAGAAATGGTTCCTTTGGATGTGGGGGGGTCTTTATTCCATAGGTAGAGATGGTGCTCTATATCATCACTCCACATCTTTAAATCTGACTTCCTCATGCACAAAAAATGGATTATTTTGTGTTCCTTGTACCCTCCAGACAAAAATCAGAAGTTATCAGGATGAACGGAGAATCAGATTTGAAGATTGTGCAGAAAAATGCTCTAAAAGGGGGAATTGGAGAAAATACCACAACCCCTCATAAATAACCTGACAAACCTGGTGGCAAACAGACCCACAACGTTGTTTTAAGTCAGGATAAACCATACCCACTAGGGTGTCCCAAAAAAACGCGACATTTGAAATTTTCAACTCTCACCCCCTAAAAATAAGACACTGTGATTTCTTTAAGAATTTTTAAATATTTAGAGGTCGCTCAAAGCCATTGAATTTTCAAAAAATGTCCCAAAGAGGGTAAAATTTAACATTTTTCATAATTTTTAAAAAAATTTATATGAAGGTTCAGAGGCCATTATTTACATTTATTGGAGCCCTTTATATTGTTTTAAACAAATTCTGTATTTTTTATCTGGGTAGGAAATAAAACGCATTAGCATTAAAATAAAGAAATATTCCATATTTTTCGATATTTTTACCTTATGCATTTTTACACACAAAATATAAAAACTTTGAGCAATTGGTATTTAAAATAAATAAGGAAGATTTTTTTAAACAATTAACAATATTTATTAACACATATTTTTTAATAGTACATATTTTTTTAAATTAAATTACATATCAAAAATATTTTTTCGATTGCACTTTGTGTAGGTTTTTCTATGCGAATCTACGATTTGCGACAAAAACTGCTTCTGCTCTTCATCTTTTGTTGCACAATTAAAATCTTGAATTAAGGCAACAGCCTATTCAGCCACATCATTTACGCAAACTAAGTTTTTTGCGAATAATGCAGCCTCTTTATAAGATGGAGTATCAGACCAATCTTTCACAGGCACATTGAGAAAAGTATCTTAAATTTTTACTGTTTCGAAAAAGCTATGCGAATTACATAAATCCTCCAATTTGAGAGGAAGTATTTCTAATAGAAGTGAACTTCTTTCTTTTCTCATGTTCATGACTTGTTATACTTTTTGAGCCTCGGAAACAAGATCTGAAAACAAGACAAGAGTTTAAAGTTCGCCACTTAAATACCACGAATGACGTAACATCATTTTTAATCCCTTATTGCTTACTTCATCATATTCTTGCAACCTTTGAATAAGAAAAATGTCATTTAAAGGAGCATTAACAGGAGACCGGCCATGTAAACCAAGACTCCAGGTACACACACACACACACACACACACACACACAACAAACCTATTAAATCGCTTTACACTTTGAAGCTCCTCAGCAGATAATGATATTTTTTTTCGTTCCCGTCTAATAATAATTCTATCTTCATCGAATATATGGCTTTAGCCATCCAGCGAGCTCGGTGAAGAGCCCCTGGTTTTTATATTGCAATTTGAGTGTCTGATCCAATCATTAAGGATGCAAGGTGTAAAAATTCTCTATAATCATCCCAAGGTAAATTTTTATTAATTTCCAGCTGATGAGATATAAAATCTTTCAAACCATCTTATGCTGCTATTATGGGTACTGGTTGCCTTTTCGGTTCATGGTGGTTTAGTTGGGCCCAATCTTCTCGGAATCTCTTAAATAAAAGGACTTCAGGGGCAGAAGATTGCCCAAAACACACACGGAATACATCCGAAAGTAGAACTTCAAGCATGTGGTGTCGGCACGCTATCCACAAAAGATTTCGACCAATTTTTTGTTCAAGAAAAGTGCATGCTCCTTTAAGTCTTCCACTGTTAGCTGCAGTCGTATCGAAACACATACCTATAACTTCCGTCTCGCCTTTCCAGGACTTAAAGAGGTCGAAAACAGCATCAGCTGTTGTTTTTCCAGTTCCAGACAATAACTTGGGAACTCCAAGAAGCTTGGTACTATTATTTTCCAAAGAAGAAATTAGAACCGCTAAACGCTCAACCTTTCCTGTACTGTTTGATGACAAATCGGGTATAATTTTTCCATCCCAATGAAGAACTGACTTTGATGTTTCAAACTCTGTTTTTAATATCTCAGCCAATTCATGACGAAGACGGTGGCGTTCCCGGTGAACAGTACTTTTGGAAAGTACTATGGATTTTACATTTGGTTCAGAAGTCGTGGTAGAGGAAGAACAACCTTCTTTATTAATTACAGATGCCAATATCATAGTTGACCTTCTAATGCTAGTGTTACTTCTATCTAAGACAGCAGCAATTTTAGGGGATAGAATGGTTTTGCGTAGCTTAGGTTTAACAGCTTTCTTTTGTACTATAAATTCTTCATTAGAGCTTCCTTCAAAAGACATACTGGCTTCATCGATATCCAACGCTTCAGCCTTCTTACACACATTTATGGCATTAAATATGGTTTGTGGGACAGTGGTGATTAAAGAATTTCGCAACCGCTTAGCAAATCTTTCATTTCTTTCTTCTCTTTTCTTTTCACGATCAGCTAGCTTTTTGTCTAACAATCCTATACAGCCTGTTCTGGAGTGTCTTTGTAATTGAAGAAACTGCCAATCTTCTTCGTTTATTAAGAGTTTTTGTGAGAAAGCATGGCTGATGTCATTACTAAAATTCATTCATGAATTCATTACTAAAAATATTTTCGATCAATAATTTTTTTAAAAATATGTGGTAATAAATATTAATTACTTAAAAAGCTCGTCCTCATTTATTTTAAAAACCAATTGCTAAAAGGTTTTATAGTTTTTAAATGTCGAAAAATATCGAATATTTCTTGATTTTAATGCTAATGCGTTTTATTTCCTACCCGGATAATAAATACAGAATTTGTTTAAAACAATATAAAGGGCTCCAATAAATGTAAATAATGGCCTCTGAACCTTCATATAAATTTTTTTAAAAATTATGAAAAATGTTAAATTTTACCCTTTTTGGGACATTTTTTGAAAATTCAATGGCCTTTGAGCGACCTCTAAATATTTTTCAAAAATTCTTAAAAAATCACAGTGTTGTCTTATGTTCCCATAAAGAACACTTTTAGGGTGTGAGAGTTGAGAATTTCAAAAGCCGCGTTTTTTGAGACACCCTAATACCCACTTATACCCGGGTATATGGTCCATGTAAACGGGGCCGTCGTGACACTTTCTATTATAGTCAATCTACCTATAACGCATGCCTGTTTCATTTATTGGTCTGTTTTTGATTAGAATAAACACTCTTTACTCTCATTTTTACATGAAAAATTTGAATTGGTTGAACGTAATAAATTACAGAATCGAACAATTGCATCTCTTCTGTCCAGACATGCGAGGTTTTTTGCTAATTTTGACCCCTGATTTTAACCCCTTTAACCCCACTTGCATCCCCATAACCTATACCAATTCTTGTTCGTCTTGATGTACCCTATCTCCCCTAGAAGTTATGAAACACTTATCAGAAATACCCTGTTTATTTGATTTTTGATTTAAAATAAACGACTTTTAAATACGGAATAATATATTTATTCATATAAAAACACAAATATAGATAGCTACATCAATGGGAGTATTGGCTTTGCATGCTTTTTTGAAAGTTTGATTCAATCTGGCTAATATCTTGTTCTTAGTTTAAAGCACGACTATTTGAATTTGTTAGTTTACTTTTTTTTGTTTTCAGATTTTTATTTGTTAGTTGACTTTTTACTTTTTATTATATTCATGCAAGAGACGCTTTCTCCCAAGAATTTTTCAACCTAAAGATTTTCAGCACTCTAGATGCCAACTTCTTCACCTCACTGTAGCATTCTGGAAGACTATTCCATGCACCGAATATGACGGCCTCAACCACTACAAGGGGACGGCTAAGAGGATGAGTCACTTTCCGTCGAAAGCTTTCGAACGATTGGTTGAGGAGCGGGGGAAAGCACGAGAAGGGCGCGCTTATTGGAGGTTCTCCACCTAGAAGACGGAGAGAATGACTCATCGAGGCGAAGTGTCCAGGCCTCTCAACACGCGGAATTTCTTTTAGAGATGTCCACTTGTCCTGTCCGATGTGCAATGTACATATACATTCAAACAACTATCTTTTAACAATTTAAACATTAATTCTTATCTTATTTATAAACATAAAATTTTTAGATTTAGATATTGTAACACTATATTATAATAAAATATTTTTAAATTAAACTTCCGATCACTGGAGGCAACAAATTAACATAAGTTGAGTATTTTCATCAATTCTGGATGATGTTTCTTTGAGATTCATCCAAAAATATAACACAATAAAAAAACTAACTAATAAAGCATTGAAATCATGATTTAAAATTTTTAAACCATATTTAATATCTTATAATGTAATAAATATTGAAACAACTATACAGGGTGTTCGGAAATACCGTGGATAAACTTTGAGGGGTGGTAGAGCCGACCTAGACAAGCATATTTCGAATAGGAATGGGGGGTCGCAGATGCACCGTTAAAGAACTAGATCCCATATGTAGGTAGTGCGAGGGCGTTACAAAAGGCGGCTTTCCTAAGGCCCATTTTACGAAACAAAACATAATAGAATGAAAAAAAATATTGCATGAGGTACAGCAGTATCCATACTACTTACACCATAAATTTGAACATAATTGGACCACTTTTTAACCCGTGGGGTTAGTTTTAAAACTTGCAATATTTGTTCCCTTAAAATGATGGTATTTTTTTATGGAAGTTGGTTTAGAAAAATACCGTTTACTACGAGAACAAATATTGCACGTTTAAAAACTCACACCACAGATTCACAAGTGGTCTAATTTTGTTCAAATTTATGGTGGAAGTAGTATGGATACTGCTTTGCCTCATGCAATATATTTTTTCATTCTATTATTTTTTGTTTCGTAAAATGGGCCTTAGGAAAGCCGCCTTTTGTAACGCCCTCGCACTACCTACATATGGGATCTCGTTCTTTAACGGTGCATCTGCGATCCCCCATTCCTATTCGAAATATGCTTGTCTAGGTCCCCTCTACCACCCCTCAAAGTCTGTCCATAGTGTTTCCGAACACCCTGTATACAGGGTGTTTCAAAATTGCGTTGCACGGCTTTTATTCGGAACCAGCGCCTCCTAGGGTCATGGAAGTAAGGTCTACCCCTAGGTAAGTGACCCTGGAGAATCCATTGAGAGGACTTACAGCGCCCCTAGCGGCGAAATTAAAAAATTAAAAAAATTAATTTAAAAACTAAAGGAGATAGAGCAAAAACCCCAGTGACAGTATTGTTGCCAACGTCAAGAAGAACTCACTGAAAAAAATTTGATCAAAATATCTTGAATATTCGCGGAGATATTAGCATGTGAAAATAGCACTTTTTCAGGGGTCAAAAAGTAAAAAGTTCGCATATTTGCAAATTTTTCAATGTTATTGTGTAGTTTTGTGTTTTTTTAGTTGAAAGAACACGAAATTTTATAAAAAAATCAAAAATATTATCAAATATGCGAGCTTTTTACTTTTTGACCCCTGAAAAAGTGCTATTTTCACATGCTAATATCTCCGTAAATATTCAAGATATTTTGATCAAATTTTTTTCAGTGAGGTCTTCTTGACGTTGGAAACAATACTCTTATTGGGGTTTTTGCTCTATCTCCTTTAGTTTTTAAATTAATTTTTTTAACTTTCTAATTTCGCCGCTAGGGGCGCTGTAAGTCATCTCAATGGATTCTCCAGGGTCACTTACCTAGGGGTAGACCTTACTTCCATGACCCTAGGAGGTGCTGGTTCCGAATAAAAGCCGTGCAACGCAATTTTGAAACACCCTGTATAATGTGTATAAAATGCCTCGATCTTCAATTAAAAGATTTCTTTTTCCGTGTTCCAATTTACCATTAAGAAAGTCACTAAAGACAATGTTCACAATGCAAAAAAATAACAATAACATTAAATATATATATCAAGCTAATTTTACTTCTTTGAAAGAGAAACAAATTGGATACAAAAAGAAACTAATAAAACAAAGAAAAAATAGCGGAAAAATTTCCGGAAAAACATGCTGGAAAATTTTCCGACCTACATCACTAATTAGAACTGGTACTAAGTTGTTTCAAAACAAAGAAGAAATCATTGGATATTTTACACACAGTTTATTAAAACTTATACACTAACTAATCAACCATTTTTTATTACATATGATCAGTAACTATGGCAACCGTCTTATTCAAAATCGCTAATGGAAGTAAGGGTACATCCGAATGAGAGCATCTTCATATCCCTGTAGACAGTTAGGCAGTTCTTGTATGTACTCTGTAAAATGAAACGGCGTTACAAAAGATAAATTTAAAGTTTAGCCTTTAGAATTTTTAATACTGCCTTTTTTCGACTAAACTTTTAACTTATTTAAGAAATCTTAAAAACATAACTTTAAAACTTAAAGTAGGTATTTTTAGTTTGTTGAGATATCTTAAACGATGTATTACAACTATACAACGGTCAAGGTTAGTAGAATAAGTCTAGGATGGCTAAAAACAAACACGTTGTTTTTTCCTTTTAATTGTTAAACCTCCTATATATTAATAAAAATTAAATTTATTGTTATATACATGGTTAACATCATTAGAGAGTTGCTGCAATTGATCCTTTAAAATAAGTTCTGGATATTTTTTAGCAGCTTGGATCAAAATTTTCGAAATAACTAATACGTATATGGTAAAACCGGGCAATTTTATACAAGGGGCACCTTAAATATCTCAGAAACTATCAGGTGATTTAGGTCGTGTTTTTACGAAAAGTTGCTTTTTTAAACGCTTTTATTCTACTTGCTTTTGGCGGCGTTTTACGGGAGGAATTTTAAAACTCGATTTTCGGGCACTTCCCGATATGTTAGGGCCCCGAAACTTTGCACATAGGTGTAACCCTCATGACACTCCAATATCCAACCATTCTCTAGTCAAACAACCAAAGGATTAAGTTAATTAACGAGTATTTTTAATTAACAGAAAAACCAGATTTTGAGACCTTTCCCAAGGGGCTATTCTCCCTAAACCGTGCACAATGTTGTATAAGGCATAACTTCATCATATTTAAAAGTCAAAACGAGAATTTCCCAGTAATTACAATATTTTATGGACGATTAATCACTTTTTTTTACAAGATCTTGTACATAAAATTTCAGGCACTTCCAAACGATATAAAGTTCTGAAACTTTGCACCATGGTGTAAACTCGATGACAATGCAATATTCAATAATCAACTAGTCAAAACCTCCGTAATTAAGGTAATTAACGAGTGTTTTTAGTTATTCTTTTTATTCAAATTTGAGACTCTTCCGTGAAGCCAATGACTCCCAAAACCTGTAAGATAATATATTAGGTATATCACTACAATACTTAATCTTCAAAACGTGATTTCTTACCTTCCAATTAACAATTAAGATAATTAGCGATAGATAATAACCGCGAGAAAGAAATCCCCAGAAGAGCGAGAAATTGTCGAAATTTGGTGCCCATCCCGAGGAATCGGGAGATAAGAAAAATATGCTACTTTTATAATTTATGGACTACTGAAAAGCCTGAATGGGATGCTTTTTTTCTTTTTCTTGTGAATCTTTTTGATATGAACGGCAACGGATTTTATCGGCGAGTGAGCGTGTTATATTTCACCATCATATTGTTGAAAACTAAAATTCCATTCTAACATCAGATTAAATATGGTTGAAATAAATACATTTTTTCTTGTGAGTTTTTGTTAAAAAAATACCATGACTAAAAAGTAGAAAATAAAAAAAGTAAAAAAAGATTTTTTAAAAAACGCTTTTATTGAAGTGTTCTACAAGGTCAAAAATAATTAATTCGGTTTGACAAATAATTTATTGGGAAGTAGAAAATAATTTTTTGGTAAGTAAATAATAACTGATTTTCTAATCACTAAAAATAAAAGCGTGGGCGCTAGTAATTCTTTATTCACTATTTATTCTAACTTGTTTATTATATGTTCTATGTAAAATTATACATAAATACCGACGTAATGGCCTAGTGGTTAGAGCATCTGACTGCAAAGCCGTACGTCTGGGGTTCGAACCCTCGTTCGGCATAGATGTTAGTGTTACTAAACTTGAATTACATATACGGGTCCATACCTTCAGGTGAATTTGTACAAATTAAAAAAATAAAAAAATTTAAATTTAAAAAAATATAAATTAATTGCGCCCACGCTTTTATTTTTAGTGATTAGAAAATCAGTTATTATTTACTTACCAAAAAGTTATTTTCTACTTCCCAATAAATTATTTGTCAAACCGAATTAATTATTTTTGATCTTTTAGAACACTTCAATAAAAGCGTTTTTTAAAAAATCTTTTTTTTACTTTTTTTATTATACCTAAGCATAACTTATGAAACCGTTAAGCTCTGTAATAAGTCCATAAATGTTAGTAAAGGAAACTAATTTTTTTTCGTCAAAAATTTCAAAAGTAAATTTCTAAGTAAAATGTAAAATCTTCCTTTAGCTGTTCTACTTGGAATACAGAGATCTGTAAATTCAAAAAACAAGTTTATCCTTGTTACCAATATGGGGTATACTTAAATTTTAAATAACATTTGCCAATTTTTTTTAATAAAGGTCTTGGTACTAAAACAACAAATGGGGCAAATTGATACACTTTGAGGTGGGGTACTTTGGTAAAAAAAACAGTGTCTAAGTAGTACTATAAATGGCCAAAAACTAACCGGTTAATAAGAGTCGTATTTTTTTCAATTTTCGGATAAAAATAACCATTTGTTAAATTTTAGATTTTTTCTATCCTTGTATGTTGAAAGGAAAATTTGGGTTTTATATTAAACAAAAAGGTAATGTAAAAGTGCTTAGGATATCTCTTTTAATAAAAGTAACGTTTATTGTTTTCAAAAATTTTTGTTATTAATTACCATTTGTGAGAAAATTAATCATTGTATCAAAATACCCCAAGCAATATATCCAAATGCACCACCGGTGGGCCACTTAGATAAAAAATTTATTATTTGCAAAAGTCGCTATATTTTAATTTTTATTAAACTTATATTTTTCCAATTGATTTTATAAATTTGAGTCATTCTTAAGTCATTTTTCCACTAAAAAAGTGAATTTGAATTTCCCTGTGGTGGTATCAAGCTCCCCCACTTTCCCCTATAACTTTCTATCGGCGGCATTTTTTGCAAACAACCTTTTCCTTTTCCTTAAACATTCATTTACTGCTTAATAATTAGTTAAATGAATATAAAACTACTCACAACGCTGTTCTTCAGTTCACATTCATCAGTTTGGTCGTATTCAACCTCTGACTTCAAGCAATCAGTCAGACCAAGGATTATCTTAATTATGTATAAGTCATCATTCTGAAACAAACATAAAAAATATAAGCAAATTAATCCCACACATGTTACAATTTTTTTACATGCACTGCTGGAGCGAGTGGAGCACTTCACAAATTTTTCTCAATAGTTGTAGCTTAAGTGTAAAATAATAAGAATCAGTCTCTCGTTATCCTTTGGAACAACTGCTATTTTTTCCAACAGTTTATCAAAATGCTGCAATTCTATCGGTCGTTCATGAAAATCTGTTGGCGAAAAAACGAATCCCGAAGTCTTGTACCGTATAGATCAGTGTTTCCTAAATCAAAGATACGAGATATCCGATGAAAAACGTCCTATTTTTCTTTTTTCCCATCCTGAGTAAAACTTTCCGTCATTTTAGGGATCGTTTATTTTATCTTTGTAGGAATATTAGTGTAATTCGTACTCTTAAGTGGAAGTCCAACATTCAGGGGATGAAAAAAGTAAAAAACACTTTTATGGCCGCACAAAGAATAAGAGAAAAAAGACAAATTAACTAAAATTTCAAATTTAAAAAAATACAATGATTGACATCTAATACTTCGCCAAATTCAAGGGTCTACATGTCTATAAGGGGTAGGTACTTTTCTTTCTGGAAGCTTGAAGATCTTTGGAGAACAAAAAAGTCATTTTACTACTATTTTTTAGACTAATTCTCTTTTTTAAACTGGCGATGGCGGTTCAAAAGATATAAGCAAGATGAAACTTACCACCCTTTGGGCATTCCTGACCTTTACCAAAATGTGATGGGTCTTCTCGGATAATTTTCCGGAGATATTCTTAGCGGCATCGCGGGCTCGGGTCTGGACTTCGGAGCTGTCGACATCCAAATTTGTGGCAGCGAATATACAGGTCACAGCAACGGCCACCACACAGAGAGCGAAAACTGCTTTCATTTTGTTAGATATTTTTTTAAAGCAAATACTGTTGACTGTAGTACTCTGAGGGTATTTATGAGTACAAATCCAGGTGTTCTTTTCTCAGCTCTGGGATGGGAAGGTGTCAGTGATCATAACAAGATGATAAAGTGTTGAGTGTTTTAAGGTATATAAAGGTGGTGAGTTAAAACTTAAGGAGTTGGAGTCGAGTGTGTGGTGTAAAGTCCTTTAACACGTACGGAATTGGGTGGGAGTACTTTGAGTTAGATACCTTGGACGGGTGGCAGTCAACAAAACAAGATTAAGAAAAGTTGGATTGATTTTATAAAAAAATTTTAAAAGCGTAAATGTTCCTCGTGAACCCTTTTAAATTTATGTGTTCCTCGGTAAAAAAATAATTCTCTGAACTAGGTTTCCTCTACTAAATTTGGTGGTTTAATCTTTTTATAAGCCGAACAGCTATTCGATTTTTTGGCGGTATTAATTTTATGTAGATTTATAGACTCCTTAACATACAGGGTGTCCCACGAGAAGTGGCCCAACCCCTTTAACTTTTGAACCCCTACAGATATATTCATGAAAGTGGGGTCTAGGTATAGTAAAGTGACCATGCTCCATCCGATGAGATAAGTTTCAACGCCCTCTAATGGAAACTTTAGGAGTTATAATTTTTATTTTGAAAACTATGTCAGGTATGTGAAAAAAGTCAATGACTAAGTTGTAGAGCAGCATCGATTCAGTAGGAAAAGACACCTTAAGCAGAAAAATATCTTGAATAAAACCCCTAAAATGCACGCTCAATTAGCTTGAATTTACGTAGATTTTACGTTTTAAAACGCTCCTCACGAAGCAAAAATGAGAAATTTTCAATTTAATGAATTAATAATACTTTTAGTCATTTACTTAAGTCATAAAAATAAAAATTTCTCATTTTCGCCTTGTGAGGAGCGTTTTAAGAAGTAAAATCTACGTAATTTCAACCTAATTGAGCGGGTGTTTAAGGGGTTTTATTCAAGATATTTTTCTGCTTAAGGTGTCTTTTCCTACTAAATCGATGCTGCTCTACAACTTAGTCACTGACTTTTTTCACATACCTCACATAGTTTTTAAAATAAAAAAATTAACTCCAAAATTCTCCGCTAGAGGGCGTTGAAAGTAATCTCATCGGATAGAACATGGTCACTTTACTATACCTAGACCCCACTTTCATGACTATATCTGTAGGGGTTCAAAAGTTAAAGGGGTTGGGCCACTTCTCGTGGGACACCCTGTATATTCTTGATCTTCTATATGTAGGAGATCAGTAACAAATTCTTCAAAATATTCTATATAGAGGTTCTCTCTCTCTCTTTGCGTTGTTTTCTTTTTTCGCCCGTAGATCTCTATGTAAATTCCCCTTGTAATTTTAAGCTCTTATGATATAAAGGAATTTCCACTGTTGTTTCGTGTACAGATGTGTCTAACCATCATATATCAAGCTAATAATATAGTTTCCAAAGTCTATTTTGCGCGAATATTTTTGAATATTCCTTTAATTCAATTTTTGGACTCTTTTAAAGGAACTATGGTCCAAAAGGCCTATATAAGAGTGTACTAGACCAAGGAATACTTTTTTATTAAAGGAAACCCATCAGATAGAAAGAAATTATAATAATAAATGAAAGTTTTTGCTATTTTTGCTTTTTGGTATTTTAGAACGCAACATTTCAGAAACTTCTAAATGAGATAGAACTATAAAACTTAGCATAGGTGGTAAAATTTCCATGTCAATGGAAATATCCAATTAGTTAATTGAACAATAATTGCGATAATTACCGAATAATTTAAAATTACCCACAAACAGATTTACTTAAGTCAACTACCAAATATTTAAACAGGCTGTCCCATAAATAATGGGTCACACTTCTAGAGGGGATAGCAGACACCTAGACAAGTCAGAATCACATAGGATTTGGGGGGCCCAGACTAAATTCCAGGGAGCTAAAAATGGAGTGACACCCCAAAAAAAATTATTGAAATATTCAATTTGTAGAAGAACTACTTTTGGTAAAAACTTAATCATGGTCTCAAATTTTGTTGTTTAATACGAACTTTAAAATTACGCTAAAATTTTTCACTTTAAAATTTGTTTTCTTAGGAAAAAAGTTAAAAAACCACAAAAAAATGTGAAAAATCTGTCAAAACTTTATTTTGTATTTAGAACTCCTTTCTTTTGATTTCAAAATCTGAAAGAGCATAGTCAAAAAACCTAATATTCAAAGTTTCATGTAAATAACATCAATAATAAACGTTTGAGATCCTGTTAAATTTTGTTTTTTGCTTGCGAAAGAGATCCAGAACGCAAACGTTCAGGGAAAATCTACTAGTGGCGGCGATTGATGCTCGCTAAATTTCTCGCCATTAATTTGCGATACGAGATTCCTCGCCAACTTTCGCCAACAACAGATCTTTCAAGCTTGCTTTGCGATCTATAGGAGCTTGGCATGTTTCGCCAAATTGGAAGAGAAAAGAAAGTTATCGTAGATTCTCCCTGAACGTTGGTTTTCTATAGCTGTTTTCGCACTCAAAAAACAAACTTTAACAGGATCTCAAGCGTTTTATTGATGGTATTTACATGAAACTTTGGATACTAGGGTTTTCAGCTATGCTTTTTCAGATTTTGAAATCGAAAGAAATGATTTCTTAATACAAAGTAAAGTTTTTGCAGATTTTTCACATTTTTGTGTGGTTTTTTGACTTTTTTTCGTAGTAAAAAAATTCTAAAATTAACAAAAAACCACAAAATTTGAAACCATGATTAAGTTTTTACCAAAAGTAGTTCTTCTACAAATTGAATATTTCAATAATTTTTTTTGGAGTGTCGCTCCATTTTTAGCTCCCTGGGATTTGGTCTGGGACCCCCAAACCCTATGTGATTCTGACTTGTCTAGGTGTCTACTATCCCCCCTAGAAGTGTGACCCATTATTTATTGGACACCCTGTATAATGATTAATAAATATTTATAATGAAATATTTTCCTCCTGTCGAATCATAAAGTTCATTCTTTGTAGAAAAAAGGGTTAAAAAGATGGGAAAATATATTTATTAAGGTTAAATACTTAGTATTTCGGATAAACTTGTATTTATAATACATAAATTTGATAAAGTGCTACATCAATACCTCAAGCATAGATATTTCAAGGCTATGACATCTGCAAAAGCATTGCACCTGGACATCATGTGACCGCTCATAAACATTCGATTTAGGTCTGTCCTTTAAATTCTTTTTCGATTTTGGGAATCCAATGTTTTTTCTAAGAATCAAAGCAGAGCATATTTGAATGATATGTTGTATTAATTCCCAAATTTATTTCAAATTATGGAAGCTTGGTAGCTCATGGAAAAATTAAACTTTATAATTTAATAGCTTATGCGTTATTATAATCACGCATGTTTTATGCATTGGCAAAATATGATTCAAGATGTCAGTAAATAAAAGAAATTTTTAAAAGAAATAAATAATCTCAGTAAATAAAGAAAAAAATCAATACCGCAAAATAAGAAAAAAAATTAAATTAATTTACAAGTTTATTTAATGTTCTATTTAAACACTAAGCTATTACCGTGGATAAAGTGATCATTTTCAGTTAAGATAAAAGTGGGAAATGCTGAACTTTTTATACTTATAAAATTTTAAAATTTTTCAGGAAGAAGATATTTACGTAGGTTTGTTTGTAAATTTTTCTAGCGGTACATTTAATTGACAGTAAAAAAATTTTTTTGGGGGTTGTAAATTTGAAAAATATAAAATTAAAATCCATTACATAATTAGTTTTCATGCATTATTATGTGCATTACGCGCGCACCTCCAATTTCATGCCTTTTTTGAAATTAGGATTTTATATTCTACGTGGTAGGCACTTAAAATAATTTCGATTATTTTATGCTTTAAAATGCATGTATACTGCAAGGATTTCGAAAAAAGCGTTAGATATCAGTGGCAATGCTTTGGGACTTGCATTTTAATCCTTTCTATACCATTTAATAAGTGTAATAAAATAACTATATCGCTAGAAGCACGTTCAATATCTGGAGCTTTTAAAATTTTAAAGTGACGAAGCAAAATTTTTATTTCTTCAATCAAAAAAGTTAAAAATCTGCATGCTTCCCGTATGTCTCAATGTTAAAACACGCTCTTTTGGTAGCAGACGCATGGCGTCAGCTGGCTTTCACTTACTTCATTCTCCCTGTGATGCGAGATACCGAAGCTTCCTCTCCTTCTTCTACTCTTACCTCCATGCTGACGAAACCCTAAGTCCCCCCTCCCCCCTGTGACCGAGCGTGGTATTTTGAAGACCCCGGTCACGTAGTAGTCGTAGTACTATGGGTACGTTCCCTAAGGACACTTCAAACGGAGCGGCAGATGAAACCATAGGATGAAACTGATTTTTGAAGGACTGGGGCAGGTGATTGCTTGTCTTCGAATTGCCGCCGGCCGTAGAAACGAAGATTTGAATTTTGGGGTTGGGTGGGGAGTGGGGAGGTGTTTCCGATTGCAAAATATATTGACATATGAATAACTGAAATGAAAACAAAATAGTATTCTAAAATTACTGGCCGGGGCATATTTCTCACAAAAAAAATTAAATAATTTTTATTACTGTTTCCGAGTTCCAATATACCATTAAGAAAGTCACTAAAGAAAATGATCTCAATGCAAAACAATAACATTAAATTTATATATCAAGCTAATTTTACTCCTTGAAAGAGAAACAAATTTGATATAAAAACAAAAAATAGCGAAAAAATTTCCGGAAAAACATACTGGAAAATTTTCCGACCCACATCACTAATTAGTACTCGTACTAAGTTGTTTCAAAACAAAGAAGAAATCATTGGATATTTTGCACACAGTTTATTAAAACTGATACCCTAACTAATCGAACATTTTTTATTACAAATGAACAGCAACTATGGCGACCGTCTTATTCAAAATCGCTCTTGGAAGTAAGGGTACATCCAAATGAGAGCATCTTCATATCCTTGTAGACAATTATGCAATTCTTGTATGTACTCTGTAAAATGAAACGGAGTTACAAAAGATAAATTTAAAGTTAAACATTTAGAATTTCTAATACTGCCTATCTTAAACTTTAAACTAATTTTATGAAAGCTTAAAAACATAACTTTTAAGCTTAAAGTTTGTATTTTTAGTTTGTTGAGATATCTTCAACGATGTATTACAACTAACTATACAACGGTCAAGGTTAGTAGAATAAGTCTACGATGCCTAAAAACTAACACGTTTTTTTCCTATTAATTGTTAACCCTCCTATATATTAATGAAAATTCAATTTATTATTACATAGTTAACATCATTAGAGAGTTGCTGCAATTGATCCTTTAAAATAAGTTCTGGATATTTTTTAGCAGCTTGGATCAAAATTTTCGAAATAACTAATACGTATATGGTAAAACCGGGCAATTTTATACAAGGGGCCCTTTATATATCTCAAAAACTATCAGGTGATTTAGGTCGGGTTTTTACGAAAAGGTCTTTGTTCTAAAACAACAAATGGGGCAAATTGATACACTTTGAGGTGAGGTACTTGGGTAAAAAAACAGTGCCTAAGTATTACTATAAATGGCCAAAAACTAACCAGTGAATTAGCGTCGTATTATTTTTAATTTCCGGATAATTTCGACAAAGATACCTTTGAATTTTATTTAACTAATTCAGGAGCAACTATACCTATGAAAATTAGCATCTTATTTCACTAATTAGATACTTGTAAAAAAATAACCATTTGTTCAATTTTAGATTTTTTTTATCCTTGAATGTTAAATGGAAAATTTGGGATTTATATTAAACAAAAAGGTAATGTAAAAGTGCTTAGGATATATCTTTTAATAAAATAACGTTTATTATTTTCAAAAATTTTTGTTATTAATTACCATTTGGGAGCAAATTAATCATTGTATCAAAATACCCCAAGCAATATATCCAAATGCACCACCGGTGGGCCACTTAGATACAAAATTTATTTTTTACATAAGTCGCTATTTTTTAATTTTCATTAAACTTATATTTTTTTCTAATTGATTTTATAAATTTTAGTCATTCTTAAGTCATTTTTTCCACTAAAACAGTGAATTTGAATTTCCCTGTATCAAGCTGCCCCACTTTCCCCTTTAACTTTCTATCGGCGGCATTTTTTTCAAACAACCTTTTCCTTTTCCTTAAACATTTATTTACTGCTTAATAATAAGTTAAATGAATATAAAACTACTCACAACGCTGTTTTTCAGTTCACATTCATCAGTTTGGTCGTATTCAACCTCGGACTTCAAGCAATCAGTCAGACCAAGGATTATCCTAATTACGTATAAGTCATCATTCTGAAACAAACATAAAAAATATAAGCCAATTAATTCCACACATACTACGATTTTTTACATGCACTGCTCGAGCGAGTGGAGCACTTCTAAAATTTTTCTCAATAGTTGTAGCTTAAGAGCAAAATAATAAGAATCAGTCTTCTTGTTATCCTTTGGAACAACTGCTGTGTTTTCTCTAACAGTTTATTAAAATGGTGCAATTCTATCGGTCGTTCATGAAAATCTGTTGGCGAGAAAACGAATGCCGAAGTCTTGCATTGTCTAAAACAGTGTTTCCCAAATCAAGGATACGAGATTTTCCGATACAAAACGTCCTATTTTTCTTTATTAAGTCCTGTGTAAAACTTTCCGTCATTTGAGGAATTCTGTTAGTCAATTTGTTAATTCGTCTGTTTGTTTTATCTTTGTAGGAATATTAGTGTAATTCGTAATCTGAAGTGGAAGTCCAACATTAAGTGGCTGAAAAAAGTAAAAACCCTTTTATGGCCGCACAAAGAATAAGAGATGAAATACAAATTAACTAAAATTTCAATTTTAATAAAAAAATACAATGAATTGACATCTAATATTTCGCAAAATTCAAGGGGCTACATGTCTATAAGGGGTAGTTACTTTTCCCTCTTCCCACTCATCCGTAGATCGAAGATTGAATATCTTTAGAGAGAAAAAAAAAAGTCATTTTACTACTATTTTTTAGACTAATTCTCTTTTTTAAACTGGCGGGCGGTTCAAAAGATATAAGAAAGATAAAACCTACCACCCTTTGGGACGTCACGACCTTGACCAAAATGTGATGGGTCTTCTCGGATAATTTTCCGGAGATATTCTTAGCGGCATCGCGGGCTCGGATCTGGGTTTCGGAGCCGTCGACATCCAAAAATGTGGAAGCGAATATACAGGTCACAGCAACGGCTACCACACAGAGAGCGAAAACTGCCTTCATTTTGTTAGAGATTTTTTTTGAAGCAAATGCTGTTGATTGTAGTACTCTGAGGGTATTTATGAGTACAAATCCAGGTGTTCTGTTCTCAGCTTTGGGGAGGGAAGGTGTCAGTGATCATAACAAGAAGATAAAGTGTTGAGTGTCTTAAGGAATATAAAGGTGGTGAATTAAAACTTAAGGAGTTGGAGTAGAGTGCGTAGTGCAAAGTCCTTTAACACCTACGGAATTGGGTGGGAGTACTTTGAGTTGGACTTGTGGCTGTCAACAGAAACATGATTTACCATTAAGAAAAGTTGGACTGATTTTATAAAAAAATTTCAAAAGCGTAAATGTTCCTCGTGAACCCTTTTAAATCTATGCGTTCCTCGGTAAAAAAATAATTCTCTAAACTAGGTTTCCTCTACTAAATCTGGCGGTTTAATCTTTTTATAAGGCACACTGCTATTTGGTTTTTAGGCGGTATTAATTTTATGCAGATATATAGACTCCTAAACATGTATTCTTGATCTTCTATATGTTGGAAATCAGTAACAAATTCTTCAAAATATTCTACATAGAGGCATATTCTCTCTCTCTCTTTCTCTCTCTCTCTCTCTCTCTCTCTCTCTCTCTCTCTCTCTCTCTCTCTCTCTCTCTCTCTCTCTCTCTCTCTCTCTCTCTCTCTCTCTCTCTCTCTCTCTCTCTCTCTCTCTCTCTCTCTCTCTCTCTCTCTCTCTCTCACCGCAGCAAGACAGGACGAGTGGTAGGCAGACGAGAGTAGGTGATCCTCCTGTCTTCCAAAAAAACACTCGTTTGACTAATGACACTGCAAGCGGAGCAGCAGTTGAAACTGATTTTTAAAGGACTGGGGCAGATGACTGCTTGCCTTCGAACTGCCGATTGAACGAAGATTTGAATTTTGGGGTTGCGTGAGGAGGTGCTTCCGAATGCAAAATATCAAGGGCGTTTGTGAAAGCAGGAGTTTAGTTGAGCGGAGTGGGTCATGTTCGAAGGTCAGATTGTTTTGTAAAACTGCCATTGTTGTCTGCTTATAATAAATTGCTGCTTATAACTGCTGTATTTTTGTTGTTCTGCTTTTTGGTACTTTTCTGTCAGCCGGGTGGAAGCGAAAAATTGCCAAATAATATTCCGCCAAATTTTTCCGTTAGTCATTTGCTTCGCTTGGCGACTTGGCTCGCGTTTGGCGAGATTTGCACCCCTTTTTTTCTTTTTTTGCAAGGTATTACAGGTGAAAAAGACTGCAAAGTGTGCTACTCTGATATCAATATGTTGAACTAAATTTTAATTGTTTCTTGAAATCCTGGTAAATTAAATGGAACTACTTATACTGCTTAGCCAACGATAGTAAAAGGGTCACGTGATTTTTACAGACGTTGAACGGCTGATAGTACTCGACTTGTATGAAATAAAATCTCCATATTGATATTAAACAGTTCCCCTCTTTGGTTAGAATATTTATCGACATAAAAGAAAAATAATTTCTTCACCAGGGTTTATAGCACACTGGCTTCCAAAAGTTAAACACGGAACAGTTTTTTTACATAAAACCTAATAGAATTATTTTTCATCCATGAAAATTATACCAAAAGATGTTAAATGGGTGGGTGTTAAAGATGTTAAATCCCATTACACATTTGGAGCAGGGACGTCTATGTGAGTGGTGCTTAACCGAAAATTTAATGCTTTTCGTAACCAATATGATTATTCCTGAACTCAATGCAGGCTTTTAAAAGTGTATGTTGCCTTTAAATGGTATCTTTTTAGGTTTTATTGAGAAATATAGGTCTAATCATCGTTTTTGGCAAGTTTTATCTTCTGGGTCATTTTTGGTAAGTGGTATCTGACAGTCAACATGTTTATTAGTTTTTCTCACATGTGCTTGTTTAGGTATAGGAACCCTGAAAGTAACTTTATACATTACTTTAAGTAAAATTTTGAGGTAGCCAAATTGTGATTTTGTTCAGTTTTTTCACTCATAGAGATAAATCATCGACCCTAAATGTCTTCTAAAAGAAGCAAATGGGACATGAGGACACAGGTACACCTACCCTTATAGACTCTATAAGGCTAGTACAGTTTCACAGAAAGGACCTCTGTTATTAATGTTCGAAAAAAGAAGCATTTTTAGTGTTTACGGAAGTATAAACGTCTGAAAAGAAACATATATCTGTAAAAATATCTATATTATCATGAAAATGAATTTTAAAGAGATCAAATTTGTCCTATAAAACTGTACTACCTTTATAGACATTTCAACACCCCCTTTAAGAATAAGATTTTCACTGATGCATGCAATTGCGTACCTGCGTTTTCATGTCCCAATTGCTTCTTTTAGAAGACATTTAGGGTCAATGATTCATCTTTATGAGTGAAACAACTGCACAAAATCACAATTTGGCTACCTCAAAGTTTTCCATAAGTAAGTTTCTCTGCCTGATTTTCCGATTTGAAACACAACTGATACTCTACAATAGGGTGGGCCGAAAAAACACTTTTTTTTTATTTCGAAGTTGTAATAGCGCGGAAAAGTTGCGAATTATATCGACAAAGAGAAAGAAAAAAAATTTTCAAAATCGGTTAATATCTTCCGATCGCGTATAGGCCCCAAAGTTTGACAAAATATGAAAAAACTTCATTTTTGCGATTATTTTTTTAACCAAATCAAAGATTAAACTATCAAATATTGTTCATGATTTTTTTATGTGGAACTAATATAGTTATAGACATAATCTTTCAGGTTCCATTCTTCTATCACTCTTGTTTCGTTAGATATAATTTTTTAATGTTCATACAAATTTTGTAAAATTGTTTTCCTTGCATTTTTAAACAGCTAATAACTCTAGAACTATACAACTTAAAAACCTGAAATCAGTCCCATTTTGTTCGTAAATTTTTTGTCGTTGATTTGGTGTGCATCATGATCATCATTTTCAAAAATATTTTTTTTTAATTTGAAAAAAGTGAAAAAAAAATTAATAAAAAAAATTTTAAAAAATTTCTTTTGAAAAAATAATAATAGCCTTTTAACTCTTAAAATGAACATTACTACCAAATTTCAAGTTGAAAATAAAATTTAATCATGTATAAAAAAATAAAAATTATCGAAATTTAGGCAAGTCCCTAAACAATCCCTATAATTATACAGCAAGAGCAATTCACTCACAGAAAATTCATAAACTCGCTTGAGGGTGTTCATATGACTTTAAACATGTAAAAAATGTCACATAAATGTCTGAAAATACGACAATTAACAGATTCGGTACAAAACCTTACAGAGCTAATTTTCAACTTCAAGTTAATTCAATTTGCATGCATTACTCCTGAAAACTCCTAAGAATTATGTTTATATCTAATTGTTTTTACTTTTAACTTGTCAAATCAAAGTAAATTAAAAGTTTTAGAACATAAAAATTGGATATTGACACATTTCTAAGGAATATTCAGGTAAAATTCATGCAAATTAAATTAACTTTGAGTTGGGAACTAGCACTGTAAGATTTTGAATCGAATCTGTTAAGTGTCTTATTTTCTGAAATATATGTCACATTTTTTACATGTTATAAGTCATATGAACACCCTCAAGTGATTTGATAAATTTTCCATGGGTGAGTCGCTCTTGGTGTATAATTTTAGGGAATGTTTAGGGATTTGACTAAATTACGGTTATTTTAATTTTTTTATACATAATTAAATTTTATTTTCAACTTGAAATTGGGTAGTTATGTTCATTTTATGAGTTAAAAGGCTATTAATATTTTTTCAAAAGAAAATTTTTAAAAAAAAATTTATTAATTTTTTTTTCACTTTTTCAAATTTTTAAAAAAACTTTTTGAAAATGATGATCATGATGCACACCAAATCAACGACAAATAATTTACGAACAAAATGGGACTGATTTCAGGTTTTTAAGTTGTATAGTTCTAGAGTTATTAGCTGTTTTAAAATGCAAGGAAAACAACTTTACAAAATTTGTATGAACATTAAAAAAACTATATCTAACGAAACAAGAGTGATAGAAGAATGGAACCTGAAAGATTAAGTCTATAATTATATTAGTTCCACAAAAAAATCATGAACAATATTTGATAGTTTAATCTTTGATTTGGTTAAAAAAATAATCGCAAAAATGAAGTTTTTTCATATTTTGTCAAACTTAGGGGTCTATGCGCGATCGGAAGATATTAACAGATTTTGAAAAAAAATTTTCTTTCTCTTTGTCTATATAATTCGCAACTTTTCCGCGCTATTACAACTTCGAAATAAAAAAAGTGTTTTTTCGGCCCACCCCCTACTCTACAACTCCATAAACACATGAAATCGGGCTCATTTTGTTTGAAATTTTATTTTCTTTACATTGATGGTATTGATAAAATTTTCCTTTCCAAAAAAAAATTCAAAATTTTGAAGAAAAAGTTATAAGAGTAATAAAATTATGACTTTTAAGAAATTTTTGTAACAATAAATTTTACTGCTCTTTCTTTACCTTTTTTAAAATACGTTTTAACCAAACATCAAGACGTAAATTGGATTTTATCACAATCGGAAAAAATAAAACTCAACGTAAGTTGGTATAGGTTCCTTCAAAACCCACTAATCTATTGTAAAAGAATGATAAACTCAAGAAAAATTTGAAAGATTCATTGTTAGGTTCTCTTAGATAAAATACATTTTACTCTATTTTTTCTTTAGAATTTGGGTGCCTGTAAAACTACTTTTTCCTTGATAATAGTTAGTATGCAGGAAAACTTTCCCCTTACGTCTTTCAAATCACTTATTTTTACATTAGGTAAGACTATAATAATTGGTACTATATTAGTTTTTTTGAAGAAAGACCCGTTGAAGTACTTTATTTTATAAAAATTTAATTTATTAAATTTTTAAAAGGAGTATTTCACCAATTATTGCTGGTTAAGCGGACAATAAGTGTAAGTGATTGAGTGGAGGACTAATCAATGGTCACCACTTTTTCAGTTATAGTCGGCTAGACTAGTACTTGCCCTCCTCTCTCTTGCATTACCTTCCTATACCGTGCTGATGAGTCCTAAAAAGGACGAAACCGGTCCATGGTTGGAGGTGACGCTTGAGTGTTGTGAGTTTACACTTATTAAATTTTTATTTAAAAAAACATTTTTTAAAACAACCGTATTTAGACTTTATAGAAGGAATAATTTAATTTTTTTCAAAGTGATTTCAATTGATAAAAATCCTACATCACACTTTAAGTGTTTAGTGGTCACTTCTTGAGACTTAAGAAAAATACATAACAATGGATAAGGTCAGAGAAAAAATAGTCGTTTAACTTAAGCGTTTAGATTGTTATTTTTTAAAGAAAAACAATAAAACATCAATGTTTTTGTGTATACTAACATGCATCAAAAGAAACTATATTACTTAAACTGTTTAAAATTTGTCTATAAAATGTAGTTTTGTTAATTAACCTCATTTAATGATAAATTCATATATAAACTAAAAACTTTCATTTACCTGCAACAAACTGGATAATAAGAGGATGGTTAGACTTAAATTTTTTTATTACAAAATATTATCACATTGGTTATCAGAATTTTCTTACAGATATATATTTTATGGTCCATATCTAGAAAACTACTTATCAGTGTTTATAAAGCTTTTTGAAATAGTTGTAGAAAAAGCTGAATGTCTTTTATTCTTTCTGTATATCATTTTTAGAAGCTAATACGCAACCGGAACTAGTGAGTTCGAATTTTCTCTGCAGGTTTTCATACACAACGACTTGGCATTTCTTGTAGGCACTCTGAAATTATAAAAATTATTAAGCAAACTACTAATAAAACAGACAAAAAAACATACTTTGAAAATAAAATTATGAATGTCTTATAAGCAACCAGTTTTTTTCCAAGATTTGAATATTTATTATTATTGATGTTTTATAGCTGAGTACCTGAGTTAAATTATATTTTCTTCATTCTAAAGAGTTTGATAGTTTAATGAAAGTAAGATTTAAAGAATATTTCTTTTGTCGAATACTTTTCAGCTATCTGAATATGTCAACGATATCTGACAGGGACTTGTTAGGCAAACTGCCAAGATAAACATTTGAAAAGATAACGTGCTATTCTGTATATTATATGTACTATTTTTTCCCACCCTTAACCTTCATGTTTTATATTATCGGCTCAGTGTTTGATAGCTCAAGCGAAATAATGTTTTTTAATAAACTATTTCTACAAAATATTTTAGAAAATGGTTTTATACCTTAAGTGTTCTCAAAGTAAACGATATCAACAATTTCAAAACTGGGACATTGTTTTCTGTGTGTAACATAACTTTCTCAATGCTACATTTAATTCAATACTATAAGCTTTCCTCTAAAAACACTTTGAAAAGCTTAAATGATTACACTGGGGAACAGCCATCTCGTTGTCTTAGAACTGTGACCTGTTTTTGAATCACTTTTGGCCCCTGAATCCAAAAGAACTGTAGTTTTTGTCTGTCACGTCCACTTTTTTGGCAAACAGCCCCGCCCCCTTTTAACGTTTTTCAATGACTTAATGACTTTGAATTCGATTCTCAGGGTCAAAAATCATTACTTTAGTCTTTAAATTACACCCGAGAGGACAAGAATGGTTAAAGTTTTTAAATATGAAAATTTGTGGCCAATGGATAGGTTTAAGGGGTTATTACCCCCTAAAAACGCAAAAAAATCGTTAAAAATTATAGATTTTATTTCACGCTATTTTTTCACTTATCTTTTACACAATTCCTTTTCAAAAGGTCCTAACCCATCACCAAGGACCCAAATTTAATGAAAATTGGCCGCAATGATTTTACAAAAAGCGGTTGAGGCATTAGCGCCCCCGAAGCACCTGCGGAAGGGTTCGGAATAATCTCTTTCGCTTAGAGGACGTGAACACCTCAACCGCTTTTAGTAAAAATCATTGCTGCCTATTTTCCTTAAATTTGGGTCCTTGGGGAAGGTTTAAGACTTTTTAAAGAGGAATTGCGTAAAAAATAAATAGAAAAAACCCTGAAATGCAAAAAAGGAACGTTATAAAGGATAGAGGTTATTTCTAGCTTTTCTTACTCATATTTTTATGCAATTCTTCTTTAAAAGGTTTTAACCTTTCCCCAAGGACCCAAATTTAGTTAAAATAGGCAGCAATGATTTTTACTAAAAGCGGTTGAGGTGTTATCGTCCCCGAAGCGAAAGAGAGTCTTCCAAACCCTTCCGCAGGTGCTTTGGGGGCGCTAATGCCTCAACCGCTTTTTTTAAAAATCATTGCTGCTTATTTTCATTAAATTTGGGTCTTTGGGGATGGGTTAGAACCTTTTAAAAAGGAATTGCGTAAAAAATAAGTGTAAAAAATAGCGTAAAATAAACTCTATCATTTTTAACGATTTTTTGGCGTTTTTAGGGGGGTAATAACCCCTTAAACCTATCCATTCGCTAAAAATTTTCATATTTTAGAAACTTTAACCATTCTTGTCCTCTCGAGTGTAGTTTAAAGACTAAAGTAATAATTTTTGACCTTGAAAATCAAATTCAAAGTCATTAAGTCATTGAAAAACGTAAAAAGGGGGCGGGGCTGTTTGCCAAAAAAGTTGACGTGATAGAAGAAAACTAACAACAGTTTTCTAATCAGTGTGCCCATTGAACTCTAAAACAGCCAAAAAAATCGAAGTCAACAGAAATTATGTTAAAAATTGTTCCCCAGTGTTATATATAAAGGTGAAATCCTTTTATGACTTACGATTCCATTCTGTACTTCGCACCCGTCAATGTTTTGGTAAAGAACTTCACTTTTTTGCAGTTAGTTAGTCCCACGATCAGATCCAACTGGTAGTTGGTTCCAGCTACAACCTTTAAAGTACAAAAAACTACTTAACATTTCATAATTTATGAACTTAAACATTGTCCCAAATATATATTTCAATCGCGTTTATTTTATACTAGTTTATTTTGGAATGTCTCCGATTTTTGGATAATTTTTTAAGCCTTTATCTTATATATTAAAATAATTGGATTTTTCTTTCCGCCGGCCGCCAGGCCGAACCCCCCAACCGATTTGGACAAACTCGGTCTCTATCGAAAGCTTCCCACCCCTAGATGAGCCCATTTTAGGACGCGTTCCTCCAAAACCTTCCAATTTAAAATTATGCAGTTTTTTCGTTTTGCCCCATGTTAAGTCTATGGAGAAGTTCCTTTCGGCCGGCCGCCAGGTCCAACCCCTGAACCGATTTGGACAAACTTGGACTTAAACGAAAGCTTTCCACCCCTAGATGAGCCCATTTTAGTTCACATTCCTCCAAAACCTTCCATTTCAAAATTGTACGTTCTTTTCACTTTTCTGTAATGTTAACTCTATGGAGAGGTTCCTTTCGGCCGGCCGCCAGGCCAAACCCCTGAACCGATTTGGACAAACATGGTCTTGATCGAAAGATTTTCATCCCTAGATGAGCCAGCTTTAGGTCGTGTTCCTCCAAAGCATTCCATTTTAGAATTATGCGCTCTTTAAAATTTTCTCTAATGTTAACTCTATGAGGGAGTTTTTTGCCGGCCCCCAGTCCGAACCACCGAATCGATTTGGACAAACTCGGTCTTAAACGAAAGGTTTCCACCCCTAGATGAGCCATACTTAGGTGTAATTCCTCCAAAACCTTCCATTTTAAAATTATGCGTTCTTTTCGTTTTGCTGTAATGTTAAGTCAATGGGGAGCTTCCTTTCGGCCGGCCGCCAGCCCGAACCCCTGAACCGATTTGGACAAACTCGGCCTTGATCGAAAGCTTTCCACCTCTAGATGAGCCAGTTTTAGGTCACGTTCCTCTAAATTCTTTCATTTTAAAATTAGGCGTTCTTTTCACTTTTCTGTAATGTTAACTCTATGGAGAGGTTCCTTTCGGCCGGCCGCCAGGCCGAACCCCTGAACCGATTTGAACAAACTTGAACTTGATCGAAAGCTTTCCACCCCTAGATGAGCCAGTTTTAGGTCACGTTCCTCCAAAGCATTCCATTTTAAAATTATGCGTTCTTTTCGTTTTGCTCTAATGCTAAGTCAATGGGGAGCTTCCGTTCCGCCGGCCGCCAGCCCGAACCCCGGAACCGATTTGGACAAACTCGGTCTTGAAAGAAAGCTTTCCACCCCTAGATGAGCCAGTTTTAGGTCTAATTCCTCCAAAGCATTCCATTTTTTAATTACAAATTGATTTCAATTTGCCCCATTGTTTTTAGTCAATATTTTTACCAACACAGGCAAAACGTCCTTGAAAGAGCGTGTAGAAAATCTTCATTGAAATTAAATTTAAAAGTGTTCACGGTTCACTAGATTTATCCCAACGGGATACTAGAGCCGTATTGAATTTATAAAAAATTATGGTACATGTTTGATTGAAGTATTTCTTCTTTCCCTTAACACAGAAGGGGATAAACATTTAACTTAAAACAATGAGACAAATAAAAATCAAATAATAATTTAAAGTGGAAGGTTTTTGGGAGGATACCACTTAAAATGGGTTTATATCGGGGTAGTAAGATCAAGTTTGTACCGATCCGGTTCGGTGGATTGGGCTGACGACCGGTCAAAATAAAATGACAATTATTTCAATGTAATAAATTTGTGACATCGGAGACAAAACCCCTTTCGAAGATAATGAATTAAAACTCAAAGCGTTATATAGTGTTGATAGCTTTGTTAAAACTGCATATTTAATGATAGGGAATGAATAAATACGAACAGGTAGTAACGAACGAATGCCAAAGAATGCTAGCTGTAAAACCCGGCTTTGCCGGGTTGTAACAGCTAGTTTAACTAATTAAAACAAACCCTCAATGTACAATAATATAAGTTAAATTAGTTTGAATAGTACGACATCAGAATTTATTATAAAAAATTGGATTAAATTATATTTTTCTTTCTATTTATGCTTATATTATTAACAGATCCAAAACGGATAAGGTACTACATTGGTTTGCTTTCTTAAATTAAGAAGTGATCTCTTACAGCAGTTAAATTTTTCTTTGGGCTAGTGACTGGAATTCCTTTTTTTTTTAATTTGATTAATCAAAATTAATAAAACAAAAAAAAAAGGATGTTCCGTACAAAATTTTGATTTCTTTAAGTTGGAATCGAAAACCAAATTTTAAATAAATTTTTATGAGTAAATTTTCAAACTATTTTCGATTTTAACAAAATAATACCAAGTATTGTATTAAAATGTGCGCTAATTTTTTTTTCTCTAGAGAAAGCAGATAATATTTATATTTAACCTACATTTCTACAAATACTAAAAAGATGTCTTTGAAAGTATTGAAAATACAAAAATAATTGCAAGTGAAAAATCAGAAAAGTTTGTCGGGCATAAAATCGCTTCAGTTAACACATTTTGAAGCTTCATAAATAAAACCATTTATGTAACTATCCTAAGACACTTTTTTAATTTAAACTGTCACTCATAAGTTATCAATTTTTGAAACTTTTTTGCACAAAACGTTTTAAATACCTGTCTCCTAGCCTTGACCACTTTGATGAGTTTATGAAGGTATGAAGAAGAAAATTGCTTGGACAGAGATTCCGAAGCGTGATTGGCTGCTACCAACACATAGAAGAGAGGAGGGTATTATGGAACACCCTTTATACACTGGTGTTCAAAATTAAGATAATTTGCACATTTTTTCGATTTCTCCAGATCTACTGGATAGATTTTGATGAAATTTGGTATGAACATAGGTTGATATAATACCAAATAAATAATCGTTCAAAAATTGTAATACACACGCATGCGCAAAAATAATAACCGCCAGAGTTGAAAGGTATGAAATAGCGGTTCCAGAATAGAGCAAATAAGTGGGTTTATAAGGGGTATGACACCCTCTCACTATCATGCATGCCTCCTTGAGTGATTTTATAGCGTGAATAAGGCAAATTATAAAATTTCCTGTTCATTAAGCCTAATTTCTCAGAAACGCCGTTTTGGGGCTCTCCCTAATAGCCAGGTGACCAAAATGTGACTCGTTTGTGACCTTCACTTTGAGGTCACGGGCATGACCGTGAAGTCACCAGGACCCGTTATTGACAGCTTAATGTCCGCAATTTGTGACCCACATCTGTGACCACTTGTGACGTCCTTGTGAAGTCACAGTACAACCGGATTGTGACTACGTGACGCGAATGTGACGTCGCAGAGTAGACTCGTTTGTGACCTTCACTTTGAGGTCACGGGCATGACCGTGAAGTCACCAGGACCCGTTATTGACAGCTTAATGTCCGCAATTTGTGACCCACATCTGTGACGTCCTTGTGAAGTCACAGTACAACCAGGTTGTGACTACGTGACGCGAATGTGACGTCGCAGAGTAGTCACGATGTGTACGTCACTTGATGACCTGATTGTGACGTCGCAGTGTCACTTGATGACTTGATTGTGACCACTGACCTAGCGGTGACGTTACACTACTTATTTATTTTCCTAAACCATATATGCCAAAAAAATAACTTTTCTTTATCATCTTACTTACATAACTTTTTAAATATATTTGCTTTATAATCCATGCTTAATAATGAAATAGTAATTTCCTCCCTAATAGTGTCACTGACCATTTTTACTTTTCTATTTTGTCTGTTTATATACATAGCAGATTAATTTTTATCCTATTGCTACTCGTCTACATTCAGAAAAACTTTAGTGGGCAG
Organism: Tetragnatha versicolor; assembly: GCA_024610705.1. NCBI lineage: Eukaryota > Metazoa > Arthropoda > Arachnida > Araneae > Tetragnathidae > Tetragnatha > Tetragnatha versicolor. Next base: position 41,947,672 of record JANDEH010000006.1, read on the forward strand.
GGGCACTGAATATTGAGGTTTCTAATAAAAAGTTCTTAGTTGAACTATACAATGTCAAAAAATTATTCCTGAAATTATGCGCTACACTTAGTACATATTTTCAGGAATATTGTTACTTCATATAATTCAACAAAGAAACTATGAAAAATAAAAAGTGTGATACTTAACTCATAACTCTGAAAAAATAAAACTAATTTATTCCTACTTTTTAGTTAGGTCATTTAACCCAATCTTAAACAAAAATTAACTAGAATTTATCACCAAATAATTATGGAACAGTGTCTATATAAAATTAAGATTTATACAGTAATAAAATTTTAATTTAAATAATAAATTTAAATTATTTAAAATATTTTTTAAAAAATTTTAACAATAACTTTAATTTAGGCTCTTGAAGCACTGATAAAAAACTTACCTTTTAAATCTAGAAGGGAGGAAGAAACAGGCAAATTTTCATTCCAAAAAATTATTTCAATACATTGAATGCAAGAAAAATCCTTAAGTTAATTGAAACATATTTTTTAAATTTCTACAATAACTTGGTTTAATTTAGTCTCTTAAAGCACTGATAAAAAACTTACCTTTTTAATTTTTAAATCTCGAAAGGAGGAACAGGCAAATTTTCATTCCAAAAAATTATTCAAGACATTGAATGCAAGAAAAATCTTTGAGTTTATTGGACTAATTAATTTACAAACCAGGAAAATTTTACAAACAGCCTTCCAGCCCTACAGGACTCAAGGTAAAAGTGAGTCATACAAAAAAATTATATATATAAAATATAAATTTAATCCATTCCCTAAATTCATCAAAAATGAAGGGAAATATACTGTGAAACTTATTTAAATTACAAATATGATGACATTTTATATTTATGGAAAATTAGTCTACAAAAAAGTGCTTCAAAGAACACTTTTACAGGGGACATCATAACCAGACTTGACAGCTCCTGCAAAAAATATAAACAATTTATTTAACTATTTAAAAAAGTAATTATGCAATAAATGAAAGGAGAATTTCACCATTTATTGCTGGTTGAGCGGACAATAGGTGTAAACTCACAACTCTCTCACCTTGTTAGGACTCATCAGCATGGTATATACTGTGCTGATGAGTCCTAACAAGGACGAAACCAGTCCACAGTTGGAGGTGACACTTGAGAGTTTTGAGTTTACACCTAATTATGCAATAACCTGTTAAACGTGCCACTTCATAGTAAAACATCTCAAGAGATACGAAAATACTTGAAAGTGCCAACAACAAATGTTTAAATTAACAGTAGGGTAGAGTGGGGCACCTTGGGACACACCACTTTTCAGACTCAATTTTATAATTATGAACTTGTGCTAAAATTTATTCATCAATGTGTTTTGGAATATTTAGTGTGTCTAGATAATTATTTCATGTTATCTGGTTTTGTGCAATACAAAGTTACAATCACATTTAGTTTCGAAAACATTTTTTTAAATATATGAAGTGTATTTATGTTATTACAATTAAAATGAAATTAAAATATGTATATTCACTAATATTTTAGAAAAAAAAGAGAAAGTTTTTGTTAAATCTAATAGAGTAATTAAGCTTAACATTCAAAGTGTTAAGTGGGGACCAAGGGACAGTCAGGTGTGGGGCACCATGGGACATGTCACAAAAATAAGACACACCTAACTCTCATGTGAGCAAAAAATGTTTTTATAAAGAATTAAATAAATTAAGAAAGTAGATACTTGTAATTTGATGCAAAAAATCATTTGAAGTAAACGAAAAAACTGATTTATGTCAAGACAAAAATGAGGATATCCTTGTGAATAATTTTGATTTTAAAATATGTTGGATGTCTAATTTATGATTACTTAACATAGCTTTATCATTATTTATGTTACTTTTGTATTTTTCAAAATAAATTGATATTCTTGAAGTATTACTGAAAGAGTCCAAAGGTGGGACACTACTGAGGCACCTTGGGACATTAAGAGATGTTTTTAAAATTTGTTATTATAAATTCCCAAAAAGAAATGGGAAGCACCCAATAGCTTAAATAAACAAATTTACCACATTATTAAGAAGAAAATAAAGTAAAATCAAATTATTCAGCTCTTGTAATATCCTATGGGACATCCATAAATTACATGAGGTGTTTTTTCAAAAATCTTCTTCCCTTGGCCAGATTTTGCTGGACCCCCCGTGAGATTTACCTACAACCTTTAAAAATAATTTTCTATCCTATTCGTTTGCATTTTGTGCTTCATAGCACCTAAAACTTTTACATTATTAATGATGTGGGGGAAAAGGACATTATGTCATCATAAGGTTTTCTTTATTATAAATATCACACAAAACTATTTAAAATTTTACAATATTCCATAGACATTCATTTACACCAGAAAAACTGCCAATCAAGTAAAGAAATGATCTACTGAATTTTAAATGGGTTACAACAAGGTATTCTTATCTCCACAATTAATTTAAAATATTGATGATTAAAAGATTATGTTGGACAAAAAAGTTACGACTAGTCAGGCAACAGAGAGGAGGAATCGAATAGTTCAAGAAAGGCTGCAAGTGGGGGAGCATTGAAAAGAGGAACAGACAAGCGGCAGCGCAAAACCGCATAATTTTGATTGAGAAAATTTATGACATGTAAAAAGAGATGGAAAAAGCCAACAGTTCGCTAAAACTGAGAAAGAAGGAATTCCGCCTAAAAATCACCACAGTATCTTATCTGTGTGTATTCCTTTCTCATACTTAAAAAATAAGAAAATCATATAATTTCTAACATAAAAAGTGGACGCGAGATTTTAATCGACCCCCCCTCCCTTGGGGAGATTTTTCCAAACCCTTCCCCCCATTTTGACCTCATGTAATTTATGGATGTCCCCTAACAAAATAACACAAAACAGTAATCACATTGCATTATATATACTGGCATGCATTGGCGTTGCCAACTACTGAAAATGGGGGACCCAAATATTTGGGATTCCACAGATTGTGTACCACGGCACCCTGGGGTGCTGCGTGAGTATTCCAGGGGTGCCACACCAATAATCAAGAAAAATTGTAAAACATTGGAAAGTTTTTAAGTATGGAACGAAAAACACTTTTCAACAGAACAGTATTACCATTCACAGTTCTAAATATGATCTGATGGCATAATAGGTTTTGCACGACTATTTTATAAGCGGCTTTTGAATATGAATCTTCAAAACTTCATTGAGTATTAAATTAAAAATTAAACTACTCACTGGGACTCTGGACTCTCTGGGACTTTTTTCTTTAACGCCAAAGGTTTCCAAATTTTTATACATTTCTGCTTCTTTTTCGAAAGGGGTTTTAGCTGGAACCAAGGAATCTTCTTTATGGCGTTATCTTTAGATTCATGATGCTCATCTACAGTTTTCTTCGATACAGACTTTATTTCCTTATTTGGTGAAAAGACCTAAAAATTATTATTTTCATAAATTATTCTAAATAAAAAACAAGGAGGAAGAAACAATGCAAATTTTGCAAACTCAATTTTATGGAGAAAAATGGATTGCTTTTGCCAAGAATGCAACTAATTAACATTTATAGTTCTAAATATGATCTGATGACACAAGAGGGTGCGCCTAGAGTTTTATGATAGCCAGTTTTATGATCCCGCTTACTTGGTGGTTTCAATTAGTGAACAAAAGAATTCCCCCCTCTGAAGGGGCTGCTAGGGGAAACTCCCTAACCACACAAAGAGACGGGGGAGATAAAAGTGAGATCTTATCCCCCAAACCGCCCGAAGGAGGGTTGTCGTGCAGATTCTAAGCGTGCATGTGTAGTAGCGACCAACGATACTAACGACGATGATCCTTCGGGCTTTCTGTGGAGATTAGGGACATGGATAGTCTCCCCATCTCTATGTGTGGTTAGGTAAAATTTTTAAATATGGAAAGAAAAATACTTTTCACAGAAAAGAGATAAATATATGCCTAATTTTCTATTCAATTTAAAGGAAATTCGGTTGCATAGAATTAACACAAATAAGTGGTGGAAAAAAGGGGGATGAGCAGCCCTGCCCCCCGAAATTCGGGCTTGCAGTACCAAAAGAAGTTAAAATCCTGTTTTCATCATAAAATTTCTGTGGGAGTACCCCCAGATCCCCTTTTGTACTTGGAACTCTCACAACTTTTTTTATGTTGTATTAAGTTAATCAAAATGCAAATCCTGCCTAAAAATGTGTATCCAAAATTTGGAGACTACTCTTTCTAAAGCTGTGTACAGTTTTACTGATTACTGGGTCATATGACAGTATAGAATAGGTAATTCTAAAAACAGAAACTTACAACGGAATTGGATGGAAGCGGTGAGCAGATTCAGAGGTGGCAGAAGTGGTCTCGGCATTGATTATGACTGACATTTCTGGATCTGCGGCAGCTCTTGCTGCTGAAAAAAAAGATGAGTTAAAGCACAATGCTAATCTGTTCCCAGACACCCTTTTTCTTCATAAATCAGCGACAAAAATATTTAATTAGAGCATCTAAAAATTGGGTTCAATTCCTTCATTCACACTAAATACTGCAAATATGTTTTGTATGCCCTACATTCTAATATCAATAATTTTCTTATATTTCTAATGATAAACTGAACAGTTATTGATCTAATCGAAATAAACATTTAAACAGTGAGTTCGAAGTATTTTAGAAATATTTCTACTTATTGGTGTCCATAACAGCATGGCGATATTTAATGGGAACATTAACTGAACTGAATTGCACAAATTGCTTTAAAATATTGGTTCAATTCCATTAACGTTCCTACTAAATACTGCCATGATCTCAGGAAACCAAACATTGGAAATATTTCAAAATAATTTCAAACTCATAAATTAAAAGGTCAATAACTGTTCAGTTTATCAATAAAAACCAGAAAATTTTTTCATTTTAATACACATAGTGTTCAAAAGAGCTTGGCATTATTTAGAGGGAACATTAACAGAATTGAACTAAAATATTAAACTTAGTGCTATGTAAGTTGTTGAAAACTCTAATAATTATATTATTTGAGTGACAAACTGGAATAGATTTCATTATTAATAGGGAGATGGCCAAAAGATCTGTACAGCAGTCATCACGTAAACCTGTTTCAAATCCATTGCAACAAACTTTCTTAGTACGATTTACAAAATAAGTAAACAGTAAATGGCTACTGAAGCGCATTCTTTTTGAAGAGGGAAAGGGGTTAGTGGTGAAAAGTAACCGATTTAACCCTTCATCTCTTCCTCTACAACCTTAGGAAGAGAATGGTCTTGACTTGTTTTGGATTACACTAACCCATGGCCAGTGGTGTAGCCAGAAATTATTTTTGGGGGGTGCATGATGATATCGAAATGAAAGAAAAAAATAAAGTTTTGAATTACATTAATTTTATCTCTCTGAATGAATAACTTAATATTAAAATAAATTAATGGTGTATTTTAATCATGAAACAAAGAAATCCATTGTTAACAACAAACTAGAAAGTATTTCATCAACACTCATAAATTAAATTTGTTGATAAGAACATTTTATTTACTTAAAATCATAAATATAAGCAGGGGCGGATACAGGATGTTTTTTATGGGGGGCAAAGAATTTTCATAATCCAATTGAATCCTCTCGATGATCTTAATACGGAAAAGATAGTGAAGTATCCTGCTCCAACCATTAATAGGGAGGTCTGGGGGTCCCCAGAAAATTTTTGGAATTTTAAGTAAAAAAACCCATTTTTTCAACTCGTTTTGGTACGCCTCATCCGAATTTCGGACAGATTTTATGGTAGAATTACATTTTGACAAACTTTATATAAAATAGAGTTGTAATAATAAAGTTACAAGTACCGAGGGGGTCTGGGGGTCCTCCCCCATAAAGTTTTTGAAAATTTGAACCTAAAAACTGGTATTTAACTTGTTTTGGTGTACCTAATCTGAATTTCGGGAATAAGGGAATAAAATAAAATTCTGAAGTATTTAATTTCACAAAGAAAAAGTTAGGGGCTTGGGGGAGCAAGACCAGTTGCACCCCCTCTGTCTACACCACTGCCCATGGCAAGAAAAGGCTAAATGATATTTGTTGACTGATTAGGTCCAATTCCGTTAACGTTTCCCGCTCAATATTGCCAAGTTTTAAACACCATACATTCAAATATCGACAAATTTTCTTGATTTTAATTGATAAACTGAGCAGTTATTGTGTGTGATCTGACTAAACATTTTTATCCATGCATTTGAAATTATTTAGTAATATTTTTACTTTTTGGTGTCCAAAAGAGCAAGTCAATATTCAGCGGGTGGATTAACCGACTTGAACCACTGATTAAACTTCAGTCGAAGGGATGCTAATACTAATCAACAAACCACCTCAGTTTATTTGAAACGGCTTTAAGCACCAAAAAGGTTATGATGTTTAAATTGAATGAAGGTAGTGGTAGCATAGGACTCAAATTACATAGATATAAAAATAAATATTTCTCGGGAAAGGATTTCTCCCCAATAAAGCCGTTAAGATAACCCACCTCCTTCATGGGATATATTCATGGGCTTTTTTTCCCGGAAAGGGAAAGACATCAGATCAGATGACATGGTCATCTTCGTTCTGTTCCAATATTGTGATACTTTTTAGAAAATATACCCAACATTTTTGTGTCAAAAGGTAAAAGTGATTGACCCAAAGGGGCTCTCAAAGCGGTTAAATGCCTACTTTTAAGGGTCGAATTTCAAAACTTCTTCTGGGGGAGGACCCCATAACCACAAGGGGATCTTGCGTGACACTTTTTAAAAAATCACCAAAATTTTGAAATTTTGTGTCAAAAGGTAAAGACCCCAACCTTTAAGCAGTGGACTTTTAAAAGAAACAAGGGGGGTATTTTCTTGAAACGGGAAATGAAATAGAGGGAGGCGGGAATAAATCGATATGCACAGAGCGGCAAAAATCCTAAATACGGGCCTGCTGCCCGGTCTCCCCGATATCAACTTAATTCACTTTCACTGAGGGTTACGTGCTCATGTATGTCCTTCTATGGAAGAACCGCTACTGGCATCAGCTTAAATAGGGCAAGATTAAAAGTTAATGTTCTTTTAAATACTTGGTTTTTTGTTCATTGTAAGGTGAAATATTATTAGTAAAAAGAAGTGAAAACACTCTCCAAAAGGATGCTGTGAACAATGGACAGTAAATTATACTTTTCTAGAGATCAGCCCATATACACTGAGATTTCCATTCAAATCAGTTTGATTGTTTTGGTTAAATAGAAGTCAATTTTGATTATTTTACAGAAAAACATTAGAACGAGAATATACTTTGTCTCAGATTGAGTAAATAAAATTAAAGTATTGTGAAATATGTATGAAATTCTTTTTTAGAGGAACAATACAACACAAAAACAAATGTATCGAATAACGCTTAGATAGATTACGATAGATAGATTATAAGGACGCCATACGCCACGCGGCTCGGCGCCAATTCAGGAATCAGGACAGTGAAATGTAAACAAGCCTGGTGTTGCCATTTTCAGAAAGTAGTAACATCCAATAAATTCCGAAACTAAGCGTGCGTGGCTCAATTTATAAAACTAGGGGGCTCTGCCCCCTGCTCGCTATCGCTCACCAACCCCCGGAACTGCTTCGCAGTTCTTTGAAGATCGCTTCGCGATCTTAGCGAGCAGAGCTCGCTTGTTTCATCTTAACTATCCGGTAAAACCTGGAACTTGGCTGCTTAGTTAATCATCATTTAATATCGAAACTTTTTATCCCTCTAACTTATCAATAACTTAATTCGGACCATTACTACAAAAATATCAAAATAAAACTGCAACTGAAATATCCTTGTCAATAATCCTTGTTTAACTTGTCAATAATTTAATCGAAATGTTTTTAAAAAATATCCAGCAAGTCTACTAATTATCATCAACCATCTTAGAGAAAAAAAAAGCATGCCATTAAAATCTTTTAAATTTATAAAATGCACGTGTATCTAGTGAATCGTCGGAAGTAAAAGAAATCAAGAAATCAGACTCATAAAAATTGGCTGTTTCTCTAGTGAACGACCAGAAAGAGATGAAAAAATTGAAACTTTGAATCTTAATACTTCTAAAAATAATTCGAATTTTTTAAAAAACAAAACGCCAATCTTTTTATAAAAAATATTTGTATGTGCGTTTAAAATATCATAGTTTTACTGTGATTAGTTTTTCTGTTATAACGAAAAAACAGAAAAAGGGTAAAAAATTTCGAAACTTTAGAATTTAATTACTCCAAAAATAATTCGAAATTCGAAAAAAGGGCGACGAGGTGCACAACTTCATACCTAAGAGTATGTGTCTGCAAAAAATCATGCTTCTGCTGTAAATAGATTTGGCTGGGGGCGAACTCGCAGCAGAAAAAAATAATTTTCGATTTTGACAATAAATAACTCTAGAACTAATTATCTAATTAATTAGGTTTTGGAACCAAAATGACTCTCATACATTTGTCTACCAATGGTCAAAATTTCATAATATTCCTTCAGATAGTTTCTGCGTAGTGATAGTTCAAAGTGTTCAAAAATAACATTTTCTGAAACAGCGGCGGCGGCGGCGGCGGCAGCGGCGGCGGCGGCGGCGGCGACTGTTACTTTTTTTTAATATAGAGAGATACAAATTATGCTCGATTTGAAAAAATCATCAAGCTATCAAAAGGAATCTTGATGAAATTTTAAATGTAAAATTTCTTAGCTATGAAGGTATCACGAACGACAAATATAGACTATACCGCCCATCTATTCTGTTGGTTAATGCGTGGCCGTGGGGTATATCTCGCTCGTAATTTAAGTTCTCATTTACCCTCGCTCTGCTTTATTTTTGCTTATTTAACTTCATTAATAGTTCACGTTTTGACATTATTTGTCCTTTAATTTATGCACTAATGCATGCATGTTTCTTATTTTGTGGAGACAATATATCATTTAGAGGCATTTTTCACTGTCGAGATAATGCATTTTTGTCGCTTTTAACCCATTAAACACTTTCTATATATTTTTCTTTGATATAATCTTAAATTGGACTTCAAATTATACATCATATCAAATTTTCAAGCGATTTGTTACATATTTAGGGTTTTTTTTAAGGCGAATAAGAAAACGTTATTTTGAGTAAAAAACACAAGTCCGAAAAAGCCCAATAATTGGTATTTAATAATAAGTTTGAAATTTTTTAAATTTTTATTATGGTAATAGAGTAATATGGTAAGCTTTTTCCAGAAATTCTAGTTGCCATGTTCATTCTGGCGTCATCTAGGAATTTTTGAACACAAAAGTGATTAACTTGTCTTCATAGGAATTCATTACGTTTTTCGGGCTATGTGAAAAAGGAGGAATGGGTAAAAATATAAATAGACCCCCAAGTGTTTTACATCATCATGTTCACATCATTTGGAAGATTAAGAATATGTAAAGCATAAGGAGATTGGCTCCTTATTTTGGGAGTTTTTCCGGTTTTATTGGAAAACTTTAATTGGGCGCCACGTCCTTAATTTTAGAGATAGGGTTCTGAAATTTTAGTATGTGTACCTCTTTAATATTTCCTATTGAATGATGTATTACACTAAGGGGTTAGACCCATATTTCAAGGTTTTGAGACAACGTGCTCGTTTTTATTTTCCATTTCTAATGCTCTCAACTCTTTATCTGTAGAAGAAACGGTGTCTCTTTAACAAGATTTTAAGAGTTCTTCAAGATTATGCTTATAACTAAGCTCTCTGACGATTATTTCGAGAGAAATTCGTGAAAACATGTCTTGGATAACCAAAAAATGAATTATCTGGATTGCGCAAATTTCATAACATCTCTTAGTTAAACGTATTGTTCGAAACCGCTTTTTATATGCTTTCAAGAAATATAAACCACTTAGCCAGGCTTCCAATATATCCGGAGCTATTCAACGTCCAAGTTAGTACATTTAGGCTTAATGTGCCATCAGGCACCTGCTGACGAAAATTCACAATACCTACAAGGTCTGGGTTTGCGCATGCGCCACAAAGAAGGACATATTTAAGATCTAAACAAGTTTTCCATGTACCGAATCCCCGCTGGCTCAGTGGTGTAATGCGTGGTCAACATGCGGTAGGTCGCGGGTTCTAATCCCAGCCCTCAACATTTTTTTAATACTTCCGAAAAATAGCTATATTTTTACTCCAGAAAATGAATATACTACAGGACCTGTGGATAGCACAATATTATTTTATTTAATTACAAATATAGTAAATAATCATCTTTGCTGAAATTCATAATTTTTATTCCATCGTCCAGGAAGCAGAACTTACAAGCTTTTACCAGTTGCAACCCCCCACCCAATCTATTTTTATCTGATTTTTATTATCATCAGTCATTATGATTTTTCTTTATTTGCCAAAAATTATTTACGATACGCGTATGCGACACCAACTAACAATGTTTTTTATATAATAAATTCATTACATAGAGAGTTGCTAATATGGTTCCGTGGGTAGGGCACGCACTTGGCATTCAGATGTCCCGGGTTCGATTCCCAAGTTCCGATCTTTTTAGTTTTACTCAAGAAATATAAAAAATATTCTACAGGACCTGTGGAATAGCACAACAGCATTTTATTTAATTGCAAATTTTTTAAATAATTTTCGTTCCTGATTTTCATAATTTTTATTCCATCTTCACGCTTTCGCACATTTGAAAAAATAAATAAAAATACCCTAAATCTAGTACAAAAGTGTTTTTGAAAAAAACCATGGCCAGAAACGTTTATTCGCTATCTAGCGGATATGTTTTTAAGGTCCCCTATCCAGTCACGGCTGACTGATGGATTCATAATACTAGTATACAATCCATGTGAAATGTTATTTCTGCAAATTAACACGATGCACTTGCATAAGGTCCCCTTTGGAGATTTAACTTATTACAGATATTTATATACTTTAGACAGAGATTTTAATGCTGATAACACGTATTTTTTCTAAAATTAGAAAAAAATTAAATGAAATTCACAATTGCATGAAGTTTGAAATTTTTATGTATTTTCAGGTTATTTTGTGAATTTTTTACTTGAAATCAGAAATACCTCAATATAATCTTACTAAAACATGTCGTCACTAATCGGTCACACGGTGAAATCACAGAGACGTCACGCGGTGACTTAGGGGTGACGGTCACCTCGAGGAGTCACAATGACGTTGCAGAGTGTTCACACAAGTTCTATTAGATGGTGGTCACAATGTGACCTCTTTGTGTAGACGCATTTCAGTCACTCTGTGACCTGTGACTTGTGTGACCCTCAGTGACCTTATAGTGACGTCACTGTGACTTTTGTGTTATTAGGGCTGAAGGGTATGTGGAGGGGGGTAGCAAGATGCAATTGCCTTATATAGAGTCCCTCATACCTCCTCTAAAGGGGCGATGTCTTTGAATCTGGCTGCCTATTTCATATGGAGAATATCTTCCGTTTTAATGAAAATTTATAATCTGAGGAGCTCCATTAAGTGAAGGATTTCTATCGATTGAAAAGAAATTAAGACCGATAGAACCCCCTAAAAGGTGAATAAATGTCTCCAAGATATTAACGCAATACCTTCAACCATGATTTTCTCCTTTTGAAAGATGTAGGGGGGTTGGCATAGACTTAACAACACTCCTACAAAGAGCACCAAATCTCCGATTCCAAAATGGTCAGTTTCTCCTACATTAAAGGACTGACAGAGCATTCTGGTTCTTTTCATATGAGATTGCATCGAGAATCAATGGTTTAATTGATTTGAGACCTAACAGAGAGGATAATATTCACCCTTTGAATATTACCTTATTGAAGACAATTTTTTGCATATTTTTGACAAGTTGCAGATCCCTCCCTGCCTTTGAAAGAGGAAAATTGACAGTTTTGGGTAATGTGTTGATATCTTGGAGACCTTTGTTCACCTTTTGGGGGTTCTGTCTGTCGTAATTTCTTTTCAATCGATAGAAATCCTTCACTTAATGGAGCTTATTAGGTTAGAAATTTTCATTAAAACGGAAGATATTCTCCATATGAAATAGGCAGCCAGATTCAAAGACATCGCCCCTTTAGAGGAGGTATGAGGGACTCTATATAAGGCAATTGCATCTTGCTACCCCCTCCACATACCCTTCAGAGCCCCAAAACGGCGTTTCTGAGAAATTAGGCTTAATGAACAGGAAATTTTATAATTTGCCTTATTCACGCTATAAAATCACTCAAGGAGGCATGCATGATAGTGAGAGGGTGCCATACCCCTTATAAACCCACTTATTTGCTCTATTCTGGAACCGCTATTTCATACCTTTCAACTCTGGCGGTTATTATTTCTGCGCATGCGTGTGTATTACAATTTTTGAATGATTATTTATTTGGTATTATATCAAACTATATTCATACCAAGTTTCATCAAAATCTATCGAGTAGATCTGGAGAAATCGAAAAAATGTGCCTCAATCAATATGCCTCACCGGTGAGGCATATTGATGCAAAATTAATTTTTTATAAAGTGGTTATATTTTATTTTTAATCACACTTGTATTCTTTTTCTAATTGGTCTCATAAAACTGAATAATTCTTAGATATTTTTAGAAAAAATATCTGAGTAAGTACATTTTCTACTAAAAATGGATTGGAATTTTGCTGTATCAAACTGACCCACTTTCCTCTACGTAAATAAAATAATCTCTCTATATTAAAAAAAGTAACAGTGACCACCGCCGCCCCCTGATTTTGAAAATTTTATTTTTGAACATTTTGAAACCACACTACGCAAAAAATATTTGAAGCAATGTTATGAAATTTCGACCATTGGTATACAAATGCATGATCGTCATTTTCGTTTCAAAACCTAATTAATTAGATAATTTTTTCTGAAGTTATTTAATGTCAAAGTGGAAAATTATTTTTTTCTGCTGCGGGTTCGCCCCCAGCAAAATCTATTTACAGCATAAACATGATTTTTTTTTGTAGACTCATACTCTTAGGTATGAAGTTTTGCACCTCGTTGCCCTTTATTCGAATTTCGAATTAGTTTTGGAGTAATTCAATTTTAAAGTTTCGAAATTTTTGACACTTTTTCAGTTTTTTCGTTATAAAAGAAAAACTTATTTTAGTAGAAATACGATATTTTAAACACTTGTACAATTATTTTTTATAAAAAGGATGGAGTTTTGTTTTTTGAAAAATTATAATTAGTTTTGGAATTATTAAGATTCTAAGTTCTAATTTTTTCTGATCTTTTCGGTCGTTCACTAGGGAAACAGACGAGTTTTATGTGTTTGATTTCTTTTATTTTCGACGATTTACTAGATACACACGTGCGTGAATATTATAAATTTAAAAGTTTCCTTGTTTTTTTTTCTCTAATATGGTCAATGATAGTTACTAGACTTGCTGGATAATTAAAAAACATTTAAGTAATTGATTAAATTGATTGATAAGCCAGAAAAGATTTTAGCAGCAGTTTTATTTCGATATTTTGCAGGGAATGATCTGGAATAAACTACTTATAGGCAGGAGAGATAAGTATTTTTAACATTAAAAGATAATTTGTTGAGCCGACGAGTGGGTTGTGCTGGATTGTTGAGATGAATCAAGCGAGCATCGCTCGCTAAGATTGCGAAGCAATCTTAAAAGAACTGCGAAGCAGTTCGGGGGTTGGTGAGCGATAGCGAGCAGGGGGCAGAGCCCCCTAGTCTTCTTTAAAAAATTTAGTCCACTAGAGTTAATTAATTAAATTGATACTTTTGAGAACGTCACTACACTGAGGGCTAAATTTTTCTCACAATACAAAAAAACCATACGCCTCTATATCACTGTTTTAAGTCTTAAAAAATAATATACTTTTTTGACTTTAAATACTTTTGAGTGAACAAAAATGACAATCATGAGAATCTGATCGAATGGAAGCTGAAAGCATGACTTCAGTTTTAAATCTATTCACATTTTCCACTAAAATACTCATCCCAGAACCCGTGTCCTGGAAGATTAAAACTGAAAGAGTGTCCCTGCATAGTACCGTCAATATATTCGTAGGATGGTTGTTAGGGTGGTCCTAATTTTTAAAGTTCAATAATTTTATGCGGCGCCCTCCCAATTTGTTCCATCATACAAGTAAATCATTTTTGCAAAAATTTAGCTTAATCAAAATATATTAACCTATGCCGCAAAAGCCTTAAAGGTTCAAGAAAATGCTTGGGGGGGGGGGGTTCAGACACAAAAAATATTAAACCCTCACATTTTGTTCATGATTTTTTTGTGTGGAACTAATTATAGTTATTAGGGTGGCCCACTTTTCTATGGGAAAAAAGTGTTATAAAATTGCCACGGCACGCCCTCAATTTTTTAGACCTACAGGGAAAACTATTCTGGCGAAGTTTGGGCTCTTTACCTTAATTAGAAAGCAATGTCCAAGAGGAGTGAAAAAGTCCAAATTCGACAAAATAACTAAAGAAACCAAAGATCAACCCTCTCATTTTGTTCATGATTTTTATAAGAAACTACTAACGATATAGATGTAATGTTTCAGGTTTTTTTTATCTATTTATTTTGGTTGTAGTAATTTTCTAATGTCCAAAGAACTTTTGTAAAGTTGCTTTTCTTGCATTTTTAAACAGCTAATAACTCTTGGACTACAACTTAAAAACCTGAAATTAGTCTCATTTTGTTTGTAAATATTTTGTCTTTGATTTAATGTGCATTATGAACATCATTTTCAAAAAGTTTTTTTTCAGAATTTAAAAAAAGGGGAAAAATTTAATGAAAAATTGTTTTGAAAAAATATTAAAATCCTTTTAACACTTTAAATGAACATTACTACCAAATTTCAAGTTTAAAATAAATTTAATCATGTATAAAAAAATAAAATATTTGAAATTTAGGCAAGTCCCTAAACTATCCCTAAAATTATACAGCAAGAGCGATTCACTCATGGAAAATTCATAAACTCGCATGAAGGTGGCCATGTCCATATGACTTAAAACATGCAAAAAATGTCACACAAATGTTAGTTGTTTTGTATAAAAATATTCGAATTTGTATTTTTTCACTCCTCTGACCTCTTGGTCATCGACTTCTAATTCGAATACAGAGTTGAAATTTTGGCTGTGAGCTTCTATTAGCTGTTCGAAAAAAAGTAGAGGTTGCCCATAACTCTACCTGAAAAAAAAATTTTGGGGCCACCCTAATAGTTGTTATAGATATAATGTTCCTGGTTCCATTCTTCTATCACCTCCCTTTAGGTAGTAATAATTTTTTACTGTCAAAAGAAATCTTGTAAAGTTGTTTTTTCTGCATTTTTAAACAACTAATAACTCTAGAACTATACCACTTAAAAACTTGAAATCAGTCCCATTTTGTTCCTAATTTTATTCTTTTTTATTTTATGTGCATTGTAACCACCACTTTAAAAAAAATCAAAATTTCAAAAAAAAAATCTAAAAAATTTTCAAAAGAAAATGTGAAGTTTTCTATAAACCCCAAAATAAACTTCTTCCAAACTTCAAGTTGTAAATAAAATTTAATCATATAGAAAAAAAATCTTCGAAATTTTGGCAAATAAATTTTCAAAAACAATCTTTGGGTGTTTTCCACCAGTTTATTGAGACAGATACGCTAACAAAAAGAGTACTTTTACATTATTCGTGTATTTAAAGGTCGTTCTTGGAGGTGAGGATGCATCCGGAGGAGTTGACGGTGACAGATGATTCTCCCTTGGTGAAGACAATGGTGCACTTCTTGTAGGTGCTCTGGGAAATATAAAGGGGGTTATGAACTAGGTTGATAGCTTAAAAACGTAGTTTTAAAAGTTTATTCATATGTAATATTTTTTAAAAGATAGAAAACAAGCCTTATCAAATTTATGAAGCTTAAACCGGGGCTGATAAAGAAAATTTTGAAAACGGTTCTCTAGCTTGGACGAAAAAATTTTGTTTAACAAATGATGCTGTTAAAATTTATTTTACTTGTAATTCCTCGAATAAATAATCAATATCATAAAACCTACAAAAAAGCTCAATTCACAAGATATTCTGCATGCGTTTCTTTATAAACTGTACTTTTTTCATGGAGATAAATATTTCAAACATAAATAAACTGATTGTTTTAAAATCTACTTTTACAGTAAAGGTTTCTTAAAAATTGGTAATTTTTTTGTTATTTGAAAAATGGGACAGAAACATCTTAACATTTAGAAACAGTTTTTGAACATTTTGTTACAATAATCCTATGTTAACTGTACACTACTTTTTTAGAAAGATTATGGAATATCTTTGCGCTTAATATAGTGTAAATGTATAATCACTTTTAAAAAATGGAAGGATCTGTTAGCAGTGTCTCAGTGAAAAATTAAACATGTTTAATTATTTTGTTAGAATCCTTTAAAAACAAATAAAATTACTCACGATGCTATCCTTTATTTCGCACTCATCAGCCTGGTCGAAATCAACCTCGGACTTCAAGCACTTGGTCAGACCCAGGATGATGTCGATTTTGTATCCGGTGGCATCCTAAAGTAAAAGCAAACATTTTACTAATGCGTAAAGTGACACTGAATAATCTTAAGATCTGTCATCAATCATTTACGGAATTCAATCCTGAATATCCTAACTAATTACGATATATGAGGGGTAATTTATATAAATCTTGACTTTTTTGTCTAAAACGAAATAGTACTATCTACTTTATCAGAGGTAATTTATTTCCGTTAATATATTTTCTTTGAGAAATGATATACTTATTATAAACGTATAGTATTGCTACTAAGTTATTTAGGGGAATTTTTAGTACAGTGTGTGTCTTTCATGAAAAATTATCCTTTTTACTGTACAACCAATATATTTTTTAAAGTGTTGATTTATATAATATCTTAACGTTAAGATTTTTAAAAAATTTAATAGTTTTAAACATTTAGGCTACCCTTTCACTGTTTAATTTGAGCAGTTTCGAATTAAAGCTAAAGTCATAAAGGGGTAAGGGGCCATTCATTAATTACGTAAGTATCCCAAGGGGGAGGGGGGGTTGGAAAAATCTCTACATTCCCTTACTTGGGGGGAGGGGGTCAAACCCATTCTTACGTAAGATTTTCCAAGTTAATGTAAACAAATTAGTTAAATTAATTAAATTAAATTAGCATTAGTTAATTAATTAAAACCAAGTTAATGTATACAAATTCCAATTATTCTAATCAAGAGATAATAATATAATGGTAATTAGTTGACAGCAAGAATATTATTTATCTGTTAAAAATAAAAATATTTGATTTACGTCAAAACTGAGAGTTTAAGTGTAACTGATCCTTTTCTAACATTTTATTATTTTGAAAAACGAAAGAATAGAGGGGGACGGGTTTGAAAAATCTTACGTACCCTTACATGGGGGTAGGGGGGTCAAAAATTGCCAAAATCATCCTTACGTAATTAATGAATGGCCCCTTAGAAGAAAGTTTTAGTACAGGGGACACAGAACTAACCCTAAACAGGTGCCTGATTATAATGTATGAACATAAAATCTGGTACTAGATAATTCGTTAATAACTTAAATATGTGATAGTATGAACATAAAAAACCTGGAATTAAATCTTAAAGCTTTCTTGAAGAAAGCAGAAGGTACTCGTCACTTCCTTTAAGTCAGTGCCAGACTAATAATAAACGGTTCCTATCATAAACACTCTTTAATACATATTCTCAGCACCAAAGTGCTTCAAAATACACTTATGACACTCTTTCCCATCTCCATTTGGTCCCCCCAAATTACCTAGACATCCTAATGTAACATCGATCTTAGACGTAATGACTATGTTTATTCGTCACTAGGATGAAATTAAGTTTCTACACCCCGTCAGGAAGAGATAAGGGAAGAGAGGGACTTCGTATTATCCATTTGGGGGGGAACCGTAGTTCATTGAGTCAGTTGCCTGGAAACTCGGTGAAAATTACTGGATGTTGGGAAAAGGCACAAGACGTTTTATTGGAGCTTCCTGAATTGAATTTCGCATGGATTGGGTGTCTATTGCAAATTCGCATTCAATATGCGAGATCGTTTGGAAGGGCTTTCGTGGCTAAGGACATGTGTAATGACTCATTGAATTCCATTTGTTAAGCAGTTGCTTTCATCTTTCCTTATTTGTTTGAAAGAAAAGTTTTCTTAGAATCACAAAAATACATACCTTTTATTTAGTTATCTAGTGAACTATTTACGCTTATATTCTTAGCCCTGGAACTTATTCTTAAATACTTCAAGAATTTAATACTTTTGTAGGTGTTTTAAACCCAACTATAGTCATTTATCTGATGAATAACTAACGTAAATTTTTATTTAGTCCCTTTCATTTCATACGGAGAAAAAAAAGATGTGTTCTTATTTAAAGTTTTAAAAAGAAGCTTTCAGCACAAAATTATATTCTATTCTGTGTGTGTGATGCATTTCATTCAATCTAAAAAAAATGCAAATCTAAATATGTGGCCTTCTAAATCGTAAAAATTATTTGCTCTATCGCAGCTCAAAATCAAACTTCCAACTTTTATGATGATAAAATTATCCTGACAGGATGATCATATGCAAATAATGGTCTTTGGTTTAAAATAAAGTCAAAAGAAAAATTTTTAAACTTAGAAACGTTTTTACCTTTTTATTCAGTAGAATGTTGGACTCCATTGATATTCATTTAACTGTCTTTATGACTCATATTCATAATACTTAAAATTATACTAAATTTTATTTGTTCAAGTCTTTTTTAACTGTTTAATGCTTTCGTGCGTGTGAATATAGATACTTATATATTTTTTCGGTGATTGTTCTGTGTTCCAAATAGGGTCCAAAATTTCTAGTAAAAATTTGGTCGTTATACATCAAAATTTACATTACTTATACAGACATAGACATAGACATAGAAAAAAAG
The DNA here is from genome assembly GCA_024610705.1 of Tetragnatha versicolor. Classification (NCBI taxonomy): domain Eukaryota; kingdom Metazoa; phylum Arthropoda; class Arachnida; order Araneae; family Tetragnathidae; genus Tetragnatha; species Tetragnatha versicolor. Next base: position 41,966,564 of record JANDEH010000006.1, read on the forward strand.
TTTATTGTTTTGGGCGTTTGCCCGTTAACAAATAACACGAACCATTATAGAGAACTTTACATTATCTTAGAATTCAGATTTTTAAAAATTAACATATTTAAAAATAATATACAAATCACTGTAATACAAGTTACATTACTTATACAGGTTTATTTTATATACTTTTTATTTTCTAAATTTTCTCAACTTGGTTTTTGGACTTATTCTCTTTTTCAAACTGAAGACTCAATAACTCTAATTTGTAGCAGTCATAAAAAAATGTCTGATCACTAATAATTTGGATTTCATGTGAATACAAATAGGGAAAGGGATGCTTACCAGCTTCCTGGCCTTCTGGACCTTGAGAAGAATGTGGTGGTGCTTCTCGGAAAACCTCTTGGACAGAATCCTGGCGGCTTCCCGGGCTCCGGCCTGCACGTCAGGGTCGTTCACGTCCACCTGCTCTGCCAAAACGCAAGCTACGGCCACGGCCACCAGACAGAATGCGAACACAGCCTTCATCTTGAAAGGGTTAAGAGGTTGTTGGATCGACAGAGAGACCTCGAAGTGCTACAGAGAGTGCAAGTGGTGCGGATGGAGATACTGGGAGGGTATTTATGAGGACCCTGGAGGGCCTTGGGAGGGTCAGGTGTTCTGTTCTCAGCGCTTGGGAGGGAAGGAGTAGTGGGTGTGATTAGGAGGAGGCGATAAGGCGTCGAGTTTCTCAAGGAGTAAGAGGGAGCGAATGTGAGATAAAGGAGTTGCATAATGCGTTGTGCATAATGATTTCGATTAGGGAAATAGTTATTCGAAAGCCAGGTATCCTCTAGTTGAGTTCACTGTTGATTTTTTTGCCTGTCTTTTAATTTGAAAGAGTTTTGGATAGTGGTGGATTTCTGAGAGTGTATACTGCCAGGAGAAAAAAACTAAAACTATGAAAAGATAAGTACAAAGCTAAATGACAGCCACGCAGATTTTGCACAAAAATTTTGTTCATCGTTTATAAATTACCGTCACTCATGAAATGGAGCGGTGGAGAAATATATTTTCATAACAAGCGTCACAATATTGCAAGACGTCAAAAGATTTTCTCCTGTCGGTATGACTGTACTATATACTGATCCTAGACTTACATTTCTGCATTCGGAAGGGAATCTGTAACAAAAAACAGACCATACAAATACAAGTATTTCGATGCTTTTTGAATATCTCATTTGTGTGCTCTTTACAAGCTAGTATCGACCCTGAGATGCAAGCTATGATGTAATTTGAGAAGTATTCATGGTTGATATTCTAATACTACGAAAAGAATCTTCAAAAATATAGTATAAAGGTTTGCGATACAAATATATCCACCAAGGACTAAATTTGAACTGGAAAAACTTAGAGGAAGGAAAATGAGGAGAGGAAATTGAAAACTAATCCTTATAACCATTCGTAATATAATATAGTTTTGTATGAAAGATATTAAATGTTGTTTCTTATTCCTCTGGTGTAAGAAAGCCCAGACCAGTAGCAGAAAAAATGCATGGTAGTAACGAGATTTTCACTTTGAAAGGGAACGTTATTTTCAAAGTAAGAGTAAACATTCACGGATTTCGATTTGAAATACTTCTTGAACTCGTCTGGACGTGTTAAAATCTTTGAAATTAATATTTAAATACGCTCTTAGCTTAAAAATTTTAGTGATCTTTACTTTGCTATGGTATAAAATCGAGGTTTAAACTAAAACCCATACTTCATAACTGATGTAGGGAAAAATAAGTAAAGTAAAAAACGCATATAAGTGTTTGTATAATCATAGAATAGTTACAAAACACATGTAACGAATAAAGGTTTCAGGTATTCTTGTACCTGAAAAGATTTTGGGTCAAGCAACTCTGACACAGCAAAAGCAAACCATTAGAAACACTCCAATTTAAAACACTACTTAATTTTAACAAGTAGAGATAGTCAGTCTATGAAATTTAATCCCTCCGCTAGAGATACAATTTTCAAAGTATACCGTGTGGAGCTTAAAGCAGCATCCCCCAATGATTAATTAAACGCAGAGCTACAGTAATTACAGTACAGTTGAACTTATAAGTAATTGTATGGCTAATGATTTAGACTAGTAACATTAAAAAAATAGACTGTGCAGTGCATTCCTTAGATAGTAGTTTGACTCAGTCTATTTTGTAACTGGTCTCAATATAATACGAAAGCATATACTTTTACTCTCTCAGGAGTTATTGATAACGTTTTATTAAATAATAGAACTATTTTCTTTCATCTTTCTCATTATAGGCAGTATTAGCACTTGATTGTAGTTTACCCAAAGTTAATGCACATATGAATGTTCTTCGTCAGTTTTCAACTCATTATTCTTAGGATGGGTTGTAACAGTAGAATAGAATCGCTGTTCTGTGAATAAATATATGATAGGATTTTCAAAAGGGAGAAACCCAAAGTCTCATTAGTCTCTAGAGAAGAAGACCAAAATCCTTCAAAGTTATTCAAAACTTCAAAAAATATATGCCATAAAATTAAAAGCATTTATCAAGCTTTATGAAGGAAATGGGAGAATATTCTTTCATTAAATTCTTTTGGTCCGTGTAAAAATATAGTTAAAAAGCTATTTTATTTTACTCTTCCACTGTGAAATTACCTTTTAGTAAATAAGAACTTAAATCGGTGAAATATGGGAATTAATTAATTTAATTCAGTTTTAATGCTGTCAAAAAGGATATAACGATTTTCTTATTCCATGACTTTTCTCCTTTAGTTTTAATGGGTTTTAATAATTTACTTCATATGAAACGTAAGTGATTCTTTTACTACATAAGATTTAATTTCTTACCACACTGAAAGAAAACAGATTATCTTAAATTAATTTGGTTTTCATGAAATGAGAATAACTAATTGAAAACCAAATGTTGGGAAAACCTGTCTAAACTCTTAACAATTTTCATAATAAGTATAGAGAAAAAAATAAGCATTATATGCGATTTTTTTCATGCTTGTAAAATAGCAGAAAATCATCTCTGGTATTTCCTCAGTTCTCATGTTATGTAATAAATTGATCCCCGATTCTCAAAGAAATTTATCTCACTGATAAAGTGTTACCTCATAGATATGAAAAACCTAAGTAAAATTTCCTTTAAAATAAATAAATCAAATATTAGTTTATAGTATTAGTATTCTTTATTCATTTTTCTCTTATTTTTGACAAAAAAATTAGATTTTTTTAATGTCTTCTAAATAATTTGTAAAAATGTATAAACATTAAAAAATAGTTTTTTGAATTTAAAAGTTTTTTTATGAGTAATCTCAAATATGATAAGCACTATGGAAAAATTCGTGATAAATGAAAATTATTGAATTTATGGTTATTTGTTTCAGATTATGCCTAAAATATTATAAAAATGTTAAGGAATAAATCAAAGAAGGTATGAAGTTACGTATTAAAGCTGCAATATTCTCTTGTACCAAAATTAGAAGTGCTGATTGAAACTTAATGAACAGTAGGGAATTCTATAATCTGACCACAATTTACTCACTTATTTAAACTTTAACGTAATGTAATTCAAAAGACTTTTTTCCAGTCTGAAATTGGTCATCTGTAATTTTATTCTCATTGATATGAATCAAAATGTGAAACTTTGTAAATTTATAAATTATTTATTTTAAAATACGATAGCTTAAACTTTGATTACTTATTAATAGATGAGTTCAACTGTATGAAGTCTCTAAGACCTCTTTTGACTGTTTAGTTCAAACTGAAAACACGATTTATCGTTAGGTTTATGGAATGTACGCTGGAAACGCTCTAGATCTTTGGTCAATTTATGGTTGAACTCGTTTATAGGATAAATTGAAACTTTTATGATTTTTAATTGTAAAAATTAATCTAATTAGTAGTAAATTAAATGTTAAAGAAACTAAGTAGTGCGTACGCGTAGGGGAGAGTGGGGCTATTTCGCACATGGGGCACATTAGGACAGACGGCATTTCCCCTAGTAATTATTAATTTAAAAATCTGAAAAAAATAGCAGTAAATGGATGCATGACTAGCACCTCCTGCATGAATTTTCAAAGCCCTGAGCCATTTTGTTGTATACGTACTAGAAATTTGCTAGCGTTAGAAGCAGCAAAGTAAATTTTCTTGTCATTTTGTTGGCGTAAAATATCAATCAAAAATAACTCTCAAGTTGACATTCAGCATTTTATTCAGTTGAGGCACTACTAAAGTAAGTTTCTAGAAAGGTTTCCCTGCTTTATTTATAAATATCTTGTTGGGACGTTGTAAGCTTGAACTGGTAGATGGGGCACATTCGTACACCAAAACATGGGGCAGATTCGGACAGTGAGAATGTGCCTCATCTTTCCCATTTTTGATTATGAAAGTGATTTATATGTTTATAAGTGCAGTATATTTAATAACTTGAAGTTTAATTGTTTTTTTTATTGTAATTGTTTCAAAATTTGGTGATAATAGAAAATAACATCTTAAAGAAAGCTTCAGTTTTGAGGAATTTAAACCCAGATTTAAACATTGAAGAAATAATGTCCCTGATAATTGTTTAATACCAATTGACTTGGACTTAGGTTATTTTATTCCAGTAGAATTTGCTACTAAAAAGAAAATTTCGTTATGTTGGTCAAATAGAAAATTTGGAGTTGAATGGTGCTTATTTTAAATTAATGATGAAAAACTTTAAAAACTTTAAAATTAATGACGAAACTTTTATTTTCCCAGTAAGAAAGGATTAAACATTCATACAAAAAGATAATATCGTATTACAAGTTCCCCAACCGTCAGTTTCAGGTGTTAATAAGCGAGCTGTTGGTGCACTTTTCTTTTCGAATAAAACCTGACAGTTAAAATATTGGTTAAACTTTTTCTAACTAATTACATTATGTTAAGTATGTCAATGTACAATATAATCTTCATTACTACAATTGTTTTCCTCATCAAAAACTTAGATGTTCAATATTATCTGAAGCTGTTTTCTTTTTGTAAAAAAATATTCAATTTAGAGGAAAAATATGTAAAGTGCCAAATATTTCGTTTAATTATCCTTACTTTAAAGTGCCATAAACTTTTTAGTTCGTAAAAATAATTATTGTATAATTTTTTGCATGTGTACGAATGTGCCCCACACGTGTGCAAAACTGCCCCACCCATGGGGCACATTCGCACGAAATTTCTCGTTTTTTAGATTGATGATATGGGTTAGAAATTCTAGATGAATTCGACCAATTATCGTTCTAAAATATCGGGAAAGGTCTTAACTTTCATTTGAATCCGAGTTTGTTTCAATATCTCATCTAGGTCCAGAGAAATATTCCGAAATGCACTTTTTGTGCGAATGTGCCCCGTTCTCCCCTACCTAAAATTAGGAATTTTCATTTCGAAGTAATATCATACGTAAATAGAGGAGAGGAGGGTATTATGGAACACCCTTTATATATTTAAGAATAACTCTATTGGTTTTTAATAAAAATCCGCCGAATCATTTTAAGTACATACTATAACTAATGACAATGAATGGCAAATGGTCCAATAAATCAGCATTTATTTTTTTAAATAAAAATATGTACTTTAAGAAAAGTTACAAATGGAGGGTAATATGGAACAGTCCGATAATATGGAACAGTTGGATTTACAGCTATTGAAAACTAATTAGACCTTAGAGAACATAGTTAATCTTAACTATAAAAATATATTTAGCAATTTACGTTCAAATAGTTCTGTTCATGAGTCTATTTACAATAGTCACAAACATAATAGTCTTTTTCTGACCCTTTGCTTATGGAATGTTCCATAATACCCGACAGGCCATCTTGTACTATGAACCCTTTTACTGACCGATAAAACATGGATTGCAAACTTCTGATCTTTTACTAGGGTGGGTCATTTTCCTATGGCGAAAAAAATGTTTTACAAATTCTATCGGGCACAACAAGAAAAGGGTGCCAAATGGTCTCAAACTAACATGTGTAAAATGTTATTCCATTATAATAACTCTTTGTGCCTCCGGATCGGCCTCGAATAGAAAAAAAATTTAATTTTTCATATTTTTATAAAATTTTATAAATTAAATTTTTTTGTTGAAAACACTTTAAAGTTCACAAATAAGGGTATTTAAAAGAAATTTTAATCACATTAGTCACCTTCATGCATTATTACAAAAACAACTGCTGAAGTGGCAATATAATATGCTATCATGTTAACAAGAGCCGTAGAATATGAATCTCTTTTTTGCCAACAAACAGTGGATTGTCAGTGGTACAAATTTTAAATATTGGTAGTTCATATACATTTTCTCTCAAGTTTGGTCAGTATAAAACGGTATTTTTAATTTTCAAAATAGAAACATAAATATGCCGCACTTTCGAAATTCAGCGGACAGTTATTTCACTGGCTAGTCTTGGGATCCAAATATGATCGCAAAAATATGTTGAAACAATTGTCAAATGGATAGTTTGTTCATAGGCAATATCAGTTATGATTCGCTCTGTCATGATTTTTTATACCATTGTGCACATTTATATTCATGACGGATTTGTGCAATCGAGGTAAAATCTTGATTTTCGTTCGTCCATTTTTACATGAAATTACTTTGAGGCCAATCCGGAGGCAAAAAGAGTTATTATAATCGAATAATATTTTACACATGTTAGTTTGAGACCATTTGGCACCCTTTTGTCGCTGTGCCCCTGGGAAAATGTGAAAAAAATATTTTGACCCCCCCCTAGTGTACACTATGCTTAACAACAAAATCAAAGTCTCATAGTTACTGGTAGGTTAAAAGGTTTGAACATTTACCGTCAAAAACTTTCGAAAATCCTAAAACACAATTTTCTTTGCTGCGACTGATCAGACAGCAAGAAGCTAAACTTTTTTGCGCACTGCATCATGGGGGATTTCTCAATACTTTCGTAGCATTGCCACGTGATAGCAGCGCGAGGGGGAGCAGAAACTAAGGTGCTCCATATCACCCGATTATTCCATAATACCCTCCTCTCCTCTAAATCAGAAGTAATGTTTTGTACTGTGGGCAAAAAAGAAAAGGGGAGAAATAGGATGATAATAAACCGTTGGTTGTTAAATTATACATTTGAGAAAACATTTTATAGTAGAGTCTTCAAAAGAATTTACAACTTGAAAAAACAGGTGATTCATAAAAAAAATTTTCAAATGGTTTCGGAACATTCTTTCAACATTGGTCTATTGCTTCCATTTGATATAGTTTAACCGATGAGTACCTAACCGATAAAAAGATCTCAAACACTTGTTCTATCCAAGCTGTGAAGAAACCAAAATTTCAGAAAGTTGCATCTTCATTGATAAAAAAGACAAGCTATGTAAAATAATTCCTATATGTGTTGATCTAAGATAATTACCGTGCTTTTTTTGCAGTTATCAAAATATCATGAGGTTGTTTATCAGTTGCTCTCTTGAAAATAATGCATCTGCCACTAAATCAACAAGTGTGGTTGTTCTCCTTGGAATTACAAAACAGCACGAGAAGTAGCAATCCTGTATCTATTTCGGGAATGTTTCTTTAGTTTAAAATAGATGGAGTTTGAGTAAAAATAGATAAATTTATATTCCTTTTCCTCTCAATAAAGAATAATTAAAAAAACATACAGTCAATGCTGTGCCATTTCTCTTCAATTATGAGCTTGATTTTTGAATTTTAAACAAAAGATAGAACATATATTGGTTATCAAGTGACAAAAAGAATATATTTTAGGTAGTTGTTCATTTTAATTTGAGATATGGCTACATGAAAAATAGAAATGTATGTGATATAGAGTAGAGCTTTAATATTTAATAAAGAATGTTTATAAAGGCTTGTTGGGGGAATCCTCTACTATACGCTGACTGGTTGTAGTTGTATATGCCTTCGATTATCTTCAATTAAGCTCAATTTTGGAATTTTCAACAAAAGAAAAATATTTTTCGTGGTTGTCAAGTGACAAATAAATTAATAATTAGTCGTTTCATTTTAATTTAAAACACTTAAAATAACAAAAAAGGTGTTTTAGGTGGTAACTTTAATACAAGAAATACATTATCCAAACCAAATAATTGCAATGGTATGAGTTTAAAATTGTAAAGTAATCTGCAACTATGTTTGCAACGCATTGATTTTTCTTTCTAGCAGTAACTGGTTTTTGAAATATGCTTTGAAAAGGAATTACCAAACTCCGTTTGTGCTCCAGAGGATAATCTCTACAAATTCAAAGTTGTGTATACATATTTTTAAAATGGGATGCAAGGATTTTTTTTACCTATGAATCTGTACAAAAGTTATTTGAGCAAACGATTTACTATCATCAAAGGCAATTCAAGTAACTAAACATAAAACTAGAAAAATCGTCTTGTCATTGAGCAAGGAGTGATCCTCTTGTTTTATTGCCGAGTCTAATACCATCATACGCCTACACGAGGCTCGTTTTACATCTGTGCCATTAATTTCATGAGATAAACGTCTTTTGGAATGAAATTAGACCGCCTCCCCATCAAAACGGCAAATGCGATACCGGTCCCTCTTTTTCGCAAGATTAAGTTATTCACTCCATGAAATTCGGAAAGAGGTAATCACGGAAACGAATCCGAATTCCATAATTACTCGGAACGTAAATATTTCACTCGCTAAATCTTTCCGCACTGGTTTCAAGCGGAAATTAGATCATAACTCATTCATTGGGCGGAACGTAGACTTCCCAAAAGACCGTAAATACTAGAAAAATAAAGACCAATGGATCTCAAAGAAGGTAATTAAAGGGGGATTTTCATGTCTGGAGAATTCCTTTCATCGCTATATTCTCTCTATGCTATTTTGTCGATGCTTTTAAGCACGACTGTATCTAGTCCACTTTTGGATTTTCCGTTGAATTGTCATGTTTGTCTTATTCTCACCGTTTAAGACAAGCCGAAATTTTCTAAATGTCTTTCAGAAAATCATCAGAGTGATAAAATTTAAACGGAATGGATTAATTATCCCTCAGATAGATGTCAAATAGTTTTTATTTTCAAAATATATTCCACTGAGTATTAAAGGTTGTGGGGCAGTGTTTCCCAACGGGGGGAGCACGCCCCACCGGGTGGCAATTTGATTTTCTAAAGGGGGGAATTGGAAAATTTTCAACCACATTGCCCCTCCAAGTGGGTAAAATTCTAAAAGTTTTCTGGGGAAAGACCTCCAAGCCCCCCTCATAACCTTCCTTGAAACCTATAATATATATAAAACCATAACCTTCCTTCCTAAAACTGAATTAAAGCACTATTTTAAAGGGGAAAATTTCTATAATTTCCTTGGTGGAGAAATCCATACCCCCCCCCAATTTTATTTGTTAATTCATTTAAAACATAACTTTAAAAATTTGAGTCAACCACTCCCCGAAACTAAAGTCTGGCTACGGCTTTGCAAAGGTATCATTAACGTTGATATGATAACTCAGTAATTATTGATTGCCAAATCTTTAAATTGCATGAAAATTTATTTAATTAAAACTATTTTGTTTCTCAAATTTAGTTATTCATTTTGTGTTTGGAATACTCACTAGTTTTCAAAACATGTCTGTCATTTTTTTTCACAAAACCAACCAATTAAGTTTTTAAATTGAATACCGCATTTTTAGTGTATTTAGAAAGGCTTTGGTGGGGCGTGGACCGAAAAAGGATGGGAACCACTGTTGTAGAGTATAACAGAAATACGGTAGAACTTCAACTTTATTAACCGTAATCGTTTAACTGATGTCAGTTTCAGCTTTTTAAAAGTTGCAATAGGTCTCATAAAAATATTTTCAGTGAGAAGTAACATTTTGCTTAGTATCTTTGAAATTATTTGAATAGAAAGAAACATTCATGCACAATATTTATTTTCATTTAAAGCACATCATTCAAATCAACAGGAACCACAGTCCAAAGGAGGGTTTTCAGAAGGTATCTAAAAGAGAAAATAAAAAATAATAACAGATTCATAAAATTAATAGAGTTTCATAAGCATCTCCAGCTATAATAAATCTCTTCCTCAACCATAGAGTTGCCTCAACCCTGCCAATCTCTGTCTGAAACCATATCAGTATATGAGATGATTTGAAGCACAGAGTATAGAGCTTAACAGAGTGTTCATCTCCATAGACGCTAATGGCAACTTTTTTAACAGGGCTTTTCCCATTGAAAAACTTCCGGCCACAAGACCCGCCTCCACGCTATTTCTGCTAATTCTGTCATTCGCCCACTGAAGCTGTCACTCAAATCCAAATCGCCTATAATCAGTGTTAAAATCAAATCAAGTACATTTCCCGTTCTCTGATTGGCTGCTAGTGAACTGAATTATAATATGCGTGCTGAATTAAATTAATGATCTTAAGAGTAAAACGGCGGTTTGGTATCTCTGTTAAGCTCTCTACTCTGTGATTTGAAGCATAGAAAAAACTTCCAAAACAAGTTCAATACAGATATATTTTCTGCCGAACTGAGTAAATATTATATGAATGTCGACTTTGACAAGGGCGAGCACTTATGCATCTGAATACGAGGAAAGAAATGCCGAGGGACTGCATGTCGCTCGTATTTTCTATCAATGGCCAAGGCCATGTAGTGAATAAGAAATAGCGTTCTTGGGGGGGGGGGGAATTGATAGGAAAAAGGCTCCCTGACTTGCGGGTAGAGGTATTGACGGTTGCATACTTTTTTGCTCTTTTCATTTCGAAGGTAAAGTTAAACCTGAATGCTGCTGTTTTTTTTTTTATTTTGTGCATCATCTAATTGGCATCCATCATCCAATTTTGCCATTTCTTAATAATAGAGGGTAAAGAGGTTTTAACAACATTACTAAATGAAGTTAAAATAACAGTTTGCACTGCACAGTACTGGAATTTTCTTTTAAAGAATGACACAATCATAGGCGTTTTTCAAAGGTATACCTTTAGGTATCAGTTAGATATAAAGGGGTATAAGTAACTATGTGTGAGGTAGATAGTGGAAAACTTGGCTTTATTTTATTAAATTAGAATTCAAATATTTCTTTGATAAGAAGTTTTAACTTCCTTTGGCTTCTAACAGTAGTTAGGCAGCAGTAATAAATCAGAATACAGGATAACAAACCTGTCAAGTTTGTCCAATTAAATTTTTAGTATTTGCTATTGTTTGGGATAGGGATATTTTCATAATGACTATTTTCATAACTCTTAAACTACCTCACTGTAAAAAAATATGGCACTTTACACAATAAGGTGGTGGAAAGAAACTGCCACCATATCATTGAGAGACGTTACACCAAGACACGGAAAGAGCTCTCACCTTGACTCGCAGGGAGGTCCCACTGTGACTCGGTGGGAGGTCGCACAGTAGGGCTTCCCTCAATGATATGGTGGCAATTTCTTTCCACCACTTTAAGCCACGTGCAGGATCAGGTGGATCTTATCGGGCAGTGGATATCTACCCCACTCTTTTGTTCGCTAGTCGACCTCACCTAACCACACAAAGAGATGGGGAGATACGCTTGATCCTGCGCTCAAGGTGACCGTACCCTTATTGTAACGTGCCATACTTTTTTACAGTTCTTAAATAATATCCCTTTCATCTTCCTGTTTATCTTACAGTAACGCAAGAGATCAAACAAGTGTAAACGCTGTTTTCTTTCCATAGGCTTGACGTCGGAAGAGAGCGCAGCAGCAGTAGCAGCCATGGTGCCCCGCGTCAACATCTCGATGTCCGTTCGCGAGGCGGGATTCTCTTCTGAGGAGGTCGGGAGCACCGCCGGGCCCCCGGAGGTGATGGAGTGGGTGGGCTCCGACCCCTGGACCTCCCCCGGGCAGCTCACCCTCGCCGTGACCTTCGTCTTCCTACTCTCCGTCACCATCGTCTGCAGTAACGCTTTAATCCTCATCGCCGTCTACAGGTACATCCTCTTCCATAGGAAAGATACCTTACTGCAGCATTAGAACTAGGGGAAAAATTCCACTGGTCCTGCGGACCAGTGCTTTACCAATCTTTCTGGTCTTCAACCAAAGTGACTGGTCCAGTGGCGTAGCCAGAAAAAAATTTCGGAGGGGGATGTTGATATTTCGGGAGGGGATATGGGGCATTTTTAGTGGTCTTCTATGGTCAAAAAGGAAATTTTCCGAGTTTCGGGGGGGATATATCCCCAAATCCCCCCTCTGGCTACGCGCCTGGACTGGTCCACCGAATTAAAAAGGACTGGTTTCAATTTTTTAACCCCTTCTTGGTCGCATATATTACGTATATGTCCATTGCTAAGTATCCCAATTCCGTAACAGTCACCCTCAAGTGATATGGGCTAAAATTTACTAGGCTGAGTGTTTATATGAGTTAATTCGTTTCTGTAGTTGCCTTACTACATTTTCTCTCTCTCAGCTCATTTCTCATTCAATACCAAAAGCAACGAATTTAAGGAACGAGGCGCGCTAGTCTGGAGTTAAGTCATAAAATTGTCACAGAGTTCCCGTAGAAAGTTCTCACACTTGTTTCTACCTTCCCTAGTCCCCTAAAATTTAAAGGCTTTAAAACTTATATATAGGCTGTAGGTTTACGGTTTAATGGTTAAAATGTCGATTTGTTTTCCAGTATTTTAAAAGCTACACTTTTCACTTCTTTGCAATGAATGAATCCTTTCCAGGTTCAAGCGTCTCCGCAACCCCAGCAACTACTTCGTGGCCTCACTGGCGTCGGCGGACTTCGGTATCGGCCTGCTGCTTCCCCCGGGGCTCTACTTCGAGTTCACGCGGCTGCACGTGCGCTGCCTGCTGCTCTGCCTTCTCCCCTACTGCCTCTTCATCCTGCTCTGCTCCGTGGCTCTCCTGAGCGCCACCGCCGTGGCCGTCGACCGCTGCACCTCGCTCGCCTCCCCACTGCGCTACAACAACATCATCACGCACGGCTCTGTCGTGCGCTACATCGCTCTCTTCTGGCTCTACTCCCTACTGCTGGCCTCCTTCCCACTGCTCTACTGGTTCACCGCTAAAGGAGCCGCTGCTACTCCCAGCTGCGCCTACACCACCGTTGTGCTGCGGCCGGCGCGAGCCTTCCTCTTCGCCGTGCTGTTCGTCCCTTGCACCGTGCTCTTAGTGGGCAGCTACGGGTACGTGTACGCCGTGGCGCGCTCGCACGCCCGCGCCATCTTCTCGGCGGAGCTGTCGTTCCGGCAGCACCCCCTCTCCGGCCCCAAGTACGGCAGGACGCTGGCCGGGACGGTGGGGGTTTTCTGCCTGCTGTGGCTGCCCTTCCAGGCGACGGCTTTCACGGACGCGCTCCCCGACAAGGCGGTGTTCTGCCTAGGGCTGCTGGCGGTGTCGAGTGCGGCCGCCGACCCTTGGGTGTACGGCTACCGCAGCGCCGAGTTCCGCATCGCCTCCGCCAAGATCCTGGAGCCGCTGTTCCCGCAGCTGCGGCTTCGCAAGCCGCAGGTGCGTCACGCCAGCATGCTCAGCTGCGCCTCGCACGTGCGCCTGGGCGTCACCCCCAACAACGCCACCGTTGACACCATGTGCGCCACCTTCATCGAGATCCCCATGTTGGCCAGGTCGCTGGACGAGACGGCCGTCGCTGAACTCTAATCATACGTGCATAGGGTGCAATGGAAACAACACTTATCGCTGATCTGTAAACCTGCGCAGTTCTACACGCTGTAAAAAAATATGGCACTTAACACAAAAAGTGGTGGAAAGAAATTGCCGAGAGTGAGACCTCCCTCCGAGTTTAGGTGGGAGGTCCCTCCGTATCGGGATGTAACATCTCTCAATGTATGGAGGCAATTTCTTTCCTCCACTTTTTGTGTAAAATGACGTATTTTTTAAAGTGCACTGTAAAAAACAATAACAGATAAGCTCTGGCAGCAAAACTTGCCATAGGTTTTTATTTCTCTGTTGGACTAAGCTTGTCGACTTGTCGTGTATACAAGGAATTTTTCATCTAAAAATTAAGGGACATAACCCACGAAGACTTAAAAAGTGGGGACGGGGCGGTTTTATGGATTTACGTTCTGCCCACTACGCTAGCCGGCTGTGCAAGTACCTGGCGTTGGGTTCGATTCCCGGCCTTGTTCTGTGTGTATTTTCTCTCTCTGTGTGTGCCAGAAAAAAATTATGTTTGTATCTGTATTACTTGAAGAAGGTTTATAAGCGGATTCTTGAGATGAAGCACACAAGACGGAGAATATATGTTACCAAATCCAATCCAATTCAATTTCCGATATTTGAAAAAGTTTAGTCAACAGAGAAATTCCATGAAAAGAGAAAAGCTCTAGCTAGCAACTTTTCCTGTCAGAGCTTTTTCTTTCTGTACCAATTATTTTTTGCAATGTACAAACGAGTATAGGTTACCGTTGTATATGACCTGCCTTCCTAAGGTACTACGACAATGAAACTACTTGAATTACATCTTACGGTTCAAATCTGAAGAGATATGAAATGATAGTTCAATAGATGGTAGTTACATTTGTTATTGTAGCCACACAAAATGGTTTCAAGTTGTACATCCCTGTGAAGGAACACTGGAAGCCTATTCCTTTTGTGTTTCACTCTTTTTCTTAACATAAAAAAATATTTATGGCTCTTATTAGTGATCAGATAACCAGTCCCGTAGGAGAGGTAGGTTGTACTTACTTTTAAGAGACAATTAAAAGGGCAACAGGCTTCCTTCCAAACTAGTTCTGTGACTTAAAATGGAACAATGAATGCTTGGGATAAAGTGAAAAAAGTAAGGAAATAAATCGTGCACCTCTCTCTAGAAAAGGCAGCGGCAAGCTTTGGTACCTTCTAATGCCTCTTTATGGTAATATACGACAGCCACCCATTACACTCTCGTTTTCTCATTCATTTCAACGAAAGTTAAAAGGTTAACAAGTATGTACTACAACTAATACGGCATTTGGATATGGTTAGAAGAGGACAAGCCTTAATTTAATCAAAGACTGAGTGCACCCCATTTACCTTTTGCTGCATTTTTTGCAACAAATTAAAAGTAAATGCACCATTGAATGTTTAGTCGAAGTTGTTTTTTCATGAGCGGGGACTGGTGAGTAAGCTCGCCACAAGTATTAATGAAGTGGAGATGGAAGATTTTACGTTTGGATAGTTTTGATATAAATAATTATTATCAACAATGAACATCGTTGTTTTGTATCGAGCTTTTGTATAAATTACATTCCGTAAGAATTTCGTCTGAAATTCTGTTTTTATTATTTATAATCATTATGGAGAGATTGTCTACTACAGCTTATATTAAATAAGGAGGAGTAATACTCATCATCTTGATTTCATACTTAGAGGTATGGGAACATACAGAACTGCAGAAAAGATAATTTTTTCCTGACTATCTTCATTTTTAACACTTCTTGGTTCTAAGTATCCACCAGACTTATAATCAGGTTCTTAGATAATATAAAAATATATTGGTTGAACTTTCCCCACTCACTAAAGGAGTATTAATTAGATTTGTTCACAAAAAATAAGGTTTTTATCCTAAATTTGTAGTTTTTCTAACTTAGACTAGCATCTACGGGTGATAATATTCAAATGAACATACTGTTGCAGGGGTGTCCATGAAGCTAACTTTTAAACCTTTCGTTATAGATGCATACTTCCAATGATAAACATCTTCAAAATAAAGTAAATTCAAATTTATTAACTCAAACAAACATAACAATACACTCACAAAAAAGGACATAAAACAAAATCAAAGTAAACACAAAGTACAAAATTACTCACAATTTAGTTTTTTTAAAGGTAGAAAAATAAGCAAAACAAAAAAAGAAATAATCCGAAAAAAAAGAAAGAAATACTATCTGCGAGATAGTATTTATTATTTTTAAAGTAAAGAATCCTTTTTTAAGAATAATACTTGATGTTTTTTTAGTCACAGAAAAAGTAAGAGCAAAAAATATACCATACTCCTACGACAAGAATCAAAGGTGTTTTTTAAACAACCAAGGGTTATACACAAATTCACTAAAATTAAAATTATCCCAACATCTACAACGGCTTAAAAATAGTGTCTCCACTGTAATATATATCTTAGTTTCATTGTTGAAATTTCAATTTGGAGACGGACCCTCTAACAAAAAGATTGTAGATTCGCTCCAAAACTCCGAATTCACCAAATTCAAAGTGATATGGTGTTACTCGGTTAATTCTTGTCTTAGATATATGAAACATTTATTTGTTCTATATAAAGAACAAAAATAATGAATGTTGTTTTACTAAATGAGATTGATGGACCGTGGACTTTGTAAAGATTCTCTTCGTTTTGAAATTTTTTGTCGTTGGAATTGTGCATCTATAAAACGGTTTAGAAATTAGCATAAGCTATTGGATCTCTTTAAGAGTGAACGCCTTGTTTTTACACGAAACATATTTGTTTACTAGTATTCTCTTAAAGTGCAAGATTTCCTTCGGGTAAATGTATTCGGGTAAACTCATTTGATATCGAACTTACATGAGCAAATTACATTTTATGATCAATTTTTATAGAAGGTAATAATTTATAGTAGTAGTCTTGCAAAATTTTAATCATAAAATGAACTATTTTTGTTCAGCTATTTTATTAGGATTTTAAGTTATTAATTTTGTAAAAACAAGTATTATTTTTTTCTAGTCCATCGTTGCCTCCTCCATTTCATAAACTTCTTTCATTTTAGCTGTGCAGCAATAATTAAAATAAAGCAATAACTCATGGTTCAGAAACCTTGCTCTTTAATTTGCTCTTAGAATTTAAAATCTGTAAACAAAAAAAGTTCAAAAATATATGGTTTTTAATTTGATTATAAAAGTATCCTATGACCATAAAGTATAAATTGTGATTGTTTAGACATTGTCACAACAAAATATTCCATTTTTACACTGCCATTATCTTGATTTTTTATCGCAACTACTTTTAAAAAAGACTCAAATTTCCCGTACTATTAAGTTAAGCTTTAATGTAACAAGTTTCAAGTTTTCAAAAATATTCATTTAACATAAAAAATGGAGCTTTCATTGTATATTGAGTGCTTGTAAATATACTTCATATCTCGATGTGCAATATAAATGTAAATGCAAAGCATGTACTATATTTCTTGAATTCATTTTGCTTAGTCTTATAATCAGCCAATGTTTTTAATGGTTTTGCATATCCAGGCGATGAAGTGTGATATTTCTTGCGTTCTCAACATATGTTTTTATTACCTTCTTTATCCTCGAATTTAAAAATTTGTTTAATTTTTTATTTAAAAAACTACCCCTCTGATTATCTTTAAGAAGCTTTATCACGTTTAATTTATTGGAAATCACTTAAAAAGATCAGGGGAAAGTTTAATGAATTGATTCTTTTACTTTCTATAAATCCCTTTTTAAACACTTGATCCCCTAATGATGAATTGATGAATATATTGTGAATCGCTTTTAACATGCTTTATTTTTTAAAACATAAATAATTTATTGTATAAACAAGAAGTAAAAATAAAAAAATTTTACGTTTGATTACATTACGCTTGACACATAAAAAGCTTGGACTATGTTAAAAGGATTACTTGAACACGCTTTTAAATTCCAAGGGGTAAAAAGCTACGAAATTTCAAGTTCTATGCCCAAACAATCCTACCCTCTCATCATCACCACCCCATGTTTGACAAGGTTAAGGGGAACAAACCTTATTAGTTTTAAAATAAAAGCATAATTAGTCTACTTTCAAATCTTCCTTACTCTCATTTGAATAAGTAATGCTATGTTGATGGATAAAACCCATGTTTTATTATGAAAGGAATGTTACACTTCATCATACTTGCTTCATTTGCTATATGTGATATTAACTTTGGTGTTACATTAAACCTGTATAGTATGTACTAAGTACGTCAAAATATATTCTTGTTGTACTTATATTGTAAACTGAGCTTTCCTCGTCGATGTCTTCCTCATTGTAATAAATCAAATAAATGAACAAGACAAAATTTTTTTATTCTCTACTCAAACGAACCAAACCATGTGTGACTACATAAAAGGATATTATCACCTCAATAAAATATCTAAGGCACGGCATACAGAAAGACCAGATTGTTAAAAATTAATTACTATACAGAGTGTTTCAAATGGAGTACTAATAGACTATTCTGTCTAAATATTTCCCTTAGACACATACTTCCAATTGAAAATTATCATTTTAAGAGATGAAACATTAGATGAGACTAGTTTAAACGCCATGGGGGTCTACTTAGGAAAATGCAGAAAATAAATTTGTATACGACCCCTCAGTTTAAAGATTCTAACTATCAAAACTTATTATTTCCTGAATAAGACACAAAAATATCTTCAAAGCTCACTCTATCTGAAACACCCTGTATATTTATATGACATCAAAAGTATTGAAAAAATTTATATAGTAGTTCTCCTGGATTTTGGTTTGGTTTGTTTGGAGGAAGTTAAAAATTTAGTTTTAAGCTATAACAGAAAGAAAAAATAATCTGAAACCAAAGCGATGTTTCACATAAAATTTTTACTACAAAAAAACTTAATAGTTCCAGAAGAAAACCAGAATAATTAATGCATTTTTATATCTCCTGAAATCTACCCAAATTTTAAATTTCATGTGGTTTATAATCTATTTAATTAGTTTTATCTTTATACACATTGAAGACTGCAAGCCAAAAATTACTTTTGTCATTTTACTTAAATTCAAGTATTAATGGCTTTGGCACATGAAATTTTTTCGGTTCATGGGCATTATAATCAAATCTACTAAAATTTATATTCATGTAGATTCAACTTGATGATCTACCAAATTAGTTTTATCATTCTTTATTTTTATAATAGTACACTGAAGAATATAAGACAAAATTATTTTCCAGGCATTTTATTTAAATTTTAAGTATCACTGACTTCAGCTCATCAAATATGTTTAGGTTCTAAGAGTAATTGTAGATAATTAATAACACGTAAAAATCCTGGAATGAACAACACAAATGTGAGTGATACTGTTTCTCAGGATTGGAATGGGAAATCCACATTTCTATCTCCAGATCCCATGTAAATTGATTTATATTCTCCAGTTCCGGGAATGTGGTAAAATCGAAATCCTGGCCACCAGAGATTTCTTAGAGTCACCACTTGTTGAAGGTCATCACTTTGAAGACTCCAACACCCTGTAAACGAGAAGCACAGATTATTGCTAGGCCGAGAACTGCAGAAACGCACCTTCCACAATACAAGATTCCGCAGTTCTCAGCCGCCTTCCGAAAAAGAACAAGCAGTAAGGTGTTACAAATATCATCTAAATTAGACATTTAAATTTTATACCTACTTTTTGATATAATGAAAGATAAGTTATTATAAAATTTTTAATTAAAAGAGAATAACATCATTTTTCTATTAAATGTTCATAATTTTATACTTTTCTACTTCTGATGTTTTTACATAATTCTAAAATTATTAATGAATCTCTAAGGTTTTAATAGGAAAACGCTATCAAGTTTCTAATATAATTAAAAACATATTAATTCTAAATTAATTTAATCTAAGGGTGCCGTGGGCCGCATGAAAAAGGCTTGTCTGGTAACCTTTGAGACCCAGCCTGATGCAGGTTTTCAACCAATGTTTTTTATAACTCTCATACCTTCATCCCTTCATGATAAAAGTTCGAAAATGGTAGCATTGTAATTATAAGAAGAGAAAATGCTAAATTTATATAAATTTTATAACTATATTTTACTCAGTTAAAAGGATGGGAGTCGTAAAATTTACTAAACTCCTGCTTTACAAAAATTGTTTTAAGAACACATTGTTTTATGGAAAACTCTTTTAAAGATAATTAAAAAGATTAAATTATCTTCATTTTAAAAGATATTTTTTTGAAAATTTTACCAATGAGGAAGTTGCATGATTTTTTTAATCGATTCTTCTTGCAAAAATAAGCAACTGCCCAAAATTTGAGGCCGATCGAGAAATTTTTTGATTGCCAAAAAAATTTTAAAAAATCCCCTTTTAAAAGCGCGCGAAAGCGCCAAGAGTTTTTGATCATCGTATGTTGACGTCATCATAGGATAAACATTGTTGGAAAGCAATGGGAGTTTTTCTCGACTTTTAAATTAAAATATTTAATTACCTGTACATTTTTTTGAAAATTTGAATAGATATTTCATTTTACCACACAAAAAACCATACGGAACACTTGTTTGTTTTTGAAAATATGACACCATGCAACTTCCGTATTACTACTGTTTTCTCTTATCTATGTTCTCTGCTAAGAGGAGACACTGAATTCCTATTTACTCAAACACCGCATAATTCTAATGCATTCAACGCAGCAACACAATTACCTAATGGCTTATCAGGATAGTCCTTGCTTATGGGTTCCAGGAACTGCAAAGCCCTGTCTCCACCAGGGGGACACAATATTGTCGTTGGTGAAAATTTCACATCGCTGTCAGGTAGACGAAAATGCAAATATGACCCAAGGTCTAAAGCGTCATAATTAGAAAGACCTGAAAAAGATGTGCTTGTTTTCACTTTTTAAGACAAAGGTTGGTAACTTGACATCGATATCCCGAAATAGATTGACATGAGCAAGACGTGAAAGGTGATTTTATGTAGTGTAGCATCATAGCAAGGTGTTATATTCAAAGTGTGAACATATAAGGTTAAGGCATCGGCCTTGGGATCGGAGGGTCCCGGGTTCGATTCCAGACACCGCTGAAGACCCATCGAGTATATGCGGAGTACGTGCTCGTTAAATCTGTGGGTCCGAAAGTCCTGAAGTCGGTCATGGCGCAGTTTACCTTGGGTCCAGGTCAGGGTTGGCAAAAACCCGGGTTTTTTTGAAAAAACCCAAGTGGGTTGGGTTTTTTCGGGTTTTTTCAATAAAACCCTGAAAAAAACCATAAAAACTGGGTTTTTTCAGAAAAAGTGTGGGTTTTTTCAAAATTAAGTGGTTTTCTACTATAAAGTAAGTGGGTTTTTTCAAGTTTTAGTGAGTTCTTTCGATGTTAAATGTGTTCCTTCAAAATAATTTCAGTTTTTCCATAGTTGTTAAAGTTGAA
This sequence comes from Tetragnatha versicolor, assembly GCA_024610705.1. Lineage (NCBI taxonomy): Eukaryota > Metazoa > Arthropoda > Arachnida > Araneae > Tetragnathidae > Tetragnatha > Tetragnatha versicolor. Next base: position 41,987,569 of record JANDEH010000006.1, read on the forward strand.
ACTTTTTATACTTTGAAAAAACCCACTGATATTGTAAAAAACACCCCTTATTTTTTGAAACCTGGTTTAAATTTTGAAAAACCCACTAAAATTTTAAAAATATCCTAAACTTTGAAAAAACCTTTTCAATATTGAAAGAAATATATTAAGCTTTGGAAAAAAACCACTGAAATTTTTAAAAAATCCTCCTCAATTTTTTAAAACTTATTTAAACATTAAACGTCCTAAATTTTGAAAAAACCCATTCAATAATGAAAAACCCACTGAATAATGAAAGAACCAATTTAACTCTTTAAAAAAATCCCTAAAATCTAAAAAATCCTCCTTAGTTTTTTTTCAACTAGTTTGAACTTAAACGTCTTAAATTTTGAAAAAACCCAATCAACTCCAGTTCTTTGTATGTTATTTCGTCGTGTTCATATTAAAACTGCCAAAATCTTGATTTTTTTGAAAAAACCCAAAAATGGGTCCAAAATGTGGGTTTTTTCAGATGGGTTTTATTGAAAAAAACCCATTGGGTCCAATACAGCCAACCCTGGTCCAGGTGTCTGGAGACTATTTCCCTCCCCTTCAGATGCATGGCAAAATTGTGGAGGTGGCGATAGATGGTGGCGGTATCTATCATCCGAGGCTTAAGTCGTACTACTGCCATTCATTGGGCCTCACTTTCTCAGGAGCCGCACCCCCTTTGCCTTAAGCTCTGCGGATGGAGCTTGGATATTCCAAGTGGCATAAGTAACAACAACACATGTTATTCTATTTTAGTATACACTCCCATAAAGGATGTTTCTATCTATGGCCATCCTAGGTGCAGTAGGTATGACCTATTCTACCTATCTCTTATTGTACTAGCCTTGGGTAGGGATAATACTGGAAGAACCTTTCCTGACTGGAGGATATTGTTTTATTTAGAAGAACGAGAAACCGTTTCAAAACTGGGTTACAGAACAGCAAGGAGGTATTTGAGGCAGTTGCTGGTCGACGGTTTTGGCCGTGACACATACATCCGTAGCAAGCTTCTCTTAAAATTTTAAATATTTTTCCCTTTTCAAACATAACGTTCAACCATCTCAAACTAATGTAAAGAATCGGTGTTATTTTAACGAGCTTTAGTTTTGTCATCTCACAAATATCCTTACACAAAAGCAGGGGCGTAGCCAGAGGGGGGGATTTGGGGATATATCCCCCCCCCGAAACTCAGAAAATTTCCTTTTTGACCATAGAAAACCACTAAAAATACCCCATATCCCCTCCCGAAATATCAACATCCCCCTCCGAAATTTTTTTCTGGCTACGCCACTGCACAAAAGATGTTAAATTGCAGATAGCAGTAGTGGCGAACCATGAGTCGCCTCAGTTTTTTTCACAGAGTTTTGGAACATCCTCACAGTCATTATCAATATCCAATACAATTGAAATTACCCTTTGACCTTGATACCACCTTCGCTGAATATCTCCCCCTAAAACGCAATTTAGAGGGAGATGGAGCATTTAAATGAGCTTTCGAAACGAGCGTTACTTAAGTGATTACCTTGCGGCCGAAGTAAATCCAATGGATGGCGTAAAGGTATAGGTCAATTATGGCGAAGAGCATTACCTTCAAAGTAAGGATTCTTCTTAATGATACCGTCCGGTGTGATCATTAAAGCATTCTTGGGCCCGATGGCTGTTTCGTAGTCCAGCAGCTTGACTAAAGCGCTCAGCCGGCTTTCTTCTTTCATTTCCGTCTGTACAGAGACAAATGTCATGTCTTTATGGCATAACTGTTGCAACTTTGCACTTCAACAGGGAGTATTTTTAAAGAACATAGTACACCACACATTTAGGGGTAATATAGGGGTTCTTTATTATTTTATCCCGTCTTTCAATATCTTTGTATACTAGAGGCTTGAAAAGATGAGAAAATACAGCAAAATCTTAAAAATTTATAACGTGTTATGAATGAGAAAACACCTAAAACACGTGAAATGTTACCTATGAAAGCTCAGGTGAATAAGGGAATCCAATCGAAGTTGTTTTATACAACTTGAGAATTACCCTTCAAATCTTACCAATTTGACATGGGTGACGCTTTACAAATTACAAAAACATTATAAGAACAATAAAAAAGCAGCACTGCAGGGGTTTTTTTCTCCAAATTTCACCTTCCTCATAAGGGTGGTCCTTATTTTTACATTTTGAGTAACTTTATGCAACGCCCCCTCAATTTGTTCCATTATACTAGTAAATGATTTGTGCAAAATTTTAGCTCAATCAAAAAATATTAACCCGTGCCGCAAAAGCCTTAAACTTTCCAAAAAATGCTTATTTTTTACAAAACATCAAAAAAACCAAAGATTAAAAGATCACATTTTGTTCTTGATTTTTAATGAGGAACTAATATATAGTTATAGATGTAATGGTCCAGGTTCCATTCTTCTATCACCCCTTTTTCGTAAGTAATAATTTTTAATGCCAAAAGAACTCTTGTAAGGTTGTTTTCCTTGCGTTTTTAAACAGCTAATAACTCTAAAACTATACACCTCTTAAAAACATGAAATCCCTCTTATTTTGTTTGTAATTTTCTTTTGTTTCATTTGGTGTGCATCACACCATTTTCAAAAATGTTTCTCAAAATTTCAAAAAAATGGGAAAAAATTAAAATTAACCGTTAACATTAATTAATAAATTATTTAATCGAACAAAAAAGGAATCTATTTTACCATAACTTTTTAAAATTGCTCTTTTATTGCTGTATTACTAACTCTTTTTATAACATTCTCACCTTCTTGTGGTTTTCGTAGAAAAGATGCATATACATTGGATCTCCTTCGAATAAATTACGCATTAGATGAAAATTTTTCAAATCTTCTTCGTTTGGTCCACGTAATAGCCTCCATGAGTTCATATCTAAACTGTTTAAAAATCTTATTTTTATGTAAGAATTTCGTAAGATGAGGAGAAGCTGAGGTTTATTGTATAGAAGTATTATGAATTATGAAATTATGGCATTTTCTAACGGCCGTATTCACCAGTAACTTGACCGGCGGCTGTGGTTAAACGGCAGTCAAAAATTTTTCACTTATCAGATGTTTGACTCCCGGTTAACCGTCGTGTCGGTCAAGTTACCGTTGAATACGGCCGTAAGACAATTTTATAAAGAAAACGCACTATCATAACCCCACTTTTACTTAAAGCTTTGGATATGGGTAACTTCAGTATTTTTAAAGCTGGGAACAGACCATTTTTTAGCGGGGAGGGGGGCATAAAGATGGGGGAGACTCCAGGTGTTTTTAATGGGGGTAGTATATGCAAAATTGAGTCAAAGCAATATTTTAAGTCTAATTTCAAAGCAAAAATTGAAGGAAAGACCCCTTTAAAAATTCGTACGTATGAAATCATTTTTAAAGGGGGGCGGAAAAAATATTCTTTAAAAGGAGGTGGTGGTCCTAAAAGTTTGGAAACAAATTTAAAAACATTTTCTAATGGAGGTACCCTTAGTATCTCCATAATGTTTGCTTTAGACTGAGTAAATTTATTATGTACGGTTGGAGAGGAGCTTAAGAATAATTTTGAGCCAACGTCCCAGCTCATACCTGTAGAAAAACTGCTTATTCCGAATGTAGTCATTCCCTGTTCCAACAGCAATATAGTAATCGTTATTGTTACCAAAAACCTTTCCAAAAAAGGAAACAGATGAAAACTTGTTTTCCTGCTGAAGAGTTGGTAAAGAGGTTTGTAAAATAAGCTGCTCTTCCACTCCTAGAAAACGTCCACTGAGACAGAAGTAATCCATCTTCAAATTCAACTTATCTTTCAACATGGCGGAGTTTTCTGAAACAATTTTGAAATAAATGGTCCGTTGAACCCTGTACTTATCTTTGAAGTAAGTTTAAATTGCCCATCAAAGGATCTTTCAATATGGCCATTCCATTATGATGTGAAAGCAAAGAATTTAACACTTTGAAAATGACGGCTCTTCTAATGAGTCTCTCTTGCTAATATGTAATAGTTAACACGAATTCGAAACATTGTCATACTTAATAGATTTTGGAAACAGATTCTCTGACCAATTATTCTACAGGGTGATTCAGAAATAATCATCAATAATTTGGGGGGAGGTAGAGGGGACCTAGACAAGCATATTTCGAATAGGGATGGTGGGGCGCAGCCTTACCGTTAAAGAGCTAGGACCTAATGTAGTGCGAGCGCGTTTCAAAAGGCCGTTTTTAGAAGGCCCATGTGGCGAAACAAAACATAATAAAATTAAAAACATTATTGCATGAGGTACAGGAGTATCCGTACTACTTAAATCCTCAATGTGATAGAAATTGGAATACTTGCTAAACCGTGGGGTGAGTTTTAAAACGTGCAATATTAATCTCTTAGTCAAACAATGGAGTTCCCTTAATGGTATTTAGAAAAATGATGATCGGGGAAAGAATTTTCAATGATCAAACAGTTTCAATGATCAATGTTGCGATAATTGAAAATTCCTTCCCCTATCATCATTTTTCTAAATAAAATTAAGGAAACTCCATTCTTTGACTGAAAGATTAATATTGCACTTTTGAAACTCACTCCATGGTTTAGAAAGTGGTTCAAATTCTATCGAATTCATGGTGTAAGTAGTAGGGATACTTCCTTACCTCATGCAATAGATTTTTTCATTTTATTATGTTTTGTTTCGTCACACGGGCCTTCTAAAAACGGCCTTTTGAAACGCGCTCGCACTACATTAGGTCCTAGCTCTTTAACGGTAAGGCTGCGCCCCACCATCCCTATTCGAAATATGCTTGTCTAGGGCCCCTCTACCTCCCCCCCAATTATTGATGATTATTTCTGAATCACCCTGTATATCAATTAGAGTAAATTGTGTTTTATCACAAAACTATGAATTAAAACAGTTTTATGGTTTTTCATCGCTACTCACGATATGATTTTGAATTTTTAAAAAAAAGTTAAATGGAATATGACAATGAGATTGCTGAATTTTAAGGACTTAATTTAGTAATTTCGAAACGGATGTTACTATAATTAACGTAACTAAACGAGAAAAAAAGTATCGGTGAAATCAGTAGGAAATTGTTGCAGTATAAGACAAAACTTAACTTTAGATATTAAGATATTAGATGTTTTTTAGATAGGTAAAAAAAGGCATCTATTGGTTACTATCATAGAGGAGATATAACTGTTATAATATCCTCTATGGTTACTATACGTTCAAAATGTATTGTGGTAGTAGTAGTTATTTATTTATCAAATGTGCAAAACTATTATGGTGTTTTGTTCACATGTCGCCAGTTTGAAATAAATAATTATCGGTTTAACTGGCCCGTTAAATATCGCGATAGTTTTTTAGACAGAACAATATTCAAATATCACAAACTTTTTATCGTTTTCATTTGTATAACACAGTATATTTTAATCGATTAGTTTGCAATTTTCAATGATATTTCTAAAATGAGGTAGATCAAATAATGGAATTGAACCCGATTATATAATACAAGAGAAATAGTGGTAAATCAAGTAAACCCGTTGCTAATTTGCTCAAATATCTCCAATCTCCCCAACAATTTTTTTATAGGTTATGTTTCATATTATAAATATAAAATAATTTGAAATACATATGTATTATTTTTTGTTCAATTCCGTTAGCATTCCCGCTAAATTTGGCCATGCTCTTTTGGACAACAGAAATCAGAAATATTAAAAAAAATTTCTAACTCATAGATTAAAATGTTTAATACAGGTCAACAACTGTTCAGTTAATCAATGAAAATCAGAAAAACTATATTTGAATATAGGGCGTTCAAAAGAGCGCGTAGCAATACTTAGCGGGAACTTAAACGGAACTGAACCTTATTTTCCCTTCCACAATTTTTGAGAATTTATTTTTTACATTCCAGATTCCATATTTTAAAGTACCCTTCAATGTGGTCAAGTATCATACTATACTACATTATTTTAATATTAATCATAGATTTTCTAATTTTCTAATCCATTTTAAATTATGTTTACTTAAAAAATCAAACTGGGCACATAGCAGAACCAACGGTACTTTAGGATTAGCTGGGCGGCAGCGTGATATTTTATGCCAAATCTCCAGAAATAATCAAATATCAGAATAAAACAGCATTAAATTACCTCAACTAGTTGACCTTCTTTGAATTTGTGTAACATTTTTATTTGTAAATAATAAAATGTTGCTTATTTTATAGTACAGAACCAACAACTCATTATAAAGTCGTCAACTCATTACTAATAATAGATACTTACTGAGAAAATCTCTAAAACTCCAATGGAAGTTTCAATGTCCTTGGGGAAGAAAAAAAAGTATAAATGCTTTCTTTAATATTTTCGGAGTTGTGCTAAAAGTTTTCACAAATATGTCTAGGTTTGTATCCCTAAATTTAATAAATAGCTTATACCAATCTTGAATTATATTTCAAATTCGAAAAAGTTGGTTAATAAATATTAATAGTTTTATAGTAAAACATTTAGATTATCTTGAATTTTATTAATTTTACATCTTATTTTTAAATGATAAATTCTCTAAAAGGGCTTTTCAGAGTAGACGTTGACTCGAAAAAAATTTTATGATAGAATGTGCTTAAAAATAAGTTTTTTTACCCTATACCTTTTTATTGCGAATTTGAAAACTCGAATTTTTAGCAACCATACTTGCCACTAAAAAGTTTTAGAACTTTTTAGAAAGTGTGGAGACTTGGTTCCCCACAGGGGACTCAAGAAAGAACAAGGCTCGTATGAAAAATCCATTTTACGGACAACAGAAGATTATGCAAATTTTAAGAGAATAAATAGATAAGATAAAAATGTACCAAAGAGTGACGTTTATTTATATATCAGGGTTGGCAAAAACCGGGTTTTTAAAAAAAACAAGTGCGTTGGTTTTTTCGGGTTTTTTCAATAAAACTCTGAAAAAACCTTATAAAACTGGGGGGGGTTTCAGAAAAAGTGCAGGTTTTTTTTCAAATGAAGTGTTTTTCTCCTATATAATAATAATAGTAAAGTGGGTTTTTCAAAGTGAAACAACAAAGTGTTATTGAAACCTGGTTTAAATTTTGAAAAAAAAAACATTAAAATTTTAAAAAACATCCTAAACTTTGAAAAAACAAATTCAATATTGAAAGAAATCCATTTAACTTTGAAAAAACCCACTGAAATTTAAAAATACTCCTTAGTTTTTTATATCTAGTTTGAACTTGAAACGTCCTAAATTAAAAAAAACATTCAATAATGAAAAAACCCACTGAATAATGAAAGAACCATTTGACTTTTTAAAAAACTCACTGAAATTTAAAAAAACACCATTTATTTTTTGAAACCTAGTAAATATTTCAAAAAGTGTACAAGTAATAATAAATATTTTAATTTAGAAGTCGAGAAAAAACACGTGACTGAAAATTTGCATGCACTGCACAGCACAGTGACATAGAATTCCATCGGTCTAAACAAGACCCTCTATATAAAGGCCTCCCAACTCGGCCGTGCAACGTCATAACTTTCACTCATCTTTGACGTCACTCCATAGACTTAACATGGCAATTTTCACTCACGTTTGACGTCATCGTCCGGAGTTGGGTGGCCATGTATATAGAGGGTCTTGGTCCAAATCGCAATCAAAATTGAATTTCTATGTTTTAGTTGTTGATTTCTTTTTTTTTTGAAGTGTCCAATATGAATGTTTTAATAAATATTTACCTTCTAGACAGTTCTGGTGACTGTCAGAAATCCAAGGCAAATATTTTAGGCGAAGTCTATGTGTTGTGACGTAACTATGCATGCAATTAAGCGTTTTCAGGCACTTCGAAAAAGATGATTTTTGATAATTTTTTTGCATTCGGAAAAATTTCTCAATCGGCCTCAAATTTTTTGTAGTGGCTTATTTTTGTGTAAAGAATTGATTAAAAAATATAAAAAATCATGCAAGTTATCTATATTTCCACAGGGAATTTTACAACTTCCCATGGCCGCTTATAAGATCCCCTAGCTCGTTAGGGTTGCATTTCCACCCCCCTTCTTATTTGATTCTGGGTCATCTAAGTGTGTCCTACACCTCCTAAAAGTTATTAAACACTTATCTGAAACACCCTGTATACATTTAATATTTCTTCCCTTCAGCAGAAGCTTCCATCCGTGGTTTCATTTAAAGGTCCCAGCTTCTTCATAAAAAAAAGGTTGAAATAGAGGAAAACCTTCAGCAAAATTCTAAAATAACAAATTGGTTTAACAAATTTCTTTAAAATCTTTTTATTATTGGAATAATCAAGTATCTATCAAGTTTTTTTTGGGGGGAGAGCCACCATTGTGGAAACAGAAACCTTGTCTCGAAGGTTTTTGTGTTATTTGGCATAGGTGTCACTTATGCACTAGCAAGACACTCGCTGCTGATGTATCTGTGATATTAATTTTTTGACTTTTCTCTCGTCCCCAACCACTTTAACGTTAACCGCTATTCTCAAAAATTTTGCGCTGAGTTTGTTTGTAAACATTTCTACTTGGAACTTGAAGTTGGAAAAAAATTCGGTTAAAAATTCAGCTATCAGCTTGTAATTTTTTTTTGCGATTTTATACAGATTAAGGAAGGTGAAGCCACTGAAAAAAGTTATTCTAATGTTTGAGGGATTTTATTATATACTCATGGTCATGGATCAAATTTCAAGTTGTTTTGTTCATAAACTGAAAGAATATTTTGGATTAACATTTATCTTTGTCTTAAGTGTTAAGTTTTTATTAGAACTCAAATCCATTTACCCAACGTAATGCTTCATTAAATAAATTTGAAATTATCGAATAATTTCGTGAATTCATATTTGGAGTGTGTCCAGCTCCTTCAAAATAGTTATAGCAATCTAAGGTATGTTTTCTCAATATATTTTTTTTATTTGTGACACTTTAAGTTTAAAATATGTAACCTTTATTTATTTATTGGTACTTAAGAATTAGCAAGGCGCAATGGAACATAATAATATAGCTCTTAAATGGAACATATTTTCAATGTTTATTATTTGGACAAAAAATGTAAGAAAAATTAAAAGAAACATTGCTAGTTGAGATATTTTAAGGGTGTTGTTTTTTTGATATTTGATTATTTTAGAAAATTTATCATAAAACTTGATGCTTGTGACTGGCTAATCCTAATGTACCAATTTATTTACACTTTTACTCCAGCATTATAAATTTTGCTGTCAAAAATTACTTTTCTGACCCCTTTTGTTCACCATCAAAACACCCAGGTGTTCACTGACTACATTTTATAACCTTCAAAAAATCAATAATACAATGGGATAAAATATTTCCCAAAACATTTAATTATTTACTGTGAAATTAATTTAATGTGGATTATTGATTTAATTATTTGTTATTGCATATTTTTTAAGCTTTTTTTCAGTACTGATTGTAAAAAATTCTGTTTTATTCAATTAAAATCTTAAATAAGAAACAGTTTAATACAATTGAAATACAGTAAAATCCCGTTATAACGAACTTCACGGGACCGTAAAATTTCTTCGTAGTAACCGTACTATCGCTAATTCAAATAAAAACGGTTGGGGACTTTCGTAATAACAGAATTTTTCGTGGTAACGATATTTCACTGTAGTTGAAAAATTAAAAAGTAGAGCTTTTTTTGTTACTGAAAGTTAGTGATTGTCCAACTTTATCAAATTACTGCACCCTTTTGCAAGAATTATTTTTTGACAGTGCCCTTATTAAAGTATATTAATGGAAAATTTTAATAAAAATCAAAAAGGCTTAAAGCAAAAAAAATGTTAGTAACTGATATGAGAAGAATAACTTTTCATTTCCTTAAATTCTTGCAAAATGTGTTCTTAGAATTAGATTTGCAGGAATTAAAAATTATTAATTATTAATTTTTTTATCTTTTATAACCTAATTTTATCAGTTCCAAAATGTTCACTTTTTTAAACTAAAAAATACTATGTCGCTTTAAAAAAAAGGGTACTTACGTATTACCGCAACCAGGTCGGCTCCAACTTGGCGAAATTTGGCCAACTTGGCGCCTTGGCGCGTTTTTGGCGCCAAGTTTTTTTCTGTCGCCAAGAGCGAAACGCGCCAAATTTAAAGCTGCGGAAAGTTAAAAACGTAGACAAAACTAATTAAAACTTAAATAGGGAAGAAATTAAGGTTGTTATAACATAATTTCAAAGTATTATTTACTCAATTGACCGAATTCTACGACTAATTCCAAGCAGCACAAATTTTTAAGATTCGTCGAATTTTAGTCATATAGGGCGAAATTTTGTTTACTTCTAGTTGCAGTTACGTAAACTTTACATATTTGGTATGAGCTATGCTACTAGGTAATACTATAATAAAAGGATATCCAAAATACACTACCGGCATCTTATAGGTTATGAGATAAATTAAGCAATGATACAATTGTATAAAACAGGATAATTTTACAGCACAATATAAATTAAAATGTATTTACCCTTTAAAATATCCTTGTACCTTTACGAACAATTCGCTTACGCCACGCAAACATTACGATACCGACGATACCAAACATGAACGTTATTACATTAATTCACTTCATTTTAAACACTTCATTGTTTTGAATTACCAGACTATATAACGCATGTTAAGTACATTATAAAATAAAATAAATTACTATCCTCATAAAACACTCTTAAAAACGTCAGAAAATAACTTTTCCACTCACCCAGTGTTTACAATCCTTTTAAGAGCCGCCTCGCTATCGCCATGCAACATTGCATGTTTTGGCGTAGAGGGTGGTAAGTTGTTTTTTCAAACGGAACAGCGAATCTGTATAATTCCGATAAGTTTTCAACAAAACTCAAAAAATCGGTCGTCTGGTTAGTCAGTAAAGCCTCTGAGGCCGAAGAGCTCACGCTGGTGTATTTGCGACGCAAAATTCGTAAAGCCAGCGTGATCATCCGGCCTCTTGTAGAGGCTGGTTCCCCTAACTGACTATAGTTAAAATGGTCTTTACTTAAATTACAAATAGCATTTCTAATTATTCTTTCTGCTAACTGCATCAAATTTCTCCTTTCCAACGATAAGGCCATAATTCGGAAATGAAAATTCGAATAAGAAAAGAGTTACTTATATACAACTTGAAACTACGCATGACGTAGTTAACCCGTAATAAAAAAGAAACGTCAAAACAGGAACGTTATTACATTACTTCACTTCATTTTAAACACTACGCAAAATAGATCAAAATTGAAGAAAGTTTGAATAGAAAGAAAATGTACATTTATTAATTACAGATAATTTTTAATACAGTTTAGAATAAGTTGCAGAATTATTTTTTCGGCGGAAATCTTTTGGCTATTGCTTTAAGCACTGATTGAAAAGCGTCTTCGCCATTAACAGCTTGAGCTTGGCGCCATATAAATTCGATAAGGTATGAGTCAAGATGATCACGGGCTGTTCCTCTCTGTTTTTTGTTGCGCCATTTCGCTGAGCCCCACATGCGCTCTACATGTTGTGTGTGAACGCCCGTGTCGGGATCCACAAAGTTATACTTGTGATTAACAGTTTCATGCAGAAATCCAGCATTTTTCAACTCACTTGTCTTGTATCCTTTCCAGCAATCCGAATAAATAATGCTTCCTTCCTTGACATTTTCGCAAATTTTTTCCATAAGGGTAACTGCGCTTCTGTTAGGTACAGTAACCAAAAAAATCTCTTTTGTTTCTCGGCAAATTCCGCCGAAAACCCATTGCTGGGGTAGTACACGCCCAGTGTTATTTTTTCTTTTTACAAATAAACTTTCGTCTATTTCCACAATAAGTCCTTTGCCGCCTATTTGGTTTCTTTCTTTTTCATCCATTTCAAGGGCACATATCTCACGCATGTAATTATTCCAATCTATAACAGTTTTGTCAGCAATTCCTATCTCTTCTGCACAAAATTTAATCGAGGTTAACTCTTTACACCAGGGGTTCCCAACCTTTTTGCACCTGCGTTCCACTTGACTTTTTGAGAAATTTTGGCGTACCACCAGGCCTAAATATTTTAATAAACGTATAATATTTACTCTTCTAAAAGTGTTCAAAGGCTTTTTGAATTAAATTCTTGAGAAAACTTCATATTTTTTATATATTTATAACTTGCTTGTAATAAAGGAGAAAAAGATGAAAATGGTATTTTTTTAGTTTTATTTATTATACCCATAGGTCAAAAAACCTACAAATAAAAAATTAGTACTAACTCAGAAAATATACTTTTGTAGCTTTAATGCGAAATTTGTTGTTGTTTGCCTGTGATTAAAATATCAACGTTAGGAGTAATGATGGAACTTATCTTCACTCTTAAGTCCTCTTAAACACTTACTCTGCTTCTATGTTTATTTTTTATGTACAAGAGTTCCGAAAATCCACTCTCACAAAAGTTACTCGTAACAAATGGCACCAAAAATAGCAGAGCTTGCCGGAAGATCAAAGGGTACTCGGTTTTTACATCCGATCCAGAAGTTAATTTTAAGATTTCTCTTTAAAATAATCTTTCATGGAACTATCTTCTGTAAAATCGAAAAAACTTTCTTTTACTGCTTTGACTCACGCGTACCACCTGAAACGTTCCCGCGTACCACCAGTGGTACGCGTACCACCGGTTGGGAACCCCTGCTTTACACCAACAATAAATGAAGCGCACCGTTGTCACAAATGAAATTCGGCTACCTTCAAACCAATTTTCGGTTCTCACACCGAAGTGTTGATTGCACTCTTCAACGTTACATTTCCAAAAGATTTGCTTTCCAAAATAAAGTTTCATTTCATGAGAATTTTTACAAGTACGTTCGTTTGGTATAATCCCATATCCCTGAAAAAAATGAACTGCATCTTTATCAGTAGCAGGCAGATCCCAAATACCCATGACTTTCAATCTAATCAGTAAGCATAATATTTTCTTTACGAAGAGCCACGTGTAACACGTAGGGTTGCCGTTACTTGGAGCGCCAAATTTGGCGATTTATGCGAATTTTGGCCACGTCGGGTTGCCGTAAGTAAAGTCGCCAAATTTGGCGATTTATGCGAATTTTGGCCTGGTTGCGTTAATACGTGAGTACCAAAAAAAGTATAGATTAGGGATACTTGATCTTTTTTTTGAGAGATATATGATGCTAGAGATTAAGTATCCCATTACATGATATATTCCATTAATTAATAAATATAAACTGTAGTGAATATATGTTAAATAAGTATAATCAGTGGTGGCTCGAAGCTAAACCCATAAGGGGTTCTATTCTGGCGGTACCAAGTTGTTGGCAACGTATTTTAAGCATTATGCGAATTAAATCACTAAAAAGGTGTCTTAATCAGATTTGATAAGTAAAAAATATTAATAAATCTGATTCTGTCTTTAAATTTTAAAATTGAGTAAAAGAATACTTACAAGAACCATAGAGCAAACTCATTCAGTTACTTAATTCGTATTTTTACAATAAAATATCACTACATTAATTTAAAATTGAAATAAGACAAGTAAATAACATTATGGTTGAAAACAAAATCACATTTACAAAACAAAAACGTCAAAAAAATCAAATAGAAAAGATGGGAACAATATAAAGTTTCGATTTCACACTTAATTCAAAAACCTGTCACTTACCTATATTTTGCTGATTATCACATCTTGCAAAGATGAAGTTGATTTCATATAGTAGGCTATCTCCTAGCAAAGGACACTAAAATCTACATTGCTACTAAATTCTTGATATTTTGATTTGATATAATAGAGGTATTTTTTCACACCTCGTTGGGTATATTTGTGGGTGCTTATCGACCCGAAAGAGGCAAGACGACGGAGGCGGAGTGTTTTGACTGCTGTGCTTATAAGGGGAGGGAACAATTTCTAGCATTATGATTAATAGCTGATAATTATAAATTGAAAAAGGTTTATAACAGAATAAAGGGGGGAAATATATAATTTTTTTAAATATTTTATAGCTAATAAAAATTGGGATTTTTTGGTTGGGGGTGCTGCAGCCCCTATGGACAAGAAGCCACTGAGTATAATATTGTATAGTTACAATGTTTGCATTTAAATTTTTAGGTTTTAGAAACTTTTGCTGGGCTTGGTCAAGGGTATATCCAGTTTAAGTTATGAGGGAAGATTAAAGAAGCTAAATATGTTCACTCTAGAAGAGAAAAGAAGGATTAGAGGGGATTTTATTCAACTTTTTAAAATGGTAAAGAAAGAGGACACAGAGGGACTAGATTTCAATACGGGTAATAGAACAAGGGGTCACAATTTCAAATTGAATAAAGTAAAATTTAAGACGGATTGTAGAAAGCATTATTTTTAATAGGGTAGTGGATAGATGGAATGCGTTGCCTGAAACAATTGTAAATTCAAGTGGGGTAAACGAGTTCAAGAGGAAAATTGACAGATACTGGGATTCCGGTAGTTTGGGTTAAAAAGACTGGACCAACCTTGCTGGGCTTACGCCTGTAGTTGGTCGACTTAATTTGTATTTGTATTTATTTTCTTTTTTCCAAGTATTCTAGTCAACACACGCTTTCACTTTTATTTTCAATAAATAAAATTATTACAACTCTTAATTAATTTTGTTATTGCATATTAAGAAGTAAATAAGCTTATTTTTGTAATTATGATTGGGTTTTTTGTATTGTACTACTAAGTTAAAATAATTAATTATTAAGAAAAAAAAGTTAATTTATTCATAAAATATATTGTGTCTGCACAACTGTGTTGGAGAGTAAAAGACTTATCTAAAACCATCATAACACTTTTGTAAAACTAATATATAATTTTTTACACATACCAAAGTTGGTTTTAAAACAAAAATGCTATTTTTATGTTCTTATTGTTATTATACCTAAGAAAAAAATCAGAATTATTGTCATTTAGTAAACTATATTTATAGGTACATTGCTGAAATAATGAATATCTAATCTAATGTAATTTCCGTGTGGGATCAAGTTCTATCCCTCTGCATGGTATCATGTATCCCCACATCAAGGAATACATGATCCCCATGTAAGAAAATTTTTAAAAATTTCGCGAAAACTATTTGATTAATTTCATATAAAAAATTTTATTTGGTGAGAGGGATAGCATACCATTGTTTATGTCAAAAACTTCTAAAATCTGATAATTTGCAGCAAAGAAAAAAATTAAAAACTGAATTGGGGATCAGTCCCCAGTCTCCCCTACTTAAAATTATCGCGCTTATTAATTTATGGAATTATACAACCAACCCAGAGTTGCTTGATTATAGATATTAATAGAGAGATAGATTAAATAAAATTGAAAGATACTTTATAGTAAACTGAAAATTCATGAACAAGTTTAGTTTAAGGAGATCTTGGTATTACGTAAGAACTTGTTAGGAAGATGTATGTAGATGGTTTTGGTAAAACGGAGTGAATCGGATCACTTTTGAACTTTGAACTGCTGCTAAAAATTTACTTTGGAATGATAAGATTTTGGAATGCTTTAAAAAAGAATATTTTGGGTCCCAATCAATACTTTTAGAAACCGTTGAAAAAATTCAATTATCTTGAACGGTTTATTCCATACATATTTTTAAATGCCGTGACCGTGATCCGATTTACCACAATCTGGGGTGAACCGGATCACTGCTCCAGTTTTTGTCGAAACAATGCAATTTTTACGTCTTTAAGGGATACAGGATCCTAAAATTAAATAGTCTAATAAGGTAAAATAAATAACTTTTACTAAAATTAATGAACATTTTTAAATAAATACATGAATCATAAGAATGACCTTTCTTCTATACGAAGTACGAAATAAATTAGGGAAAGATAATAATGAGGGGAATTATGCTCCCTCATGGCCTCTATTATAGTGAATCATGACTTTAGGAGTTGGTAATAAATTAATAAATAATAGAAACCAAAAAAAATTATTAAAAGTAAAAAAAACAAGACTTTTATGATTATGACTGATCCGTTTCACCCGACGCAGTAGCAATTCAGCAAAAATCGGAATTACCATTTATTTTAAATTTGATTGCAAAGAAATATTTCGAAGGATTGGGAGCCCACGGGGATATCGAAAATTAAGAAAAGAAAGTTATTTTTATGGCGTAATTTGCAAAGTTTTGACAGCCACAAGTTTTTGTGACTTTTTTTTATTGAACTTCAAAGCCGTGGTAGACCTAAGATATTATCGTAAAATAATTTTGATAGCTGAAAAAACTTCCAAGCAATGTGTCGAAATTTATCCTGATTCTATAACTCTAACACAAACGGAGCTATGATGGTTTAAAAACTTTTTTCAAAAGTGATCCGGTACTTATTAAATAAGATATTTTCTGAATTGTGTGTTTATTCAGGTAGTTTGTTTAATTTAATTATTTAAATTAATTGCCGGTATATTCACTTTAAATGCAAAAGTTACTGTGAAAAATTGAAATACTATGAATGTCCTTCTTAATTTGGCGGACCGGACCTGTCATTTTGGTTGAGGACCAGTAAGGTTTGCATAATGTATATAGTACAGGGATGAGTTTTTTCCACCCTGTGGCGGAATTCCGCTTTTTTTATTTTTTTGAAAATTAAGAATTCCGCTTTTCAAATGAAAATCCGCTTTTTGTAATCCTGAAAAAATCCGTTTTTTTCGTCCCCTTCTACTTCAGAGAAAAAAAACTTCGGCCATCTCCCGGTACTTTGTCTTCGGCATTCCTACCTCGCACGCGCATCGGCGATAGGTTCGTACAACGCAGCCTGTAAAGATGGCTTCTTCTCGTTCGTTTACTGTATTATGGAAAATTTTTTTTCTTGCTGTTTCTAACATGCAACCTAAAGATGGACGTAACCTTCGGTAAAGTCGGCTCATATTTGGGTGTTGTGGAAAAACTTGAGCCTTTTCATTGAGAGATATTCTTGATGCATAACCTGCGGCCCTCGAACTGATTTGGATTTCTTCAGATAATCCCTACTTTTTAAATTTTCCAGATTTCCGAGAAAAATTACGAGTTATCGCGGGAAAAAGTCGGAAAAATCGCGTTTTTTCGCGTAAGTTTCGTTTTGCTCGCGGAGTATTCCGTATCATCCCGGGACTGCTTTCTTGGACGGCCGTGGTGGGCACCAAATTAAAGTCCGTTTCTTGCGTCTCTATTGCGATGTAGAAATACCAACTTTACAGCGGTCAGAAGCCAAAAAGTCCGGTGTTTAGAATCATATTCTGAAATATCGAAAAATTGCGATTTTTCGCGAAAGTTCCATTTTTCCGGTACCTAGTTGAAGTTCGCTTTTTCTTACGTTCTAATTGCGATGCAGAGAAGCCTAATAGGAGTCAGAGGAGACTAATAGGTCTAGTGAAACATCTCGGATAATTTTTTCCCGATTTTAGTCAGCATTTCTTCAGATTTTACTTTAGGATCTTATAAGTTGTAAATTTTTACTGGAAAATCGCTTTGAAGCAACTTTATAAGAAAATAATGGAGTGGTATTTTTAATCCTTTTAGATCATAATCTGTTTAAAAGATCATAATATCATCAGGGGCATATATAAAGGGGCCAGGGGACCCGACCCCTCCTCCAAAAAATATTGGATTATGTGTCCAAAACAAGTTTAAACCCTGTGTTTTAGGGTCCAATTTCCAAAATTTTTCTGGGGAGGACCCACAGATCCCCTTTTGTGTACATGGAACTATTATTCACAACTTTTTCATATTGAGTTTAAGAAAATGCGAATTTCACCAAAAAATATGACCAAACCTTAACAAAATTAGGTCTTTGACTCTCATGTTTAATGCCCATTAATACCTATTAAGCTCTTGCTCAGTCTAGGAATTGATCAAAGCTTTTCCAGAGGATAAATCGGTTTAATTTTCTCAATAGCTTCGTGCAAACTACATTCTTTCTTAGTTTAAAAAAATTATAAATAAAAAATTACTTAGATATTTTTATAAACTTAAGTAAAACATTTTAAATATATTATTCTCTATAAATTCATGTGAAGGTTAGACCTTCCGCCACCAGTGCCGCTCCGTACGTAAAGCTGAGTGACGCTCTGTGCCTCTTCCCTTCGGAGAGACACCTCAACTCAGAGAGAGGAACTTCTGTTTTTTTGGAAGCGAGCGAGAGCGCGGCAACATTCTTCGCCGCAAGGATGAACTCATGATATGCTTAATTTTAAACCTTAAACTTTGTAAATATCTTGTAAATAATAGTATAATTAAACATTTCTATGCTTATTAAAACGGTGTTGTATCTGGGACCCCCTTTCACATGGGCGTTCGTCCGGTTGTGAATTCGAACCGAAAGTAAGACTGACGATACCCCTAGCGCCAACGACGCCAGAAAAAAATTTGATGAAGCTTTACAAACATTCTTATTTGCGTTGCTGAATTCATTTGATGACTGTTATTTCATTGGAACTTGTGGAGACTGTTTTGAAGTGGTTTTGCTTTTGATGCTTGTTGATACAAGACTTTGATGATTGATCTGCAGTTCATTCCTCTTCAAACAGATGAGTACAACAACCTTTGAAATTTCATTTGATGCTTGATTAATTTGATGATGCTTGATTTAATTTTGCTTTGATGCTTGCTTTTTCTAATTACAATTGAAGTTTTGAAAAAAAAAATAATGGCTTCTTTGAATGATATACCATGTGTACGGAAATCCATCGCCGCTGCTTCTAAAAGTCAAATTAGAATTTTGCATAAATTAATATTCAATAATGATGGTGATCGGCAAAATCGGTCCAGGTTGAGAACTTTTAAGGGTTTTTCTGATACTAACGGGAACGATAGAAAACAAGATGTTCTTAAAGAGTTTTCAATTCAAGATCTAATTACTGTATGCAATTTGCTTAAAATTGAATTTTCCCCTGAGCCTATAACATGCTGTGACATAATTTTCAAGGCCTTAAGTGATTTTTCACTTCTAAAATCGGATGAGTCGGAAGATAGTGATGTAGAGGATTTGCCTGTAAAGACTTCCTTGGTGATTAATGATTCTGAAAAAAGTCAGGATAACCCAGTCAATGTCACCCAAAATCCATTTGACTCATTTAGTCAGGATAACCCAGTCACTGTCACTCAAAACCCATTTAGTCAGGATTGTTATGGCTTCTCTGCCCCAACTTTCAATATGAAAGACATAGTCGACTTAGTAAAGCCTTTCTCCTCTAAAAATGACTATAAAGTAGAAACCTTCATTTCCGACATTGAAGATACTTTTAACTTGTATAATATCAAAAACCCCATGCAACAAGTGATTTTTGTTAAAAAATGTCTATCTGGCCCTGCCCTAACTCTAATTCGTTCAATACGGGGAATTAATTCATGGGAAGCACTGAAAAAACATTTGAGAGACGAATTTGAAGATAATCTCAACAGCCTTCAACTGCATACCGTAATGAACTCTCGAAAACTTAAGCCCAACGAAACATTACAGGAATACTTTTTGGCAATGAGGGAATTGGCCCAAAAAGGTTCGCTCGATGACTCCTCTTTGATTGATTATGTTATTCAAGGCATCCCAGAATCGGGAAACAAATTACTTCTGTATGGCTCTAAAACCCTAAACGAATTTAAGGAAAAATTAAAGACTTTTGAAAAACTTTATACAGCTTCTAATTCTTCTCGAGGTAACTTTCAAAAACAAATCGGAAGATATCCCCACGGTTCTCAGGTGGATGAAAAGCGTTCTTTGGAGCAATCAGTGTGCTTTTCATGTGGTTTAAAGGGTCACAAAAGCCCGCAATGTCCTCACAAGAGCCAAGGTAAACAATGCTATGGCTGTAAAGGTTTTGGCCATATTCACGCTAACTGTCCCCATGCTAATAGGACCAGACCTCGAAATACCTATAACCCTTCCAGATCGAAGGATGGTAAAGCACCCTTTGTGAATCCCTCTGTAAATTCTACTGTCGTTAATACAGATGCAAATAGGATTTCTAAGAAAATAAAAATATTGAATAAGGACATAACCTCCCTTTTTGACTCTGGGTCTGAAGTCACACTTCTACGAAAGGACATTTATGATACCCTTCAAGCTCCCGAGTTGGTCCATCACCCTATTTCTTTACTAGGAGTTGGAGGAAGTCAAATCACTCCCCTAGGATATTTTTGTTCAACCGTTATTGTTGATGGAATTGACATTCCCACTAGAATTTATGTCCTACCCCAAATGAACTTTGACTGTATAATCGGTATGAATGTTTTAAATCAAGTTAACTTTTCCTATACCGATGGACGTTTAATAGTTTCCCAAAAAAATAATCTCATCTCCTCAAGCGCAATAAGTATAGTCTCCAACCTAACAAAAATAAAACAGGAAATTGAAATCGAAACTTCAGCAGCTGATGACGAATCCTCAACGAATTCCCACACACGTGCTCTTTCTCCTGCTCTTTCGGCCGATGTTTCTGGTTTGAACAATAATCGCGATGACAGCTGCGCGTTCAAGAAGGAAATAAATAACTCTAATCAAGGCAATCTTTTTGGGTTTTTGTTTTGCATGTCCAATGCTGTGAATGAAACACTCGTTGATACAGGCCACATTCTTGATGCGTCTTTAAAAAACCAATTAGAAAATATGATAGTGAACTACAAACCTTTAGGAACTCGTAGCACAGACTTGCAGATGAAAATTATCTTAACAGATGAAAAACCGATTGCCCAACGGCCACGTCGGTTAGCCATTTCTGAGAAAAAAGAAGTTGATAGACAGGTCCGAAACTGGTTAGACGCAGGCATAATTTCAGAAAGTTCTTCAGACTTTGCTTCTCCCATAGTTTTATGCAAAAAACCTGACAAATCAACCCGCATTTGTATTGACTATCGGAAATTAAATTCAAAAATAATCAAAGACAGATTTCCTCTTCCCTTAATAGAAGATATTTTAGATCAACTCCAGGACTCAACTGTTTTCTCCACGCTGGATCTTAAAAACGCTTTCTTTCATGTAGATATGCATCCAGACAGTGCAAAATATACCAGTTTCATCACCCCAACTGGCCAATATCAATTTAATAAGGTCCCCTTTGGCCTATGTAATTCACCATCTATCTTCCAACGATATATCCAACTTGTCTTCCGTGACCTCCTTCAAGACGGTACTGTGATAATTTACCTTGATGATATTATTGTCCCTTCCAATTCCGAAGCTGAAAATATTGTTAAGTTAGAAAAAGTGTTTCAAGTTGCCTCTCAATATGGATTAGAATTTAATATGAAAAAATGCCAATTCCTGCACAGAAAAATTCAATTTCTCGGGTACATAGTTGAAAAAGGTACGATTTCCCCATCGCCCGATAAAACCAAAGCTGTGTATTTCTTCCCTATACCAAAGACGACCAAACAAGTCCAATCCTTTCTTGGTCTCACAGGCTATTTTCGAAAATTCATTAAAGGATATTCTTTGATTGCCCGTCCCTTAAGTGACTTACTAAAAAATGACGTCCCATTCGAGTTCGGAAAACCTCAGCTAGCTGCCTTTCAAGCTTTAAAAGAAATACTTTCAAAAGAACCTGTCCTCCATATCTACAAACAGGGATCAGAGTTGGAATTACACTGTGATGCCAGCAGTAAGGGTTTTGGGTCAATCCTCCAACAACGGTGTGATGATGGTCACTTTCATCCTATATACTATATGTCCAAAAAAACATCACCTCAAGAACAAAGGTACAGCAGTTTTGAACTGGAAACTCTCGCTGTTATTGAATCGGTTAAAAAGTTTCAGCACTACCTTCGGGGAGTAAAATTTAAAATTTATACTGATTGTTCAGCCTTTGCCCAAACCATGTCAAAAAAGGATCTTGCACCAAAAATTGCACGATGGGCTTTGTTCCTCCAAGATTTCGAATATGAAGTAATCCACCGTCCCGGAACTCAGATGCAGCACGTTGACGCTTTGAGTAGGAACTCCGTCATCATTGTGACACTCCTAGATGAAACCTCCAAAAAGATAGTTAATGCCCAATCTTCTGATGACAACATCCAGACCCTATGCGAAGAAAACCCAACCTCCGCTGTTGACGTCAAATGCAAATCCATTTTGGTGCAGAACTTTACTCTCCCGAAATCGAAACAAACCGCACCTGCATTTTCACCCGAAGATCCGAGATTGCCTATGACTACAGAATGTGATAACAGCTGCGCTTTTAAAAAGGAAGAAACGAAAGTTCCTAACGCTGATTCATTCGATCTCTTCAATGTTTGGCCTTGCCTTTCCAGAGCTATTGACGATGCCCGTTTTGCAAGCTACTCTCTCGAAGTCAGAAAAAATGAACTTTCCTGTGTGTATCAAGTGAACGGAGAACTTTTGCCGATTTCCCAGTTGGAAAATTGGAAGACGAGAAAGAAGAAACGACGAGATAATGCCAGACTGTTCCTTTCCTTTAGAACTGACTAAGACTCTGGACTATCCCTGAACTCTTAATAATTTTTGCCTTTCAGCAATTTATCATTTAATTTTCTTTTCTTACATTAATTTTGATGAAGTTATTTTAAGTTCTAAGATTTCTGAATGAGAAAGTTATTATTTTAAGTTTTTTTTAATGATTGAGTTATTATTTTGAAGTTTTTGAGATGAAGTTTTTATCTTTAAGTTTAAGAATTTTGAAGATTAACTTAGGCTTAAATATTCTTAAAAGAAAGTTTTACAAACTTTTTATTTTTGTTCTTTTGATCCTTAATAATTGATCAATCATTTATTCTCTTCAATTATTTTAAATTTTCTTTTTCTTTAACGTCTTGAAGTATTGCCTTTTGTGTATTTTGCTTATTTTGTTTCTCTTTGCAGTATTTTTGTTTTCGTGTTTGATTTTATTCTAATTTTCTGCTCTCGGTGTGGACACCTCGGCGTCGATGGCCGAGTGTGAAGGTTAGACCTTCCGCCACCAGTGCCGCTCCGTACGTAAAGCTGAGTGACGCTCTGTGCCTCTTCCCTTCGGAGAGACACCTCAACTCAGAGAGAGGAACTTCTGTTTTTTTGGAAGCGAGCGAGAGCGCGGCAACATTCTTCGCCGCAAGGATGAACTCATGATATGCTTAATTTTAAACCTTAAACTTTGTAAATAATAGTATAATTAAACATTTCTATGCTTATTAAAACGGTGTTGTATCTGGGACCCCCTTTCACATTCATACAAATCTGCAGAAAAGATTTTTTTTCATTTGATTTTTATCAAGTTAATTTAATATATGGTATGAATAAAAGGAATACAAAAATGTACATTTTGTTTTTCAATGTTGGAAGGTCCGCCCTTAATGTTAATGTTTAATAGATTTTTAAATAATTCACTTAAATATATGCAATCTGAGTTCTTTGCTTTAAGTTCTTATATAAAGCAAACAAGTATTTTCAATTAATATTATCTTGTAAACATGCCTTTGTTTGTCGAGCTATTGAGAATCAGAATATATGTTCTACTAAGAGGATCTAAAAAAAATATTTGACTAAATTCTAATTTTATAATGCAAAATATCAAACCTAAAACAAAAAAAATATGCTACAAAATTTAAGTTTAGCTGCTACAAAAACTGTTACAAAATGCTTGAAGGTGTGCAACATCCCTGATATGTGTTACGCGTAAAATTTTGGATTTTTGGTTTCAGCTTTTTTGTTTTTCACCAAACTCATCCCTGATATAGTAGCACCCATTGATGTTGAAATTACTTTCTCCGCCAAACGCCTTCTGACGTAGCCATACGGTCCACCACCATGTGAACTAGCCCACAGCCACAGATACTCTGTGAACTAGCCTAGTAGTTTTTTCTCTTGTAATATCGAATTGCTAGAAATGGTAATTATGAAACGCGAATAATAAAATTTTTGAAATTGGTAACGGGCTGAATAATTTTACTAAACTATATATATGTATTTAGATTTGAAATAAAAATATTTTTTCAATATCATTCCAAAAAATATTAAGCATTGGTATTTTTAAGAAAAATAAAATGTGATATGAACCTATGTTTTACTTAATTAATTTTAATTTTGCAAACGATTTTAATTCTTATGGGGGAAAAAGAATAATATCTATCTAGAATCTGTTTTTGGTTAATAACAAGTAAGTTATTGCGTATTTTTGTTTTTAATTTTTTTATAATTTTCTTGTTTTTCTGTATTTTATCTTTATAGAATTTTAGTCGATAATTAGTTTAAGAACAACGTAAGTTTTTAACCTTGTTATGAATTTAATAAATACGCTAAACTTTCGTTTGTTAAAAGAATTCATTAAATATGTGTTTTATGATCTTTTAACGAAACATCTGAATTATTAAGGACTTTATTTTACTGTGGTCCTATAAATTTTATCCCTTCCATCATTTGCGCTTAGCTTCTCTTTCTTTAAGCGTTACTTTTCATTTTAAAAAATAACTCTTTTTCCCCATGTTTCGTTGCTCTCGGTTTTCATATTAGGTATTCAAAATCTTATACTAAATACTATAACATTTTACCCTACTTTTAATGAATGATGTAAACGCGATGCAATTTTGTTCATCCTGAACACCTAAATAAAAACCCTCAGGCCCTAAGATTATTCAAACACTCTGGGTAAAGTAAACACAACTATATATAGGTTCAGTGTTATTCCTAGGATTTTTTGGAGGAGTAAAAATACTCCTTGACTTTTTTAAGGTGGAGTGAAATTCATATGAGAAGTGAAATACGGAAAAAGCATAAACTACAAATACAGAGACAAATTTTCTACAAAAAAACGCTCACTTTTTTAATGGTCAAAATTAAATAGAAAAAAATTAGGATGCAGAATGCTGTTTTGGTTTTTAACAATTTATTATAGCATGTGTTTAAGTATAAATGAGATATTTGTTTAATATTACAAATTTAATCTCCTTTCCCTCTGATTTTTCCTCAATGTTACAGCTATTTCAAAATTAGTCAAAAAAACATTAATCCTTAGTTACATTACAATTCTAATCTCCTTTTCTTCCTATTTCCTTTTTTCTGCTGAATGATGTTTTGAGCAGGAAAATATTTGTTGATTTTGGTGAGGCGCCATGCATTAAAAAAGATTACCTTTGTTAAAAATTCAACGTGTAAAAATACGCCTGGCTAGTTTTTTATAGAGTATTTCTAATTTTCAATGCGTGAAATACGCTCTCAGAGGCGTTAAAAATATCTCTAGGTATATAAGAAAGTCTCAATATTGTAAAATTTTATTTTAGAATGATTATTGGTCATGCGTATTTATTTTGTGTTCTATAATTACCCAATTGAAAGGAATAATTCTACTAATTAAAATATTAAAATTATAAAAGCTGTTGCCTAATGGTTTAAAACTTAAATCCGTGATTGTAACTTAAGCAAATGTTTATCTTCTATTAGCTCGATGGTTTAAATATTTCAAAAACTTTTAATTTAATTATTGTTAATTAAAGAAAAATTAGCTGCTACTTCTTGTCTTAGCTACGAATTTTGCTCTAAGGTATAAACTCGCTTTATTTAAAGGTTTTGAAAGTAACATATAGAAATTTAACTTCTCGTAATTTTTAATATTTTTCTCTTCCTTTAAAAAACTAAAACCTTTGAAAATCTAAAATTTTTGGTAAAATTATTTGTACATTTGTTAACAAACACGAGTCTGTTTCCTCTATACATTTGTTTCAGCGAAATGTCAAGGAGAGTCAAGCGACTAAAGGAAACTACCAAAGATAGAGTTTTGATGTGGATTAAGCATTGTTCTGACGTCAACTTCGGAATATGGATTGAGTGTACCGAGTGTAAAAAATGGAGAAAAAGTTATAAGTATTGTGAATCCCACGAAGTTGAAGAAAATTGGCGCTGCTCTATGAATACTTTGGGTACATAGTGATATAGTTTCAAAAGTAGTTTTAATGCTTGGGATGATGTGGAGGATTAGCTCAAAATTTCCTCAAATTTACGTCACTATTAATCTAATATTATGGAACATAGTAACCTTAAAAAAATTTGGTTCCTGTAAAAATTATTTCAAATGAAGTTGACCAATTGTTCAATCTCTCTAAATTTCAAATTGTTAGAGTAAATGTTGAATTGCAGTAACGTTTTTAGAATTGACGTAACATTCAGAAAACTAAAGCTTGGTATAAAACTAAACTCTTTGGCGCAACAGCCCTAGTGGGCCAAGACATTACGATGCCCATCTTCGTTTTCCTGACCGTGGGCGTCTAACGCCAGACCCCAGTGTTTACTTCTTGAAATAGTTTCCAAAATTATATTTGAAGCAAATTGATGGTCATAATAGATGATGTAATTCTGTTACTAAATGCATGTTTATTATCATGTTACTTACTTCGAAAAAGCCTTAAAGGAATGAGATCCAGTGGCGAATCCAGAGGGGGGGGCTGTGGGGCTGCAGCCCCACCCCAGGAATAAGACATTCAGGTTTTGGTAATAGCAATAAAGCCAAAAAAGGAAATTTCAACAAGTTGCGGACATTCGGTGGTGTTACCCAAAGGGTCTCAAAATGAATCGGAACCCTACTTTTAAGGGTAAAAATTCCAAAATTGTTCTGGGGGAAGACCCCCAAACCCCCTCGAAATTTTTAAATCTAATAAGTACGGTTTTCCTTGAAACTTAAGGGAATTACAAGGAGTGATCCTCTTAGATGTAACCTAAAGTGTCTCAACATGAGTTAAAATGCCACTTTTAGGGGCAAAATTCGAAAAAATTTCTGGAATAGGAACCCCTAAACCCCCTAGATATTTTCCAATTCATAATACTATAAACTTTTTTCCTTGAAAATTCTGCCGCTTACAATGAGTGGTGCTCTTTGGGTGGAATCTAAAACGCTTCATAATGAGCTAAAACCCTATTTTGAAGGACAAATTTTTAAAATTTTTCTGGGGGAGGACCCCCAGACCCCCCTTTTACTTGTAGTTGAAATTTTTACACAATTTTGAAATTTAGTGCATCAAAATAAAAACCTTACGAAGCCATCTCACCTAAAACCTAGTATTCTTAAGATCAGACCTCAGAGAAGATGTTGAGTACCCCCTAAACAAAAATCTGGCTACGGCACTGGCAACCCCCCTCCCCCTTCCAGTTTCTTACATTGATATTTAAACAGACCATAATAGCAATTAAGTTATTTGTGAAACTCAGCCCCCCCCCAGACAAAAATCCTGGATTCGCCACTGATGAGATCCTAATTTTAGATTATAATTTATAATTACGGATTTATCAGATAAATCTGATGAATAGCTGAGGATTTATTTCTTTTAATTTCTGTTAACGTATAGTTTATTTTTAAGATTCCTGCTCTTAAAACTTTAAAGAAATAAAATTTATTTTATTATTTTACTGATATAGCGATATGTAGTTTAAGCTTCATATATCCAAGAAATTATCTTCAAGAACTTTTCTGCAGAGCTTTATTAAATTTAGAGTGTTCGCATAATTTTAGTGAACTTTTGCTAGTAATTATGCAAATCTTTAAAAATCGCAAAACTCTGAATAGACGTTTTATCAATGAATTTTTATACTTAAATAACTTGTTTATATAAGTATTGATTGTAAAGTAATGTTTTACATTTCCCATAACTTACGTAAGAATTTTTTTGGTTTAAATTTGTTACCTGGTATATTATTTTGGGTGCCAAATATTAAGATTTCTGTCCTTATCATTAAAATTAACTGTTTAGCTTGCTTTTCTTAAGGATGGTACTGTAGCTCTAGTTCAATTTACCCAAGCAATCTCATTTTACAAGGAGGGGGCACATTCATTCATCCCCACAGGAAACGAGGATTCGAAACACCGAAACTATTTCACCAAGCTTCGTTTTCAGATGATCTCCCTATTGGAAAACTTTTCTGGTGTGTCATAAACCAGTATCATTTATACTGGTTTCAGTATAATTTGATACTGGTTTATGAAACACCAGAAAAAATTTTCCGATAGGGCGCGAGTTAAGCTTTAGCCAAAGGAAGTAGTTTCATTTGGATGATAGTATTCTAATGATCAGACCGGAATAATTTCTTTAGGGGCAAATAGAGGTGGAAGTCACTGGGGAAAAAATAAGTGTTCCACTTTCCATCAAATTTATAGTAAAAGTAGTATGCATGCATACTGCTGTACCATTATTGCAATGAATCTCTTCCCTCAATTATATTTTGTTTAGTCAAAATATTGATATGCTTGTCTGCGTCCCTTCTAACCACCCTATCATCCTATCATTTTTACATAATTTGTAATTTTCGGCGATGTTTTTAATACTTCACGATCATGACAGTTTGGTGATATTTAAGGGGATAGATAGCAAAATTGATCCAATTTTTCTTTCATGTTAATTTCTGAAGATGGAGGGAAAAAAGGAAGTTGTGATGATCCTGAAGAAGGTGTTTTGGAAGATTATCTGGAATATTCTCCTGGATCGATTGTTTGGGCAAAACTAGAAGGCTATCCATGGTATTTTTGGTTTTTCTTTTTTTGTGTGTGTATAGAAGGGCTACTGTCCCTTAATTTGAATAAATATTGTTCACTTAAATACAACAACTTAATTTTTTATCAAGATAATCTAAACTTAACTAATTACTTTTCTTATTTTAGTTGAATTTATAATTATTTAATATTGACTGATATTGTTCGTGATAATAGTTAATGTAACTCAAATTCTTTACTTTTCATCACGAGTTAAATTGTCTTTGGAACTAATTATCAAGAAGGAATTAGTTTAGATTATTCTTATTATTCCTTAACATTAAACATTCTTTTTTCTATTTTAACATTAAATGCTATTTTATAACACTAAATATTTGCATTCCTATAAATGTATGAGTTCCTCACTCATTATTTATGAAATCAAATTTACTGAGAGAGTAATTTCAAAATTATGAATGAAGAAGTTTGTGCTTCCCTGTAATGTTGAGCCTTACACTGCCATGCATTCATTAAACCAGCAAATGTTGTGACTTGTAAAAAACAGCAAATTTTTTTCAGGTGGCCAGCTATGGTAGACGTAGATCCTGACATTGAAGAATATTTCTGGTCTGAAAAGAACACTATGGTAAAAAGAAGAAAAATATTTATTTAGTCTTTTCCCCCTTTTAAAAATATTTGTTACCACTTGTTTAAAGTCTATTTTAATTTCTGTAGAAAATCATAGGTTTTGAGTGGCTTGATTGAGCTTAAATTAAGGGTACTTCTATCTAAAAGGAAGAATTTTTATTTATGCAAAATTCTCGTGCTTATGATGAAAATAAAAGCAATGGAGGATAGTAGTTTAAAAAATATTTATTTGTTGTGGGAAAAGACTAAAAATAAGAAAAAAAAACATTTGATGTAAGCATGGTTACAATGCATTTCAGCTCACAACTTAAAAAAATTTCTTTAAAACAGCCCTTCACTAGAAGTTATTTTAATTTTTTTTATCTCTTTTAGTTATTTTTTGCTTTTCTTCATTATTGCTAGGTCCAAAGTTCAAATAACAGGTTATGAGTGTTCAATGTAGTATATGTATTGTATTTTACCTTTTCACTTAGTTTTACCATGTTACTTTTCTGGATGACCATGTTACGCGCTCCTGGATATCATCCAGATGCCTTTCCCCATTTTCAAGACGTCCTCTTAACAGCAAAGTAGGTTGAAAATATTTTGTGTCTAGATAAATTTATTACACGCGTTTTATCTTGGTACTTACGTACGCCTTTTGACTGTTCAGTGACAGTCAGCACAGCTAGCTATAGCACAGTTAAAGGAATCTGATAGTTTTCAAATTCAGTGGCATGGTCAATGGGTTAATTTGTAAGTGGTACTACCTATACCTCAAACCATACTCTAACCCTCCTTACTATCTATACTTATGGCCCCAGATGAGGAACCTTAAGTATGATAGTCAGTATTTCCATTGTTCTGTTATATAAACATAACTAATATAAAATACAGTAGAATTCCGATTAGACCACATGTAATTTATATTGTTATGAATGAAGTCCCTAAACGTTTTTTCATTCTTTGGCATTTTTCTGCAGTATTTTTTCTCCTTTTTTTAAGGAATAACTGGATTATAAAAATATTTTATAGCTCAGTTAAAGCGGAAACTCAGATGATTGGGGCTAGAATAATTGAAATTTACTGTACTTCCATAGATAATTGGTTTAATATGAGAAGAAAAAAACAATATTAAAATAATTTAAATGCAAGAAGTATCAGCTATAGGAATTTTAGCTTGATAATAGTATAATTTTAGATGCCATTATGCATAATTGATATCTTTTTACCATTAATAAATTGTATCTAACTTTTTAGATAAATATCATTTTATACTTTGGGTGAAGACTTCATTTCATTCATATAAAAGAAAAAGTTGGAATTTTCTACCAAATTATTTTTTCAAGAATATCTATGTTTAAAAAACCCCATCCTTTCCTTAACGTATTTGATATTTTAAATTTATAATAGTTATAAAAATTTTTGGGTTAAATATTTATTTATTTATTTAGTTTCAGAAAAAATATTTTGATGCCATCTTGAAAGCAGAAGAAAACGCTAATACTGCCATCAAAATGACTTTAAAAGTAAAATAGTGCACTGTTTTATAGTTGAATTTTACAATTTGATATTTATCTTATATTTAATGCATAATTGTTTTGTGCACAATTTTTAAGTATAATTTTGCTACAAAAAGTTGAAAAATTGATAGAGTTTGATTCAAACTGGCATTATTTCATCAAAAATTGACAAATAAATTTCTATGTAACTTTTTATTGTTATGTAAGGCCATAATTAAATTCCTATGTTAACAGTATTGTAGTATATATGAAATTTTTAGCATAAAAATGTTCTCAATTTTGTTTACTTAACTAGTGTTATATTTAGGATTTACTATAATAGTATAGTAATTTACTGTCATAAATAAGTAATTTACTGCATATATTATAGGAAAGGTTAGAGATGTTTAGCTTTGTTCATCTTTATAAAGGAAAATGGCCTCCTGCCAGAGATTTTGGTTGGTAAATTTATCTACTTAATTTTTTTAAACGGTGTTATTTACAAATATATATGAAATAATGATTTTTTTTCTCTTTGCATTTCAGATACAGATGATGAAGAAAATGCTCATAATATAACAGATATCTTATTAGAGGAAGTTGATGATTTAGATTCCCTAAATTCTTTTGATTCAGGTATTTCTCTTCCAACTAATGATTTTATATAAGCTTGGTTTCTCTTCTTTTTAAAGTAACACTTTCTTCCTCCATTTGTTTCTGAAAAAAAAATTTTAATTTTATTCTCATTTTCTGTAACACACTATTATTTTCCCTGCATTATCTGCTAAAGTAAGTTTTCATTAAATCCTCATTAAATTTTAAAGCTGTTTTGCTTTTTGAGTTAAATGGGATTTGGTCCCTTTTCCTTTATTACTAAAATTTAGTATTTTGTATATAAAGGAAAACAAAACTGTACCATCAAATTGGGTAACTTTGGTTCAAATGGAGTAGTTTTTTTAACATTAAAAATTAAAAAAAGTGGTTTACAAAAAATTAATATATGGTCAGAAGGTTTGTATTCTTTTTTACATGGTCTATTGTAATATAAACTTTTATAAAAGTGTGGATTAAAGTTTTAAATATTTTTGAAATTTTGAGCCATGGTTACCTTGATTTGAGGTTTTGACCTGCGACAAAAATCAATAAAATAAATAATAAAAGTTTTAAACCTAAATCGATAGCACAAGTCATTCATATAAAAAATTCCTGATTAAGGTATTATTATTGTTATCAAATTAAGTTCTTCTGCAATTTTTTCTCTTTTTACATTTCTTTTTCTTTATATTATTATTAACTTTTTCTTTATATACCGTAAAACGGGGTGAATCGGATCACTTTTGAAAAAAGTTTTTTAAACCATCATAGCTCCGGTTGTGTTAGAGTTATAAAATCAGGATAAATTCTGACTTATTCTACGCATTGTTCAGAAGTTGTTTCAGCCATTAAAAATTATTTTGTGATAATATCTTAGGTCTACCACGGCTTTGAAGTTGTATACAAAAAAGGTCACAAAAACGTGGCTGTCAAAACTTTGCTTATTGAACCAAAAAAATAACTTTCTTTTCTCAATTTTTGGCATCCTCCGTGTGGTCCCGAATCTTCCAAAGGTTTCTTTGCAGTCAAATTTTAAATAAATTGTAATCCCGATTTTTGCTGAATTTTTTAGTAAAACAAGTCCATTCCGACTACTGATGTGGGGTGAATCGGATCAGTCATAAAAATGCGTGTTTGAAATTTTTTTTGAAAAACTGGTAATAGTTGGAGATTTCAAACAAAAGGGATTTGGGTTTATGTGTATTTAAGAATATAATGTATGGTTTTGGTAGTTGTGGTGGTATTATTTCTTTTCAAAATGGAGCTTAGAAAAGAAGACATCAAATGACGATTTTAGTTAAATTTTTTTGGCCGCTTCAAACACTGGAAAAAATGCCTGATTCATGGCTAATAAAAGTTTTGCTGTGTTCACATTAATGTGTCAAAGGTTTAAGGTTAACCGATAAGTTTTAGATGGGAAATTTTGATCTCAAACATAAAATCTATTGTTAAAAACCTCTCTCAGTATTTGTTGGTCAAAAGAATTTGTTGGTTCGAAAGAAATTTTCACTAAAACGACATCAAAATCAACAAGAAAACGTACATACAGACCCAGCTGTTTAGTAATATGCCGTATATTAAATTATCTTTGAATATAGGTGCAGAAACCAGTGCAATATTTAAGAGCGCATTATTTTTTAGCTTCTGAGAATTGCACTACTCGCTAAACTTAAGGTAAAGCGAACGAAGCGATTGTTTTCTACAAATGAAAACACTAAAAAAAGCAACACTTATTGTTCGAAACTGGAAACAGATAAAACAATAATGTTATGGAAAACTTTCAATGCTTTTATAATTAATTTATTTCAGAAAAACATCTGTCTTGATTTTATTTCATACACCAGCTGCTCAACGGAGCGAGTGAAGTGCTAAAGAACAATGGAAAATTACCAGTTATATGCAGTTTTAGCCAAAATTTGCTATCTTAAACTTATCAAATCATCTCGCATCTTTCACATCTTAATTTGCACATTGTAAATATACAGCAAAACTTTTATTAGCCATGAAAAATGCATTCTTCACAGTTT
The DNA here is from genome assembly GCA_024610705.1 of Tetragnatha versicolor. Lineage (NCBI taxonomy): Eukaryota > Metazoa > Arthropoda > Arachnida > Araneae > Tetragnathidae > Tetragnatha > Tetragnatha versicolor. Next base: position 42,020,624 of record JANDEH010000006.1, read on the forward strand.
TTAAAGTGTCCGAAAAAATTACTAAAATCGTCGTTTGCTGTCTTCTTTTCTAACCACCATTTTGAATAGAAATAATACCACCAGAACTTCCAAAACCATACATTATACTCTTAGATATACATTAACCAAAATAACCTTCGTTTGAAATCTCCACCTATTACCATTTTTTCTGAAAAAATTTTCAAACATGAAACTTTGGTAAAAAGTATCATAACTTTTCTGAAAACCTTATATTTTATTTTTTAAAATGTTCATTATTTTGTAAAATGTATTCATTTTACCTTATTAGACTATTTGAAGGCTAATTTCGGGATCCTGTATCACTTAAAGACGTAAAAATTGCGTTTTTTCCACAAAATCTGGCAGTGATCCGATTCACCCCGCATTGAGGGTGAATCGGATCACGGCACTTAAAAATTTATATAAAATAAACCATTAAGATAATTGAATTTTTTCAACAGGTTTTTAAAGTATTAATTGGGACTCGAAATATTGTTTTCAAAGCATTCAAAAATATTTTTATTAAACTTTTGGCAGCAGTTCAAACTTCAAAATTGATCCGATTCACCCCGTTTTACGGTATATAACATATTCCTGCATTTGTTTTACTTATCTTGTTTTTACTTCAAAGTAACTGACTTTTGTGCTTTGTTTACCTTATTTATTAGAGTATTTTATGATATTTCTTTTTTTTCATTTATTATGAAATATTGTTTTCCTATATGAATAAAATTGCGATTTTGTTAAAAATATTTTGAAGTCAATATAATAATGCCTATACACACCAGATTGCAAAACTAAACCATTTTATATTCTAACCTGCCTTATATACAACCTCTTTGTCCTTTATCATGAATTTCAACTTAAAATTCCAAGTATGGTTTAAGTATTAAATAACTTGAAGAATATAAATTTCAAATGTAAAACTATTTTTTAATTTAATATAAAATTTAATTTGTATTTTTGTTTAGGAATGATTGAAAATAATGCTCTGTCTGAAAAGGAAGAACCAAAGAGATCTTCTCCTACTGTGATCCAAAAGAAGAAGAAGAATGCTGTAAGCTCTAAATCTAGCAATATTCACAGTGTTGATGAAAATTATAAAAATTCTTGCAATGAATCTATGAAACAAAAAAAGTCAACATTTTCAAAAGAAAAACCAAGTAATACTTTCAAAAAGAAAAATAAACTGTCTCTTATGAAAATGAAATCACCTACAAAAAGTCACCCTAGTGATATGCTTGGTGATTCAAGTGTTTCATCTAATAAAACCTCTGATAAAATTAAGGAAGGAGATGTTTCTACTAATACTAATGCCGTCAGTCCAAGTGGTTCTTTTAAGATATGTGAGGCAAATAAAAAATGTAATATAAATTCAAATTCTAACTGTTTTGACGAATTGTTAAAAGAATTAGATCCTAAAAGGGTTGAAATTCCGACCCCTCTAGATTCTGAAATTTCTGATAGAAATATTTCGCAAAGGTCTCAAGACATCTCTGATTTAGAAAATACAGACAATCTGGGTAAGTCCATTGAATGGGTAGTTAATAACTTCAAAATAACTGAAGAAAATCAAGCTGTAGAAAAAAGTAAACCTGTAAGTTGTAAAAAGCTCAAACCTCTCAACAGTTCCTTTGAAAATGTTTCTTCTGATGATAATAAAGAAAACATATCTTCAAAGATCCCTGCTTCTGTGAATAAAAGAAAAAAATCTCAAATGAATGAGTCTAATGACACAAAAATAATCCAAAATGATACAGGTACAGAAAAACAGAAAATCCCTTTCAAGTCTGTAATGCCAAAAAATAAAGAGATTGAAGAGAATACACTATCTAAAAATAGTTCAAGTGTCAAAAAATTTAAAGCTGCTTTTTGTTCTCTGATTAAACCCCCTGTCACCTCTAAAATAAATAAGAGGAAAGAATCAGAAAATCTATCTAGTGAAGAAAATGCAAAAAACAAAAAGCTCAAACCTTCTTTCCAATGTAAAGTAAAATCTAACTCATCACTTCAAGTAAAAGTGAAAAAAGCAAATTTCAAAGTTCCTCTCTCAGATACAGTTAAAATCTTAACTGTACCAAAGATTGCAGACAAAGAAGAAAGTGAGTCTAAAAGCAATAAAATAGGTAATGACAATTCTGATGGGGATTCTGATAGTGAAAAAGTCATAAAAGAAAAGATATACTTTCAAGTTGACAAGGATTTGAAAACTAAGGATTCATTAAATAACCTTGATATATCTGGATTAGAGGATGCAAATGTATTGAATGGAACTGAAAAAAACTATATTTTCAATGCAGTTTCTTGCATTAAACCTAAAGTTTTCCTTAAAAATAACAATGAAAATTGTACTGAAGAAGATACAGATTTTTCTGAATTTTTATTATCCAAAGATGAAACAAAATCTTCTAAAAGTGCTGATACCGTAAAAGGTGTTTCTGATGATGGAGACAATTCCGAAAACAAAGGTTCTTCCATTAAACCTAAAGTTTTCCACAAAAATAACAGTGTAAATTTTACTGAAGAAGATACAGATTTTTCTGACTTTTTACCGTCCAAAGATAAAACAAAAACTTCTACAAGTGCTGATACTGTAACAGGTGTTTTTGATGAAGAAGACAATTCCAAAAATACTGGTTCTTCCATTAAACCTAAAGTTTTCCTTAAAAATAACAGCGAAAATTGTACTGAAGAAACAGATTTTTCTGATTTTTTGTTATCCAAAAATGAAACAAAATCTTCCAAAAGTGCCGATAATGTAAAAAGTGTTTCTGATGATGAAGAAAAATCCAAAAACAATGGTTCTCCCATTAAACCTAAAGTTTTCCTTAAAAATAACAGTAAAAATTGTTCTGAGGAAGATGCAGATTTTTTATTATCCAAAGATGAAACAAAATCTTTTAAAAGTGCTGATACTGTAACAGGTGTTTCTGATGATGAAGACAATCCAAAAATAAATGGTATTGTATCACCTGAAACCAATAACAAAGACAATTCTAAAACCAATGGTATTGTATCATCTGAAACCAATAACAAAGACAATTCCAAAACCAATGGTATTGTATCATCTGAAACCAATAACAAAGATGATTGCTTTTTTGATATTTTAGTGTCAGATGATGAATGTTGAAAATAGTATAACATTCACAGTATTTTTTATTTGTTTAACTGTGAATTAAAATTTCACTAATTCCCTACTGTTTACCTATTTTATCTAACTAATTGATTCAATAACTCTTAAATGTGGCTATTTTTTGTTATCTCAACAGTGTTCATTTTGTGTTATGAACGTTTTTTTATTATTGTATACTTTTTTAGTGTAAACTTTATCAGTTTCATTTAATAAAAGTTCTGCCACTAAAGTGTTTCTTTTTTGTCTCTTTTCAGTGTCATGCACCAAAAGTAATATTTGTACCTATAAACTGAACAAAATATATTAACATTAAAATACATTAAATTCTGCAAACAATAGTACATTTCCAAAAAAGATTTGTATTAAATAATCAAAAGTTTGGGGTTGATTAATTAATTTAAGCATTGTTATAAGCAGTCCATATTTTATTAAATACACAAATGCGCGAACAGGGTTTGCAGAAAATTTTACAAAACTATAATTAAAAATTTCTTTTAAATTTTTCTTTCGTTTTAAGCCAAATACTTCCGCCTCCATCCTATTTAACGGATCTGCTTGGAGGATCGCATCTTTGGAATACTTCCCCTTGGCAGCTAAAACGAATTTTTTCCCATTATTCGTTTGTGTGTATAAATAAAATTGTAAATTCTTGCAGAAAATTTTTTGGATAAAAGTTGAGTTCACAGGCAGGTAAAAAATTTTATAATGAGTATAGTTATAAGTTCAGTATGCCAAAAAAAATTGGGTAAATTTTTCATAAATATGTATTGGTAATAAATTTTCAAAGTAACTTTGAAACTCTTTGTTCTTTCAAGAAAAAGATGGTCTTCCCCCAAAAGTTTTGGAAATTTAAGGGAAAAAACCCAGTTTTTCAACTCGTTTTGGGACACCTCATCCGTATTTCGTATGTACATTTGGTAGAATTCTTGCATTCCGTCGAACTTAATATAAAATAGTGTTGTAAATAATAGTTACAAGTACCGAAGGGGCTGGGGTCCTCCTCCAGAAAATTCGACCCTAAAATAACATGTTTTTAACTTATTTTATAGTTTCAATGTTTGTTAAAAGGGACTTTCTTCATGCTCAGATTTTCGTAACCACAAACACAAAAAAAATCATGTCACACCTAAGGGGAGGCGATCTCCCCCTTCTCCCCCCCCATAATCCATGCCTGACCCCCCCTTCGATACTTGTAACTATTATTTACCACTTTGTCTTAGTCTTTATTTCATATTCAGTTCGTCAAATGCACACATTCTACCACCGAAATTCGGATGAAGTGTACCAAAACGAGTTAAAAACCTGCTTTTTAGACTTCAATTTCCAAATACTTTCTGAGGGGCCCCCAGACCCCCTTTTAGTTGTTGGACCATGATGATTCACATTCACTACCTTTTCCATATTAAGATCATGAAGAAACTTCAATTGGATTTTGAAAATTCTTACCCCCCCCAAAAAAAAACGTCAAATCCTGGATCCTCTACTGCAATATATTTGTGTGTGCCAAGAAAAGGCACGAAGTGTATATTTGGACGGCCCGTGGCGCATGCGCTGTAGGTCTCGTGGTTACGTAGCAGTCTCGGCGCTTAGTGATGGAACCAATGGAACGCCGGGCAGTGGAAATTAGAGTAGAGTTTAGTTGAAAAAAGGCCGTCCAAATATACAGTGCCGTGCAAGCAACCAAGGTTTGTGCACAGAGTACTAGAACAGAGAGATCGAAAAGTTGGATGGATATGGGGCAATTTTGGCGCTGCGATCGCATCTACGTCACGAGAGGCGGGGGAAAAAGCCCGATTGGTGGAGAAAAACTTTTTCCTTCTTCTTGGAAAATAGAAGATTGAGTGACATCCAATCACTGGTTTGGTCACCAAAAAGTACTGCCCATCTCTCTGTCAATCATTTATAGTTCCTCGTGGCGCCCTCATATCCATCCAACTTTTGAATATAGCGTTTTGGACTCTCTGTGGGTTTGTGTACAACACCACGTCCCTGGGGTTGATTTATGGGGTCACAGGAGGTCAAATTTTATCCTTAATTAAATGGGTTTTATTTGGTGAAGCATTTCCAACAAGAGAAGCAAATTTTCCCTACTCCCCCAACGCTCCGGAGCTCCGCTTTATTTTATTTTCAAATGAAATTAAATTAAGTTAACGAATATTTTATTCTTTAAAATTATAAAAAAAACGAGCTTTACATATTTTTGATGGTTACACACATTATCTATTCATTAAAATTTTATTCAATTAAAATGTTTCTTCTGATATCAGGTTTCTATTTTTTTTACTAATCTTTCATTAGTGATGGCCGCGCTGCCGCGCTGTTGTAAAACATGTAGCGAGAGCTGAAGAATTTTCAGTTCCACTTTTTCTTTTCTGTAGTTTAGATTAATTTCGTAATGACATTTCTGCAATATAAACGCTTTTTAAATATATTTTTAATCTGCATGGCTTAAAGACACAGAAATTGGCACAATTACCATGGTTCTTGTAAGTGGCACATTCTTTCTTTAATAACTTCGGTATGCATGACCTTTACGTGTCAATAAAAATTAGAGATTGGGGTTTTGACTTCCTTCCCAAAGTAAAAATGTCCCAAAATCTTTTGAGTGTAATATTAAGTTTCTTATATCCGTATTGGTTCTCAGATTCTTTACTACTTTCTTATTTATTTTCTACGTAGATGATTTTAAGTGATCCGTTGCCTTAAAAATTTAGTTCCGAGTAATGTTAAACGTTCTTTCCTAACCCAAAGCATTATTTCATGTAGCGATTGTATCTATCAATGTCCCTTCGAACTGAAAAGAAAATTATGAAGGAAATGTGTTATTTGTTTTCTAAATTCAGGATTTCATCCTGTCAAAGTTTCCCTAAAGACCAAAGATGGTTGCCAAAAAATACAAACCACTATACCAGATGACATCAAGTACCATTACATTTAAGCATTTATCACCTTGGAAAAGAATTGAATTTGGTGACAAATAAGGTGTAATGTAAAAGCACTTAATCCATCCAAAGGTTTATTCATCATTGATCGTTCTTCTACCCTTACATTACCATTAAAATTAAAAAAAATTGTATAGAACCTTTTGTTGCTTTTCAGTAGCATAGACAGAAAAATATATCTGTGAGGGATATAGGACTTTTGACGCATGCGATGAGATATTTTGAGTGTTGGTACTACTATGGGTAAATGAAGCGAATCTGGCCCGCAAGCTGAATTTGGCGATTTTGTTTTGTTGCCAAGTGGAAAACCAATGACATCCGAGCATTCAATTTTTATCGCTGAATTTGGCACTGCAAAACAACGGGCCGGATTCGCTTCATTAACCCTACTATGTTACAACTGGGTGCCTCCCCCTTATTGGCAACTTTTTTTATGCTACTCTACTGTCCATAACCTACTATCTGGTAACATGCCAAGTTGCTAGAGAATAAATTATCACCCTAGTTTGCAATGCCAAAAAAAAGTGGCTTGTAGCAGTAAATCTTTTAATATACAATATACAGTAAAATCCTGTTATAACGAACTTCAGGGGACCATAAAACTTCTTCGTTGTAACAGTATTTAAAAAATTCAAATAAAAGCGTTGGGGACTTTCGTAATAACAGGATTTTTCATTGTATCGGTATAATCAGGGACTAATCCAGGATTTTAAACTTAACCCCCATTTTTGTGAAAAACTTACACATCCTTTCATTTTTCGAGAAAAATTTTAGAAGCTTTTTAATTAGTGTGAAATTTTTTTATGTAAGTTTTCTTAAGGGGAACTATAAAATTAATGAAAACAGCATTAAATTACTTATTGCTAAGCAATTTAAAGACTAATTTTACCATAAACACTTCGTCTGTCATTTGTCACATTCTGTACATTTTTTGTGAAGGTGCTGATAAACGGTACCTAGATTGGCCTGCATTAGTCCCTGATAATGTGGATTTAACTTATGCACGCAAAATTTTATGGCAAGTATTTAGATTAGTGAATGAAATTCACTTTGATTTGGTATCTTTTCTCTCATCATTAATAATGATACATCTTTTACTTTTTCAAAATAAGTATCATGTCAGTAGTTTTATATGGTAATTAAAAAGACTGTTTAGTGAATTTCTTTTTTTAGTTACCCGAAGAAGCTGCCATGACCCTAGCAGAACTAAGGCAGATGGCTGCCAGGCAGCAGCATCAGATTGAAGCACAACAGCAGCTCCTTGTTGCGAAAGAACAAAGGCTGAAATTTCTAAAGCAGCAAGAAGCCCGCCATCACAATTTGGCTGATCATCAGTTAGACACTGCTTGCATACAGAACTTGCGAGAAAAAATCGAAACACAAGAGTTGAAACTACGTAAGCTGAGGGCATTGCGGGGCCAGGTTGACCAACAAAAAACTAACAACGAAAATCTCGGTTAGTAATTTCTAAACTTGGCTGGATTCATTTGTGGATGTGTTGAAGTCACAGGATGGATGGCTAGTGGTCTTTCATTTTAAAGTAGATTTAGTTCAAATATGTAGTCACAATGTATCAATTATGAATTTAAGCATCAAACAATTAAAATAATTTATGTATTATTAAATTTACTTCCTAAGTTTTCTAAGTTCGTTTTGTTTCAGGGATTAATTTAACTTTGTATTTTTATCATATTTCTAAAAAATAGTTAGACATTTTTAAATGTCTGGATTTATCACTTTACCCATAACATAAAACAGTTACTATTATCATTGCTCAAAGCACACCATGATATCTCAAGATTTGGCCATTTTTAGTTATGTATCATTTTTAATTCAAAACTTGGTGCTGAATTGCTTCAAATAAATGGTTTTCAAAGTAAAATTCACTTATTTTGCTGCACTACTACATATACTAAAATGCAATTTCAGAGAAAATCTAAATTAATATTGATTGAATTGTATAGTTATTTTTGTTAGATTTCTATGCAATAGGCTTTTATCATTTCTTCTGTCAGTGCAAAATGTTTCAATTTGATACCTTTTACAGGAACTGAGCTGGACTCAATCCGGGCATTGTTTAATGAAAAAGAAAAAGAGCTAAATATGGCCGTTAATAAAGTCGAAGAGCTGAACAGACAATTAGATGATATTAGGAACAATAAAAATAGGAGTAATGTCATTCCTTCGCCCACTGCTACTGAATTAGAAACATTAAAAAGAGAATTATTGGTAAAGTATTAGTTTATTGTTCATTATATTTGCAAGTTAATTTTATATAATAGTACAGTATCGGATCCCGTATCCGGCGTCCCGATAACCGGAGTGTTCCGAAAACCAGCGGTTTTTCCAAAATTAAAAATTTTTTTTCAAGTTCCAAATCCGTGCTCCGAAAGGATCCAGTGAGTTCTGACCGATGTACTCCGATTTTCGGCGCCGAAAATCGGCACACGGATGACGTAGTCCCTTTTTTCAATCAAAAAGGGATAAACTTTGGCAACCAAAGTCGCGCGGAAAAAACACGTTCGGTACCGAAAAACCGTGCCGAAAATCGGCATCGTATCAAAACCGAAACAAACAAGTCCGATCAGGTGAGTTCAGCTTTTAATTTCTTTAGTCTTAAGTTTATTTTTATAGATACTAAAGAACTATTTTAGTACAAAATCTTTAAAGTAATTGATTTTAATCACGTGACGCTTACGTTTTTCCAGCGCCGAGAAAAAGTCCATCCATGCCGGGCCGAAAACCGGCTTCGGCATGCCGGTTGAATACGCCTAGCCATTGGTCCGTAGGACTCACGTGACCTCCAAAAACTCACGCCGAAAAAACGCATTTCGGCGCCGAGGGGGATGCCAGGGGCCGCGCGAGATTGTTTATTTATTTTGCTCTCTTGCGCGACCCTGCAGATTGCGCGTCATTGCGCGTATTTTCGTTACGATCGCGTCTTACGAACAAACGCGGTCTTTCTGAGCTTTTTTGGGGAATTGTTCCGAAAACCGGATTTTCCCGTAAACCGGACTGATGCCGGTCCCGAGCGAGCCGGATACGGGGTCCTATACTGTAATATTAGATGTCCCAGTTCTCTTAGTATGATCTTAAAACTCAAGCTACCCATAATATTTGTTAGCTTCTATGTTAAAAACTTAGAAATTACCCTTTTAACTTTAGTAGTACAGTAACGGACCCTTTATCCGGGAACCCAAAATCCGGACGGACCCGAAATCCGGCTCGCATTTAGAATTTGTTTTTTTATATTTTGAAGAATTTTCAGTGAGTAAATGATGTTACGGCGCGCAATGGTTGCGCGCGCCTTTTGCGACATCGTCTCGGTGCGGAATGGGACGATTCGGAGCAGGCCGACGCGGCCGAATCGTATCGTCCCCGCGCTTAAACGGCCGTTCCAAAATCGGCTGCTGCCTCGCAATCGGTTCTTGCCGCGACGACCCACGTGCTTTCCCAGAAGTTTTTTTGCTGGATCCGTTATGATTGGATGCGCCGCACCTTTTGTGACATCGTCTCGGTGAGGAATGGGTCGATTCGACGCGGCCAAATCGTATCGTCCCCGCGCTTAAATGGCCGTTCCAAAATCAGCTGCTGCCTCGCTATCGGTTCTTGCCCACTTGCTTTGCCGGAAGTTTTTTTTTGCTGGATCCGTTACGATTGGAACGGACTATGTCGTTTCAGCGGGTATTTTCGTTTCACTAAAGTTGCTGTGTCTTTAACGGCGTTTTTCTCAGAACGGACCCGAAATCCGGAAAATTCCGAAGTCCGGGATGATGTCGGCCCCAAGCTTGCCGGATAAAGGGTCCGTTACTGTATAATAAAATGAAGTGTCCAGTCATATTGCTCTGATACTTTTAATTAATAACTTAATCGGTTAAAGTTTTGGGACTTCAGGATTATCTAAGTGCAAAGCTTGCTTATAGGGCTTAAATGGTGAAATTTTACAAATTAGTATAAAAATATTAAAGTAACAAAAATTATACAATCAACGCTGCTATTTAAGATGTTAATTATTGATTTTAAAATTCATTTTTTTACCATTTATCATAAAACCTGATGCTTGCTTGGCTATAAGTAGCAAGTTTTAGATAAAGCAAAATTTTAATTTTAAATACACATTTTTGGCCGCTTCATAAACATTAGTATCATAAAATTTTCTGTTATTCAATAATTTTCAAAACTTAACATCCCTGCATAAATGTATTCCAGTAGAAATGGAAAAAAGGCTTGCATTATTGTACTTTTCACTGCCCACTTTCTCATACCCTATGTTAATACAGTGAAATCCCGTTACAACAAATACCGATACAATGAAAAATCCCATTATTACTAAAGTCCAGGTAGTACCCAACCGTTTTTATTTGAATTAACGATAGTATGGTTACAACGAAATTTCTGTTACAACAAAGAAATTTTACGGTCCCGTGAAGTTCGTTATAACAGGATTTTACTGTATATGGTAAACTGTAAAATGGATACTAGATAGATTTTATTAATTAAAAGAACCTTTTTATGTGATTAACCTCTTAATCTCAATCAGTGGCATAAAAATTTTGGAGGGGGATGCGGGGTAAATTTAGCTCTTATGGCATGCTGTTAAAATTCACTTGAGTAAAATATGATTATTGTTTGTATTTCTTTAATATATCTGTGATATCCTCCTAATTAAATAACAATAATTTTGCCAAAGTCAATAAAGTTTTACTCTATAAAATTTTTGCTATGAAAATATGTTTTGAGTTTCTTATCATGGTACAGTAGAACTCCAATTAACTGAATCAATTGGGACAAGACCCCATTCGGATAATAAATAATTTGTATAATCAGATTTTTCCCGAAAAAAGAGTCAATAGGGTTCTTAGTAAGCCGTTACTTGCTTTAAAGTAAGTATGGATAACCAAGCCTCTGAGCTAAGATTTTTGCTTTTACACAAAGAATCAGACCCGAAACAGGGTTTTCCATATAACTTTGCTTCAAAAACACTTGAAAATGGCATCTTCTATATCTTTGTTGTTGTCTTCATTAATTTTCTTTAAGGAATTCTATCTTTTCGTTTTTCAAGCACTGACACAAAGTTTAAAAGTGTAGTTCAGAATTCTGAAAGCGGTTCGGATAATCGGCGATGTGGATAGTAGGAGTTCGGATAATTGGAATTCTTTTGTACCTTATTTGTGCTTGATAATGGAATCCTTTTTATTATTTTGGTCTTAGTTGCTAAATAATCCTTATATTTATTTCAGTACCGAGCCAAGCTATCTGAACAACAAAACAACTACATTTGTCAACAAAGAGAAAACATCGCTGTTAGACAACAAGATATAGCCGTGATGGACCAGAAAATTAATGAGCTTACTCAACGCCTTCATCGCAAGCGCCTTTTAAACGAACAACTAGCTGCCCAAATTCATAATGCATCTTTGTCGCGGAATTTCAGCAACCCCATTATGAGCAACGGCCTCTACCATGCTGCTACTATTGTGGCTGTGGAACCCATGCACCGGGAGATCTTGGAACCTGAGTATACCCAAGATGACATGGCTGCCAAGCTTCACGGTTCTCACAAGGACCTTGGGGAGTTTTCTCTCACTAAGAATGATCCGAAGTACCAAACCCTCCCTTACAACACAAAATTTACTTTGAAAGGCAAATGCGAAGACTCTTTATCTTCGACTGAAGATGACTCTTGGCCTAACAGTTTAGATTCCTCGTCCTCTGTCAAAAGAAGTCAACCTTTGGTGAAAGCTTCAAATATGTGCAATCTAGCTCCTCGTCCGTTCAGCAGTTCAAACTTGAACAATTTGCAATCTAGAGATACTAACAAGCAGTCTTTAGACAAGAGCAGTGAGAACTTGTGTTCTAAAGTAAGCGTGAACTTTTTAAAATAATGAACGTATCATTTAGTTGCTAGGTATTGAACTCATTAGATTTTTCAAAGGTTTATGCACTTGTATAATTTCCCTTTTTTTACTGTTATTATAGTATTAACTTCATTAAATTTTCAAATTATGCTTTACATTAAAACCTTTTCTTATAGTAGAGTGAATTATTCTGGTAAAAAAGTACCTTAAAAGTTTCAGGAAGGATTTGAATATTTATCATTAGTTGCATAAAATTTCTTGTGGGAGTTGAACGCTACTACATCCATTAGTATAACCGGACCTGGAAAAAGTTGAAACCTTCCCCCCGAACCTAATAAAATTTCCCCAAACCTTATGTATTGCTCCTATGGAGCTGGCAGGGGCTTCCCCCGAACCAGGTTCGTAGGTTCGGGCACTTTTTCCAGGTCCGAGTGTAACCTTGTTTGAACTTTGAAATCAATATTTCTGGGATAAATATTTTCCCCCTTGAAACTAAGTATTTCTCTATCTTACTTTGTTATCTTGAAAACTCGCTATATCAAAATTTTTTTGTCCCTTAAATTTTGTAATATATAGATAATTCTGTGTATCACACAGGGTTGGCAAAAAACCGGGTTTTTTAAAAAAACCAAAAAAACCGGGTTTTTTTGGTTTAATCCAAGTTTTTTTAGAATTTTTTTTTATCAGAATAAGTTATTTTAGCATTGATGTTTGAAATTGAGTTGTAAATGAGACATTTATTTCAGGGGTTGTTTATAATTGATAAATGATTTGTATATTTCAATTAATTAATTAAAATTAAATTAATTTGTTTTAAAAATAATTTTTGTTTCTAAAATATTCCAATTTGAATATCTAATATTATTGTAGTGAATAAAAATCAGTGTTAATTTATCTTGGATAAATGGTTGAAATAATCAAATTATTTATCTTAATTATATATGGATTAATTTATGAACTTAAGAAATTTCTTTAGAAAGAGAAAATTTTATTTTTTAAATGAGAAGTAAAAGTGAAATGTAAACAACTAATGTTTATTGAAATTGGATAATTAATAAAGATAATTAATTTGATTAATTATTAAATGGTAAAATAATCAAATTAATTATATGGATTATTTATGAACTTAAGAAATTTCTTTAGAAAGAGAAAATTTAACTTTTTTAATAAATAAAAGGGAAATGTAAGCAACTAATGTTAATTGAAATTGGATAAATGATTGAGATAATTAATCCGATTAAGGAAATTAACGGTTTTTATTAATTTAGTAAAAAAACCCAACTGGTTTTTATCTGTTTATCAACAAACCAACTGGTTTTTAGTTTTTATCATTAAAGAAATCAACGGTTTTTATTAATTTACTAAAAAAACCAACTGGTTTTTATGACTGACAAATAAGACAAATTGGTTTTATTAATTAATTAAAATCCAAGCCATATTTTATCAGTGAAAAACAGATAACTTTTGTGTATGTTTAGTTACTCTTTGAAATAATGCTTCATTTTAAAGGAAATTAATGAATGAACTATCTCTTGCAAAATATAATAAGTTTAAGCATTTAAGGTTAAGTTTAGAGAGAATTCAATAATTAAAACCATTAAATTAAAAGATTTCTGATTTTTTTAATCACCTTAAAATGTCAATTTTTTAATAAATCTGACCTTTTAATTTTGTGCAAAAGATTATACTTAATAACACTTTCTTTAAAAAATCCTGAAAATATTTTATAATTTCTAAAAAAACCAAAAAAACCAAGTGGTTTTTTTGGTAAAAAAACCATGATAAAAAAACCATGGTTTAAACCAATGGTTTAAACCAAATGGTTTAAACTGGCCAACCCTGGTATCACACATGTATACTTGGTATTGTTTGACATCTAAGGTGCCTGTTAAAAATTTTAAATGTAATAATTTTATTAAATGTAAAGATATAAAAATTACTTTTTATGTGTACAAAAAATATTTATAAAATTTAATTTCCTTTTAATGTTTTGCATTAACAGTTAAAACTGTTTTTACAGTTAACATGATTTATATCCTAGGACAAGTAAAATGATTGTGTTTTATCAAAGCTGGTTAATGGTTTTAAATTGTGGGACTAAAACTTAATGACTCAGGACATTAGTTATCCATAATAGCCTGCACTGAACAGTGTCTAAATTAAGTCCATGCAATATAATTGAAACTGCTACTTTTTTCTGTTAAATTTTAATGGTCAGAGTTTTTTTCTTTAGGAAAATGAAAACCTGGTGAAAAAAGAAACTATTAGTGAACAAAACGTAAAAGAAAATGACACGGCTAACAACAATATTAGTTCAACTGTGCCTTCTAGTGTTCCTGATAACTTAATCAGTTCAGAGAAAAACAAAGAAATTACCAAGCCATCTAATTTACGTCAAAATAAACCTGTGGTACCTCCAAAGCCTGCTTTGCCTGTGAAACCGATGATTTCTAATCGACAACCTATTGTAAAAGAGAAAGATTCTAATGATAAAGATGTTTTGAATGTGGCATTATCTGTGTTACAAAATAAGTCATCTAAAAATGACAAAAGTGCAATCAGGTAATTATTTATTTCCTACTTTTGTAAGTAATACTTTAATAATAGTTTTTACCTCACAACTTAATTCTCTTGTCTTTTAAATTCTCAAAAAAAACACTAGTTCTTCCTTTTTAAGAAAATGCTAAATTTTGTATCTAGGTTGTAACAGGGTGTTGAAGTACCAATTAGAAAATTCCTAATTGTTGAATTATAATTAGCAAAACTTTATTTAACTAAATTAGTATTTAACAATGCTTTAAAGTGTGAAAAAGATAGGGTCAAAGTTAAATTAACTTTAATTTAATACATGCATGCATTGAGGAAACTTGTGTTCTCATTGAATTACTCAAAATTAGAAACATTAAAAAAATGATTTTATGTGAACGATGGACTTATTCATGACTTTTATATTAATTTTGTAATTTTAATGATATAAATGACTGATTACACTGATGATAAAATATGTTGAAATTATATTTTTATTGTAATTAAGTAATTGGAAAATTAACTAATTACATATAGATATAATAAGCTAAAGCACCTTTTCCAATTTATGGACTTGAATCTTTTTGTAGATTAAAATTTTTCGTGCATTATACTTTTTATACAATTTTAAGATCATTGAATTTTTAATGCATTACCCTCTAAGTACATTTTTTCCTACAGACTGCTTCTAACAGTTAGGAGGAGTACCAAATGGTTTCTCTTACAAATTTTAATCCTTAATTTGCTTATTTCATTCAGTTTCTTTTATTTATGCATTTTTCCATTTAAATAGAACCAAATAAAGAAAAGTCAGTATATGGCAATCCAGTTGATTAGTAATGTTGAAACTATTGAGCAACTAATAACACAAAGGGCCACTCAGCCTCTTTGTCTTTCTAGTATTAAGTACCATTGGTCTCCTTGAATAATCATTGTTTAGTAGAGTTGGTGCTTTTCTTGACTACAAGTTTTCCCATCAGTTTAATAGGCAGGCCCAAATTCTTGCAGTACCTGATTGGCATCCAAAAATGTTGAATTATTATAGAACATGAGTGAAGGTCAAATGGTTAAAAAAAAATTCACATATATACAACAATAAATAATTCTATTCTATTTTTAAAATAAAATTTTGATTTGGTGAATAACTTGTTAAGAATATATTAAGCTGTGAAGGTTTCATTCCTTCCAGTCAATATGTTTTGTCTGAAATTTAAAAAGAACTTTTTATAACTTATTTACTTTTACTGTTTACACTGCTGTTATTTTTCCTTGTCTGATTATAAACATCCAAAGATTAGATAAAGCTGTTCATTTAATCTTAAACTGTATACAGCTAGTTATGTCTTACTTATTGAAAGTTTCATGGTAATATTTTTAAATGTGTGGAGTTAAATTGATTTTTTAACTGTAGTATACATGTTTAGTTTTAAGTTAATGTTCAATTTTCTGTTCTCAGCAACTACAGGGAACGATTGCTGTATTACCAATGTATTCCTAGGTAAAAAAAACATAAAATGTTAGTGTTTGCTGTGTGCCTTTATCAGCATGTTAGAGTGTTCCCTTTTTGCTTGACCTGCATTCATGTAGATCATGCCTCATAATACAACAAAAGCATTGCTGTAATCAAGTTGTATATCAATACAAAAATCTCAGTATTGCTAGCTCAATTTAAAAAGCAAAGTTTCTGTGTTGGCTGTATGTTTTGCAAAATGCTTAAAAGATTAAAAAACTAACAAAAGTGATGAACAAAGTTTGACCTTAACATATATTAAAGGCAGAAGTTTATTAACATAGTAATTGCTTGATTTGTTTTTGACTATTGTATTATAACAAAACAGTACAATCATAATTCAATCATTAGGATAAATTCTTATTCTTTTACATATTATTGTAATCCGTAAGCTGTTTAGTGATATTCTTTTCTGCTTTTAACAGATATCAAAACAATAAAGAAAGCAAAGAATCTGCCCAAGAACCTGCACCTTCTAAAAGCAAGATAGCTACTTACTTCAAGAAAGCATCTAATTTAGATTCTAATCCTCAAGAAGTTGGCAAAACTGAAGGTTCGGAATTGGATTTCCCGAAACGAAAATCATCTGTCGGACAACTTCCAATCAAACCCAAACCTCTAACCATACGCAAGACTCCTGGCTTAGAACCTCCAAAACTAAAAGTCCAGCCCGTTGTTAGTACAAACTTCCGTAAAACCACTGAATCAAATATCAGCTCCCATCTGAAAACTTCCTATCTTCCCCATTCTGCAGAAGAGACTGCAACGGTCAGGCTTTTCAAGACATCTGATGCAAACGGTGAGGGTGTAAGCATTCCTGTTCTGGAAGTAGCTCCCATGAAGATTGAAATCCAAGATACATCCAAGAGTTCTAATGAAACCAACACTACAGACTCTTGCAGTTATGAACACCCGAGTTCTGAAAGCCAAGAAAAAACTGATGTCAGTGAAGAAATTCCACAGTTAGAACTCAGTATTGAAAAAATAGGTGAGTATTAAATTTATTTTTTAAGCTTCATCTCTTCAATTTACATTTTATGACATTATTAATTGGTTGCTGGTCCTTTTTATTTATTTTTCATAGAGAGTAACTAATTGAAATTTAGTTTTATCATTTGATTTAATAACCAAGAAGGGGACCAGAGCTGTTAGAAGTCGGAGGGGTCATTCTAATCGAACCAAATGTTCTAGGGTCAACACCTACCCGGTGTTCTTGACTCAAGGAAAAAAGGCCTCCAGTGTTAAAAAATAACAAGGTTTTATTAAAAACACGTTAAAAGAGAACGACAACAAGAAACGATCAAAACCGGGGCAATCAGCTGCGCAGCAGCGTTATATATGAACGACAAGTTCAGCTCTTCACTTTATTTTATTTTGGAGCTCCAGTGCGTGCCGCAACAAGAGCTATTAGTGTCTAACCAAAATTAATGATTAAAGATATACTCGGAACTTTTTCCTGGACTAGTTGGAGTGTTCTTATATTATTCATAAGAATATAACATTATGATGAATAATTCATTATAATCTTTGATTTTTGAAAATTACTGCAAAAAATGACTTGCCGATTATGTTAATCTAAAAACTGCCTTGCACTTTGATCAAAATAATCATCCTTTTTATGGGTGCCACTCTCCCGAGAAGGTTGATAGGGCAACTGGTGAAGGTTGCTAGGTCAACTGGCTTTTAGAAGGCGAGCCGCCGGGCGGGTCCACACTGGGCGGATAGTGGGACGCCTCCCCATTGTGAGGTAGTTGCCTTCTGGCAACCCCGGACCATGCTTTCTCCCTATGCAAAAGTTGCACCGTGCTTGTGGCTGAAAGGCACCGGGGCATAGGTGTCACAAGCGGTGAACCTCAGGGTACCAGGCCGAACCCTGTTGTAAGTAGGCCTTCTCCCTACGATTGGGGGCCACGTAGGGGGTGACTCTCACCTCCCCCAAGTTCTCCGGTAGCACCTCCCAGAATGCTACCTAATAAACCAAACAAAACACCTTCTGATCGCCTGGATCTTAAACAGACACCGAACCGCCCTGTTACCCAGGACATTGTCCCGGGTTCAGAGGTAAGTTCTAAAACTACAACCACAACCAGTGCAGTGTCCACAGACCACCCTGTTACCCAGGATAACATCCCGGGTTCGGGGGAGGTTATGGACCTCACGGAAAACCAATGTCGCAACATACGACGAAGGGGGAGGAAGAAGAAGCAGGTTGCCTCGGGCCCAGCTGAATCTCCTGCTACTGCCTCTCTAGTTTCTGAAGAAGAAACTAGGATAAGAGCAGTCCAGATAAACCTTCATCACAGTAAATCAGCCTCAGCTCTCTTGGCTAAGAAGCTAGCTGACGGCTTGGTTGATGTGGCCTTTATCCAAGAACCTTGGACCAAGGATGGACTGATACTTGGTCTGGGTGGATCTCGACATAGACTTTTCTATGACAGATCATGTTTGAGGCCAAGAGCAGCTATTTATGTTAATCCACAGCTAAATGCTATAAGTCTCATGAAGTTTACTGATGGAGACAATGTGGCTGTTAAGATAAATACACAGGTACATGGTCAAAGAGTAGAAATCATTTTGATGTCCTCTTACCTACCGTATGATAGTAATGATACTATGGGTGATAAAGCAAAATCACTTATTGAATCTTGTATCAGTACAAGTAGCAGAGTTATCATTGGATGCGATGCCAATGCTCATCATGTCATCTGGGGCAGCAAAGACTGCAACGGCCGTGGAGAGGATCTTTTGGAGTACATTTTAAGGTACAACCTACATGTACTCAATAAGGGAAATAAACCCACCTTCGTCGTTTCTAACCGAAGTGAAGTCATTGACCTAACGTTGAGCTCAAGCAACTGCTCTGAACTCATCAGAGATTGGAGGGTATCGGATGAGGAGTCCCTGTCTGATCACCGTCTAATCAATTTCACCATTTCAGCTGATAAAGACCCAGTGATGGTAGAAGGAAGGAACCCCCGTAACACCAGATGGGGTCCCTATAAGGCTGACCTGAGGCAGATGACCACAGGCATTGGCAAGTTCAATTCTATCTGTGATATTGAGGAATCTGTAGAGCGCCTTCAAGGTGCTATTATAGGTGCATATCATAATAATTGTGCTACTAGCACCATAAGGTATAAAAAGAAGGTTCCATGGTGGAACCACGAGTTAGGTGAGTTGAGAAAACATTGCCGAAAGCTCTTTAATAGAGCTAAAAAGCAAGGGGATTGGCAATCCTATAGATCAGCCCTCACCACCTATCATAAAGCCATTAGGGATTCTAAGAGAGAATCTTGGAAAGCCTTCTGTGAAAATATTAATGACATCCCTGCTGTTTCCAAAGCAGTAAAGATCATGAAGAATGATAGACACTGTGAACTAAATTCCATAAAAGATAAAGATGGTAAGTTCACTGAAACAGGAGAAGAGACCTTAACGGAAATATTACGAGTTCACTTCCCCAACTCCTCTTCTGTTGAGCATAATACTCTGGAATCAGACATTCCACTACATTGCTGTAACAGAGAGAGATGGGAACAAGCCAAAGCAATAGTTTCCTATGATAGGATTCTATGGGCAATTGATTCCTTTAAACCCTACAAATCTCCTGGTCTGGACGGTGTTTTTCCGATCCTTCTACAGGAAGGCAAAGAAGAACTTGCCCCAGCTCTCTGTAGGATTTACAGAGCTTGTATTGCATTCGGTCATGTACCGTTACAATGGAGGCTAAATAAGGTAATATTTATTCCTAAACCTGGAAAAAGTAGTTACCATGAAGCGAAATCATTTCGACCTATCAGTTTATCATCTTTTCTTCTTAAAACATTGGAAAAGCTTATTGATAGACATATTAGAGACTCCATACTGATGGAAAATCCTCTTTCAAAGAATCAATTCGCCTATCAACCAGGCAAATCAACTGAAACAGCCCTCTATATGCTCTCATTTACTCTAGAAAGGAATAGGAGGGCTAAAGAATCAGCCATTGCAGTCTTTATGGATATTGAGGGAGCCTTTGACAAGGTTCCTACGAACTCCATCATAGAGGCCCTTAGAAGAAGAGGCACTAACCAGACGTTAATCGACTGGATAAAATGTCTACTTTCCAATAGGATCATTAAAACCACACTCCTGGGTGATACAAAAATGGTCAAAACAAAGGCTGGTTGCCCCCAGGGTGGCGTTCTTTCTCCACTACTTTGGTGTCTTGTCGTTGATGACCTTATAGAGAACATCAATGTATCTGGAATAACCTGCATTGGCTATGCTGATGACCTTGTTATTATTGCCAGGGGTAAGTTCCTGGATACAGTAAATAGTACCATGTCCCAAGCACTGAAGAAAGTTGAATCTTGGTGCTACAAGACAGGACTTTCTGTTAATCCAGAGAAGACACAAATGATAGTTTTCTCGGGTAAGAAAAACACTGATCAAGTGAATCTACATCTTTTTAAAAGTAGACTATCCAGATCAACAGAAGTCAAGTATCTAGGGGTAATCTTTGACGAGAAGTTAAGCTGGAAACAGCACCTAGAGTACTGCACTTCTAAGGTCAAAAAGATATTTTGGTCCTGCAGAGGATCCATTGGTAAAACATGGGGTATTGAACCTAGAATGATGAAATGGATCTACTCAATGATTATCTGTCCAATCATCAGATATGGTGCAATAGCTTGGTGGTCCAGAATCAACCTTGCTGTAACCAAAAAAGAACTTAATAAAATACAGAGAATGGCTTGCATTGCTATGTCAGGTGCAATGAAGACTACGCCAACATCTGCATTAGAGATTCTCCTGGGCTTACTCCCTCTGCATCTGCAGATAGAAAGAGAAGCCTTGACCTGTAGACACCGTTTAAGGCTCTTAGGTCACTGGAAGGATTACTCAGCACATCTGTCATGGAGCAACTTAAACAAGGATATTCAATCACATCCTGTTGCAAACATGCCAACTGATGTTATGCTTCCAAAATTCATCTATGATAGACCTTTTGAAGTCTCTTTCCCATCTAGGGAAAACTGGAAGACCCATCCCCCTCTTGCTGACAAGAACAGCATTGTGTGGTACACTGATGGATCAAAGATGGATTCTGGGGCTGGTGCAGGTATATGCTGCCCACAGGAAAACATAAGCCGATCCTATCCCTTAGGAATCTATGCAACAGTCTTTCAAGCAGAAATCTATGCCATACTTATGTGTGCAAGACTTTGCCTGGTTGAAAATCTTCACGGCAAGCTCCTGATGGTCTGCAGTGACAGTCAGGCGGCATTAAAGGCCCTATTAAGAAGAAACTTCTCATCAAAGCTGGTCTGGGAGTGCTACATGGCTCTGAGAGATGTTTCAGAAAAATGCAAAGTTACCCTCTTATGGGTACCAGGACATTCTGGTATCGAAGGCAATGAACTAGCTGACGAAGCGGCCAGGAGAGGTTCAATTGAGTCTTTCCATGGACCAGAACCAGTCATTGGTATATCTAACTGTCACTTCAGTTATACAGTGACTAAAATCCTTCGCCAGCAGCAATATAACGACTGGTTGAAAGCTGCAGGACAAAGACAAGCTAAGGAACTTATTAGCAGTAATCCCAGTGATTGTAGGGCTAATGAGCTATTTAAACTTAGCAAGCAAGGCATCAGAAGAATTACTGGTCTACTTACAGGCCATAATACCCTGAAAAGACACCTACATGTACTTGGAGTTGTCTCTGATCCAACATGTAGAGCCTGCATATATGAGGAAGAAACCTCCAAACACATTCTTTGCAAATGTGAGGCACTTGCTGCCCTAAGATTGGAACATCTCGGAGACCATGTGCTAGGAACAGAGGATGTTCATAGAATCCCAACTTCTGCACTAACAAGTTTTATTAATGCTACTGGTCTTCTTTCCTAGCGGAAGACCCAAGTTTGACTCTGAATGATTTAACTATATGTTCTCTTTCAGGTCTAATAAGGTGGGGATAGAGAGCACGGGTCGGCTTTGCTGGCCCACTAGCCTCACTCGAGCAGCAGTAATCTGCACTTTGCTTTGTGAGGTGTGGCTGGCACTGCAAGACCCTGTAATCTACCCCACCAATATTTCCCTTCCAGGTACCAGGTAGGTAACCTTTTAGGCATTTCCTTTTGATTGTATGCATCTAACTTATGACCCGGGTTACATTTCTTGGGGACAAGGATATATAAATATAAAGTACTTTTTACATGGCAAGTCTGTAGGAGAGATAAGCATGGTTGTGCACCTGTGGGGGCTTTTGAATGGGTTGACTTTGCTTGCTTTAAGTCCCACACATGGGCAGCAGCTTGCTGCTTTTGCCCGTGGGATGAGGAGCTGTAATTTATGACCCTGAAGACTGCCTCTTGCGGGCTGCTCCTCTGCAGACTGAACCTATAAAAACTGACCCTTAGGAAGTAGGAGCTCTGTAGATGTGTTGGACGGGTTAACTCTGCTTGACTACCTCACATATATGGGTCGCAGCTTGCTGCAAATTGGCCCGTGAGGTGGAACGCAGTTTCAGACCCAGAAGCTCATCTCGGTGTTTACCTCTCAAATAAGGGAATCAAATAATGGGTATGGAGCCTTTTTATTTGGAGAACCGGGTAGAGGGTATAATGCTGTCTCGGTCAGGAATAACTTTTAGTAACGCTAAGTCAAATTGTTATTTTATGTCTAGTCCTATGGGGACTGTTCAGGCGTCTGCGGACAAGGACTGTATACAGTCAGGAGGTTGGCACAATGGACCTTTGGTCGACGTGCCTGGCTTTGCCCCTCCTTTAATATTATTATTATGGGTGCCACTCTTCCGTCTTGAGGACGGAATTCCGTCTTTTTAAAATTCTGAGAAGGAACTTCGTCCTGGGTTTAATGAAATTGGGAACTAATCGCCAGATATTTTTACTGAATTCCAGCTCTAACCTTGTATATTTTGCTTCTTACTGACTTATTTTCTCTTTCTGACTTCTACATTTTCTTTCGGGGTTTTAGGCAAATGGAAAAGCTTTCATAACTAATCACTGCCCAAATGGTATTTTTAGCAGAATCCTGCAAGTACCACGTCATTTTAATAATTTTTTATTGACTCTTCAATGTCTTTCTGAAAATTATACCAACCTTTATTAAAGAACGTTTGGCGGTAAAATGAATAACTAGATAATTCAGTCTTGCCCTTTTTGAAGAGTGGCACCCATGTCCTTTACCCATCTGCCAATGCATGCAAGTGTTTTTGTGGTAACATTTTCTCTTGTAAAAGAACCTGCGTTTTTGTGGATTAAGAAACCTTTAAAATAATTTGCTTGGAAGAGTTTTGTCTCCCTATCAATTATTACTGCTCAAATGAGATAGGTCAAGTAATTTAAGATAAATAATCTGTATTCTTCACTTGTAGCTTGAGCCTGTATGTGGCCCAGACTATTTTTTTGCATTGTTGAGTTAAGAAATCTCAAGATGTTTGCTATAAAAAATTTTGTAGTACTTGTTGTGTTAAACATTGAAATGCCTTATAAAATTGTTGCAACAGTCAAATATTGTGTGCAGGTTGGCCATCCCTGCTTTAGACCCTAATTGAATCCATTCCATATTGTTTTTTGGTGATCTGCAGGCTGTCGGGGATCCTACACAATATTCAAGTTTTACCAGGTTTTTTTGACTTTCAGTGTGTAGAATCTTGTGCCATACAGTTCATCTGGTTAACCTTACAATGTGTTTTAGATGCAACAAATGATATAAATGTTCCTGAAAATGAAGTAGATGGCAGTTTCCATAGTGCTGCTCAGAGAAGGATCAGAAAAGGCAATCTAAAAGGAGAAAACTCTGCCCGAAACTTTAGAAGAGTCAGTTTTGATCCTTTGGCATTGCTCTTGGATGCTGCTCTTGAAGGAGAATTGGAACTTGTAAAAAAAACTACTGCTGAAGTAAGATTTCTTTATTGTATAAAACTGATTATTATTTTTTTCTACAAATTACAGGGTTCCTACAGGTCAGGGAATACCTGGAAAAGTCAGGTAATTTAAATTTCATCTAAAAAGTCGGGGACAATTGCTAATTTTGGCCAAAAACCTGGAAAATCATAAAAAATACCCGGAAAATGAAAAACTTTAATGTTTGCTTGTCAATTTTGGCTCTAGTAAGTAAAAAAGGTACAGCTTTAGAGAATGAGTCCGCTTTTTGGATGGTCGCCAAGTTGGCCGTATTTCATGGAAATTTCAGTGAAAATTTGTTCTAAAATGCAAGAAGTTTCTGAAAATGCAGTGAATTGCTAGTTTTTTTACCGAAAAATCTTAAAAATTGACCTGAAAAGTCAGAATTTTATTTCTAAAATTGAGTGGGGACCCTGAAATTAACTTAAAAGTTGAAAGCCATAAATATTGTAGAATTTTAAAATGAATTGTAACTAATTTCCTAATTATAGTTTTAAAGGTTTTCCAAAATGTATTTCTGTTTTTTAATTCATTATACTGATGATGTTATAGCTTTAATGTTTGGCTTGATATATGTTGATCATTTATAGACGAAAATTAAAATTATTTCCACACACTGCAGAAATTAAACATCTTTGAATTTTTACTACCCCTACTTGCCAGGGAATAACTTTTTTTGGATACCTTCTGTCTTGAAGAGAACCAAGACAAATTTTTGATCATAGACACAGAACACTTTTTACCTATGATGTTGACCATGTAAAGATATTAAACTTCAGTGAATTCTGAACTGTCTCAAGTGCAAACTAGTGTTTTTTTCATTCTATCTCTTTCTCATTTAAAATTTTTTTCCTTCAAAGTTTTCTTATCCGCTAGAAGAGTATTATAGAATTAAATTAGAGAAGAGTCCAAGAATTAACTAAACAGAGTGTTATTAGACTCTTTATATTTTCAGTTTTATTTTCAAGAAAGATTCTCAATTGAAATACTCTTAAAACTAAACCTATATAGACATCAATTTTAAGTTAATTTTATAGTCAATTTCCATGAAAATTCAGTAAATAGAATTTTTAAAACTGAGATTCTTTTAAAGGTATGTTCACATTTCATTCTGTTTCCTCAGGTCCCTAATCCAAGTGCTGCTAATGATGAAGGAATCACTGCTCTTCATAATGCTATCTGTGCAGGACATGTTGATGTTGTAACCTTTCTTGTTGAGTTTGGCTGTGATGTTAATGCTCAAGACAGTGATGGATGGTTAGTATGTTAGTTAGGTAGATTTCTCGACTCTCAGGCTATCATTTGGAAGCAATTATGTTTGTAAATTGTTAAAGGTTATCTCTAAGCAGCATTCTGGCCTAAAATAAATGACTAGTTTGTTATCTTTTAGATGGGCACTGACTTAAAAACTAATGATGATTAGAGTTAAGCATTACTATCAACAAAACTGTCCAACTTGAAAATCATTACGATGTAGATGTGTAGTTGTATCCTTGTACGTTAAAACGTATTATATTTTAGTATCTTTGAAGTTACTTGATTTATGCTAGTGGGAATATTTTTCCACTCTAATTTGCTCTAACAAACAATAAATATTTGGACACCTGCAAATTCAAAGAAAAACCATAAATAATTTATTTTCAATCCTTGATTGGAGCTCTTGTTGCAGTAGTTACAACTCAATAATTATCAGAGGCTCTCTGGAAAAGACTAGTCAATTCCATCACTGATTTTAAACAGGGATATTTCTTTATTCAACCTTCTAACTTGTCCCAATATAAATCTTCATCACCATAAGAATGCAGTATTTCTTGTGAAACAGTAGCCCATTTTAGCTGAATGAAAAACTTCTCAAATTGTTTTTTGATCATTAAAACTTCAACCAATGGTACACTCTTGCAGGACACCTCTCCATTGTGCTGCTTCTTGCAACAACCTGCCCATGGTGAAATTTCTAGTTGAGAGAGGAGCTTGTATCTTTGCTACCACTCTCAGTGATCATGAAACTGCTGCTGAAAAGTGTGAAGAGGACGAGGAAGGCTTTGATGGGTGCTCAGAATATTTGTATAGTAAGTTAAAATTTACAATTAAAATGTGTGCTAAGGTTAGGGTAAAGGTTTAGTTTTTTAATTTAGCTTTTGAGCAGTATCCTCTTAGATGAGTATTTCTTGTAATTTATTTAAATATTATATTCT
Source organism: Tetragnatha versicolor (assembly GCA_024610705.1). Lineage (NCBI taxonomy): Eukaryota > Metazoa > Arthropoda > Arachnida > Araneae > Tetragnathidae > Tetragnatha > Tetragnatha versicolor. The sequence continues at coordinate 42,046,701 of JANDEH010000006.1, forward strand.
TTATTACAGTAAACCCTCAATTACTGTAGGGACCCATAAAAATATTAAACCAATTCTTTTTATGCTAGTTAATTATTTTTTAGGATTTGGTGAGTTGGCTTGATGTTAAAGGATTTTAAAACACTAGTTGTAAAATGGGGGGATTTCATTGATAATATGAAATTTCAATTTGGTTTTAACTACCCCTAAGATCTTTCTGCAAAAAATACAGGGTTTAAGTTTTAAGTGGTTGACACTTGATTCATTGTTGTTATTTTGTGGTGGGATCTTGCTTCTAAAATCTAATAATTTCTATTGAATGTTAGTTGACTTCATTATCTTTTTAGCATCTTTCATCATAAATACTATTCTGCAGTTTTCTGTTTTGGGTACTTCAAAAATTGTGTTTAAATTGTATTGTTTTCCTTGAATGATATGTCTTCACATATATTCACTGTAACTTTTAAAGATAAACTTCTTTCTAAAATATTTTAATATTTAGGGGTCATCCATAAATTTTGTTGGATCAAAAAGGGAGAAGATATTTAGAAAAAATTCACCTGAGGGAGAGGGGAGTCAAATAAAATTTTAAGTCGACTGTTTTTTCTTGAATTTTTTTAGTACCAGTTAAGATAAAATACAAAGCGAATCATTATTAGCCAGTCAATTGTTATTGCAACATATAAATTAAAACTTATCGATTTCAATATGCATTTGTATCAAAGCTTTAAAACTGTGTATGTCAAGCTTATATGTTAAATTTCCTTGGAAACTAAATTTTCCAATGAATATTTACTTGTTCAGCTGTGTGCATTACCTGTATTTTTTCATAGGTTTACAAGAAAATTTGGGTGTTATGAACAACGGAGTTGTGTATGCAGTGTATGACTATGACGTCCAAAATGCCGATGAGTTGAGCTTCAAAGATGGTGATATGCTGACTGTTCTCAGAAAAGGGGATGATGACGAAAGTGAATGGTGGTGGTCCCGGTTATCAGATGAGGAAGGATATGTCCCTAGAAATCTCTTAGGGGTGAGCATTTTCGTTGCTTTTTTTATTTCGCTAAAAAGTAATCATTTAGGAACTGATTGTTTTTTTGAGTTTTCACATTGCACAAAACATTTCAAATAGATATAATATAAAACTATAGCTGTATGTGTTAAATGTTTCCGTGTTTTGGTTAATAATAGTTATACCTTGTATTATACTTATAAATTTTAGACATAGTATATTTTCAAAGATAGGGCATTGCATAATAAGCTTGACTCCATTGCTTTAGTATGAATTCCTAAGTTTACCTAGGTTTATCCTTAAAACAGGCTTATATAAATAGAGGGAAGTGGGATAGACATGTTTGTTGTACTGTTTTTTTAAATTGGCTTGGTTATAGAGAAAAGATTGGTATATCATTTTTAATGTGTGTAATTTTAAAAAATAACTGCTATTTCCGCATCAGTTCATTTCTGTTAGTTGGAAGTTGTCTTTTCTGCATTCATCATTTGTGCTTTTTCACTTTCAGCTGTATCCACGAGTGACTCACAACAAAGATTTAGATGATAGTAAATCTGCTGAAGAAAAATGATCTTTAATTCTAAAGGAATCTCTTAACTATCAAATTCCTGCCATCAAAGGGGTCTGAGGATATGAAATCAAGGACAAAAGTGTCCCTCAAAAAAGTTGAATCTCAATGTGCCTTTTGAAAGTGCCATGATTTTTATATTTAGCATTTTCTAAAAACGCAAGTGCCAAACACATGCTGCTGATGCCATACAAATTGTGCAGCTTTTCAGCCGTCCGTTTTGAATCTATGATATCCTATATTTCAACTCGCCATATTAATTATGGTATGATAGAGTATAATGTGAGGTGTGCTTAAAGCAGAGGCTTAAATATGTGATTGGTTAACTAAGCCCTGTGAATTTGCTATGTGTTAGATTCGGAAGTGCCTAACTGTTTTATGACACTTCCCCAGGGAAAAATGGGATTGAGTAGTAGTTTTTATAATAATTTATGTAGTCAGGCTGCCTATGTTGAATGTTATGAAATTTTATATTGTTTTGTAACAGCGGATCTCAAATCTTAAAAGAATGTTTGGCTATTGTATACTCTTTTAAAATATTGCAAAATTGTGGTTATATACAAATGCAATAAAAATATTTATTAACTATTTTGTAAAAGCAGGCCTTTATTCTGCTAGCTGATGACTGCTTGTATATCATTGAAATATTTTTTAGCTTGTGAAACATTTCAAGGTACTTGTCTACATTAAAGTACTTTTAAGCTTTATTGGTTGTTAATTTATAATTTAATTAAATTATTTTAAGTAACATTCCTAATCTTGTGGTAAAAAATTTAAAACAAAATAGTTTCTATTCTATTTTACCCTGGGTAGGCATGTGTCATGAATAAACTATAGAGGAGGGGATACATTTGAACAAAAAGTACATTTTTGACTATTTATCCATGTATTTATAAAATAATGAAACAAAAACTGATTTATTCATAGATTTGTGAAAAATTATAGATTCCCACTGATAGATTTATTAAATCAGATAAAAAATTAGTTTAAAACTTACTGATACTATTAAACAAAATATTTTTCAACTGGTTTAAATAGGGCTTAGAAAAATAAATGCATAAAAAATCTGACTAATGTCAAAGAAATATTAAATAAAAACATTTGTATAGATAAATAATCTTTTTAAAATTTATCCAACTTCTATCATAATTTAGAACTAAAGAAATCTTAAAAGCTTTGAATTTGATGTTTAATACTTGAAATAATTAAATTGAAAGCTCCTTAAAATACCAAAATTAAAGTTTAAAAATGCATTCAAATCAAGAAAAGGGATTTTTGAACTGTACAAATGTGCCCCAACTTTTTGTGTTAAGATGTGCCCTATTTACCATCTCAAACTTTAAGAGTAAAAAATATATTTAAAAACTTCCTCAATTGAATCTTTACATGAATCCGTAAAAGAAGAAAATTTACTTTGCATCTTCCATAGAGGCAATTTTCAAATACTAAGGGGTTCCAATGGTTAATTTAACAAAGATATGTGGTTTGTTCTAATGTGCCCCCTCTCCCCTAAACACTTCAGCTAAATTGATACAATGTGCTATATATTATTTTTACAGGATTTGAATACTTAAAACTACTTTTAGAACAGTTTATTGTTTGTTTATATGATACTATGCCAAGTATGCATTTCCGTGCCGAGATTTTAATAAAACAAATAAAGAATTTGCAACTTAAATTTTTGTTTTTAAAATGGTGTAAATGTTCCTTAATAATCAAACACTAAGAGCAATTCGGCTATTAAAAGAAATATTGATGTTTTTTAATCAAAATGCAATTTAGGTTTCTTTTATCAGTTTAGAGCAAGGGTCTGCAACTGGCAGACTACAGTCTGCATCTGGACCATGTGAGGTAATTTCCTGGACCACCAAATCATTTTGAAAATCATTAATCTGATTCTTGCACAGAAAAATTCATTTGAACTGCTTTTTAAAAGTCAAATTTTAAAAGATTTCCTGGGGATTCCCAAGACTCTTTTTTAATATAAAATAAAGGTCTTAATGTACTAAAAGTACATAAGGTAAATGTGGGTATAGTGGACACTGTACCAATAGTGGCCACATAGCTGATTAATTTTAAATAGAACGAGTTAGAGGCATCGAACAGCGTCAAAATTCATAGGCATAGTAGATTGTGCAATCAGGTAAGCTGATAAATTACCACCGATACCACAGATCAGCATGGGAAGGATATTTAAATATTTGAAAACAACAACATCGGCCGAGTGACTGAAATTTGATTTTGCTTCGTGTGGAGAGTGAGCTGAACGGCGGACGAAATGAACGAGCCACGTAGTGGAGCTCTCTAGTGGAATATCGCTACGAGGGCGGCTGCTAGTGGGCGGCGCGATGGCTCTAATCGCTGTGAGACGTCGCCTGCGCTGTGTCGGGAGCTGGGGCTCTTCACGGCCTGGGTTGGGGTTGCTGTCGCGGCGTCCCTTTCCCGCTGAGAGGACCCAGAAGGGTCCAGGACAGTGGTAGGCAATTCACGGAACTTTATTGAATCGCGTAAGGAAACGGCTTAGTCGGAACTGATTTTTTCGTATTTATTACCGCTTGATTGACTTTTAAATTTATATCAAGATAAATAAGAGTGTATAAAATAATACTGAATAAAATTTATTTGAAAATGTTGACTTTACGAGGATTTATGGGGGTGTCCACTTTACCAACACATAATCATAGATTTTCCAATAGTGGCCACCGCAATGGCTTCTAATACAAAAAAAAATAATACTTAATTTGAATCAGTTATTCTTCATAAACTGTTGATTGTGCTTTAAAATGAGTGTTAAATAAATTTGGTTTCATTCTGGCTTCAGGAACCAATGTTTCTAAAACATTGAATTACATGCTAAATTCTTCTCAAATCAGCTACAGCGTAGACTTTGGGCCGAAAACTATCAATTTTTTTTTTAATAAAGCTAATTTGATTGAATCTAAAATACATTTCGTTGGGAAGGAAGATTTAATTAGAACTAGACGACTATACCAAGAAAACCCCCTCAATTTCATGCATAAACCCCTCATATATGCAGAAAAAGACAGGTGTCCACTATTGATGCAAGAGGTGTCCACCATAGAAGCAAAAGCTTCATCTATGTGGCCACTATAGATGCAATTTGGAGTACTTTTAAAAAATTAATTAAAAATACTTTGCCCAATCTAATTAAAGTTTTTAATGGTAAAATCGAAAGAAGAAGATCCAATTAACCTTAACATAGGATGATAACCGTTTCGAAGCAAATAGATTGGTATTTATTAAGAATTTAAGCAAAAATTTTCCTTAAAGTGTCCACTATACCCACATTTACCTTAAATAGTGTTGTTGCTAGTTTTTTTTAAATTTAACAATTTAATTAAGCAGGCAGCATCCTGTATAATAAAATTATATCTTTGTACTGTGTATCTGATAAGAACAGGGGTGTGTTAAGGCTGCCCCAAAGTGCGCCGATTCCTAATTCTTGTGCTAAACTGCTACAAAAACCGTATTTTGAGCGCAATTGAGTCGAAACTGCACCCCAAATAACGATTTTCGTTTATTCAAATTTTCATTAATGCTGATTTGCGGATTTTTTTAAAAATAACTTTCTTATTTTTCCGTTTTTTATATAATTTTGTCGTCAATTTATCAGAATAAAGTATTTTTTACTCTTTCTTAACTGTGGAACTGCCGTCTTTTGTATTTTGTCACATCACCAACATCCTAGCTCGCACGCGCATCGGCGCGATGCTGTGAAAGGTTCACGCGGCTCGGCCTGTAAAGTCGGCTTCTCGTTCGTTTCTGCATTACGGAAAAACTATTTTTATTTGATGGGACATAATCGTTCGTAAAGTCGGCTTCTCTCATTCGGTGTATTGTGGAAAAACGGACTTGAGCTTTTTCATCATAGATTATTTTTATATTCTTAAGAAGGTCACATCTTATTGGTGGCTCAAATTACAATTATTGAAAGCAGAAAAATTCAAAGAAATTTGATTGGAAACCTTGAATTATGACTTACTTAAGTTTTAATTTAAAGGCTTTAATTTAAAATAATTTTTAATTAAAGACTTTTTTTAATTTTCAGCTTATTTATTAGAAAAGAAATAATATTTCTCTTTGCAAGGTAGTCTTTATACAAATAGGATCTTTAATTTTTAATTTTTCTCAGTTAAATTTCTGAATAATTTTATACTTTTTGAGCCTTAGCCCAAGTTAATTTTTACTAAGGCTCCTAATTATCAATTAAACATTTCATAATTTTTTTAAAGATTAATTTGAAAAATCAAATGGAATGACCCCATTTAAATGCAATTGCTACTAAAATACTAAACCCTGCTCTGAATTTTATATTTGACTGCTATAAAAATGCTTTACCCTGCTGCAAATTTTAAGTTTAGCTGCTACAAAATGCTTGAAGTGGTGAACATCCCTGTAATGATTTAGAGTAGTAATGAGAACCTATTTTTTTTCTGGGCCTCGATTGAAGTTTTCAAAATTATTTGGACCCCAAGTAAAATTACTTACCAACCCCTGGTTCAGAGATAGCTTACATTCACGATCTAAAACTCATTATTAGTTGTATCATTAATTGCAATTTCAGAATTTTAATGAATTGCTCTAAAAGTTATTTTAGATCAATTAGATTCTAGTATAGAAAAAATTGTTGAAGTAGCATTTAAAGTATAATTTTCTTTTCTTATCTATTTTTAATACATGAATAAATATTTTTTAATGCAAAAACATACGATTATCTACTTTTAATATTAATTTAAACTAAAACAAACCGACAATTGTAGCACTCACCAGACACACAAGGAATTTTCGTTGGCTATACACACTCGTTTATAACCAACTTTTAAACATCGTTGGTTCCTATTTTGATCTAAAAATATATTTATTTTTTAGAACTGAACCCTCCTCATATATTCAGAAAAAGAGGGGGACACTTTTAGATGCAAGAGCCGGCCTCTTTTTTAAATGCAAGAAGTGTCACCATAGAAGCAATTTGGGTGTTCTTTTTAAAAAAATAATTTCCCCTATCTAATTGGGATTTTTAATGGTAAAATCTCGAAATAAGATCCAATAAGGAAGTTGCATGTGTAAGATTTTCAAAAACAAACAAGTGTTCCGTATGGTTTTTTGTATGGTAAAATGAAATAGATAGTCAATTTTTTAAAAAAATTTACAGGTAATTAAATACTTTAATTTAAAAGTCGAGAAAAAAACACGTGACTGAGTGAAAACGCTTATTGTTTAAAGATGTCAACAATCATACTATCAACTCCATTGCTTTCCAACAATGTTTATCGCATGATGACGTCAACATACGATGATCCCAAACTCTTGGCGTTTTCGCGCGCTTTTAAAAAGTGGATTTTCGTTAATTTTTTTGGGAATCAAAAAATTTCTCGATCGGCCTTAAATTTTGGGTAGTTGCTTATTTTTGCAAGAAGAATCGATTAAAAAATATATTAAAAAATCATGCATTTTCCTCATTAACTTAAAATAAGATGATAGATAACCGTTTCCAAGCAAATAGACTGATGAAAGGAGAATTTCACCATTTATTGCTGGTTAAGCGGATAATAGGTGTAAACTCCCAAATCTCAAGCGTCACCTCCAACCTTGGACCGGTTTCGTCCTTGTTAGGACTCATCAGCACGGTATAGGATGGTGACGCAAGAGAGAGGAGGGCAAGTACTAGTCTAGCCGACTATAACTGAAAAAGTGGTGACCATTGATTAGTCCTCCACTCATCTGCTGGAATGACAATGGCATTCCTAGGACAGATTTAATTCCAGAAAGGCAAGGTAAATGAAAGGAGAATTTCACTATTTATGGATAATAGGTGTAAACTCCCAACTCTCAAGGTTCACCTCCAACAGTGGACCGGTTTCGTCCTCATCCTATACCGTGCTGATGAGTCCTAACAAGGACGAAACCGGTCCACGGTTGGAGGTGACGCTTGAGAGTTGGGAATTTACACCTAAATAGACTGATATTTATTGAGAATTTAAGCGAAAATTTTCCAATAAAGTAGCCACTATACCCACATTTACCTTACAAATTTTTTCGTCTATGAGTATAAATAAATTGCACACTAATGTAAACAAGAACCTAGGGTCCCCGACCTCCTTATAAGACTCCCACCAACCCTTTGAGGGACCACCTGCCTCCTTTTCTCACACAGGAGGGGCTGTTTTGGTCTGCCTGCTGCACCATCTGCCTTTCTCTACCTGGCCACGAAGACCTCTTCCGGTCGGTCCCATTCAATGCCGTTCTTCTCCCCCTTTCCCACGGGGAGACCCTCCAAGGACGCCCCACTTTCACGAGTGTAGTCTCGGGTACTCTTTCGCGGAGTCTTTTTGTGCACCCCGCCGCCGTGTGTGGTGTAGTAAAACGGTTTTATACGCTGCTTGTGTGATTAATCGCGGGTGCGTAGAAGGTGTCAATGGAAATTCTCAGGTAGTTCACGAGATTCGTGTGGAGGATCAATGCCCCGATCATTTCATAGTAAATTATTTGTCCTAGTCAAGCCATGGGGGTATGGGTTGGGAACACAACAACAGGTGATTCTCTGAGCCTCTCCAGAGAAAAACATATTTTACATTTACATAAGTCATAACAAATTTAAACTACATCTTATCTTTATAAAATTAAAGAACACAGCCACGTAAACTCTGTTAAAACTTTTTAGAAATAACATCTGTACTAATTGGGACCCTTATCCCCCTCAGGCGAAAATCTTTATTTTCGAACTGGTCGAGTCCAAAAATATGTCATAATCTCCGTTTTGGAATTCATGCCATATTTTTTAAAAGGTCTTGAACTTCTTTCACACAATAAGTGAAGTAGTTCAATGTATTCATTCATGCAGACTTGACCTGTTAGCTTCCTTCTTGGATATTGCATGGCTGTAAAAATAAGACTAAGGGATAGAGAATGAGTGGAGAAGAAAAAAGAAACATAATCTTCTTTCTTTATGTGTATATCAAACTGTCCCAACAGGCAATTTAGCAAAAACGCTAGCTTTGTCAATAAAAACTGCGATAGGTATTTGAAGTTAATATGTGTTCGGGAATGTAATGATGAATTATTACGGCATTTGAAGAAATTTTAGTTTCTCTATGAATACTTTAATTTCATATACGCTTAGTAAAATTACTCTCGATTATTTTGATGACGTTTGATTTTGAGCAAGCTTTTCAGACATTCCTGTTTAAGAGGAAAGCTAATGAAAATATTTTGAAACTTTTTGCTCTATAAAAACAGGTATCTGAAAGAAATTATGTTAATAAATGAAAAATCAAAAGGTGATGAATGCTGTTATAGAAGATAAGGTTTAAGGAATCCCTTGTCTCTCAAATCCCTGTCTAATAGAGACTTTGGTATAGAGAAAATAAAGGGACCCTTAAATATTTGACTAAAAGGGACTCTTAAGGAAAGGCAGCATCTCATCTATTTATATTCTTTCGTTTTTACTTTTCAAGTTAAAGTGGAAGTAAAAGTTTGTCTCTTTTGATTTAAAAATATATCTAAAGTTGATGGTGATATGATGTCCAAGAAAATATTTCGAAAAAGATAATTTCATAAATTTGCACACAATCTATATTTTTAAAAATTTTTATTGAAATCCAAAAAGCTGTACAATAACGAAATGTTTGTAAAACAAAATAATATATACAAATAAAAAGTTCAATCTAAGCATATATAAAAACAAGTTGTAGTTTTTACTACTTTTTTTATTATGTAAACCATGCAATTAGTTATTATGATGTAATCTCTTTGTCAAATAAAAATAGGAAAAACATAAATACTTATAAGATTATGACTACGAACAGGTCTTATGTTCCTATTAACTTGAAATTGTCATACCAAAGTCAAGTTCTCGTATAAATGCTTTCTGAATTCTTAAGTAGCTCATTTGTGACGCTTTCAAAAAATAAATTGAAATCTATGTATTTCCTCAACAGAAACTGTCAAGTTATAAAAAATATATGAGCAATGATTGACGTCAATTGTGTTCCTATTTGGACATAAAATAATCAAATGAGCAAAAATATGGACTATATGGCAACGATAAATGTTATCTAGAAATAGTTTGGAGTACAAAGTTTTGGAAAAAAAAACACAAAATGTATAGAACAGCTGTGCTTGCATTAACACTGTTGTAAAAAAGGGCATAACTTAAAGTGTGCTTTATCTTCATAGCTCATCACACAAGCGAACATATCTTTTTCATTATAAACGACGAATATATACACAATCACAGATAGCTACATGCTTCACAAACACGTTGATGCTTGAAATACCAGCTAGTTTACGCTACATTGACTTCACGGAGATGGGATTTGTAATCCGCAAAAATAACAAATACAAAATGGCCTCTTCAATCGGAGAGTGGTTGAAAATCCCGCTAAATCGCTCACCTTACGATAAAAAAAACAGTTGTGATGATTAGTAGATGCACAGCGGTTTAGTTGGATTGTTGACAATTAAATGGGTTCAGTTCATTGAGTAACTCCTTAAACATAGGTTTTAAAAGGGCATGCAACCTTTAACGATCGTACTGTTTAACTCTACTATTCTATGAATACAATAATAAGAGAACTCTTAATTTTTTTTGTGCTCTCACACGTGTTTAGAACTAAACTCGGGAAGTTTTAGTTTCATTTTCCCACTGTCCACATGCTTTAAAAGATTCAGAAAAACGTAAATAAAAATGCCCCATTAAATCCACTATTAAGCTCTTTTGTTGGTATCCAGTTCCAAATCTGCAACTGGCACACTCTCTATGTTCCAGTAGAAGCATGGCCAACTAAACCACTGCACATGTGTACTCACTTTTGCTGAGGTAGTGAATAGAAACAATATAAAAAAGGCTTTCGTGCATTTTCTCTACACAATCTTTGGAATAACGCTGTATGTCATCTTGCACCGGTTGTCCTCGATATTCGAAGTCTTCTCGATATTCGTGAATCGAGAAGACCTCTTCCATTAAGTTGAGCTTCTGGAAAAGCAAAGAAGAGTTCCATTGCTTCTCAGGTGTTCTCCCTTGCAGGGGATGGCTGGACGATAAAGACAGCTTGCCACATCTGTTGGATGTTGGAGTCCGTGTCCCGGACCGCTTCCTCGTAGGCTGGGGGTGGACCACAGTCGATCGGGAACTGAAAGAAAATATGGGTAGTTAGTAACTATTAGAGTTGTGTTTGCAGAAGAAGAACATTATGGAAAAGATAGTTATAATTCAATAAAATCCACAAACAGGGTTGATATGCTTCTAAAAAACTCCTTTAAATAGAACCTTTAAATAGATTTTACAAATAGTTCTTGAATTATTTTAGAAACTCCTTTTCGTATCCCACTAAGTTTTTTTGGCGCAAGTTCAAAGTTGCGTATGCTTGGCGAATTTTGGCTGTTTAGTGGCACATTTAGAAGCCAAATCATTCACTTAACATTAGTTAGGGTTACCATATTAGTCATCTTTACCGCTAAAAATTTGGCGCATACGCAAGTCTGAACTTGTGCCGGTTTTTTTTCTCATTTTTCGGTTTTGATAATTTATTTTCCTAAATTTCTATTCAACTTTCTGCCAAATTAGAAAAATATACGTATGAAAAGTAATAATTAAATTTACGCACACATAAATTCTCGTAATATGTAAAACCTGAGATTGAGAGTAGAAGAGAAATGATAAGAGGGAAAGAGAAACGGAAGAAGAGACGAGATAAATAAAAGATAGAGGATGAATGAGAGTGAGACTTGAAGTGAAGCTAAAAGAAATTATAAGAAAGATGATAGGAAGAGTAAAAAAGTAAGAAATGTAGTGAGAAGATAAGGGAGAGAATGTGATAAAGTCTACAGGAGAAAGCGAGTTAGCAATAGATGTGATGAGGGAAAGGATTACAGAGAGAGAAATATACGTAGAAGGAGAGGAGAGATAGAGCAAAGAGAAGATGATAAGAGAGCTAAAAGAAAATGAGAAGAGAGATAGTAAAGAGAAGGGAAGAGAGAGCAAAGAGGAGGGAAGAGATTAAAGAGTAAGGAGAAGATGAGAGAAACGAGAACAAAGAGAAAATGAGACAAGAGATAATTTGGAGAGACGATAGGAGATAGACTGAGAGAGAGAGGACAAGATGAAAGATATAGAATGAGAGGCGGAGATACAAGGATAGGATAGAAGAGATGTAGAGAGATGAATAAGAGAAAATCCATTACGTTTCTGTCGAGGCTCTGGCAGTAGGGCGGCGGGCTCTCGCACTTGAGCTGTTGCTGGAGCAGGGGGTCGGGGGGCGCCTCCTCAGGGGCGGACGGCATCTGGATGGAGAAGGCGAGGGAGGCAGACCGCCGGGGGTGCAGGGGCGAGTCGCCCCCCGCCTCCTCGTTGTTCATGTTGTCCACTGTAGAACTGCGGGAAGTGGGCATGGGGCAAGCCTCTGACGCCTCCAGAGGGGGCGGCTTTTTGCGGCACTTGCCCTCGTGGAAGAAGTTGCTGCGGAGAGAGAGAGAACAGTGGCTTTCAGTGGGTTTGCAACGACAATGCGAAAAGAGAAGCAAATAAGAGAGGAGCAAAAAATTAGCTAAATTTAGATTGATGATGTGATATTTTTTGGGATTGCATGTTGGTGCTCCGTAATGTAAGCTTCAATCAGATCGTGAGCTTACAGGAGTTACCAGTGGCTCAATTTTTCTGTACAAGGTTACGCCAATTTTTTCAGCGATGTCATTCGAATTTAATATAGTTAGTCTAATTTAGATTGATGATGTGATATTTTTTGGGATTGCTGAAATACTTTTTTTTGGTAGCGCAGTACTACTGTTTTTAAAAGATTCGCTAGAAGCTAATTAGATCCCTTCCTTTGTAAGTTGACGACAAAATTTTCCCGATTTTTCTTTTTATTTCAATCAGTTCTTCAAGTTGGCATTGAGGTAGTGTGCGGGGCCTACCACTTTTAATGGTTAGGTGGGAACATCATTGAAATTGACCAATGATAATGTACTTTATCAAGAGAGTGATCATTCCTTTAACCAATTTAAATATCTAACAAAAATTAAATATATATTTAAACACAATAATTTTAAGGACTGCATTTAATATATTTATGTCATTTCTCAATAGATAGAGATAACTTTTGCATAAACCACTTAGGGAACCTCTGTTGAACGGATTTTCTCTCAACTCACATCTCATTCCCACATACACTGCTTTAAAATTATTTCTGCTCCCTCTGCTCTTCAGCGTCCTTCTTTGCTCTTTAGCACCTGTTTGCTTTTATCATGTTTTACTTTGATGTCTATTCAAGTTTAATTCATTATCCACACCCATGCAAGTGTTTCGCAGCCACGAAATATCCTATTTTCAGGGTGAGACCTTATTGCTTCTCACCATTCTCAAGGACCACTTTCTAAGATTTCACGGTTAACCTATAATCCACGGACTAGCGTTTGGGAACCCTTTTTTAGAATAACAACAAATACAGATAGAGGTTTCATACCATGTAACTTAAGTTTTTATAAAAAAAATTCGAAGCTTTTTATTTGAAAATATTTTATACTTTTAACACCGAAACTTTAGACTTTTTAATGGATTATCGGACAGCTTTAAGATGAATTCTGTGACTTGTATAACTTGGACAAAATTACTTATTTGACTGATGGGGAAAATATAAAACGGTGCAGTATGTAAGGGACTAAAATTAAATTGAGACTTTGAATGAAAGATGAATGGATTAAAGGACAGAAAAGAGAGACAAGAGACATTCAACCACTGACCATTATTAAAACGTTTTCTAAGAAATCGGCGGTGAAATATTGGGTGATCTTCATTACTGGTTTTCAGCCCAAAAAAGCGAGAAGCATACCGAGCGATCTGATTAGTTTTTCATCCACAGAGATAGCGAATATTTGTTTTTAAGATGAAAGTACGATAAGCAGGGATGACCTATTGCATATCTCCAGGAAATATTCTCCCCGAGACCAATTTTTTTTACAGTTCAAAAACATCCTGAAAATTCAAGGACCCCTCACATAATTGAATTCCCTCCTAAATTTTAACTTTTAAGCTGTCAAAACAAGATCAGAATGAAGAAAAGCAAAGAAACCCGTATACCACAAGGAAGACACATTTATCCCAGTAGTCGGTCTTATCAGGGAAAAGAAGGTTATCCACTGGCGACTTGTTTAGTTCGAGTCCCTGATAAGAGAATAGCCTCGCCATAAACCACAAGATGGGATGCTTTCTGGAACTTTTATAGAGAAAGCCTAAACTACCAATTTAGTCATTTGCTGAAGACTGGTGCTAATATTGTTTAAAAGTTATCAAAATCGTATAAAATAGTTACCTAAAGTATTTTTTGATGCTACTTTTAGCGAAAAATTCACCGGTTTCTTTATTATGCGCAACTTTTATTGCTAAGTGAACAATGAACTTTTAAGCAATAAAAATTTTCTGGGGAAAAAACCCTCAGAAAATGAAGAAAACCTTTTAACTTTCAAAATATATAACAGGAAATTTAAATATGGATAGTCTTATTTAAAAAATCTATGTTATTTTGTTATCTATGTTATTTTGCTTTGCTTTGTACATTATGGAAAATAAATTATTATTATTATTATTATTATTATTATTATTATTATTATTATTATTATTATTATTATTATTATTATTATTATTATTATTATTATTATTATTATTATTATTATTATTATTATTATTATTATTATTATTATTATTATTATTATTATTATTATTATTATTATTATTATTATTATTATTATTATTATTATTATTATTATTATTATTATTATTATTATTATTATTATTATTATTATTATTATTTATGATTCTTCGATAACGTTTCTTTAATTTAGCAACAACTTAAGTACTGGTTATATTTCTAAGAAACACGTTATACTATTACTACTATTTTAACTCTAGATGATTCAGATAAGCAGTTCAACCGATTGACTTTTTATAATTGATAAAAGTTAAAAAGACCCCAAATTGAAGTAATAAATGACATTTAAAAAGTATAAATACATCCTTTTTAAAAACAAGTCACATGTCGAAGTGAAATGGAACTCCAGTAAGGAGACACTTGAATTTACAGGCATAATATATGCTGATTGTCGTAAAACGCACGATTAACCGTAGACGAGTAGATTTAAATTTTAACAACCATTTTAAAGGAAAATTTATAACTTAAGGCTATAAATATTAACACCAAAAAATTCTGTCCTATGCACAAATGGGCACACGTTCAACATAGGTCCTCAACGCATGATGCGCCTTATCTTTATTGTTTCTTTATGATAACAATGACTTAGAATTATGGAACATAGTTTTATCACAATGCAGAGAGATGGAATTATGAAGCATAGCTCTTCAGTTTCAACAGTTTAGCTTTAAGATAGAAAATCTTGAAACTAACTTTGCATACTCTCAGGTAAATTATGAACCGTTCCAAAACTTAATCTTGAGAATGACTTGCTTCGCATAAAATATTTAAATATGTTTTTCATTCTACGACACAGCAATAAAAGATCTCAATTTTATTACGTGTCATAAAAGGAAACAAATCTGCGATAAGTAATAAATAATTTTTTTGTTTAATTGGAAAAGGCTTTAATCCAAATATTATAAAAATGACTGTAAATCAGAAAAAATATACTCATCTTGTTATGTGTCAAGAGAAAATGTCAAAGTTTTAAATACTAATTGAAGTTTTTAAAAAAAACGTCTAAGTAAACACTTAACGTCTTTCTTAAACAAGATTGGCAATGAGTTTCACAAAGTAAAAAAAAAGAATAAGTCATGTTTAATTTTACATGTTCCTCATAGGGAGCGAAGAAAAGTTTCCCTTATCAAAGCAAGTAACGAAGTATCCAAGTAAATCTATTTAGTCACAGATTACATAGGACACTCTTGGTGGAAAATCGTTTGTATAATGTCCTCTTTGTAGAGATCAAGTTTTTCTTCATAAAAAAACATAAATAGACAAAAATACGACAAGTTGATTTCTTCCATAAAAATTTTTGAATCAGAGGTCCCAAAGCATTTTGATCGGAAGAGTAAAGAAAGCTAGAAATGCAGTCACAGGTAGGATTTTATACTTTTCTTCGACAAAAGAAGTAATGGAGCATGATAGGTTCATACTTACAGAAGGCACCAGCAGAGAAGAGGGGCTATCACAAATCCGAGTAAAAACAGAAGATGCTTCAGACTAAACTCCCTCACGTCTCCTTGTATCTTTTCTGTGAAGAAAGAAAAGAAGTTTAAGATAGATGTTACATAGTAATAGAAAGCCTTATTATGGTAAAAAAAACGAGCTTGAACTCGGAAGATATTTTAAAACAAGCTTATACGATCAACGTTTTTCTATTTATGTTTTCTCAAAACGGTGAGTTAGCTAATGACATTTATTGAAATAAAATATTAGCACGCATTATATGGTAATTTTATGAACTCAATTTTAAAAGTACAGTCGAATCCGCTTAATGTGATCACGGTTAATGTTATCAATCGGATAATGTTATCGAAATCGACAGGTCCCGATCATTCCTATTTAATTTAATGTGAAATACATCGTTTAATGTGATCAACTATGGATCATCACTCCGCTTAATATTATCGAAATTTGTCCATTTCTTCTTTAAAACGACCGCTTTTGAGTTCGAGTTTCATTTTGAAGGTAAATTTTAACAAATATCTGCTCCATGAGAACATCAGGCGCTTCATATTTCTGAAACTCAGTATGAGTAAGAAAAATAAAAAATTCCGCATATTGAAAGAAAACAGTTATGGGGGGGTCGGAATCTATACTTGTGATTGGTTAAAGAAACACCAAGATTCACGCTTTGCAGATGTTTCTGATAAGAGATTTTGATTTTCCCTTGTTTACTGGAATTCAGATTATGTAATAAATAAGTTGTTTATTGGAGTGGAAGGATATAAAGGAGCGGAAAAAGAGATACCTTCTATAAAAATACAAAGTAAGTGATTATTTTAATTTTATTAACTGAACTACTCTTATATTTTCCCCTTAAAATTTTACGTAGTGTAAAATTAGAGTTTCGTATACATTTATTACGATGACATGGTTTTGATTTTAAAGCAAACAATCTAGTTACACTGTTTGCTGTTTTTTATATGAGATCGCTTATTGTTATCGATCGGATAATGTTATCAGTTTAGTCTCGGACAATTGCGATCACATTAAGCGGACTCGACTGTATCAGCAAATATCAATTCAGCTTACTCCAAGTTCGTGAAACTGTCAGAGTTTTTAAAGTTATAAGAAGCTATAAATAATTATATTTTTTATAAACTCTTAAATTCACTACCATGAAAGTGGAATTTGTTTTGGTAAAACCCCTTTTTTTGGAACAACGAAAATATTGCAGATTAAAATAGTTAGTTTGGGGGATTTTTCATCATAGATAAAAATTTTAATGTCACATTATATTAATAAAAAATACTTTCTTTTCAAGCAGGATTTTAAATCTAAAAGGATAAATTAAGAGTAGTTTTTATAGGGCATCAAATTCTAAGTGCTTCCATCATAAAACTCCCAGCTTAACATAGAGCATTTTAAACATGAGTGTAGCCTAACTATTTTTCAGTAATCCAGCAAATTTTACACCTTTCCCACATTGATATTTTAAAAACATAAAACACATTTAACAATTTTAAGAGTACTCTTTTTTCAACATAAACTCAAACTTTACTTAAAAAGAGACGTTCCAATATTGAAAAACTGTCAGTTCCCTGCGAATATGTTCCAAACATTCTTTTAGTTCCATTATGTAACGTTTTTATTAAATTCTCTCAGACTTCACTGGTAACTCACAAAAGAATACGAGTCAAGTAATTCTCTTAAATAAAAATCAAAGAAATATACATAATCTAACAATTTTAAGTTTATAGGTTAAAATCTCTTCTTTACTTGGAAAAAATATGAATATATCAACCACAAAAACGGATATCCGGCACCCCTAAAAGCAGTCCAAAGATGGTGACAAGAGGTAGAGCAATAGTCCTCTGGAAGATAACACCATCCGAAACTCGCTTATCGTAATAATCTCAAACTCAAATAAATGGTATACTACGAAACTCCTCTTGTCATAGATCCAGTTAATACAGACCGCGATCATTACATTACAGCTGACAGCCGTTCAAACAAAAGTTTCCTGTCTTGAGGATATAATGAATTCCTTTTCTATTTTTTAAGTCGTTGACTTCGTGGGAAATTTGAGGTGTATGCAAATATGTCAGAGATAGGCATTACTTTAGAATGATTGACTGGAGATCTTTATATTGCCTAAACCTAAGGAATGCTCATTGTATGAAATTGATTGAAAAAAAATCCTCAAGGTATGTTAGTTGTCTCCTAGAAAAATCTGCTATATTCCCTAACTGTTTTCATTTAATTTTATCTGATAGTCAGCAATAATAAAAA
Organism: Tetragnatha versicolor; assembly: GCA_024610705.1. Lineage (NCBI taxonomy): Eukaryota > Metazoa > Arthropoda > Arachnida > Araneae > Tetragnathidae > Tetragnatha > Tetragnatha versicolor. Next base: position 42,064,702 of record JANDEH010000006.1, read on the forward strand.
AGCTTCTTTATGAAAAGTTGACTGATAAACAAGAGAGAAAACTTTCTTCACCACCTAAACCCTTAAAAGTTATCCCTTATACCACAGAACTACACCAAAAGACACTTTAACCCAAATAGGAAATATAAGAGCTATACAAAAGAATTAAACGTCAAGTGGGGTGATACCATAGAGACATATGGCATTTTTTTTCGATTTAAAGGTTGTGCCCTTGAATAACAGCTTCAAGAGTTTATATAAAATGTTTTATTCTTTCAAGAAAAAGGACATTTCCCAGGATTCCAGCATTGATATACCATATTTTCCCTTTAAAAAAAGTTGATATCACACTGCTCATTACATAATGAGAGAGAAAGACCTGCTCTGGGCCCTTTTAAAAGACCTATAACACAGACCCGGCATGATACACATGGGTTCACACAGCGTGACGGAAGGAAAAGAGAAGCCTTGTCAACGCCATTCCGCATGGATCAACAAGATTCACATTCCGCTTCAACCGAATACCATCTAACACACCCCCATAACGGGACTATCTGGAGAATGTCTACCCCTCTTATAACTCTGTAGTTTTAACTATGATGGGCTGTCCATCTTGGTCATAGGCGCCGACTTTCATCAAATATTGGGGGGGCCCAGTACTATAGACAAAAAAGATATTAGTTATGCTAAAATTTACATGTTTACAAAATTTACATTATGTTAAAATTTTACAATTACTCGAAGTATAATAGGGGGTCTGGTTTTGAAAATTTGCCTCAAAAAGTAGTGTTACAGCTTTTCTTTAGACATTTTTGGTTCCCCCAGAGAGAAGTTCCTTGTAAAACATAGAATTTCTAAGGAAAATATTACAACTAGAGTCGTCAAAATTTCGAGAGGGGCTAGGGGTCCTTCCCTAGAAATGTTTTTGAACTTTGTCTCTTAAACTAGTGTTATTTATTTTGAAACTAACAAAAAGGTAACTCGCGAACCCCCAAGGAAGGTGCTGAGGACCCTCGAAGGTCAGCGGACCACTGCTATAAAAATTCAAATAAAAAGCAGCACAATATTTTTTTTTTAATTTAATCGAGCACAAAAAATTAAATACCTATCGTGAAGAATGAAGGTGAATTCAAACATAAATCAACTACATAGAGCAGTAACTAGAGTTTTGTTTCGGGAGGGATTTTGACTTAAATATTTTTTAAACGCTTTTATTCTACTTGCTTTTGGCGGCGTTTTACGCGTGGAATTTTAAAACTCGATTTTCGGGCACTTCCCGATATGTCAGGGCCCCGAAACTTTACACATCGGTGTAACCCTCATGACACTCCAATATCCAACCATTATCTAGTCAAACAACCAAAGGATTAAGTTAATTAACGAGTATTTTTAATTAACAGAAAAACCAGAATTTGATACCTTTCCCAAGGGGCTATTCTCCCTAAACCGTGCACAATTGTTTATATGGCATAACTTCATCATATTCAAAAGTCAAAACGAGAATTGCCCAGTAATTACGATAATTATAGACGAATAATCACTTTTTTCTTTCTGGATGCTTGTACATAATATTTCAGGCACTTCTAAACGATATAAAGTTCTGAAACTTTGCACCGTGGTGGAAACTCGATGACAATGCAATATTCAATCATCAACTAGTCAAAACCTCCGTAATTTAGGTAATTAACGAGTGTTTTTAGTTATCCTTTTAATTCATATTTGAGACATTCCGTGAAGCCAATGGCTCCCAAAACCTGTAAGATAATATACTAAGTATATAACTACAATATTTAATCTTCAAAACGTGATTTTTTACCTTCCAATTAACAATTAAGATAATTAGCGATTTAAGATAATAACCGCGAGAAAGAAATCGCCAGAAGAGCGAGAAATCGCCGAAAATATCGCCGAAAATCGCCGAGAAGAAAAATATGTTCTTTTATAATTTATTGACTACTGAAAAGACTGGATGGTACTGTTTGCTCCTTGATACACACACTAATTCTGAGTTTCTTACGATTGTTTTTTTTATTTTATTGAATGCTTTCTTTTTATTGTGAATCTTTTTGATATCGATGGATTTCATCGGTGATTGAGCGGATGCGAGGAATATATTCTTTGTGCGAGGTATTTTTCTTGCTCAGCTCTGTTATTATAACGTACCCAGCAAAATTAAATAGATTTTAAAATTAACTTTGGAGTTGATTGTCCTGCTGAGTCGTCAGAGGATTGTTCTACTTTGTCAGATATGTGAAAATTTTTTGTTATACATGAAACTAAAATTCCATCCTAACATAACATTAAATATGGTTGAAATAAATACATTTTTTCTTGTGAGTTTTTGTTAAAAAGTACCATGACTAAAAAGTAGAAAATAAAATAAGTAAAAAAAAGATTTTTTAAAAAACGCTTTTATTGAAGTGTTCTAAAAGGTCAAAAATAATTTTTTCGGTTTGACAAATAATTTATTGGGAAGTAGAAAATAACTTTTTGGTAAGTAAAAAAAACTGATTTTCTAATCACTAAAAATAAAAGCGTGGGCGCTAGTCATTCTTAATTCACTATATATTCTAACTTCTTTATTCTATGTTCTATGACGTTAGATTTACAAATTTCTCATTCATGAGTTTTGAGTGGGATGGATTCACTTTAAATTCTCTGTTAGGTATTTTTATATAAAATTATACATAAATGCCGACGTAATCAAGACCCTCTATATAAAGGCCTCCCAACTCGGCCGTGCAACGTCATAACTTTCACTCATCTTTGACGTCACTCCATAGACTTAACATGGCAATTTTCACCCACGTCTGACGTCATCACCCGGAGTTGGATGGCCATGTATATAGAGGGTCTTGACGTAATAGCCTGGTCGTTAGAGCATCTGACTGATGCAAAGCCGTACGTCTGGGGTTCGAATCCCCGTTTGGCAAGGATGTTAGTGTCACTGTCCTGTAAAAAAAAATTAAATTTAAAAAATATTAAAAATTACTAGCGCCCACGCTTTTATTTTTAGTGATTAGAAAATCAGTTTTTTTTACTTACCAAAAAGTTATTTTCTACTTCCCAATAAATTATTTGTCAAACCGAAAAAATTATTTTTGACCTTTTAGAACACTTCAATAAAAGCGTTTTTTAAAAAATCTTTTTTTTACTTATTTTATTTTGAGGTACCTACTGACGAGTTCTTTTTTCTTCAAGTGTAGATGACTTGCACATTTTACAAAAATTTTGTTGAAATTAATTTCAAAATTTTATAAACATTGAAAATTCCAAACAAAGCGATATTTTGAGGGTCCTCCCCCCAAAATTTGGAAATTTCCACCACAAAATAGCGTTTTATCTCTTTTTGAAGCCTATTTGGGTTCCACCCTTAGAGCAAAGGGCTCATTTTAAGAAGCAGAATTTTCAAAGAAACCCAGTATATAAAACAGCAAAATTTTTGGAAATTTGTCCCTAAAAATAGTGTTTAAATTCATTTTGTAGACTCTTTCTTCTTATGTTACACAAAAGGAGAATCACACCACAAAAATCACGGAATTATTAGGGGGAAAACGGTAAATAATATATTTTAAAATTTGAGGGGGGCTTGGGGGTCCTCCCCAAATTTTTTGAAATTTTTACCCTAGAAAGTAGTGTTTTAAGTCATTTTGAGATCCTTTGTCAAGACCAAGTGAACGGGACCAAAAGAACGACGTCCAATACATTGCCTTCTTTAGTTCATGAAAGAAAATAGGTAGACTTTTACTAAAAATATTGGGGGGGCTTAGCCCCCCTTCTTCCAACATTGGGGGGGCTCAAGCCCCCTCAAACCCTATGGAGTCGGCGCCTATGATCTTGGTTATTGCATCATTGGTCTTTTTTCAAGGTGAGCACGATGCCTCTGACTCTTTTCCAGGAGTCCGTCTAGGTCAACCCATATGATCTCGAGGGCCACTTTTGAACACCCCAATACTACCGCGGGCCGCATATAAAATTTTAGGTTATGAGCTGCTCACTTACCAGTGACGTAAGTTGAAAAGCACAAAATAATTATAGTTTAGGGAGTTTTTTATAGATCCTTTGTGTGCTTGCTCAGTGGGGCAGTTTCCTAAGTTATATTCATAAACATTTACCTTTAAGAGCAGTCCCAAGAATCCCTTCTCCATAGAAACTAAACGGGTGCCTTTAAAAACACTAGGGGAGAGTGGGGACGATTGTAACAAAAATTTTTATTTGATCTCAAACTAAGCCACTTTTTATGTTAGAGTTATGAAAATTGGTATGAAAATAGGTTGATATATCCCAATTACAATTTTGTTATGAAAACCGTCTGGTGGACATGCATTGCAATTTAGTAAATGAAACATCGAAAATCGAAAAACGTTACAATCGTCCCCACTTGAAGGGTCAATTGTAACACATATAAGGGTCAATTGTAACACAACACAAATTCATAAAAATAAATAGAAAATCATTCAAATTTATTAACAGTTTATACTTTCTTGTTAAATAATAATTAAATACATATAGATTAGAATGGAAATAATGAACTTTTCACTCAAATAATGAGTTTTAAATAATAATGAATGTTGATGAGTAAATAATAGTAAATAATTATTCAGAAGGGCAGTTTGGGTATTCATAACTTAATTCCCCTGTAGTACAACGAACGTGGGACCATTTTTTGCACGAAAAATGGTTCCTCTTACTGCCCTTGATAGAACACTTTATTGTGTTGATTATAACCCATTTTAGGATTTTCATTTTTTATTTTCTTCTGACAGAATCTGTATAATGTAACATAAAAAATATCGTGCTCACAAGCAACACTTCAATTAGACTTTTTAGACACAGAAACCTCAACAGCGTCTCCTCCCTCCATTTTTTCTAGACCAATCAGCCCCCTTTCAGTTTTCCTTTTACGTGATCTCGGCATCTTCCCAAATAGCATTGTAAGGATGCAGCAACCTTAATACAATGTTGCCGCGCAACCTCCTTTCAGGTTTATCCAAGGTTGTTTTGAAAACCTGCTAACAGTGTAACAACCTAATGCGAAGGTTCCCTAGTTTACATACATAAGGCTGTTCATACCTTAAAACAAGGTTAAGCGAACATTGTTTTAAGCTTTACGTAAGCTTGATACAAGCATAGGGATTAGGTTTTCGTAAGGTTAGCGAAAAAACGTTTTAGAAATGTTAAGATGCAACATTGAAAGGAGGTTAATTTCAGGCTGTTTTTAGGTTATTTCAGGTTGTTATAAGGTATGAGGAACCTTTAGGCAAGGTTAACTAATCATTGTCTGGAAATGTTTTTTTTTGAGGTTTATGAATCACTTTTTACTATTATTTCCAGGAATACTTTTCACAACAGATTCTTCGAGACTTAAAAACTGTTTTAAAATATTCCTGTTAGTTGTATAAATTGCATATTTTTAGCAATATTTTTATTCATACACAAAAAAACTGCAGTTAGGTATAACAATTTTTATACCTAGCAGCAGTTTTTTTGTGTATGATAAAAAATACTGCTAAAAATATGCATTTTATACAACAAACAGGAATATTTTAAAACAGTTCTCAAGTCTCAAAGAATCTGTTGTGAAAAGTATTCCTGGAAATAATATCAATGTATTACACTAATATAATTACCAGGTGTTCCTTTTAGAAATATTATTCCTATAGGTTGTAAAAATGTACATTTTCCGCTATTATTTTTTAACATACAAACAAAACTACTAGCATTAAGCGATTCTAAAAAACATTAGATCAGGTTTGAATAAATGGCAAGAAAAGCTTTTAAATATTAAGGATCCATATAAAGACTGAACAGTTAATGTTTATATAGTTCGTGATTATATATACAAAAAAAGTTATTTTAATATGAATACACATAAATATTTTTTTATTTTCTATACACATCTTCACCAATGATAAAGAAAACCCTTACCTTTGAAATATGCTTCTTTCAGCTAAAAGAGATACTGGCAAACTTAATTATTTCTTATTATTAGTTATTTCAAATGAAAGAAAACTCATTGAATGAGACACAATGGGATTTTTTTAGCAATTTATTTAAACAGAAAATGCAAAAGTAAATACAATATTTTTTATTTAAAATTTATTTTACAACTCATCATGCTCCACATGGTATAAGAAGAGGTTTTCAGATAAGTGGGCTAAGTACAAAATACATTTTAAAAAAGAAGCAGAGCAAGATTTAAAATATTAAACTATAGTCAAACTGCACAGAACATTTAGATTTTTGGTATACTTTAAACAATGGCAAAACAGGTAAGCAGTACACAAGAAAAACTGAAATTTCTCAAATCCTTTTAAAACTTTTTTTTGCTAAAATATAAATTATACAATAAATATAAAATATAATGTGTTCTACAGTTTCATTGTCTTGACCACAGGTACAAAGATTATTATTTACTTAATTAAACCTAAATAAGTAGCTATTAAAATTTCCATGTCGTGAAAAACACTGAGGTACCTACGAACGATGAAGTTTTTTTTACACTTTTGTAAAATAGATGATAAAAAAGGCACAGTCTTGATAAGTCTACCAGCCGCATGTCTGACAACCATAGAGATTTAATTATTAATATCATCCCCCATTATTAGATCCTAAAATATACCAAACAGGGTTGTTTGGTTTAAATCACTTGATTTTTCATAAAAAAAAACCATTGATATAAATAAAAATGTTTAACTGACAATTTAAATAAAAAATTAGTTGTGTGCTTTACAATGGTTTGCAAGATTATTTGCATTACATTTTTTTTTAAATTTTGCTAAATTTGTAAAACTGAGATATTTCAAGAACAAATTTTACTACCAACAAAAATCCTTATGACGAAAAGGGGTAAATAGCAGGGTTTGGAATCAATAATTGTGATAAACTGAATAAGAATTAAAATATTTTAATTTTTTTATCTGGTACATCAATATTTTAAAATACAACCATGTGAATGATTTTATCGTAAGCTTGCTTTTATAGTTAGTCATGTTTTCCAAACTATTGTTTTCTTTTACATAACTACAGTGAATATAGCTCTATTCTCTATATGCACCATGACTGTCAGTTAGTTGCTTATTTGATTTTATTTTTATTACTAATTATTATTTTAAAGAAATAAGTATAAATAATACTGTTAGTAAAATTAATTTAACTGACACCAAAATGAGGCGTAGGTTTTTTTTTAGAAATCAGTCACAATTTCTTAAGCTAATATTGATTTCACAATTGGGCAAAAATAGATACATAGAAAAGATAAAAATTTTAGTAACTGATTAGGATGGTGTGGTAATACTGTTTTATGCTTATTATTAAATACTAAAATTATATACTTATTATGGTAAAAATTAATGATGCTTAACAAAATAAGGTAATACAAAATTATTATTCAAATGGTAAGTTAAATTACTAATTAAATTTGAAGAAGAGGGAAATAGTTAAGTTAATGGTGCCGGAGAATAAAGACAAAATTGCACTAGTTATAGTTAATGTTGTGGCCGATAAAAATAAGAAATGAAATGATCGTAAGTAGTGGGGTCACCCAAAGTACAATCTCATACTAAATATTAAAAATAGTTATATTCTATAATTAAAAACTCTTAGTCAAAAAATACCTGCAGATGAAATCGATGAATGCACCCAAATCGAAGAATTTGTTGACGTAGATGATGGAGAAAAAGGCCATACACACTCTAAGAATTAGTTTCATTTATTTTGTAGAAGGCACTGCAGATGACACACATATGTAGAAAGAAATCGCGATAACGACACAATAACGATGCACTGCAGATGACACATGTAGAAAGAAATCGCGAGAATGACACAATAACGATGCACTGCAGATGACACACATGTAGAAAGAAATCACGAGAACGACACAATAACGATGAAGAAGATATATGTAGAAATGTAGTCGCAATGAAGAATTGGCACAAGCACTGGAAATTTTGTGACACTGTCGCTGAACGTATTTTTGGGGATATCTGACTGAATGAAGCGGAATGGGATGAGAAGATACTGATGCTGATGACTATATTGTGACACTGTCGCAGGACGTATTTGTAGGGATATCTGATCTGAAGCGGAATGGGATGAGAAGATACTGATGACTATTGCATATGTTTGACAGGATGAGGTCGCGGACAGTACCGCGCGAGCACCTCACATTGGATTCCTCGGCTGACCCGCGTGGGTCTTTTCGGCGAGCAGAGCAGCAAAGGTTTTGGGGAAAAATGGGAGAGAGCGGAGAGCGTCTAAAAAAATGATGTGCAGCAGGTTAAATACCACAACATAATCAAGGATGGCGATCGCCATAAAAACCACAATTAGCCAAGCGCTAATTAAAGAAAAGGCAAGAGAGGTTACCGAATGGTGAAGTTATCTCTACTTAATTTTAAATATTTGGCAATAGTCAGTGGCGGATCCAGGGGGGGGGCAACAGGCCTTTTGCCCCCCCCTTGGGATCAGGTATCTTTAAAAAAAAAGGTAGGAAAAGGAAAAACCGAAAATCGGACACCCGAAATTCTGAGAAGACATACCAAAACAAGTTAAAACCCTGTTTTAATGGGTCAAATTTCCGAAAATTTACTGGGGGAGGACACCCAGACCCCCTTTTGTATTTCGGACTCAATTATTCACAACTTCTTTACATTCTGCTTATCAAAATGAAAATCCTACACGGAAATGTATACCTAAAATTCGGGCTATAGGTACCAAAACTAGTTAAAAATCTGTTTTTAGTGTCAATTTTTCTAAAAAATCTTCTGGGAGAGGGCCCCCAGTCCCCCTCTGGTACATCAAACTTAATAACTTACTCGCAACTTATCTTATTCTGTACTTCTTTAAGACGCAAGTTATACTTAATGATTACTTAATGGGCTGGTTACAAAGTTTATTAAACCTATTAAATATGTATGGGAAGAATAATTTTGGGCCCCTCCTGAAATAAATTTCTATAGTATACGCCACTGAAGGGGAATGTCCACTATACCAGTTAATCATTTGTTAACCGTGCCCATTTTTTTTGTTAAACATGATAATGACTAATTTTTTAGAGGATGTATTTGGAGACTCTTTATAAATTAAAATCTATATACGCCTCTGGAGTGATGAAAAAAGAGGGAAGAAAATTGGTGACCTGTGGAGCAATCAGTCACATAAGGTTCGGGCCCACCCTGAAAATCGGGCTTTGGCTTTGGGAATCAAAACGAATTAAAACCCTGATTTTTAGGGTCAAATTTCCAAAAAATTTCTCGGGGAAGACCCCAGATCTCCTTTTTGATATTCAAAATATACTTTTCTTTATTTTGTTTTACATTTTATACTATAAATATACTATACACCAAAATGCGAATCTCTCCTATAAATGCATTAAAAAAGTACATCCCCCGATCCCATCTTAAATGTTCAAAAATGAGTCACAATACTTCTTTTTAAGGTAAAATTTCAAAAAAATTTCTGGGGGAGGACCCCCAGACCCCCTTTTTCCCTGGGACGTCATGCAAGTATTTTCAATAATAACTCAAATTTTCAAAATTTTTTGGGGAAGAACAAGAACCTCCAACCTCCTTAAAATGTGGTTGCCCCCCCCTTAGGTCCAGGCTGGATCCGCCACTGGCAATAGTAAGATTACGTTGGAATGGAAAAGTTATGTCTCGGCCGGCGACAGAGAGAAGAAAAGCATGGGAATGTTGACAGAATTATAATCTAACGGCCGCAGCAATCCAATAATTACGATTCAGAAATATTCATGAATGCGCGTGATGCAAAAAGCGAACCGTTGCGATGGGAAAAGAGAAAGGAGTGTCTTTAAGCATGAAGAATTAAAGCGGTAATTTAAAAAGTTAGAAAGGTACGAATATCGTTGAAACATACCTTAGATATTCCAGTTTTCATTATCAGGTCGAAATCACAGCCTTCAATATCAGAACTGAAGCTGAAAGAGATGGTATACATAGATTAAAATAAATAAATAATAAATGAATTTTGCTTCCAAAATTGAAACATTTGCTGAAAAGGAATTCTAACAACCGAAAACATATAAAACAAGGCCTAAACACATAACTAGAACATATACCGGAATAATGCAGAGAAAGAACGTCTGATAATCATACAAAACATATCAAATCTGGATCATATGTGTTCTAAAGCTGAAAAAAAATAAACTTTAAAATAAAAAGAGGAATATTTCAGTCAAAATGTCGGTTGAAAACGAACACTCTTGCTGAAAAGGAATTTTTAGAACAACAAAGATAGATAACGTAAATCAATGCCCATCATGCATCGAACGAAACGCTAGAAAAAAAGCACACAGCATTACGACATGGTGTAAGTAAATAATTGAAAATGAATAAAATGTTAGCAATTATTACTCACTTAAAACGCCGCTCATTTTGCCCATGTTCTGATGTCCTCGTAGCTCATAGCTTTGAACTCAGTGATTGAGTGATTTTCGCAGCCTTTTTCCAGTATTGCGCATGCGTCAGTAAGTCATTCGCGCCAATAGGAGCACACTCAACATTTAGTTAACGATATACTCGTTAGATGGCGCTGATAGTTGTTGTGAGAAGAATATGTGAACAGTATTGTAAGGTTACGTTAGTTATATTTGCAAAAGTAACCTTGATGCAATAACAGTTCTGAGGTTTTTGAGGCAAACGTTCATTTTTAAAGCCTATACCAATTCAAATTAAATGTTCTCGTAAGGTTACATGCTGACTGGGTTAAAACCGTAAAAATGCATAATTATATGCCAATATGCCAATATTAAGGGTAATTATGAAGTATAAATCATTACATCAAAAATACTTTTGAAACATGTTATTTTCTACATGGGGTCAGTTGTAACATGTTACAACCGTCCCCGGCTAAAGTGTTACAATCGACCCCACGTTGCCATTTTTAGTTCAACCCTCGTTTTCCGCGAAACTAACAATAGTATCATCTTGAAACTAAGCAGAATAAAACTAGGATACATGTACATACAAAACATAAAATCAGTGTTGTTGTGCTTCATACCTGCAGTGCAGGAGAAGGAAAGTTATACAAAAGTAGAAATTTACTTCGATGCTCGAAAAACACTCTTTTCTCAATTAAACAACCACAACTCAAATGACAGCCTTGGAAATCTCTGATATTCTTTCATTCACCTGCCTTTTACGTACGGTCCATCTCCTTTTCGCCCAGGCAGCCTCTCATTTTGAGGAAATCAAAGTGTTACAATTGCCCCGTGTTACAATCGTCCCCACCCTCCCCTACTATGAATCACATTCGAAACTACGAGTATGTTAGGTGGACTCACACTACTGCCATTTTGAGCCATCTCACAAAGTCACACAAACTTGGCTATTAGAAAACTTTATACCCCCACCTATAACTCTGTAGATTTACCTATGGGTTGTCCATCTTGGTCATTGGACTCGTCCTTTTTCATGGTGTGCACGATGCCTCTGACTCTTTTCCATGAGTCCGTCTTGTGGAACTGGAACCTCTGCTCGAAGAGGAGACACTGGCACCGCATGACGATCATGCATGTCGGAACGGGATTGGGCTGAAAGCAGTGGCTGGGAGGAATGCATGTGATTTTGGACAAGGTATCTGGAAAGCATAATATAAGAAATTACCCTCGATTTATTGACAAAAGACGTTTTTATATGCGTTAAATAGCCAAAGTGACCCGGATGTTCGTGCCATCGGGGCTTAAGAGGCTTATTTTACTACAACGGTAGGGTTCCAATGAGTTTCGATAAACTGTCGGTGCTCTTATTGAAATGAACTGGAACCTTGCTTGAATTTAAATGAAGTAAAACCACATTCACACACAGTTTAATTTAACTTCAATGAGAAATTATAAAGTAAAATAAATTGTATGAGATTAAAAAAGTAAACTCCTTTCTCAGAAAAATAATAAAAATGAGGGAACTCAAATAATTAATTTTCGTTCAGTTTCAAATTAACATATCTCTACAACCATATCTCATCTCTAAATCAATAAATTTTTATTTATTTACAAGGTCTTGTTTTGAAACAAAAAAAACATCCAATTGCTCTTTATTGTATTGAGCCAAAACCGACAAACCGGCGAAAGTTAAAGACAAACTTCTGTCACCTGTGCTTGAAAGTTACGAGAATACCCTCGTAAAAGTCATTAGCCACACTAAACGAGTGTTGCAACAGCATTCTTACAGCTGAGGCTTCTTTTGGGGGAGAAGTTTATTTTGCGGGAAGTATATTTTTGGAGGCGAGGCAGAATTTACTCCTCTCAAAGATGTTTCTTAAACTTTTCAAGATTAAAGCGCTATGAGGTGTCACTAACTTTTTTTGGACACTCAGAGTATATTATTACTATAATGCGCATTTGTCAATCTTCCTCTGTAATAATCAAGTTTTTCACAGATTATCCAAGTGATGTGCGAGCCTTTACTTTTTCAATGAGTTCACACTTTTTAGAAATTACTCCAGTACTTAGGAATAAAAATTTAACTAAATAAACTTTGAATTTCAATAGGTAGCTTCAAATTAACATAAACGTTATCCTAAAAAAACTTTAAAACCTAGAAAAATAACTTTCAAATGTCATTTTTAATAACCAGCGTTGCCATAAAATAAATTCAACAATAATTTTTAGTAATATTTATCCTTTTTTCCAAAGGCCCGCATTGCTATTAACCATAATCTTCTAAGGCAGAACTAATATACAATAGAAGCTCTTATAAAAACCAACTGTCTCACCTTATTTTGATAGAGTTCACTTTGGAGAGATAGATCCCTTAACGGTAGCCAATTTGGAACTGTTTTATTACCAATGAATATTGGAGATTTTTTGGTTTTAATAACAGATCGGCTCTAAAACAGGACCAACTTGGCTATTGTTAAGAACTTTATCCAAAGTTAACTATTTTAAAAGATGAAGCAGTTGGTTTTAAGATAGTTTTTGCTGTATTTGCGTCGATTAGTTGTTACTCTTAAGATCTTACCGTTGACTGTGGCTTCACATTGGAAGAGCAAGTGGAGTTGACTAGAAGGGTTGTGAAGCCAGCAGATGCACGAGTCCGAGTTGGGGTCTTGGCTACACACCGCTTCCGAGTGTGAGGGCTCCACGCCAGGAGGCGGAGGGGGGCATCTGGAGGAGCACAGGTACTTGCTGGGGTCGCACGACGAAGGCTTCACGGCTGAGGAAGAAGGCAAACGATAAAGAAAAGGGAAAACTATTGTTTGGATTAAGACAGAAACGTTTAAATCCAATAGGCACATAAAGACCCTTGAATGTGGCAAATTCAATACCCATTCATTGGATTTTTTTTATTTAATTTGAAATTTAACTTAATTTAATTTAAAAGTGTTTTAACCTTTTTAAAGTGAATGTTGAATTTCAATGATATTTATTAAGCTGCGTTATATTGACTCAGTTTCATAATAATTTTGATTTTTATGTCTTATTCTTTCTATTTCCCACTTTCGTTCAATGACCTAAGCAGAAATATATTTTGACTGTCAATTAAAGGTGTTTTTAAGATTTTTCTGCTTTTAAATAAATGTTTTTCAACTTTAAAATTTTTTTCGATGATTGTTTTGTATTCTAAATAGGGTTCGGAATTTCCAGAAAGAAATTGTACGTATTGAAAATTCCATTAATTATTAGTTTACAGTTTTTTTCCTCGATTTTCTCAAAACATGGTTTCTGGACGTACTCCATTTTTAAACTGACGATTCACTTCATATGTTTTTGTTAAAGCTTTTCAGCGTTATTCCATTCTTCAGATTATTGTCCTAAGTTTTCCAATAGCTTAGAACAGGGATCCGTTGAATTTTCAGCCCGAAAAAGCCACAATCGCATTCATTACACCAAAATTGACGCAGATTATGAATAATCACTATAAGATGAAACATGCAGTTATAAGATAAGAGAAATACAACACCCTTATAATTTCATGGGATTTGGAAGTTGCGAAAGAAGTTTTGCAGAAGTTGCAAATCAGAAACAAATTTCCAAAAAGTAACGGGAAAACCTGGGATTGTTGTGGTTCGGACACGCTCATGCGTGACCCAACGACGCAATCCGCCGTTGGACCTCTTGAGCAGAAGCGGATCACAGTCACGTCCATTATCTTTCTCCTTCAAAAACGAGGTTAAAACTCATGAATAAAGTAATCAGACGTGAAAAGTGAGCATCCAAGTTCCGATTCTGTCACTTCCGAAAACTTGGGTAGTTTTAGTTGTCTCCGTTTTGTTCATTTCTATCATAGAAATGAATAACGGCTTTTATATTTGCATCTCCATCACCATTCATTCAATTCCCCAATTCACCTCTTGAATCGTAGAAGTAATAAAAAGTTTAGCGAAGGTATGGTTAAAAGTAGAAACCGCAACTGATGCAAATAAGAGAATTAATTTGAATTTCAAGGCGGAAGAAAGACTCCTGGGGCTCTTATAGACGTTTTCCAGGGAATAACCTCACATAATCAGAACTAAATCCCAACAAGATCAAATAAACAAGCAATTTATATCTTCATTATCATTGCTTCTTTATATTTATACTACATAGGTATAAGTATTGAATTATTAATTATTATACCCGACAAGTAACAACGGACCATTATTTTAAAGTGCTTTATAAAATATGGTTATCTTATCTTATGTATAAAAATCGAATTGCAACGTTAATATTTTAGATTTGATATAAAAAGTCTTCATTACAATATTATAGTAAAATTTAACATTCCTTAACTATTACATCAATCGAGAATATTCCCTGATAGTGTAAGAAGTGGTGAAAGTTCCTTCAATATATCCTTCAAAAGTTCCAAACTAAAATAATTGCATTAACTAGTTCATTTATAAATGCTTTTGGCAAAAACTTTGATACAAAGTTTTCATTATTATGTTCCATATGTTCCATCCATGTGTTCATTATGTTCCATCTAGCTAGGTGAAGCCATACTTCAACTTCTTTGATACCTTCTTTCTTCAGATGATGATAAAAACATCCAAATCTAGTGACACAGTAACGGTATTAGTGTCCTGTCCAACCATGGAGGCACCGTCCAATTGGTGAGCCTAGAATACCCACTTATTTTCGAAAGAAAAAAATCAGGTACAATGGGAAACTTAATGAAAGTACTCTGTATTGTTTTCTGCATCAATGCAAATCAAAATTAAAAAATAATAATATAATTTTATATTAATTTATTAAATAGCTCCAAGAACTAAAGTTTCCGAAAATGTAACTGGTCCCACATACAAATAATTTTTCACTGCACCCACTGCCAAATTCACACCCATCACTTAAAAAACTGTTGTAGAGTTTTGAATACAAAAGCATAAACATAAACACGGCATCTTGTAGGCGTTCATAGACAAATTAACAACACAATCCAAAGTAACTTATATAATTTTACTACCAAATGACTCGCAGTAATTGTGGGCAAAAAGTAAACTTTCTACAGTGAATCAGAAATATCACGAAAACCAGGATATCCCAACGATAAGAAGTCTATCCCCTATTTTATCCTCTTTATTCAAACATTCCAATTTTTATCGTATTTTGACCTATTCCATATCTTAATGTAATATTGAGTGAATGGGAATTTCTATATCAGCCGTTCATAGCGTGCTATCAAATATTTATTTAGATCTCGAGTAAGGCTAGCTCTGTTAAACCCTTTTCTTTTCCATACCTATATTTGGAGGAATGTTTTGAGTTCTGGGGTAATCCTTGCTAATAAATTTTAAAACGATTAAAGCGTTCTTGAGAAAAAATAGTCTGGAGAAAAACTTAATTTGCATGTGAAGTTAAAGTGTAATTTTATGTTTTAAAAATTAACATAAATCGAGATTTTGTAGGAAAAACAAGCAATATAATTTATTGAAGAACTATGAAATTTATTACCCCTATGAAACCTCTTTAAATTTATTGTGTTGTAACTTAATACGAATAGTTATAATTACTTTAACTGTTACTAAAAATTCAAAGGATCTTAATTTTTTAGTACAGTATATATTTTCATTCGTTGGCTCAGCCTTTATATCAATGTTTTCATTTCCTTCTCTACCGGAAAAAATTGCGCATTACATAAAAGAGATATGTGTACTTAATTATGAAAAAGAAGAAAAAATACAAAATAATGATGCAATAGATGAAAGTACTAGAAGGTGGATCAAACACATTAAACTTCATCAACAATTTTTAGAAGGTTTCTGAAATACATCGACCATTATAACTTTCTCAGAATCGTGAATTTTACTTGTTTAAATGTAGTTTTTTTACTCCGGAATGTCTCAAAATCATTATTGTTCATTATTAGTTATTTAAATTCATAATGATCTATAAAAAATTTGTTAGTGAAGATATTTGGGTTTTTCTTTCTGGGCCTTCCTTCTCATCATTATATTTTCTTACTCTCTATACTTTATTCCAAAGTTAATAAGGTAAAGAAGAATGTAAGGGACTTGGCATTTATGAAAAACATAATATACAGTCTTCTTAGTAAGAGCAAACTGCAAAACCTTAAAAAATCGCTTTAATTAAGACGAGTTCAGGTAAATATTCCTGCAGCTTAATCAGTGATATCGCATTATTATCAGCTGTGAAGTGTTAATGTATTATAATTATAAAGTCTTCAATTAGTTAATAAAAGAGTTTCAATTCATATTGTTAGATTGAGTATCCTCTTTCACCCAATCACGGAAACACAGTTGGGAAGAACCAGTTAAGGAAGGTTGACCTTTATTTATAAACAACTTAAAATCCGGAAGATCAGTCAGTCTAGTTGGGAAGTACCTTGAATCGTTTATTCTATCTATTGATAAAATTACCCCTTTCATAAACCCAATAAATGAAGAGATAAGTTTTCTCTTAGTAATACAACCAAAAGTATGAAGGTCCTGTTGATTTTTCTATTATGTGTTATTTATGTATACTATTATGTATCTATTTATTTCTATTATGTATTTAAATATATAACATTCGATAAATTTACGTTGAAAACTAAGTGGACATATATAAAAGCGATAGTATATTATTAGATAACTATTTAGTGATTTTTATCGTTAAAAACTTGGCGCATCAGCTGTACTAAACTTGCGCCAGATTTTCTAAGTTAATGTATGTACCCTTGTATAAAGTATTTTAAGAACATTCTTATTTTTTACTGGACATTAAACTGGAAGTAAAAAAGCTATTTAATAACCATTGCGCTTTTACCTATTTTAAATTCAGAACTTTAAAAAACTTCAGTTTCTAAGCAAAATTTAATAGATTACCTATAGAAACAAAAATTAATATGTTTTGAATTTGTATGTACTAATAAGATAAAGTTTAAATAAATTTGGTCTTTTTCAAAACATGTAGGCTTTAAATATTTCCCCTTTTTTAATACAAAGATGAACGTATTTTGGAAAATTTTAATAAGTTTTTGTACAAAGGTTCATTTTTTATGGCTACAGATACTTTTATTCTTTGATCCAAACGCACTTTCTTCAAATAAAATTACTTTCTCATTTTATAGTAATTGTTAAATGCCAGTACGGTATTTCAAAAATTTTCATTTATAAAAATGAAGCAATCACAGCATTCCATTCGTGTTTCATTCTTAGATACTGGCTATTGCAGCTTTTCCCAATATTTTGTGCTTGGGAACTGCTCAGTGATATGAAAGTGAAATTCGCTTTCATTCCTTTAACCATTCATGGTACAACAAAAAATCACATGGGGGTTAAAAGTAGGCTATACCTACTTTTCATTCTCCCTTAAGAAGTAATGACCTACTTTCTTCAATAGCCATCTCGTCTAAACATTTGAATCTCCTATTTTGCCCTTATGGATTTTCAGCAATATGAAAATCGATTTGCTGTAGAAAGTGAGTGTACAAAAATGAAAATTCAAAAGAAAGTTCAAATTTTAATGAGGAAAAACCTCTTAGAGATAATTCTTTTAAAAAAATCAAAAGTCGACATTGTTTAATAAAGATATTATGATTAGTAGGAGAAGCAAATTATAAAATTAAATCTAAAATACACCCATCAGAAGACGATTATGTATAGTAAATTTAATCATTCTTAAACTAAACTAAATAAAATTATTTTAAGTAACAATTTGAATGTAGAAACACACTGAAATTCAATTCACTAAACTTTATTCAGATAGATAAACCTGTTTAGTAGTATAAAAAAAGATAAAACAAATTTAAACAAATTTTATTTTAATTAATAATTGGTAACACGAATAACCTTAATTTTGAAATTTACAGACCTATGTACTCAAAGTGGACTAGCGTCCGAAGTATTTTACATTTCACTTGGAAATTTCTCACAAGAAAATTTTAGTTTTTTTCATTAAAATTTATAGACTTACTGCAAAGCTTACCGTTTTTATATAATGTGTCTAATGATTACGCATATAAAGGCAGCTTTTAGTAAAAATTCGACCTAAATAACTTTAATAGTTATTGAATAACTATTATTATTGAATAATATTAATAGTAATGAAAATAATTATAATAATTATTATGGAGTTCATAATAAAATGTTTTAAAAGAAGGTGTGTGTGTGTAAATAAAATATGTAAAATTAATAAAATTTTTGGTTATCCATATTCCATATAATACAGTCCATTAAATGTCGTTGCAATATGAAGTTTCGGGAAAATTTTATGGTTATTTTCAATTAAAATGATAAGTTTCATACAACACATATAACTGTTACCTCTTGCACTTTACAAGAAACTTTTTTTACATATTAGAAGAATATTTTTGAAAAGTTAGATAGCATTTTGGTAAAATTTGTTTAACTTGGAACAGTTTTTCAAGAAACAAATAAATTGTTTCATACCAAAATTTATATTTGATATTAGGTATAAACATACACACAAGATTTTGAGTGTGTTGGTAATGATCTGAGTAAAAAATTTTCAGTCATTTATAGTGTCCATTACTAGCCTTATAACTCTCTAACCTTTCTACAACCTAATAAATAATATAGACCATAACCTTTTTTCAAATTATTTAAAATACGACGCTTACGTTTAGTGTAAAACTAGCCAGTTGAAGCTTTTGTAGTACCTTGCTAATCGTTCCAAACAATCAATAAATTGATCGTTAAACTAGTTTTATACCATTTCATCAGATAGTCTCAGTTTGATTTGTGGAACAAGTTGGTTGTAAGAATTACATCATAAAAGGCGAAGAAATACAATGCCCAATGAATGAATCTCATTTCCTTATCTCTTCCTTTTTCCATCTGTTTTCCTAAGATTCTGAGGCTTATAAGGCCCCAGTGGCTAATAATAAATGCCCATTCGTTGATAAACATACCATTTTAAGCGGTTTCTTTGCTTACAGATAGTATTATATGGAAAATATTGTTTAAGGCGTCATTCTCTTTTAATTATGTCTTTAAAATTATGTGATTTTCTTCTCTAATATACGCAATATTTAAATGATACAAAAATATTATAATAAAGCGTTTACCATAAGACCATAAGACCTGAATTTCATCCAGTGTACAAAAGTTTTTCTTATACTAGTAAATGGGTTATAGTATTAAAAATTCTTATTTTTCGAGAAACAAGTACTTGACTTGAATTAAAGCAATTTGAAATAAGTTTTTACTTTCTTACTTTTATGTACAGATTTTTTAAACTACAATCAATAAATAAATATTAGCATTTTACTCATAAATTTTTAACTCTTATAAAGTGTAATTCGGAAAACTTATTGATTTTACATAAATAAAGTAAATTGAAATAAACACACAACATTTATATTCAGTAAAGATGGTAGTTCATTTTCCATTGAAAAGTCACGAATTATTGTTGTTTTGTTAGGAGCAATAAATGTTTGGATTAAGTTCCTTTATTGTTTTTTTGTAGTTCCTCTATGGTTCTTTTCATTTTAAAGCATTCTTCTCTTATTTTATATTTATTCTATATCTTTCTTTTGCTTTACAGTACCAATACCTTTTAACTAGATTTTAAAGCCCTTTTTTGTATTCTGGGTCTTTTATTCACGTTTTAACCACCCGAGTGAAAATTACAGAAGTGTTTTCAAGTTTCTAACAAATAGTCACACGATTTTTTCTAAACTTTACACAAGGGGCCCTTGGTATTTATCTCTTTTTTTACTCGACGTAACACTCATCATGGAACACCGACAGTCCAGACATTTTACTACAGCTCAGTTAGTAGCTACAACACAACAAACACGCATGTCGGAAGCCAATGCAAAACAACATGGGGTCTCCCGGATTGAAAATGAGTGACTCACCGGCAGAGCTGGACAACAGCAGGACGGAGGCTATCAGCACTGGGAGCATGTCTCCAGGATTCGCATCTCCTTGTGAGAGGAGCGATCATCTTCCAATTGCACCACAGCACCCAGAAAAGACGATGATTATTTACATTGAAAAGTCCCGGACTTTGGACGTTGCGAAGATAACGCGCGCCGCACGACGATTCAAAAACTGATAGTACTAGTAGTCGCCGCACCGCAATAATAACAACAAAAAAGGAGGGAACAAAGGGAACAGCTGCCGAAGGGGGAGAGAGAGAGAGAAAAAAAGCTTCCGGTCACGGAGGTGCTGCCATCTTTCGCCAGGTGAGCTGTCGCGGTGGCTGAACACCTTGGCCTTGGAGGAGCAGGAAGGTTTGTGGATGAGAGATGGGGAGTACGGTAGGGGTCAGAGGGCAAGAGGGGATTCATTGAGAACTCTCGTTTACGTTGGTCTCCATACGGTTCGGATGGGTATTGGAACAAGCAATGATTGTCGAGCACAGGGGGGCGTATTAAAAGGGAAATATATAAGGGGCGTATATAAGGGAAAAAGAGATCTTGACCTCTTTGAAATTTAGGGACAAATTTTCAAACCTTTCTAATTTTGTACCTGGGACTCTATAATTCACATGTTTTAAAATAAAAAGTTCAGCAAGATACAAATCCTACCTAAAAATGTAATAAAAAGCTTCGTAGAATTTGAATGAATTCGCATCCATTGGGGGCAAGCGCGGATCCAGGGGGGCACTCTGGACAAAGCCCCCCTCGGAAACCCAAAAAGGTTCTCAAAATGAGTAAAACCCTACTTTTACAGGTCTAATTTTTAAAAAAAAAATCCTTGGGGAGGACCCCCATACCCCCTATTCGTACCACAAGGGGATCTTCAATGATAATTTTTAGGAAATCCCCAATACTTTGACATTTTGGTTCAAAAAGTAAAGGTAATAGTGTTGAAAAGTACCCCCCTTAGACTAATAACGTTTCTAAAAATGAGTTAAAACCCTACTTTTACACGTCAAATTTCAAATTGGAGCCGGGCCTGATGGGGGAGGCTTAGAAGTAGTTTTTGGTCCACTTCTCTGGGCCAAAAATCTAGCTTTTGTCCTAATAATGACTAAATTTTTAGAGAATATTTGGGCGTCACCCGAAATAAATTTCTATATACGCCTCTGGTCGAGCTCATAGGATTCATTCGGGATTTGGGAATTTTGTTTTGAAACTATTTATTTTCGTTATTATATTGTTAATATTGAATAATAATAATTAAATGGGTGTAGAGTGACATTTTTAAATAAATAATGTGGTTACAAGGTTACAGGTTACAAATCATTATGAGACTTTTGCCTACTATAGGTTAGTCACTTCGTCTTCTTCTTCCTGTTTGGGATATTATCAATAATGTGGTAATTTCGTTCTTAATATAACGATTTATTTGAAAATAGTTATTGTTACTAACACAAATAAAATACTATTATTGGTAACGGTTGCGTTAAGGAAGGGAAGATTTCAATAGGTAGATAGATATATTTCCTAACTAGCTGTTATACCCGGCCTTGCACGGGTGGGGTGCATAAATTTATTTTTTAAAATATTTCTTAAAATACATTAATAATTTTGTAAATTAGCAATATTACAAATCATCCCGGTATCCCAGGAACCTCTTTCCTATCCCAGTGTTCCCGGTATCCCAGGCGCCTCTTTCCTATCCCAGTGTTCCCGGTAATCTTATCCCGGTGGTCACGGTAATTTTTCTAATCCCGGCGTTCCCGGTAATTTTCCTACCTCAGTGTTTACGGTAATTTTTATATTCCGGTATTCTGGGTGTCTTTATGGTAAATTTCCTGTCCGAGTGTTCTCGGTAATTTTCATAACCAGGTAATTTTTCCATACCGATGTTCCTGATAATGTTTAATATCTTGGTGCCTTTATAAAATAAAAAATTTTAAACCATAGTAAAAAGTCTAGTAAATTAGTATGTCTAGTGAACAAATTAAGAAATTTAAAACCCACTGCACTGAGCTATATAACCACAGTGTTAAAACCAGTGTTTAAAACTAAAATAAAAGATCTAGTAAATGAAAAAGTCTAGTGATCTGTGTCTCATTTGAAACAATGTTTTATTTTTAACTCGTTGTATGACTGGTAAAACAGGTTTTCAAACACGGAAAAATAAGTGAAAAAAAGCAGGAAAAACGGGAAAAAAAGAATGAAGGACTGATTTTCTCTTTATAAATTATAGCCCATGTCCTATTCTGATGTATAAGCTACATTATGGTAAAATTTCATTAAAATCCATTCAGTAGTTTTTGCGTGAAAGAGTAACAAACATCCAGACAAACATTCACAATTATAATAGTAGTAGGATATATCGTTCACGTTCATTACAAATTTCATTACTTTTATTATTTTGAAGAATGAATAAATCATTTAATCTGCTTCCCCAAGGAAAGAAAAAAGTCCTTAAAAAATCAAAGGTATAAAAAGTATGTAAATGTTTGTAGAAAATTTTTTGACCATTTATAATACATAAATGCATATTGCCATTTGCAGTTTCTCTTTTGAATTAAATCTGAATTCTGAATGAATGCAATCAATCTAATGAATTCACGTGTTTATTACCGTAGCGTAGTAGATAGAAGTTATTTTGTTTTTTTCTAAACATAATATTTTTAAAGGAAATTCCATCCATGGTTATTACGAAATGAGGCTCCAACATAATAATATTTTTTTAATACTGAAAGGAATTGTATTGTACGGTTTTTGTTTTATTTATCTGATATACCTGCGTCTTGTAAGCATGTACTCCCAAGTCTAGAACATGCGTGTAGGAAAAAACAATCGTAAAACAACGTCAAGAAAAACACGAAGATGTCACTTGTTTTCTCTTATCGAACAAAATACAATTTAGCTTACGTGCGAGTAGTAGCGGCACCCATGTTTTTAAAAGCAGTGAGAGATTAATTCACTACAATATTTATGCCCATTAGATAAAAAAAACTCTCAATGAAAACTTGCTTGCTTTTTAGCTTCCCGGGTTCGGGTTTTCAACAGTTAAAACATTCTAAAATAGAATAAAAGAGGGGGGCCCTTGAACGTCGGGTTCCTGGCATTTCTTGCCTTGACTGTAATCGCTAGAGAAACTCCGAAAGGTTGAGCTTAAAAGGGGGCTTTTATGCCGAGTTAATAAAAATAACAGGAAAAGGAATTTTCCTTTAAGGTTTGTTGTCACTTTTTCAATATGGAAAAGGATTGGATTCACGAAATGTATGGAATTGCTGTTTTTTCATTTAAAAACAGATTAGTTTATAAATTTTCTTGAAAAGTAAAGGATTTAGCGTTATTACTTAAAAACATTTTTTTCAAGCATTAAACATTATTGTGAGGGACCGAAAAATCCAAAGCAGAGTTTTACATATTTGCTATTTGCTATTGCTCACCGCAGGTTGTTTTGAATTTCTCTGCAACATGTGAGTATTTGTTGTAAAGCAACATTTACAGAACCTTTTTAGCTACTCAGCAACAAGTGAAAGTCTGAGGGAAAAAAACTTTTACAGAATGTAGTTTTGAGCTTTTTAGGTGAATTGTGACACTTGCAAAAAAATATTTTCAATTTCTCCGCAACATGTCTTCAACTTCTAATTAAACAAAAATTGTAAAAATTCTTCAATTCAATTGTGTCTCAAAAATCAAATTTAATTTTTACTCAAAAATTTTAATTTAAAGGTGTTGAGGTTGAATGACATAAAATTAATTGTTTTAAGTGGTAAAGTTTTTTACACAGGATCTCTCAGATCGCTTCGCAATGCTCACATAATCTTGCTCACTGAACTTACTTTAAAAATATTCGTAAAAATAATTAGCTTCTTAAAAATGTCCATAAAATATATTAACAACTACTATATTATTAACTAACGATTTGGAAAAAAAAAGATTCACAGTGAATCATTTAAATTCAAAACCTTCAAAACTGTACCGCCTATAGTAACTCGTTATTTTACCTAGTGTTTTATAATTCATATTTTTGTTGCAACCCAGACTTGTTAAACAATACATTTTAAGCTATCTAATATAATAAAGTTAAGTGTGGCTATATATATATATGTGTTTGTCTTTTATACAAATCCACAGTTTACTTCCGATCTGCACCAAACTTGGTATACCTACGTAAAAAAACTCAGAAAAAAACATAGGCTATGTTTCGAAAACTTTAATTGACCCCTTGACCCTCTTTTGACCCTTTTTATGGTCATTTTGCTGAAATAGCTTTATTTCTCCTCAACAAGAGATCTGCTTACTCCATTGTTACAAAAAAAATTTAATGCTAAACAACAAGTTTTTAATAGAAACACTAGGTACAAGTCTATTTAAAAATTATATTAATAATTAAAAAATATATTTCAATGAAATTTAAAAATTTTAAGTACAGTTTAACATATTTTTATTTGAGAGTTTATCTAATTTTTATATTTTAAAAAACTTTATGGAATGTCATTGTTGTTAAGATAGTCTCCATGGAAACGAGGATGAAAAATCAAATGATGATCATATTGTAGCGTTTAAGAAAGTTGGTTTACAGACTAAAAACTAGAGTTAATATTCAAAACCTTTTTATGTGGAAATATTGTATTTTTTCTTAAATTGCAGGAATATATTTTATTTATTAAATTTTATACCAAAGATATAATAAAATCATGAAAATACGATTAATTAAGGGCTCTAATTGAGCATTTTAAGTAATTTTTGGAAGAATATTTTTCTAATATTTGTTTTTTTATGGGAGTCATGTGGTAAATGCAGAAATCGTTCAGAATTTAAAATGCTTGATTCAACACCTTTTACTCATTAAAATATAGGCGCGGATCCAGCACGGCTGCAGGGGGGGGGCACTTTTCCAGACAAGATCCCTATTGGTACCATTGGGGTATGGGGATCCTTCCCCAGAAAAAATTTGAAATTTGACGTGTTAAAGTAGGGTTTAAACTCATTTCTAGAAACGTCTTTAGTCTAAGGGGGGCACTTTTCAACACTATTACCTCTACTTTTTCACCCAAAATGTCAAAATATTGGGGATTTCCTAAAAATTATCACTGAAGATCCCCTGGTGGTACTAATGAGAGGTATGGGGGTCTTTCCCCAGAAAAAAAATTGGAAATTAGACCGGTAAAAGTAGGGTTTTACTCATTTTGACAACCTTTTTGGGTTCCCAAGGGGGGGGGGGGCGCTGTCCAGAGTGCTACCAACTGGATCCGCACCTGGAAGGTAGAAAATGAATTAAAAATTTTAAAGAAAAAAATCTCTATCTCCTCCCGTGCAAGGCCGGGCACATCAGCTAGTTTAAAATAATACAAGAAAAATTCCACATGACACTCAATTTTTACAATTAATTTCGATTATTATACTAAAATTTATAAGTTTCAGACAAAAGGTGTGAAATTTTGGAAATAGTTTATCTGTAAGTCAGACTTTTATCAGTCTTTGAATGATATTTAATTTAGAAAGTATTTTTTAAAACGTGTTTTGAATAACTTTGAATTGTATACTTTATTTATTGGGCGTTTCTGTTGGGGCAAATTTTCAAATATGAATAATTCAAAAAAATTCCTAGACCCCCTTTTTGTATTTCGACCTCTATTATTCACAAACTTTTAAAATAAGTTCTGAAAAATGCAAATCCTACCTAAAATGTGTTATAAATCTACTTTGACCTTTTAAAACTTTATACAAGAAGGGGGCTTAGGAATATTTTTGGGTCCTCTCTCCCAGTGCGAAAATCGAGCACGACTACAATTTTTATAGGATATTATGGGCCCCTCCCGAAATAAGTTTCTTTCCATACGCAACTGATTTACTGATCCTTTGATTTCTAATCTTTATTTATTAGTGTTGTAGATCGTATTTCTAGTAAAAGTAATGTTGATGGTGATGGTGTCTTACATTAAAGGTAATTTGTAAAAAGGTTTTACAAAAAAAATACATACATTGCAGCAGGCCCGTGCTGGCCAGGGGGGACAGGGGGATGTGTCCCCCTGCGCCCTTTGCTCAGACGCCCTTTTAAAAAAACTTTTCTACAGTAATTTACTCGTAAACTTCTCAATGTTTTTATGGGCTCCTTTTT
The DNA here is from genome assembly GCA_024610705.1 of Tetragnatha versicolor. Classification (NCBI taxonomy): domain Eukaryota; kingdom Metazoa; phylum Arthropoda; class Arachnida; order Araneae; family Tetragnathidae; genus Tetragnatha; species Tetragnatha versicolor. The sequence continues at coordinate 42,091,063 of JANDEH010000006.1, forward strand.
TACCAAACTTAACCAATAGTGGTTTTACAATTCATTCTTGGTTCATCAAGTCTGAAGCACGAAGGCATCTAAAAGTTTTTTAAACCTCCCCATTTTTACCTTACCATCAAATTTCGTTATGAATTTTTATTTTTAGGGCGCCTTTGTTTAAAGATTAACTATGAAATAACAAGGTAAGGTGGTTTATATTCAAGGCGCCGAATCCGTTAGTTAAACACGTTGAAATTGCTAGGGAGCTGGGCGCTTTCATTTAAACTGTCAAATGGAGACCCTCTTACTTCAAAAAGAAATAGTTTTCCATAAGGCACCCTAATTGAAAAAATTAGGGGAAGACAGGGGGTGTTTGCAAGGCGCCCTTTTTTATGCAAGCAAGCTATTTTAAAAGCTTCGCCCAAATTTTGACGACTGGCCACGCACCTAGGGCTTCTTGACCAAGGGCTGCCCTTTGTCAAAATAATAATTACCTTTGAAAATGTAAATTCCGGGAGATTTTTTTAGCAATCCCTGAAATTCTGACATTTTTTAAGCTGTATTTTCTTTCCAATTTTTTTTCCTTCGGGTAAAACTCAAAGGGTCTCAAAATGAGTCTAAACACTACTTTTAAGAGTAAAATTTCTAAAATTTTTATGGGGGAGGACCCCCAGACCCCCCTTTTAAATTTCTTATTTATTTATGTACTGTTTCTCTTGAATATTTTGACTTACAAGGAGTGGTACAAGAGTTTTTGGTGAGATCATACACACAGAGAGGGGCTCAAAATGAGCTAAAATACTCTTTTTTAGACAAAAATCAAATGTTGAAATAGCAACAATAAAAAAACACAAGTGCAGTAGTGCTTTGTAATTTTTAAAATGCCGTTATTCTTTTAAAAAAAGCTTTTTAGGTTTAATAATCATTTATGTGGTTGCGCCCTTACACCCTTTGTCCACCGCCCTCTGAAGGTAGCCAGCACGGGCCTGCATTGCAGGGCCGCAAATTATCTAAAACTGAAACGTATAAAAGTTCCCTCCCCCTGAAACAAAATATTGTTATGGCCTGATCCGATATTTCTATTGAAATTTAAAGACAGATCCAAAGGAAATTTTATGAAATTTAAAAATACTTTCACCTTTATATTAAAAAAATCTCAGTTTTTTTCCTCTATTGTATGAAGCATAAAAAATTGACAAATTAGATTAAACCACAACACAGCGACACAGCGTAATAATTTTCAAGGGAACGGGACCCCCCCCCCCAGCGTCTATGTAAAAATTTTTTTCCCAAAAATTTTTTAGATTATTTGAGGATATGCATAAAAATTAGGTTATATATATTTATACTATTCTAAATCGTATAATTCTGATGTTGATAGCTCCTGTAAGTAGGATTAAAACAAAACGCGAAAATTGATTACATAATTCTTCACTTTTTATAAATCGATTAAGCTGGCGTTAGTGTGGCGGGTCGATTATTGATTCTGCTGTGACTTTTGGAGCACAAAGAATTTTATAGTGAATAGCTGTGGTGAAAGGAAAAACATTCCAAACTACAAGAACCTTAATATGTGCTCCTTAACTTGACTTGGACTTGGGATTTGAGACTTGGGTTCCTTAACTTGGGATTTGTTTAGCGAAAAATGTATGCAGCCCCAGCAATTACTTTTTCTTAAATTGAAAAAAAAATCAGAAAATAAGTTTTATCTTAAACACGTTACAAACCGTTTGTTAGAAATTTTATATTTTAAGGGGACCAGATATACCTATTTTGAAAAAGCTAACTAAACAAATGGAAATTAATGACTATTTTATAACACGAAGTCAAAAGTTCTATCATATTTTTGATAAGTGCACCTAAAACACTAAATGAATTGAAAATTCAAAAGAAAAAATTGTTTTTAATTGTTTATATCTAATTTTATTTTAAATTTAAAAATGCTCCTCCGGCGAGCGCATTCAGTTTTTTTTCAATTCCTTTTAAACTTTTTATGCTTGTTTTTACCGGACTCTAAAACCAACTCAAGGATTACATATTTATCCTTTATATGCATGCGTAATTAAATTTCTTTACTTAAAGCTTTAAGTTTAAAAAAAATTGTGATATTTTCTTTAAAAAAAGGTATTTTTGCCTGTTTTTGGAATTTAAAAAATGTCACCCCAAGTTGTGATCCTTAATTAATTTGAACTTCTTTCATTAAACACGTGTTAAAATTTTAATTATAGGGCTGGAAGGCTAAGGAGCATTATAAAATAAACAATGAATAAAATTTTTAAAAAAATTAAAAATCACTTTTTTAAAAGTTTCTATCTGGGGTGTTTTTTTACAGGTTTTCTTCCAAAATATGATGAAAATGAAATTTACTTGTCCTGTTACCCTGTTAGAAACTAAAAAAAATTCGAAGGTCCACTCTCGTCCTCTTAAAACTATAATTAAATTTAGTATCAACAAATAAGCTTGCGTTTTTAAAACGGTGAAATTTGCTTAGAATTTTTATTCATTCTATTCATCTAATATTTTTAAAATGAATTTAATAAATCTAATGTTAAATATGGAAAATGTTTGTGAGTTTTTTGTTACTTTTTATAAGTATAGATGGCGCTACATGCAATAAACCGGACTTGACAACACAATGCAATATAACAAATAATAATACGCCCAAGTTATAGCACACCTCGTAGAGATCTTCATATTTGTTTGCAGTTCCAATTTTATTTCGTGTTTGTGAATCCGAAGTATCTTTGAAAGGAATCTCTTCAGCCCGTACTGTCATCCCCTCGAAGATAGTTGCTATGGCAAACGCTGATCAAAAAGATTCTGCGAAATACCGGGTTCTCATATTGGGAGGTATGTAACGTTTCTTTAAATAGCGGGTGCATATAACTGTTTCAAATGTATATATTTATGTCCCATTTTTTATTTGAATCCATTGCGTTGTTCAATTTTAAACAATCGTATTTTGAATTTCATTTCATTTCATTTTTGCAAACAACGTGATGCAGAAGTTGTTTTTGAGTGGTAGAAAGAAATAGTGCGTGGTTATGTGCTTGTCAAAAACTCTTCATTATATTTCCTTTTCCTTTAATCATGTACAGTGGAACCAATCTGATCATATGCTTTCAAATTTCCTCAAAATTTTGACTATGCGGTGATGACCGAATGATTGCAACTTAGTGTTTTCTCCTCTGCACATGCGTTCAAAATCAGAAAAAAATATTTATCTGGGGAGGTCTCCAACACATGATCTATTAATATCCCGATTTATAAACCCGCTGTATTTGAATATTTTCTCGCATATCACCGCGCATCAACCCTCCAAATGGTTTAATAAGTTCTTTTAAAAGCAAAATATGATTCAAAAATCCCATTAATTATATCCATATTCATTGTGTTGTCAAAATAAGATACCAATACATTAAAAATGTTAAGAAGCATCAAAAATCATTGCTGACCCTATATATTCTATTTATTTATGTTATGATAAAATTGCTTTTAAAAGATTCATTATTGAAAGCATACTTGTGTAAAACGAAAACCTTTCTGCAAACTTAAATTTTTTCCAAAAAAATTTCTGCAAGAATTTACACATTTTTAAATCTCTCTCCTATAAAAAACATTATTACCTACTGAAATACTCAAATTGGGACCATAATCCTTTTTATCCGTGTTTATATTGATACTAATTTTTCATACTAGTGATTTTAAAATTTTTAAATAATATACATCATTGTATTTTTTATTATAATTGGAGATTCCTAATTACTGCTCTATCTAAAAATGAAAGATCTTTGATAGATAGGCAGGATTGAAAAATATAATCAACTAGCTAATATGCCCGGCCTTGCACGGGTAGAGTTATGGCTTTAGGATTTCTTTTTTAAATTTTTCAATATATTTTATACCTTATTTTACTAGGTGAAAGGTATTAAAATCCATCCAGTTCTGCAGAAAATTTCTAAAAAAAATTTGTTTAGTAGTTTTCCTGCAGAAAAATTTCTAAGAAATTGTTTTTCATAGTTTTCTGCACAAAAATTTCTGAAAAAGAATTTTGTAGTTTTTCTGCAGAAAATTTTCTGCGAACGCCGTTTGCGCATTCGTGTATATTATACATGTATGATTGAAATTTCATTCTATATTAGAATTTTTCTATAAATCAACCTACAAATTATTATTACTTTCTTACCTTTAACTATAAATGCCTCGGAGATACAGGTTTCTCTTCTGGGAAGGCCGGGGAGGATTTTGGAAACTTTTTTGGTTAATTCAGTGCCTTAATTTTAAAGTACTAATGTTATACACTTTTACAGCCAAAAAACCCTTTCATTTTACACCTTTAAGATTCTCGTAAATAAAAAATTTTTGATGTCATCTTATCCAGTATTATTCTGGAGGGGGTACTTGCCACTGGGCTATCTCATGAACTTTTTTAAATATTTAAGTTTTATGTGTATAAATAGCAAAACTAGTTTATGGTTCTTTTTTCCTATGCTTATTTTCAGCCCCTTTTCTTTGAAAAGGCAACATGCAAGTTTTAAAATTAGCTATAATTTTAAGGTTTTAGATAACTTTTGAGTTTCCTATTTAACCATATATTTTGGCTTTAATAAATTTCTGCTTATTCCAATTTATCACTTTTTATGTTAGGTTAAAATAAGATTACATATTTTATATAAATATCAGCACTTAAGCAAGTGTTAAATGATTACCCACAAATAAGGAAATATAGTTTAACCTTGCATATTTTTATGCGTTTGACTATTGTAATAAATTTATTTGTATTAACTATTCCCATATTGTTGTTTATTATGGTGAAGAATGCTATATTTTTATTTGGAACTTATTTGAATTATTGAGTTCTCAATCAGTATTTTAAATTTCCATTAAACCTTTAAAATTATCACACTTTTTAAACTTATAGTTCAAACACACAAGTAGTATATTCAATAGCAAATTTTATTTTCATTAAGCTTTAATCTCAATTTTCCCCCTTTAAAATTAGCATGATTTTAGGTGTAAATGCTAAGGTAAAAGATCCATCCAACTGTCACAGAAAAAGATCAATTATTGATTTTTACATTTTAAAAAAATCAAATTTTCATAAGAATCCAACAAATTAAAAATATCAAATTTTTTTTTATTATTTTATTGAAAAATAATAAATATCACATCCAAGAAAACTATCTCACTCTCAATAAAATAAAAATTAAAGCCACATGATGAGCAAAAATGTGCAATTTAAAGCGAAACATTGAATTCCGCCTGTATCTTGTGTTTTTCAACCTGCATTTCGACAAAATCGGCACATACAGACAGCGCCGATATGGGGCTCCCTTCATTACCCTCCTGCGTGAAAAAACGGCGCAAGCTCGCTATACACCGCATGGCCTCCCGAGGGGTCACGGGAACTCCCGAATTGTCCTCCTCGCACTCCTCCTCATTCTCTTCCTCGCACCTCGACTCCTCATCGCCATCGCTTTTGTCCTCATCCTCGCAGAAGTTCTCTAAGAAGGTGGAAATGATGGCCCTGTCTTTGTCCTTTTTGGTGATCTTCGGTTTCGCCCTGTGCCTCGCTATGAACCTCGACATCCACCCGCAGGTCGCTTTGAAGTCCTCTTGTCCCAGGATCTTCGCTATGTCCTCCGCTTTCGATCTCAAGACCGATCGGCTGGCGAGCTGATCGCCTTGCTCGGAGCACCACTTGTGAAGCTCGGCTTCGACCTGAGGGTTCTTGCCTTCCCTCTTTCTCTTGAAGGGAGCGGCCTTACTATTTCCCTTGATCCGGGCCCATTCTTCGCGGAGTTGGGGCTCCTGCCGTCGGATCCTCGAGAGTGTCGATTTGGGGACCCCCGTGATCGCCGCGAGCTTGCGGTGACTGATGTGGAGCGGGTGCGATCGGATGGTGTCCAGCAGGTCTATTTTGTCTTTCAGTGTCAAATCTGTTCTCGGCATTTTGATTTTTCTCCGTCTCGTCTGCCGACGCGCAGAGCTGACTCCGGTCCGCTTGGCACCGCCCTCCCGGTGACGTCAGTTTCGGATTTTGTTTCTGCTCCGTCCCAAATAACCGGATTGGTCCAATTAGCTTTCGGTCGTTCGTCTGGTTTCCGCTCCTTCCGGCCGGTTTGCTTTCCGGTGCTCCCATTATGAGTGCGTTTAATCGATTTTTGAAATCTCAATAAAATGCACTCGGTTCTGCTAAGTTGGGACACTTTTTAAAGAGACGTTAACCCAAAGTAATCAACTTATTAACGTATAATAATTTCGTTTATAGAACTTGTAGATGCATGGTGTGGTGTGGGTTGAATAGAAGCCATAAAAATTGAGGCAATGAAATAAATTAGTTGTGTTATTTATTTTTGAGTGAATATATTTTTCCCTCGTTTCATGAGGATTCTTATTAGAATTATGGAATGTTAAAAGACACTTCTACGGTTTTCCAAATTGTGATGGTTTTCATTCATAGTTTCAGTTCCTTAACTTTTTTTTAGAAGGAGTGATTTTATGGCCCGCCACTAACCTTGGCCCGCCACATACAAGCTTGCATTATAGATTAAATGTTGTACGCTTACAAATATGAAGTATTGCATAAAAAGGGGGTTTTTTAGGAATGCATTCACAAAAGGGGTCTGGGTCCACTCCCAGAAAATGTTTGGAAATTTGACCCTTTTTTTAGTCGTTTTTATCCACTCAGTTTCAATTTCATAATTTAAAATAAATCTTTGTGGCATGAATAGTTTCCTGCAAGAATAGGGGTCTAAGGGCCCTCACATAGAACATTTTTGAAATTCGCCTCTTGAAAGCAGTAACTTAACAACTCTTTTGAACCTTACATATGAGGATTTTGGTACCACACAATGTGCAAGTTGAGGGGAAAAAATGACTCAGTTGTGTGATTTCTGGCGAACCACTTGGGTTAGGAAGACAAAATAGGGGTCGTTTTTCATTAATTAAAGTATTCTTTTATAAAAAAAAATTTTAGAGTCCTTAGGGGGTCGTCTTCATATTAAACGAAACACTAACTTTTTTCCAATGGGGACCCCCAATTATTATTAGTTTTTCTGAAAGGCCATCCCCCCAAACCCATAAATACCTAGTTTCATCCAGATTGATTAAAAAAAATTTTTTTTAATAAACTTAAAAAAAATTTTTTTAATCGTGAAATTTTTTATGGTAATCGATTCTGGTAGTAATTTTATGTAGGAAACCAAAATTTCAATCGATTTTATCTAATAGTTTTTGATAAAACGAACTAGAATGAGCATTTGCGGTATACATTCGGCACGGTATACGGCCCCTTAAGATATTAATTCGTTTTTATCAAAAACTGTTGGATAAAATCGATTGAAATTTTGGTTTCCTACATAAAATTACTACTAGAACCGATTACCATAAAACAATTTCACGATTTAAAAAAATTTTTTAGTTTACTTCCTACTACTATTATAATTGTGAATGTTTGTCCGGATGTTTGTTACTCTTTCACGCAAAAACTACTGAATGGATTTTAATGAAATTTTACCATAATGTAGCTTATACATCAGAATAGGACATGGGCTATAATTTATAAGGAGAAAATCAGTCCTTCATTCTTTTTTTCCCGTTTTTCCTGCTTTTTTTCACTTATTTTTCCGTGTTTGAAAACCTGTTTTACCAGTCATACAACGAGTTAAAAATAAAACATTGTTTCAAATGAGACACAGATCACTAGACTTTTTCGTTTACTAGATCTTTTATTTTAGTTTTAAACACTGGTTTTAAATTTCTTAATTTGTTCACTAGACTTTTTACTACGGTTTCAAATTTGTTATTTTATAAAGGCACCAAGATATTATTAAACATTATCAGAAACATCGGAATTGTAAAAAGTGACAAGAACACCGGGATTGGAAAATTAGCGAGAACATCGGGAAGGAAAAATTACCGAGAACACTGGGATAGGAAATTTACCATAAAGACACCCAGAATACCGGAATATAAAAATTACCGTAAACACTGAGATAGGAAAATTACCGGGAACGCAGCCGGGATTAGAAAAATTACCATGATCACCGGGCACCGGGATAAGATTACCGGTGTTCATGGGCTAAACCGCCTCTTGGTAATATATATAAAAACTTATTTAATCAATCTTACGTTTCTTTTATTCTAATTAAGTTATTTAAGTTGGCCTGTGATCGATAATGGTAGTTACCCAAAGACAATAATGAGAGGCAATTATGGAAGAAGGACAGCAATAAGTATTTACATACTATGTACATTTATTTACAACATTAATTATTAATTATTAAAACATAATTGGATTGAATGACTTAATTCTTGAGCACAATTAAAATTTATTCTCGATTATGTATGCGAGATTCTCGAATAAGTCACAACATGCAGACCACAAAATAATAAAATAATCATGATAATAATTTAAGACAGCATGCATCAATTCTTTAAGATTTCAATATTCAAAACATCAAAATATAAATCGATAATATCAACTATCAATCTGATTCATGCACAATTTCATTTCTTGAATTTTATAATAAAACATATTCCTATCATTTATTGATTTAATAAGTTATTAAATTTGAAATGAGGCTGAGACTGAGGACTGGAGAAGGAGGGAAGGACATTTACCTTGCTGTGAGCCTTCAGCTCATGCGTAGAGGTATCAATGCAGTATATCCAAATTGGCACTTCACATTCACATTTACGAGTTCATTCTTTAATTTTGGTTTGAAAATCACATCACTTAAATACGCTACGCGATGGCACACACAGGAGCAATAAGCGTTCTTCAAGTTTCATGCGCCGGCTACGGCGAACATTTTAAACGCAGCGCGGTGAACGGGCAGGCCCAGGGGCAGCGGCCCCTGGCCACCGGACCTCTTTTTAGAACTTTTCACAGAGCAATTGGGATATTAACTAACCTTTTCTGAATTTTCGATTTTTCCTTTTATGTGGAATTTTATCTTTGGGCGGGTCGACCTTCAACCATTCGTGTGGGGTTCTTATGCCTTGGGTTTGGCCTGGAGCCCCTGAACCAATCTCTGGGCGCTCTCATTCTACCCCTTTCTACCAATAGTGTTTGACTTCAACACCTGGACCCTCTTTGGGAATCTTGGGGTTTTATCCCCCCTTGAATCCCAGGTGTGAATGTAATAATTTTCCCTCGATTGTTGTTGGGCCGCCGACTTGGCACCCACGTTCTAAACCTCTTTTGTCGTTCCCAGACCCCTTCTTATTCTGACGGTCAGCTTGTCTCATAATTTTAATTTAACATTATGTCCGTCTCCCTTTCCTGTGTGCCTTTTATCCCATACCGCCTTTCAATATTTTGGTGGGAAAGTGATGCAGGTGGCCGATGGAATTTTATCGATTCCAGCTGGCCAACACCGGGAACACTGGGATAGGAAAGAGGCGCCTGGGATACCGGGATGATTTGTAATATTGCTAATTTACAAAATTATAAATGTATTTTAAGAAATATTTTAAAAAATAAATTTATACACCCCACCCGTGCAAGGCCGGGTATAACAGCTAGTTTAAAAAATAATTTTTTTAATCAATCTGGATGAAACTCGGTATTTAAGGGTTTGGGGGGATGGCCTTTCAGGTGTTTCGTTTCATATGAAGACGACCCCCTAAGGAATCGAAATTTTTTGGTAAAAGAATACTTTAATTAATGAAAAACGACCCCTATTTTGTCTTCCTAACCCAAGTGGTTCGCCAGAAATCACAACAGAGTCATTTTTTTCCCTCAACTGTACGCCCAGTGGATCAGTCTTCGGTTTGGGGGTAGATCCGCCACTGTATCTATTACAGTCCAGTAAATCACTAACTTAGCCAGCTTCGTTTTAAAATGATTTATCTCTCATTTTAATAGTTAGTTTTACGCCCTCAGTAAATGAATGTTTGATTTGCGTTGATTTTGATTTTTCATATTCCTTCCTTTGCATAAATGCAAAGGAGGGGCAATTTTTATCAAAAAACTGCTTTACTTGAAAAATGAAAAACTAGTCCTGAAATATCAGTCTTCGTAGGACATAAAGAGAAGGGGTTTAGTGTATGCATGGAGAGGCTGCATGCATTGGCGTGTATAGAAATTTATTTTTGGAGGGGCCCCAAATATCCTCTTATAAATTTAGTTATTAGACCCAAAGGAAGGTCATTTTTTTCCACCGAGGAGGATGTCGAAAAATTACCCTTAAGCCCCCCCCCCTTTGCATATTTACTAGGCTCAATGTAGACGTCAAATGTTAATGATAGATTTCCCAAGTAGAAAGGGAGGTCTGTGGGTCCTTTTCCAGGTTTTTTTATAGTTGACCCCAAAAACAGTTTCAACTAGTTTTACACTTAGTCCGAATTTCGATAGGGGACAGGCCCCTAGCTGGATGAAAAAAAATTAATCTGGTTGTACAGTTATTTAATATTGTAAAGGGTTATGGTGGAGAAGCTTCATACAAGGGTTATTCTTTTTAACCGTGATTTAAATTTAAATGAAGGGAATCTTGTAATGTTAAGGCTTTCGCACTTCTAAAGAAGTCCCCTAAAATTAATTTTGACTATGTTGCTGTAAGATCTGTTGAACTAATTAAGTGCAAAGAAATTATAAATTTGTTTGAAATTCAAACTATAGTTTGTGCAATACGTTTACAAATAATCATAATACTGATGAAAATAGTACCGTTTATGACTCCTTAAATGACAGATTACTCCTTGAAAATTTTCTTGATTAAAATTTTGTAATCTTGAATAAAATTGATTGAAAAACTGAGATTTTATAGTTTTATTTTATATCTTTTGGTTGTTAATGATGAGGTTTAAATGATGTGATGAGATTTCTATTGTGAAAAAAAATGATTACATCAAATTTATCACATTTTGTAATTTTGAAGCCATAATCATAAATATCACCTTTTACCTAGGTCTATTAATTGAATATTAAAATTATCAAAAAATAAATTTATATAAGGTACTTGTACCCAAATATGGACAGGGCTCTCAATATGGACACCCCTAATATCTTAAAAAAAAGAAACTTGATCGAGAGTTGGCACTACAAGTTCTTGAAAAAAAGCAGTTTAAAAGATAATTTAGTCTGGAAAGTGCAAAAAAGCGCGCTGTTTGCCATTTTGAAGGAAATTTGTGTTTTCATGGTGTGCTGATCGTAATTACAGTTTAAGTTTAAATTCTTATTAGATATGGTAAAAGTACTTTAAATATTAAAAGGAAACACCTTATGTCCACATAGGAAATACAGCAAGTGAATCTTCAGATTCAGAAATTTGTAAAATAATTATCTGTTTTATGTTATTCTATTTAGCTAATTCATACTAAATTAATGTTTATATGTATTTTTAATCTTAATTATAGTATTCGTACATAACATTACGAAGTGCATATTCTGAAGATATTTACAGTGCCCCCTCTCCCCCGCAATACTTTAAGAAATTTTTTTTATCCCCTCTCCTCTAAAATCTCTTGGAAGAGTGGTTCATCCATACACACTGTGTAGAAGGTCAATCAGTAGCCACCTGTCCATAATAGGGACAGGTGGTTCCTAATATGGACACTTGCACATTTTTTGTTTTCATCCTTGAAATTAAACCAGAATAATTACAAGGTCGCTAATTTTAATAATGATAGTCAACAGTCCAGGGATAGTTGGTCATACATTTTTGGAGTCCTATGAGGTGTACAAGGAGGTGAAAAAAATACATTTTCCTTAGGGTGTCCATTAGGGTGGCCCTTAACAGTATGGGGTTTTTAAAAAGTTAAAAATATGCTGCTCCCACCCCCTAACTTTGTTCCAATGGAAAAAAATTATAAATGCAAAAGTTTAGCCAAATCGGATATAATATTAATCGGTCCCTCAAACGCCTTAAAGTTTTGAGTTTTTGGTCCTTTTTTTGAAAAATCCGACAAAAAAACCCAAGATAAAATCCTCACAAATTTTTCCCAATTTTTTTATGATGAACTACTATTATTAGAGATATAATGCCACAAGTTTCGTTTTTTTATCACCCCTCATTCGGGCAGGGCCGCCCATAACTCTACCGGGCCCCCCGACAAAATTTTTTCACGGGCCCCCTAACTTTTTTTGAAGTATAATAAGGAATTTACATTTCACAAGTATCCCTTAGGGTATCTCAAAAGGTCGAGTAGAAAATTAGCATGCATGTCTGTCATGCCATGACCAACAAGATTTTCATAGGAACCCAAGTTCGCTAGAGGACAATGTTTGCCGGCGAAGGACGAAGGAGTAGCATTTAGAACTACTTTATTCTACTGAAAACTTCATTTATTATTACAGATTCGGAGAGAGCTCCCTCGAAAACCCCTGTAAACCGAATTTCATTAAATTCTGCCTGCAGGGGCGGATCCAGGATTTGGTGTTGGGGGAGGGCTAAGAATTTCCCAAGTCCAATTGAATCTTCTTTTTTATTTTAATATGCAAAGGGTAGTGGAGTTATCCTGCCCCAACTACTAAAAGGGGGGACTGGGGGTCCTCCCTCAGAAAATTTTTGAAAATTAAAGTAAAAAAACCCTATTTTTCAACTCGTTTTGATACGCCTCATCCGAATTTCGGATATAGGTTTTATGGTAGAATTTCCGCGTTTTGACGAACTTAATATAAAATAAGGTTGTAATAATAGAGTTACAAGTACCAAGGAGGTCTGGGGGTTCTCCCCCAGAAATTTTTTCACCTTAAAATAACAGGGTTTTAACTCAATTTGGTGCATAAAATGCCATAGCAAGAAATATTGGTAGCTTTTTCCAGTGTGCGGGAAGTGGTCACGTGGGGAAGGGGTTGTGTTATCTCATGTTTCAGAATTTGATTGGAGATGAAGCTTCTGAAAAAGAGACCCACCACTTTTGACGGGCCCGTCCGTTTCGGGAACTGAATATGCTAAATGATTCAGAGAGTTCAATTTTTATTAGGAAAATAAAAAAACATCTAGTACAGACTTTGACTAAAAAAACAAAGTGGAACTCGTAGGCCCGGGCCCCTAAAGCTCCGGGCCCTCCGACATTTGTCGGGGTTGCTGCCCCCTATGGGCGGCCCTGCATTCGGGAGAAGTAATTATTTTAGTGTTACGCAATTATTGTAAAGTTGTTTTTTCCGCATTTTGAAAATAGCTATTACTCCACAACCCCTTAACTCAAACACATGAAATTGGACTCATTTTGTTCGTAACTTTATTCTCTTTAAAGTAACTTGCATTAAGAAAAAATTCATTTCCAAAAAAATTCCAAAATTTGAAGAAAAAGGAAAAAATATAAAAATTATAATTTTTTAAATAATTTTGAAACAAAAAATTTTATTGCCTTTTTTCGTCTATAATATACATTGATACCAAATATCAAGCCTAAAATTGGATTTAATCACATCGGGAAAAAATGAAATTCCCCGTACATTTGGTAGGTCCCTTACAACCCCCTAATCTATAGTAGAAGAATGATAAACTCAAAAAAGTTCGTAAGATTTCTTGAAAGGGTTCATATGATTCAAAGGAATGCAAAAAGTTTAACACGAATAAGATACAAAACGTTTTTAAACTAATTTTCTCAAAAATCTTAGATCTTCCAAAAGAAGAGGCATAAGCTATTTAAATTTACTATTTCTATTTAAAATTCCCTAGAATTTTTCCCATATTTCTAACCTTTTTCTTGTCACAATCAACAACAAAAAGTGGAAAATGTTTATCAATTGGAAAATTTAAAGGCAACCCTCAAAAGCCTTGATAATTTCTGATTTTGACCACAGTCACTTTTTAGAATAAAAAATTGTTTTCATTATTTCTCCCCGAATATTTGTGTTATTAATTATCTTTATTTCTATTAATAATTCATATTTATTAAAAAAAATTTGTTTTGGCGACCTAGAAAACTTTTCATTCTATAGCGCTAGGGGAACGTACCCATACTACGTGACCCATTCAGGGGAGGGAGGGGGGTCTTCAAAATACCACGCTCGGTCACAGGGGGGAGGGGGGGCTTAGGGTTTCGTCACGTAGTCAATTTCTTCCAGTCAATACGACAAAATTAAGCCAAATGAATTATTGAAATTTGCCAAATTAAGACTAATTAAGCCAAATTAATTATTAAAATTAGACAAATTAAGCAAAATTAATATTTTTAAACTTTCTGTTTGCAAAAAATGATGGCAAACCGTATTTATGAATTACTACGTGAAAACTAGAGGGGGAGGGGAGTCTTGGCATATACTACGGATGGTCACCAAGGGGGGGAGGGGGGTCAAAAATGGCAAAAAATGGGTCACGTAGTATGGGAATGTTCTCTAGGGGGTGACGAGGCTTCGCCAATACGCCAACGCTTTCAAAGTTGAAAGAGGTTACTGAAAAGCGCGGGTTATGTGTATATTTGTTTAAAAAATTGATTCATTTGGTGGCCATCTTAATATGTTTTGAGAATATGGGCCGTGTGAAATCGAAAGGAAGTAAAAACAGATAGGTACATAATGATAATTCTGAGGAATTTTATAAATAGAAATAGTTAAAATTTAAAAAGCTTCCACCTCTTTTCTCGAAGATCTAAGATTTTTAGAGAAAATTAGCTTAAAAAAGTTTTGCATCTTCTGTGTGAAACATTTTGTATGTTTTTGAATCATGTGAACCCTTTCAAGAAATCTTACGAACTTTTTTGAGTTTATCATTCTTTTACTATAGATTAGGGGGCTGTTAAGGGACCTACCAAATGTACGTGGAATTTCATTTTTTCCCAATGTGATTAAATCCAATTTCAGACTTGATATTTGGTATAAATGTATATTATAGATGGTTTAACTACAATAAAATTTTTTGTTTTGAAGTTTTTTTAAAAAATTATAATATTTTTATTTATTTTTTACATTTTTCCCTTTTATTCAAATTTTGAAATTTTTTTTAAAAATGAATTTGTTCTTAATGCAAATCACTTTAAAGAGAATAAAGTTACGAACAAAATGAGTCCAATTTCATGTGTTTGAGTTAAGGGGTTGTGGAGTAATAGCTATTTTCAAAATGCGGGAAAAACAACTTTACAATAATTGCGTAACACTAAAATAATTACTACTCCCGAATGAGGGGTGATAAAAAAACGAAACTTGTGGCATTATATCTCTAATAATAGTAGTTCATCATAAACAAATTGGGAAAAATTTGTGAAGATTTTATCTTGGGTTTTTGTCGGTTTTTCAAAAAAATGACCAAAAACTCAAAACTTTAAGGCGTTTGAGGGACCGGTAAATATTATCCGATTTGGCTAAACTTTTGCAATTATAATTTTTTTGTCCATTGGAACAAAGTTAGGGGGTGGGAGCTAAACATTTCGAAAATAAGGGCCACCCTAGTGTCCATATTAGGTACAGTATTCTAACTTCGGAAGATATTATAAAATTAAGTCATTTTAGCCTCTAATGTTTTTTTAAAGTATATTTTTTATATCGGGGAATATAAATCTGAGTGCAGACGACCTTTTTATCCTAAAATTTAGGTCTTCGATTAGAACTTAGTTCTAAAACTGTCTTGTCATTTATTTTCGTTCCTGTCCCGACTTTTTATGATGCAAGTGCATTTGCGGCAAGATTTCAATCATGGCTAGGCGGGGAAGAAACAAATTTAACATCCGGATTCGACGGATATGAACTCCTAAACCATGTGACGTTCACTTCCTTTTTTAGGCGCTGTTCGCTCTCTCAGACTTCCCTCATTATACTTCCAGCAATGGGCTTCCCCTTAGCTTAATTGTGAAAGGGGACTGGGGGGCTGAAAAGTCTATTAAATGCTGCTTTTCGGCCGTTAAGCAAAATTATTTCTCCTTGACTAATATTTTTTCCTTTATCCTCTTATCTAAACAAATCTATCTTAATCTCTTCAACGATAAAAATTTTTAAAGGATAATTCAGCAGATGAGTTTCCAATGCCCCATTATTTATTTTGGCAGTGGTGCAGGTTTAAATGTTTGGGCGTATCGGCGGACCTGGGAAAAAATGCCCGAACCTACGAACCTGGTTCGGGGGAAGCCCCTGCCAGCTCCATAGGAACAATACATAAGGTTTGGGGAAATTCTATTAGGTTCGGGGGAAGGTTACAACTTTTTCCAGGTCCGCGGGGCCTTATACACTTCTCAGTTGAAACATATTATGTATTCTTTTTTTATTTAAGAACAGTGCATACAGCATAGAATGCATTTTAGAAAAAAAAAATCTGGGAGAAGATAGTCACTCTGCTTGCTGGTTTCTTAAAATAATATTTTAAATTGAAAATGTATTTAAAAGTTCTTCCTCATTTTCATTATTCCTCTGTTTTGAACACCAATTCCAATCCTGATAAAATGCTTTACTATTAAATTATTCCATTTTTGTCTCACTTTAAGATTTTTTTACTTGGAAAAAAAAAGATATTTTTTACATGTTAATGGATTTATATCATTAGAAAGCTATATTGAACATACCTTAAATTGAGTCCAGTATGAACCTTTTACCCGAAATAGATGCGGAGATATTTGCATTTGAATAACATAAAATATCGTAAAACTATTTATTTTTCGAACTTGAAACCTCAATTGTACAAAAACGATATAAAGTGACATAACCAGTAAAAAATTTCGGAGGGATATCTTGAAGATCGATAGTTTTTAAAGCTGCACAGGTTTTTAAAAAATCTCAATTTTTTTAATGTTTAATATAGTGTTAATATAATATAGTTTAATATAATCTAATCATTAAAACATCAAGGTCAAAAATAATTTTTTGGGGGTTGATTTGGCATGCTAATGTAACTTAAAACCTCGTTAAAGTCTTTTATGTGAGCATGAATTTATGATGAGGAAATGTGCTGCTTAAATTTGAATCCGCCAATGATCACTAATTTTTTCACATTTATTTTAAAAGGTTCCAGCCAGTAGACTTCTTTTCAGAAATAATCAACAAAACATTAAAATTTTTAAATATTTGCTTAGAAATGTCTATATACATTAGAAAAACCTCAGCTGTGTGTATTTATACTTATCAAAAATAAATATAGGGTAGGTGGGGGCAAAGCCACGCAATTTTCAGTATTTTTAACATTGTCGTCGAAAGGGGGTAGATAATCCCGAAATTTCAATTGGAGGTGTTAGATTGAGATCCTACCTACAAAACCAATCCTAGTTTAAACTCTTATCTATGGTATTTTAGGAGAAATTTGCAATTTAGTAGAAAAAAAATCGCGGGGCTTTGCCTCGCAAAATGGGACAAAGACCCGCACTTGCAAATCTTGGTGCCCAAGTGAAATAAACATGGATAAAAAGAATATTTCATTTTAAAAAAATGAGAGAAAATCATTTTAAAACATTTTTAAAAAATTAGAAATAATCCTCTTAATGTTGTTTTAATATTTCTAAGCCAACCAACAATATTAAATATAAATATTATGATCAGTTTTACTGAAAATTGTCAACCTGATATAGCAATTCATTTC
Organism: Tetragnatha versicolor; assembly: GCA_024610705.1. NCBI lineage: Eukaryota > Metazoa > Arthropoda > Arachnida > Araneae > Tetragnathidae > Tetragnatha > Tetragnatha versicolor. The sequence continues at coordinate 42,108,486 of JANDEH010000006.1, forward strand.
AGATTGCCCAGATATCTTTCAAAAGGGAGAAAGGATGGTTTTAGGTAAAGGGTTGGCATCTCAGACACCTTTATTAACCTCTTTAGAGATCAAGTAGTCCCATTTTCCTTTTGGGACGAATTCCTGAGCTTTTTAAGCTGCGTGGATTTGCCCCGTTTTACTTTATTTTGAAAAACAATCCTTATTATTTTTAGACATGTTGAGGCAATTCTTTCAAAATGAAACTAAAGTTGAATTGCTATCTTATCATTGGGCTACTTGTTTGTATTTCTCTTCAAGCCCTATTTTATGTAATGTTTAAGTAAAAGATCGGAAAAATTACATCCAAATGATGAAAAACAAACTTACAGCATTATTTAAACTCATGAGTGACTAGGGGTACGAACTTTCGTAGAACAATAGGTCACAATAAGACAAACCAACCACCTGGGTTTTCAACTTTTGAATCGATCATTAACAATTAAAAATCGCGGTGCGTGGTTTTGCCCCGTGCGGGTTTTTACCCCCACCTACCCTATACTGTATTCAAAAAGAATATCCAATACCTAATTGATTTAAAAAGGAAATAGTAATAGTAGTAAAATAATGTTTCTTTACAGGTTGTGGCTTTATTGGAAGACATTTAGTGGACTATTTAATATCTAATAATCTTGTTTCAAAGGTGTGTATTTGCAATTCTTCTTAAGAAATAAATATTTGTTATTCAGTTACTTACATAATTCATTAATCAAAACTATTGAATTTAAAAAAATTGCTTATTGCTAAAAATAATTCAAATTTTTCATTCTTTCCCTTCTAGATTAGAGTTGTTGATAAAGTACCTCCCCAAACGGCCTGGTTGAATAAACACCACCAGGTAATGTTATTCACTTGTCACTTCACTTTTTATTTAAATAGTTATGGTTTTTGCAAACATTTTATTTAATGTTTTTATTTTCTCTTTTAGGAGTTATTTTCAAATTCCCTATTAGAGTTTAAAAGTGCAAATTTAATAAACACAGGTATGGATAGATATTTCATGATAAAAAAATAAACGGTACTTTCGTATTAGCCCGTCCATCGTTTTCGCCAATTTCGCCAAAACGCGCCAAAATACGGGATTTCATCAGAATCGCCGAAAAACACATTTTTTAACATCAGAAACATCTTTATAACATCAGGAAATAAAAAATAAAAGTTTCATGTGGTTGGGGGGGGCTGCCGCCCCCCCCAAACCCCCCCTGCCCTATCTATAACCAAACTCGTTGTGGGGGTAATCAGACACAGTAAGGATTCAGAAAAATGGGAATCAGTATTCTTGGATGAACCAAAACTACGGATATCACTCGGTAAGAGCATAAAAATAACTTTTTTAGCACTAACTTACTTGCAAAATGGTCGATCCTACCGCCGGCGATCTTTTGTCGATTCTACCACCGGCGTGCATACGCAAAACATTGAAAGACTCTGGGGCTCGGCAAAATGGCGCAACAAAGTTCACCGTGGAACGACACGAAAGCATTTAGTTAGACTCCTACCTTTCAGATGCAGTCTTCGTTCTTACTAGGGATGTCAAAAAATAACCGGTTTTTAAAAAAACCGGTTATTTTTGTTCCGGTTTTCGGTTTTAACCGGTTATTTTTTCCTTCGGTTTAACCGGTTCGGTTTTTTTCAAATTCAACAACCGGACAAAAAAAACCGGAAGGAATTCTGGCCGAAATCGAAATTTCAATTCTGTTAAAAATTTCCCTATTATAAATTTAGATAAAATATTGCTGTTAGGTACTATTTCCATAACCGGATGTAAAGAGATAAGTTAACCGGTTTTTTGTGGTGTAGAGGCATAGAGGGATGAACTTTTATATCTGTATAGGTTAAGGCATTTATAAAGAAGTAGAGGGTAACCGTTTTTAAATTTGCAAAAAAAAATTCTGTAATATAAGGGACACCCTTATGAGAGTGCATAGGTCCGGTTTTCTTCAAAATTCAACAACCGGCTGAAAGTCTGGCTCAAAAGCTAAAATTTTATAACTTAAAAAGATGAGGATGCAAAATTCAACAACCGGTTGAAAAAAACGCTAAAATTTTGACTCAAAATCTAAAACTTAAATTGCTAGAAAAGATGAGAGTGTATCTGTCCGGTTAATTCCATTACCGGCTGAAAAAAACCCGGCTGAAAGTGAAGATAAAAAAACTTAAATTTCAATACCTTGAAAAGATGAGAGTGTATCGGTCCGGTTTTCTTTAAAATTCAACAACCGGCTGAAAAAAAACCGGCTGAAAGTGAAGCTAAAAAACTTAAATTTTTAAAATTTTTAATTTTAAAATCGATGTTTTTTTCTATTGTATGATTATTAGTAACCATCCACAAATAACAGATCGGTGTTTATTTTGACGAAACCGTTTTTGTAATGCATTTCAAGTGTAGGAAAAACCGGTTTTTCGGTTTTTTAAATAACCGGTTATTTTGATCGGTTTAAACCGAGCGGTTTAACCGAGAGGAAAAATATACCGGTTAACCGAAAACCGGTTATTTTGAAAATTTTGACATCCCTAGTTCTTACCTTGTAAACACTGTTGAATTTACGTTCAAAACAACCTGCGCTGTGCGCACACATTATTTCACCCATGGGCTTACCGATTTAATTGCGCGCGCATGCGCCAGTGATCGGAACTAGCGCGATTTCGCAACGTTTTCCAGGGTTACCAGAATCAACGGTAGTGTTGCGGGGTTTACCAGACTTGGCGACTTATCGCCCCTGTTGGCGAATGGACGAGCTAATACGAATGTACCAAATAAACAACTTTTTTAAATATTATAATCTTTTTTCTTATACCTATAAAAGTTTAGAATTTCCTTATAAAACAGTATCCTAAGAAATTTATTCCATACAACTATTCAAAAGTATTGTAAAGTACTACCATATTTTTAAAAATTTCTTGTTCTCTTTCATTAGATGTTTTTACTATGCAATATTTTTTTCGTGGGTTTTGTACTATGGTTTTAAAAGGGAACACCAATCCTTTCTTTTATATATTTTTAACATCAAACATTAAATTTTTGTATTTAAAAATTATCTTAGTGTGTTTGACAGTCAACTGAGTACCTAGATTTATTAAAACAGTCCATTTCAACGGTGCTGATACTTAAAAACTATCACTATTTAAAAAGCTTTTTATTCTCACATAAAAATATCGATATTTTTTTGCTATAATAACTTCACTAAACATTTTTGTTTTATTTTAAGTATCGTGTCAAAATGCTTTTGCTGATGAAGAAGGGGCTTTTGACTATGTTGTTAACCTTGCAGCAGAAACGAAAATGGGACAGAGTGATCCCGTAAGTATGTTTGGTTTTTATTATTTTTACATGTGTTTATTTTTCAGATTATCTTATTTTATTTTAACTGTAGGTTTACAGAGAAGGTATTGTTAAATTATCTATAAATTGTGCCAAAGAAGCTGCAAAACAAAATGTAAAAAAATTTGTAGAAGTGTCATCAGGCCATATCAATTCCAGTGAAAAGGTGTGTAGATTTTGTTTTTATTTAAAATGAACCTAATTGTTTTTTAATTTTTAAAAAGTTAAGACATGCACCCACTAACTTATCTATAATTTTTAGAAAACTTATAAGTTAGAATATATTTCTTTTTTAAAAAACTATGTAAAATATAGAAATCTAAAAATATTATGACTAATTTTTTATTATCAAAGCTCATAATAATAAATGTATTCCTAGTAATAAAACTTTGTTTTAAAACAAAAAAATCATAATATCATTTGACATATTTACATGCTGATTACAAGAGCATAAAAGTATTTATTAAATTTAAAGAACCTTTTTATATATTACTTTTCTGGGTGATAATTTTTTTTAAACAAAGAATAAGGCATCTATAGAACTGTTACTTTGGTTTTACTATGTCAATGTCACTTTACTAATTAATTTTTATTTCAATACTTAATGTCCAGGTGAGGGATATAAGTTTTATAAAAGTTTAGGAGACATCTATAAACTAACTGTTTTTCATAAAGTTTAGAATTTCTTTTATCTGAATCAAATTATTCTGATAAAGTAATTTAGTCATTTCATTTTGTTGTAGAATTCTCTCTACATCCAAAAAACTGCTCATGATAGTTTCTCTAATAATTAAATATTTTATTCCTTTCAACTTGGTGTGTTTTCTCTTTTAACTTCAATTATTTATTATTGTTCCCTGTAACTTAGTAAAAGCATGGCTAATTTTATTTGACTTGAGAAACTAAAGTTCCACTTTTTATTTAAAGAAAATCGGATGTTTAATATGCAATTTCATATTGCAGTTGTTTTAATTATTACAATTTAGAGGAGAATTAAATATATAATTTGACTTTTGTATGTTGCAGACACCTATTAAAGAAACAGCAAAACCTGATCCATGGACTGTCATGGCAAGGTTTAAACTTCAAGTAGAAGAAGAAATTTCATCTGTTTCAGATCTTAATTATGTTGTTCTTAGGCCTGCTATTGTTTATGGAATTGGTGACAAAAATGGAATAGGTAGGCTTTTTACTAAAATCTTCATTTTTAGGAATTTGTTTCTTTTCTTTAATGCATTGAATATTTTTTTTATCATAATTAATAAATTAATTATAATTTTAAGTTCCTAGGTTAGTGGTTGGTGCAGTATACAAGCATTTGGGTGAAATGATGAAAGTATGTTGAAAACTTGACTTTTACTTTTCATAATTATTTTCCAATTAATATAAAATTAATAGTTATCTCCTGCTAATTTTTAGTTTATATAAATAATAATTTAATATTTTACTCTTTTGGCAGCTTCTGTGGCACAAAGACATTAAAATGCATACAGTACATGCACTTGACTTTAGCAGAGCAATCTGGCATGCTTGCCTAAATGGAAAATCTGGTGAAATATATCATGTAGTTGATAAAGGCAATACAAGTAAGTATCAAGCGCACACATTGTACATTTTTCTTTGTGTGTAAATATATGCCTTACTTATTTATAACATCTATGCAGCTCAAGGAAGAATTAGTGAAATAGTGTCTGATATTTTCAACATAAATCATGATTACTTTGGAACACCTATGTCAAGCCTTGCAAAGGTATCAAAATATAGTTTGAAAATTTAAATGCTTCTAAGGATGAAATGTTTTCACTTTGATGATTGATCCATACTATGTTTCTCTTAAAGATGGATATGTCAGCTCTAGTTGAAGATATCAATGATAAACATTTAGGACCATGGGCTGAAGCTTGTTCGAAAGATGGTATAGAAAACACTCCTTTGAATCCATACTTACATCAAGTAAGAATTTTCTTTAATGTACGATTTCATGTTTAATTATGTAAAAATATTATTGTATCAATCATAAAATTTCCTTATCTAGCTTTTAGTTACTAGACCAACTAGGAAGAAATAGTTTTCTTTTTTAATTCTAATTTCCTTTACTGGTTTCATTCATTCCCTAATCATTCAGATGTCTAAAGGATCATTTGCACTTTATTTAGGGCAAATAGATTCAGTATTGCTTCTTAGAAACTTCTTCTGATGTTTTTGTTTCAATAAGTATAAATGCTATAATTTTGATCAGAATGCTTTTGATCTCATAAGAATTTGAACAAAATATTGGTACAAAAATATTTTTTTACTATATAGTTCATTGCCTGTTATTATTCACAGTATAATTTATAGTTTTAACCCGTAGCAGGGGACGTGGGTCTCCCAGACTCCGCATCATTTTCCTTTCCTCCCCTCTACATGCTTGGATTGAATGGATTCTTCCCCTAGCTTCACTTTTCGTGATCTTGACCCTGACCCCTAGTTATCAGCATGTTGACAAGTGCGACTGTATGGAAATTCCACTTCTATTCCATTTTTTTCACCTCCCCTGTTACGGGTTAAACAATTTTTCCTCTTTGTAATGGAAACTCTTTGGTGGCCATACCTTAACGTAAAGTGTAGGAATGACCATTTTCTTATAACACATGAATTTTTTTATAGGAATTGTTGTATGATAAACATTTGAATTTAGATGGAAGCAAACTTGAAGCTACCGGATTCACTTATTTAGTTCCTAAAATAACGAAAGAAAAAGTTCAGGAAGTATGTGTGTTTTTTTATTTTCTTCCATAAATTTCTATTTGTTTAAACTATTAACTAGTTAATTTTTACTGAGCTTTTCTCTTCTTTATGCGTTTTAACTATTGATTACAACCTAAAGTGTGGGAAAATCTGCTTAATTTTTTTTTGAAGGGATGTTTCAAATTTCTTGAACAGTAACTAGAAAACTTCAGAACAATATGACCTTATGTTTTGGCTAAAAGGTTAATTTGAAACTGGCTTGCATATTTTTAAGAGCAATTTTGCATGTTTTTAATTAAAATTGCTTTTCTTTTTTTAGATCCTCAATGATTACATAGCCATGGGAATTTTCCCCAGTTCTTTAGTCTTGTAATTGTTGGCCAAATTAAAGAATTGCACCACAGACAGTCAAGTAATGTGCCCAATGTATTTATACTAGTATTGACTTTGAAACTGCATAAGTAGCTTGTAAATTTGTAACTTTCTCATATGCATTTAAATTATTTTAATATCTCATTACTATTGCATTAGTAAAATAAAACTGTTAAAATAAAATTCTGTAAAAAGGCCAATTATATTTTTATAATTCGTCCCATAAAATGTTATGTGGAAGAAAATAATATGTACACTTTTGTTACTGTTTAAATATCTTTTAAACGCACAGAATAAAGACAACCTGTACTTTTTATTTAAGAATGTCAGCTTATCTTTGGATCTATTGTTTTAAATTTGTACTTCTTACTATACATTTATACACTTCTTCCCAATATTTCATTTATACTTCATCACTTAATATCCATATTTATTACTATAAAATTATTTTAAAATTAACCAAACTAATAGTTCTTTAACACTGAATGCATATAAAAATTGCATGATTTTTATACTCAGTAAATCATATTAAGCATTATCTCAGTTAAACTTTGTATAGTAATAAAAAATATTGTTAGTGTTTGAATTCCTATTTCCTTATCAGTCCTTTGCAGAAAAAATTAAGTAATCTAGATTCCAGATACTTGATTGTTTAATTGCGAAAAATATAGAATTTTTTAAAACCTTCGAATAGTTTTAGCATCTAATATCATTTAACTCTCATTATCATCACTACTTTTGGCAAAAATGTCATTAATTTTTATTAATTTAGTAGTTTAATTTTACCTGGACTAGTTAAATAGTTTAATAAACATTACATTTGTTATCAAATTAAATTTTAAATATTCAATTACTCTTTATTTTTATATTTTGTAATTAAATGAATTTATAACCACATTTAGAAAAGAAAAATTATGATATTTCTTACAACATTAAGGGTATGTATGTGTTAATAATACCGTGCTTTTTCCCCATTTGTTATGTTTTACTTACTGTCAATTCCGATTTTTAACATTTCAGTTACTTTCAATGTTTAAAACCTCTAAACTTCACTATTTTGCTATAAAAAGATTGGTTGTATTCAAGTTCATTTTATCTCACTAGAAATGTAAAGAAGGAAGAAAGTTGCATTTGTTATTTTGCTGTTAAGGCATTGAACTTAATTTTGCCTTGTAGGTTAAATATTCACTTTGCTCTCTATTCAAACAATTTTGGATGAAACAATCATTCCCTACTTTTTAAAATATTTTAGTGTTCTTTAAAGCTTTATTAATGTTAATGATACAGTATTAAAGCAGATTTTGTAAACTCGTAGAATTGCCAATTCTAGTTGTATCTAAGTGTATCTTCCAGGGGCCTTGCATGTTGTGAATTACCTTCTATGGGAGGACTTGCTCAGCTTATGCTGTATCTCACAACAAATCAAAGTATTCTCTAAAACTATCAATCAACATTTAATTTTTTATATTCCAAAATTTTAAGTAAGGTTAATAAGCTGCTTAAATTTAAGTTCAATACCTTGAGTTAGGATAGCAAGTTTGTTTCAGTACCTTTGAATATAGTGTATTCTTTGCATTGCAATGAGTAGTTTCTACAGTAGTTCAATGGAACTCTTTATTGATTTGAAGAATGCTCAGTTTTTATAAGTTTATAAGCACTGCACAAGTTTGTTTTGTGAAGAGACTCTTTTCTAGTTCAGTGTTGAGGTCAACTTGACCAACTGTTGTTTGAGAACTATTAAAATACGATTTCAAAGGGTTAATGCAAGTTTTCAGTATATTCCTATCTCTCACCCAAATGTTGCCATGTTTTTAATTATTGACTTTGTTTTTTGAAAAAAATCTTGTGTGCCAAAATATACTTAAAACTTTACTGGCTTGATTATGTTCTCCAGTGAATTAACATTTAAATAGCACAGCTACCCAACTAAATTATGTTTCAAATCTAAGAACCTGTGATCCTTTACTATGTTAACATTTTTTGACATAGTAACTTTTATCTCTTGTTATTTCTGTTTGTTTTTTTATTGAACTTGTTCATGATAAATTTTTGTTAATTACAGTATTCTGTTGCTTAAGTTTTAAAAATACCATATTGTGGGACCACTCCTTTTTACTTGCATCTTTTTGCTGCAAATGTTACTTTTCTGTAAATCAATGTCTTGAAAATAATAAAAGCATTGAGATTCATGCAACAGTTTCATATTTGTGAAAGTAGTTTCAACTTACTCATTAAGATTTTACAAGGTATTAAATTTCCCTCTGTTGAGGAAAACACTCAATTTTACACTTGATGTTCTCTTGACCTCATGCATTTGTTATGAAATAGTCAAATTTATGCATTTTCTCTGGAAAACTTCAAAAAAAGTAATGAGAAAAGAGTATATATTATGTAACATAACTCTTGAAACATTTTTTTAGAAATTGAGGTGCTTACAGTAACAAATGAGCTTACTCCAATAGTTTTACATTGGGGTTAGCTCATTAGTTAGTATTTTGGGTCATTGGGGTTAGTATTTTCTTTCCAAGTGTAAAGAGTGGTACATAAAGGGCTTAGGGGATGGACTTTTCAGGGACGTAGCCAGAGGGGGGGATTTGGGGATATATCCCCCCCGAAACTCAGGAAATTTCCTTTTTGACCATAGAAAACCACTAAAAATACCCCATATCCCCTCCCGAAATATCAACATCCCCCTCCGAAATTTTTTTCTGGCTACGCCACTGGGACTTTTAAGTCCATTACACCTCCATATAAGCAAGGTAGATTTTTTTTGTGCCAGACCCCTTTTCCTTGTATGTATTTAGTGCTATTTAACCCTCTGGCTAATCATCCCGTGATTTCCACGGGCAACTCAAATGTAGCAAAATCTGCTCATTCCGCGATTTCCGCGGGCATGTGTTTTTCTTCCTTCATTGAGGAGCGCATCTGATCGACTGTATTTTCAAAAATTTCTAAGGCTATATAAATTTTTCGCCTATTCCTATACTACTTTCAATACTGAATGTTACATAAAGGTGGTGTCTTCCTCAAAAAAGTGTTAGTTAATTTCGGACCTGGAAAGTGCCTTCAACCTACGAACCTGGTTCGGGGGAAGCCCCTGCCAGCTCCATAGGAGCATAACGCCTTCATAACCCCTTGTTAGGCTCAGGTTGAATTTCAGGACATATGCTATCTCCCTCTCGAGTTCTCAAACTCTTAATTTTTTACCATAGAAAACGACCCAAGCTATTCCATAAACCTACTTTACTTACTTTGGGGTTGGCGTCTCCCTCTTCCTCGGGGTAGAGGGAAAATGCTTAGGCAATACTGCCGCTTGCTCTACTTTTTGGGGTGTTTTCAAGCTACTTTTTGAGGTGTTTTCAGGGAGCTTCGCGGGCCGCCAGTTGCAAATCTCTATTGTAGACTATTGGCTGTAAATAAATGAAATTTTACGCTTTTACCTTTATAACAGGGTTCCCGCGGTCCTTGAATTTTTTAAGGCGAAATTTAGGTACTTGAAAGTCCTTGAAAAACATTCTAGGTCCTGGAAAAATGACTCAGGTCCTTGAATTTTCTCTCAGCCAACTTAACTTACGCCAATTCAACTTAATTTTCACAGATTTTCTTTGCTTTTTCTAGAAATTTTCTTGTTTTTTAAATAAAACTTTACTCTTATGAACGTAATCCGCGAGCAGATTTACAAATTGATGGCTAATTCGACTTCTCTCCTTTCAATCGTATTCGGGGAAAACGACTTGTTGCTAGCCAGTGATAAGGGTTACTATCTTTCCTTATTATGAGCTAAAAAATGCTATTTTAAGAGAGAAATTTCTAAAAATTTTCTGGTGTAGGACTCCTAAACCCTGCAATTTTACTCAGAATTCAGATTGTTTACAAAATTTCGAAATTAAATTCACCAAAATGGATATACGATGTGCAGCAAGTCATCTAAAACTTGACGTACGAACGAACCCTAAAAAATGTTGAGTAACCCCCCTGAAACAAAAGTCTAGTTATGGCCGTGTTATAAGCATTAAATAAGTAGAACAGTTTAAATGAATAAATTATATTTCCAATTCTAAAAACACTTATTAGTTAATTTTTCATAGCCAAAGGTTTGAAAGAAAAGAACATTCATTTGATATTGGTTTTATTAAAAATTATTTAATAATTTAAAACATGTATTTGAGAGAAATATTTCTTCAAAAACTCGGTATCGATCGATACCCCTTGTTGCATTCTTTCCCTAGGAGTTCCTCAATATATTTTCAATACTTCCAATACTAGAGAAGTAATCGCGAAAAGCTCTATGCGCCTAGAACCCTTGGCGACTTGAAGGGGTCCAACCCAAACCCCCCGATCGCCAATTCGTCCAGGGGGAGCAAATCCGTCGAATGGGTGTGTCTCGATAGACCGAAATCTATCAGACCGAAGCGCCTCTTTCCCGACCGCCACCTCACCGAACGACAACTTGCTCGAACGGGACGTTTGACCGAATGGGATGTTTGACTGACAAAACTTTTGATGACCGAACGGGGCGTTTGACCGAACTGGACTTTTGACCGAACGGGGCGTGCCTAATTACTATCATTCCGCTTTGAAAGACATGAAACTTGGTACATGAAACTGAAATAGAATGCCCATATTAAAAATTAGAGACCAAAATGAGTTGTCGGGAACAAATGTCCCGTTCGGTCAAAAGTCCTGTCGGTCAGACGACCCGTTCGGTTAAACATCCCATTCGGTCAAAAGTCCTGTTGGTCAAAACGTCCCGTTCTGTCAAACGACCTGTTCGGTCAAAAGTCCTGTCGGTCAAACGCCCCGTTCGGTCATCAAACGTCCAGTTCGAGCAAGTTGTCTTTCGGTGAGGTGGCGGTCGGGAAAGAGGCGCTTCGGTCTGATAGATTACGGTCTATAACCCCCGTCGAATACCGGTTTCTATGGTCACAACTCAAAGAATTAGAAAAAAAGATATGATGTTAATGCATCCTTTTATTCATATACCACGTAAAACATTTTTTACCTTCTTATTATCACTATAGTAATTAAGTAATTACTGTGACTAAAACGGTCCTGGTCTATGACGAAGTATGTAGGCTTCAGTTAGGGTTAATCAAGTAGTAATGTCTGCCGACAGTAGGAACAAATAAAATGAAATTCATTTGAACCATTGCCTCACCGTGCGGATATGGATCCAGTAGCCTGATTGGTTAAGTGCATGTCATCAGTGCAAAAGGTTCCTGGATCAAACTCTGGCGGGATTCAGATATTTTTATAATTTTTTTACTTTAAAAAAAGCTTTGAAATAGAATACATTTCATCCATTGCCTTCTTGCTGATGTGGATTCAGTGGCCTGGTTGGTTAAGTGCCAGTCTTCAGTACAGAAGGTTTCTAGATCAAACCCTGCGGCCTGCGGAGAATCTGAAATTTTCTTTAATTAAGTTTTTTACTTTAAAATGGAATACATTTCATCCATTGCCTTCTTTCTAATGTGGATCTAGTGGCCTGGTTGGATAAGTGCCATTCTTCAGTGCAGAAGGTTCCCGGATCAAACCCTGGGGAGGATTCTAAGACTCATATATTAAGTTTTTTACTTTAAAGAAAGCTTTAAAATGGAATACATTTCATCCATTGCCTTCTTTTTATTGTGGATCTAGTGGCCTGGTTGGATAAGTGCCATTCTTCAGTGCAGAAGGTTCCCGGATCAAACCCTGGGGAGGATTCTAAGACTCATATATTAAGTTTTTTACTTTAAAGAAAGCTTTAAAATGGAATACATTTCATCCATTGCCTTCTTTCTAATGTGGATCCAGTAGCCAGGTTGGGTAAGTGCCTGTCTTTAGTGCAGTGCAGCAGGTTCCCGTATCAAACCCTCGTGGGATTTCGAAATTTTTGTAAAATTTACTTTAATGAAAGCTTTAAAAGTAAATGCACATCAACCATTGCCTTCGTACTAATGTGGAGCCGATAGCCTAGTGGTATGGTATGCATCTATGACTTCAAAGATTGGCGGTTCGATCCTGGAGATTTTCATTTTAAAATATCTTAACTGTTGAAGTTACAGTCACAGTTAAACGTTTCCAGCAATAAAATTTTTTAGAGATACCCGGGGGCCAAAGACGGGTAATGGAGTCAAAATTTTGCAAACTGATAACTAAGGGGGCTGTCTCCATATTGCACTCCGTTAGGGGATCATCCACAAATTGCGGATTGTATCCTAGGATTAAAATTTTAAGCAAAACTGGCTTCCTGACAGACCTTTCTCCGCTGGCCCCCAGGGCGAAGGGGCTTTCGGGGGTTATCCGAAGAACCCCCTAGGCCCGCAACCCCCCGGGGAGCAGATCAGGTCCGCCAGGATGACCTCCTCTCGTCCGAGCCCCGACATCTTCGACGGGTGAACGGACTCGACTCGGTCACCAGTTTCTGTCCCCTAGGTCAGATGCAACATCAGGTACTCATAGAAAATAAAGTTCATTTTGCTTATGTTAAGTTAGTAGACTAAGAAAGTAGTATTAAGTATTTAAGAAAGTTGAAAGTATATTCCTAGAGAGAGGCAAATATTACACAATTACAATAGGAAGTTAAGATAGTGGGGTTTGAACTGAGTAACCTTCTGTACACACCAGGACCACGACTCTACCAACTGAGCCATCAAGGACACTTTGCAAGTCGCTACTGGTGAAAGTGTATAGTGGAATTGTCAGTATTTAAAATTTAATTTAGCTGTAAAATGGACTAAAATAGGAAATTAAGTTAGTGGGGTTTGAACTGAGAACCTTCTGTGCATCAGGACCGCGACTTTACCAACTGAGCCATCAAGGGCGTTTTGGATACACCTACTGGTCAAACTGTACAGTGGAATTGTCAGTGTTTAAAATTTAATTTAAGTGTAAAATGAATTAAAATAGGAATTTAAGTTAGTGGGGCTTGAACTGAGTACCTTCTGCACACCAGAACATTGGTGAATTTAAGAGGATCATGGGAAGGCAATGCCCCAACTTTTTGAGAAACTTCCATTTTTCCTGGGAAATTCATCTTTCCAAAGCCATCAAGGACAACTTGTTCCCCCAAGGTTTCCAATATGCCCCAGGGTCCACCACCTGAACCCACTCTTATAGGGCGCCGATTTTACACTAAGGACAGTTTTTAGTAAACAAATTTAGTTACCTTGGAAAATGTAAATAAGGGTGATTTTTTAGCGCTAAAGGTGCCCTGCTAAGTGACAAATCTGCTTTGGTTTTAAAATGTAAATAAATATAATTTTTAATTTACAGGAAAGCGTATTGCAGGAAAAACTTAACAGAAAGTGGGACATAAATTATATTTAAATTTTCTTTTAGAGCAGATAATTGTCAAGGATCCCCAGGGAGGACACCTCAGGGAGAGTTAAATACATTTTATATCAATTTATAAAATTTTATTACAAGAAACTGTGGGAAAAATGCAATGGAAGGTGCATTGCGAAAAAACTGGAGATCAGTAAGCGATTATCAAATGTTTTAACACTTGTAAAATGGGCAAAAGGATCTGTGGGTTAAAAATTTTTGCACTTTTCAGTATCAAAATAAACAAATTTTGATTTAGGCTGTGAAAAAAATTTAAATTGTTTAGTCAGAAATTAAAATAAAATGGTGTAAAGTTTTTAATTTTCCCGTTTTTTTCCAAAATGAACAATTCCCCCAATTTTAGGAAAATTAAAATTCTTACTTTTCCAGGTTTCTAAATTGTGAAAGGTCTAATGCAGGGGTTCTCAACCTGGGGGTCGCGGGGCATGCCTAGGGGGTAGCGAGACAAAAATTCAAAACAGTCATATTTACATAGTTATTTTTATAAGACACAAACAATTTTCAAAACTTTATAGATCTTAACAATTAAATTAATGAGAAGTTTGAGCAAGTTTGGAATTAATAAGTATGTCCGGATTAATGTAAGTAAAACATAGGAGGATGTCGTTTTCAAGTGTCAAACGATTTCCTTTGATTTTAAGTGCACAATTTTATAGAACCCTTGTTCACACCTGTAGGATGTTGCAAATGGTATCCTTTATCGCTGCTTTGAATAGTTCTGGATATTCTTTTTTAACACCTATCCAGAATTTGTCAACACAAACATTGTTAAAGTTCAACTTCATACTCTGATCACAAAAGGTAATTCTAGTAAAATTTAATAGAATATCCGATATATAATAAGGAAGTTGCATGTGTCAGATTTTCAAAAACAAGTGTTCCGTATGGTTTTTTGTATGGTAAAATGAAATATCTAGTTAGTTTTTCAAAAAAATGTACAGGTAATTAAATATTTTAATTTAAAAGTCGAGAAAAAAACACGTGACTGAAAACGTTAATTGTTTAAACTATAAGATGACGTCAACAATAATACCATCAACTCCATTGCTTTACAACAATGTTTAGTATAAGATGACATCACATCCAAACTCTTGGCGTTTTCGCGCGCTTTTAAAAAGGGGATTTTAAATTTTTTTAACAATCAAAAAATTTCTCGATCGGCCTCAAATTTTGGGTAGTTGCTTATTTTTGCAAGAGGAATCGATTAAAAATAAAAAAAAATCATGCAACTTCCTCATTCTATTTTATAGAATAGCGCCAATATCCGGTGGATATTTCATTTCATGCATGAATTATTTTGAATAAGAGTAAATATTGGATGCATTGGCAGCGTATTGCGAGTGAAATGACAACTAAATGGTAGATAATTATTAATGTCTTAACATTTTAGGTCTGGGGGGTCGCCAAAAAAATTTCCTGAAAAGAGGGTCGCGAAGTCAAAAAGGTTGAGAACCCCTGGTCTAATGTAATAACCTATCTAATTTACAACACAAAAGAAGGAACAGGGAAAAGAGCAAGCCACAAATAGATTTATTCATACTTTATTTCTCCCAAATATTGAAATGATGTTTCAAATAACTAATGTTATGGCATGTTATAACATCAGATGCCGTTTACTAGAACAAATAGGGATGCTTTATTGTATCATGATAAATAAAAAGCAATAAACTTACATATACAAAACGCAATTTTAAAAAGAATTTTTTTAAACAAGTGAATTTTAAAAAACAATATAAATGTTTTTGAAGAATAAACAAAAAACTTGAAAAGAACTTACGGATTTGGGGCCTAACAAACCTAAAAATGTCTCAATTAAATAAATATAATTCTAAAATCTATTCTTTCTTTTTATGTGATATTTTTCTGAAATAATGAAGCTGCAACCAGTGCAGGCGTGTGTACTATATAAACTGACAGCATTTAAAACCCTCTTTATAACAATTCATTCAAAAATATAAGGCAAAAATGTTCAAACACCACAGCAATGATAACCAATGTGAAAGTTACAAACTAATCAAACTTTTTTAAAGCACTATTTTACGATTTAGCTGCTAACATATAGCATGTTCAGTGATTTAAAAATGCACCATATTTTATAAAAATTGAACAAAACAGTTGATATAACTAGCGAAATGACTTCAATGACACTCTTGACAAAATTCTCTGAAAACTCTATACAGTTTTGGATTTCAGCTCTTAAAAGTATAGCAAGTTAACAAGCACATTTATTCTGAAAAAGAAATTAACATCCTGGGGAAAAATACTTCATATACCGCAGCCAAAAACATCAGAATAAGTGGACCCGGAATTTTTCAGTTACAGAGGAAACATTGGAAGGTTGGTACTCTTAAAAATACTTTTTGTTTTAATCAATCACGCATGCACGACCAAGATGATAGAATGTGTTGATGAACTGCAAGAAATCTAAATGTATGAACACAGAACTATGTATACGAATGCTACACAGCAGTTTTTGACATCAGGTGCATGCAACCTTTGGGACGCAATGTAATATTTGATATTGCTTGAGGTTAAACTCGCAAATAGCAAAACAAGAACATAATTGTATGTAACAATATTAAAACTGTACAAGAAAATACAAAACACTCTAACATAAAGCTAGATTGTACAAGACTACTATGCACCATCATGAGTAGGGTAATATAGGTAGGTTCACATTTAGATGAACCCTCTTAAAAGCTTGGAGTCAGAGTACAGTGCATATTTTGTAGTTAAATTTGCTAGCGAAACATGGAAGGTTGCATGCACCCTTGCCCTCCTATCATGGAGGTTCATATATAAGCCCAATGAAAGAAATCAGTTTTTATAATTACAGGCCAGTATTACGCTGAAGTAATTTCTGATGAGGCAAAGGGAGAAAAAAATCAGGGTGCATATTTTGTAAGTTTCATTTTTGGCCACAATATAGATAAGAAAACTTCATCAACAAACAAGTGCACATAATATGTATGTAGGCCAATTAGTAAAGTCTCTAAGCTTGACAGCAAGGTCTCTTAATATTTGGACTGTCTGTAGGTGGAATGCTAATAGGCTTAATATTCTCTCCACCAGGTGACGGATCATTGTCTGCATCATTCCGGATTTGCTTTTGCGATATAATACGGTAAATTTCTGAAAAATAAAAAACCTTCATCAATAAAATTTTTCTTAAATGTTAAGAGTATACTTGTATATCAGCTTAAAGCAAAATAATTCAGTAGGGGAGATTGCAGATCCCTAAGCAAAAAATATTGTCAAAATAATTAGTAGAGCTTTGAAGTTCAGCTACAATTTTAAAGTTATACTAGTACACAAAAACTATCAAAACTTAAGTCTGTTGCAGTAATTTTGTTTAAGCTCAAGAAATGATTGTCTGAATGTGGCATGGAAAACTTTTTAAAGGTAACTTTGTTAATGTTTGTATTGTCTGTTATATGCAACTTAAAAAATTTAATTAAGTGTAGTTTTAAAGTACAGACTGACTTAAATAATTAAGTAATGTCTTAGTGAAGAAGCTTTGATTGTTTATTATAAAAAATGAATGTTTTGTATGAATATCATTAGAGATACTTGATCCTTTCTTTCGAGAATTACATGATCCCATAAAAAATGTTAACATATTGAAAACATGATTACTTTTGTTTTTTATTAAGTAAGATATAAACTACATACATGTGATTACTCTGACAATAAATTGGCGGAAAGTATTTATAAAAAAAATTCTATGGCACCTAAATTTTTCTTCATTTTTAGTAGAGGGGGTCTATCGGCTTCTTCCCAAGATTATACGATTCGATATGATAGTCAAATTTTTAAGCTTAAATATTAACTAGTTTTCATATTACTATTGTATGTTTTTTCGATTTTACTTAAAATTTATTACTACAGGGATGAGTTTGTCCTAAGATGAAAAAAGGGGAAAAGCACAAGAGCTTAATTTTGTTCAATTATTTTTAGCGTGACACGAATAATTTTAGCAACAAATTTTAATTTACCTGGGTTATATAATGGGGGATTCTAATAACTTTAAACTTGCATAAAACTAGTCATTAATATTAGCCAGATTAATATCTCTATACATGAAATGCATATTTCAACTAATCTGCATAAAAATATCCAAAATGAAACTAAAAGCAAATAAAATGGGAAAAGCGGAACAACAAGATTCCGCGGAAGAAACTAATGCCTGTTACTAGGCAACACTCGCGGCCAGAGTTTTCAGTAAAAAACGATTGGAAAATAAGTGGAATTGTAGTTTTGCAAATCGAATTGTAGGATTTTAATTTTGCTTAACAAATTGGCGTATTTCCGCCAAATGGCGGAAGAATCACAATAATGAAACTATAACTGCGAAATTTAGTTATACTCACCCGTTAAAATTTGTTGAAAAGCAGCTTCTACATTCGTGGTATCCAAGGCAGATGTTTCAATAAAGGATAAATTGTTTTTTTCTGTGAAAGATAAAATTCAAATCAAGCTACAAGTATAACTTGCCTTTATCACTTTAAAAAACATCTTTATATTTTGAGAGAATGCAACCCAAAAACTAAACTACAAAAGAAATTGCAAAGTTTTTCCAGATCTACTCTGATGAAATTCATAAAACTACAGATAAGAAAACAAAGAATTTTAGGTTTTCAAAAAGAATTATTTAAGTGGATGAGCATTCATTCCCCCTGGAAGCAAGTCAGATTCACTCCACTAAGATCTTTAAGTGACCAGTCAAGAACTGCATACCCACCTGTTCCTGGGGTTGGTGAGCGACAAGGAGGACCAGATCTAGCCTTAAATAGTTTAGAGTGCACGTTGCAGGAGATTTTCAACCCACCCAAAAAGTAAAAAATGCCTGTGGTACAACTCTTATAGACCTGGCAGCCTTAAATTCCTATTAGATCTAATAGTAATTTTGGGCAGCTTAGGACTGAAATGGTTAAGAAAATAAAACTGCACCTCAGGTGTTTTTTATAGTAATAGGAAAAATTTCATTATAAAACACCAGCACTATCAAACTTTTTCAAGTCACAAATATTTTAAGATAATTTCATCAAACAAGCAAATTTCCACTAAATATTGGGGAATATATATGAAGAGCAAATTCGCCAAATTACATCGCCAATTAGGCGCCGGCGCCCGATGGAAGCAGTCGAGGAAAAAACGGGACTTCCACAAAGAATCGCAACTTTTTAGCTTTCAAGATCGAGATTCTGAACATTGGACATGTTGGCTTTTAACCATGTTAACGTTGTTTTTTTTTCAATACAATACGGACACGAGAAAAGCCGACATCTCTTGACGCCCGTGGTTGTTCAAGGAATTAGTCCAGTAACTTGGTAGTTTTTCAGGAAAAAATACAGTTACATAGCTGCCAACCTGATGGAGGAAAAAATCGGAGTACTTTCATGGACTTACACCTGGAAGCATACCCACCTTTTTTTCAGTCACAATTTAAAATTTAAGCCGCCTTTTTAGTTCATAGTAGAACTACGAAACACAAATAATTTAGATAAAACCCTAAAACGATGTCTATGAAGAAACAAAAACACCCCCCTTAAAGTAGATGAAAACAAAATCATCCATAAGTTACAACCAAAGGCGTCCAAAACGATTAATCATGGTTCCTGCTTCATAACCAAGACAGATATTAATGCTTTTTTTTGGAAAAATAAAACTTTAAAAAGAAAATGTACTATTTAATTAATATATTTCACTCATCTTACTCTTAAAAACTTCTTACTTACGATTGAAACATAGGTTTTTTAAAAAAAATAGGAAAATCGGAGTTTTTAGGGAAAAATCGGATTACCGGAGAAGAAACCAAAAATAGGAGTAACTCCGATAAAATCGGAGTACTTGGCAGCTATGCAGTAGTTTTTTCACAACGGTTTTATATGTTTTCGAGGGTGCTGAATCCGAATCTGAACTTTTCATACAAAATTTCAAAGTGCATTTTAAGAAAATTCGAAAAAACCCTAAAATTTCATTTTTTTGTTTGTAGAACGTTAAGTATGGGTTTCTCATGAAAATGTCTAATACAAAAAATAAAGAAGATAAAACAAGCTATAAAGTTGTCATTTACAACTTTTTTGTCAGACTAACAGTTTTGCCGCTAGAGAGCGCTGAAAAACAGTGATTTTTTGGCCTTGTTAATTTTTTAAAATTCATTTATTAAATTATGAGTGTTTTAATATACGAATTTATATGTTTTTTGCATTGCTGAATCCGAATTTCATGTTTATTTTCATTTTGAAAGTCCTCTTCTCATCACAAATTGCAAAAAATTTAAAATTTGTGCTCTTTTGTTCCGTGTTTTACCGATTTTCTTAAAAAATATTAATTTCTCGAAAAATAGCACTTCACCAAATTAAAGTACGTAAAACTTCCTATAAGATGCAGTGGTTCATTTGAGGTTCATTTATTTTTTGTATTTGACACTTTCATGAGAAACCCATACTTTCCGTTCTACAAACAAAAAAACGAGATGAAATTTTAGGGTTTTTTCGAATTTTCTTAAAATACACTTTGAAATTTTGTATGCAAAGTTCAGATTCTGATTCAGCACCCTCGAAAACATAAAACCGTTGCGAAAAAAACTACTGTTTTTTTTCCTGAAACACCCCTTTTTTGACACCAAGTTACTGGACTAAATGGGTTGCGGAAAAAACAGAACATTCCGGAAAAAAAATAAAACTTTCGCAAAAAATCACGATTTTTTAGATTTTTTAACGTTTCTGAGAAGAATAAATGGTAAAAAAACGTGTAAAAATTAAGAAGTGATCAGTAAAACTTAGCGGAAATCCGCAAATTTTACGGACAATCCGTAAAAGTTGTCAGGAATGCACGTAGTAGAGAGTAAGCGCTGCGCCACACTATAGCAACTCGAGTCGCTTGAAGTCGTAAATCAAGATAGGGGAGAAACCATGGAGTTCAGCTTGAGACTCCACCTATCTTGACAGGAATCTTCATTCCTGTCAAGATAGGAATGAAGATTCCTGTCAAGATAGGGGACTAGGCTTTCCCATGCTTTTTTATGGAGATTGATTGCAGTAGCGACTATAAGCCGCTCAGTGTGTTTTGCACCCAAGAAAAAAACATTACACACCTTTCCAAAATACGAGCACGGAGCCCACTTCCGTAATTCATTGCAGAGCAAAGGGTTGCCGGATTGCGTTCGTTTCGGAGAATATTTGAAGGGCTTCGCTTAAATTTTGGAAGTGGTAATTTTTTGTCACTGGAAATTTTGTGAAAGGGCCGATTTTACGAAGCTTATTTTTGTGAAAGGGCCAATTTTACGAAGTTATTCTTGTGAAGGGGCCGTTTTATTGAAGCTTATTTTTGTGAAGGGGCCGCAGAACGGCCCCAATTTTCGCCTGGATCGACCCCTGCTTGCACATTAATCATTAAACAAAAAACAGCACAGTAGACAATTTTTTCAGAATAGTTCTGAACTAGTTTTAAGATACAAAATAACTATTTTTTGGCACAGTAAATATACTTTTATCTTTGTTTATAAAAGGAAATATAATTATTTTATTATTACCAAAAGAGATGTCATTGAAGATAAAATATCTTAGTTAATTAAATTAAATTAAATCATTTACATTTTCCTTCGAGCCTATATAAATAAATCAGGGTAACCTCGTAAAAATAAACTTAATACTTAAATCGTTCTAGAAGCAAAATATTATAAATGCAAAAAACACCACCCAGGTTTGTTTAAAAAACTGTTTTTCAAAATCCAGGTTAAAGATTATCTTAATATAGATTGTTCTTTACCTGCAAAGGCTCTAGCTTCATCTGTAGGAACAGCACGCAGATGTCTTAAATCACTTTTATTCCCTACTAGCATTATGACAATGTTTTGATCTGCATGATCCTGAAGTTCTTTCAGCCAACGCTCAACATTTTCATAGGTCAGGTGCTTCGCTATATCATACACCAAGAGTGCACCAACAGCTCCTCTGTAATAGCTGCATGCAAAAAAATACGAATAATTTAGTATCAGTACTTAACAGAAGTAACATACATTTGAAATTCAATGCTAAAAATTGACAAAAAATTATTACTATTAGAAGCAGAAACTTTAAATATAACCTTCAGACGGATGGATGGATGGATGGATGGTTAGCCATTTGGCTATGTAGGGACATTTGCCTACTCTTTCGAGTTGCTTCGTCCTCGTCTTCTTCATTTGTTTTCTGTTTTATTTAGAAAAATTCCATAATTTGGTTTAGCTTAGCTGTTTTTCTATGCTTTTTAGAAACTCTGATAGTGCCTTTATTTTTTTGTCTTTATTTTCCTTCAGACAATTTAAGCTATTTAGTTAGTACTACATAATCAATAATTTATGCTTGCACATCAATTTTATACCATAAACTATTTTTTTCTTATGTCAATATTATTTTTTAAGCTATTACCCCTCATATTTGTGCACCAAGTATAATAAAAAATTTAAATTTTTGGCTTAATTGACTGGAAAAACATGCCTTTTATGATGCATTATACAATTCAGTAAATACCATTAACAGTCAAGTAACAAGTCTAGTAATCTATGCTTTGCTAAACTCCTTGGCTTACAATGCTCATTCATATATTCTTCTTGAACAAAAGCTTTGGTGTCTAAGACATAACAGTAATTTTTAATTTCTTTTTATCAATTATTAATTATAAATAAAATTGAGTATTTAATATTATTAATTGAAATTTACTGCCTTTGATTAAGCAAAATAAAAAGTGCATCCCAATGGAAACTGAGAAAATGAACATATATGATGACATAATATACATAAAATGTAAATTCTGAACACATTTTCACTCTGAAAGAATAACATAAAACTCAAATTATGGAATCTTAAACCCTTTTACTCTCAACAGCCCCAAATTTTCCATTGGATTCAATGGCAATTTGGGCACTAAGATTGAAAGAGTTAAAAATGACTTGAGTTGAAAGCCAAGAAGCAATTATTACTACTGAAGGTTATTATTACTGAAGGTATTATAAAGGAAACTTTTGAAGCACTTGAATTTAGGATGGAAGAGAATTATTAATTCATCATCATGGAATCAATATCCAATGTTTGTTACTGCTATTATTTTCCAGATTTAGTATAAAATATGTATTTGAAATTAAGATAATTAGAATGACGGTAAGATTATCAGATATACTACAGTTTTCAAAATACTGACGCCAGCCAAATCTACAGTTTAAGGTTTGTTCTTTCCATAGACCATAAATGTAAAAGAGTGTGATAAAATAATTTGAAAAGTATAGAAACTTTTTTTTGGCTAATCAATTATAGTAAACTATAAAGCAAATCCGGTACTTACATATTATACCGTTGACCATTCAGCAGCCGTTAAATTAAGCGGTACAGCTATAGAACAGTCAGAGGGATTTGAACATTTTCCGATTCAGCAGCACAGTCAACGGCATAATTAAGCAAGAACCGCAAATCCTTATTGGCAACCAAAAAGGTTCCCAAATTTTGGAATTTATCGCTCATAGTGAGAACAGTCCCAGTTTTCAAGTGCTGATCAGTTAATATTGAAAAAAAAACAAGGATTACTTACGCACTGGTGATTGCTCTATACCGTTCTTGCCCTGCTGTATCCCATATCTGAGCTTTCACTGTTTTGCCATCAACTTGAATACTTCTTGTAGCAAATTCAACACCAATAGTACTCTTACTTTCTAAACTAAATTCATTCCTTGTGAATCTGGACAGCAGGTTAGTTTTACCTACACCAGAATCTCCAATCAAGACCACTGAAAAACATTAAATAGTTAAAAATAAAATTAACAGATGGTTAGAAAATTCAAAGATAAATATTACTAACAAATTCAAGAGGGTAAAAATTTCAGATTTGAACCCACAATTACTAACCATGATATATTGCTACCGATTGTGTAAAATAAATACCTTGGACGCAAATGAAATTACAAAACAAGGTAGTTATGAAAATATTCTTAGAAATAAAGTATACAAAAACTACAATAAAAGCTTCAAGGTCAATTATCTTCTCATAACTAACCAACCAACGTCACAACACTGCCAATGGAAGAAGGAAACAAAGAGTACAAAGTAAAATTAAATTGATCGGAAGAAAGTAGTAATCCGAAATATTAACTTCAGAACTATAGAAAAGCAACTATTAACACTTACCTTTAAATAAATAATCGTATTCATCATCCTTGGTAACCATTGTTTTACACTACGTCAGAAACTTTGTTTAGAAAGGAATAAACAACTAGGTGTCAAAAGTTTAACAAGGGTTGGAACAGTTTAAAGGTACAATACAAACTCTATAAGCAAAACACTGAAGAGAATCTTGACAGTAAACAGTTCCAATTCTATATAGTTTGGATAAAATGCTTCAATTATGACACTGCGATCTGGGCGTTTTGCAGGTGTTCAATGAGCGATACGATAACCGTGCGCTGTCGTAAACGTTTTCCGGCAGTTTTAATAATTAAGATAACAGAAAATACATAGCCAGTGAAGGAATAAATACAACAATTCCTAAGCACACCCACAGTAAAAGAGGTCTTTCGGTTCTAAAAGGGAAGTTAACTTATCATTGCGTATTTTAAAAAATTTAAAGAATCGTACAGCGCATTACACTTATCAATATGGCTGCTTCGTGAAAATTTTCAGTGCCACCTCCTTATTAAATTATGGAATTATTTTTTTAAAGTGACAACTAAACTAAAATTTTAACGTTTGTCCATGAAAAATTATTTTTATCAACGAAAACAGGTTACTTTAATTCAAAAATGACTGAATTGAATATCATTAACTACCAGTCCTGCCAGCAGAGGTCAGGTCATACACAGAAAAAGCAACATGGCGGAGTTTGAGTTTCCTTCCTTCACCTTCAACTTTAATTGGATCTTTAAAATCAGGGGCCGTTATTTCCATGGTTATTACGGTTTTCTGGTGGCTAATTTGTTCCTCTTCTCCTATGCCATTTGTCAGCAAAAATAAAAATAAGTACATCGCAATAAGGAACTTGCATGATTTGTTTCTATTTTTTTAATCTATTCTTCACTCAAAAATAAGCCACTACACAAAATTTGAGGTGTTTTAGATAAATGTTTTAAAACTTCTGGGCATGGGCGTAGGCAGGGTGATGCAGGGAGGGGCAGCTGCCCCCCCTTAAGTCCTAAGTAATTTACTTTTAATTAAAATAATAGGGTCAAATTTTCAAAAATTTTCTGGGGGAGGACCCCCAGGCCCCCCTTCGGTATTGAAACCTTTATTATTCTCACTTCTTTAATAAGTTCATTGAATTCAAATTTCTACCTA
This sequence comes from Tetragnatha versicolor, assembly GCA_024610705.1. Taxonomy (NCBI): domain Eukaryota; kingdom Metazoa; phylum Arthropoda; class Arachnida; order Araneae; family Tetragnathidae; genus Tetragnatha; species Tetragnatha versicolor. The sequence continues at coordinate 42,133,557 of JANDEH010000006.1, forward strand.
AAAATGTCTATCCAAATTTGGGTTTATGTGTACTAAAAGACAGTTTAAACCCTGTTCTTAGGGTCAAATTTCCAAATTTTTTCTGGGGGAGAACCCCCAGATCCCCCCTTTGACCTTTATTACTAAACCTTTACATATAAATTTTTCTTGGACACAAATTTTACCTAAAAAAATGTTGAGAAAAACCTATAAATAGGGATGAAAGAGATCTCATCGTTTCCACGCTACCCATAAAGCTTTTACATTAATTTCATTAAAGGTCAAATACCCCTCTCGAAACAATACTGTGGTTACGACCCTTTCTCACAGGGCTTTAAAATTGTTCTCCATAAACATAAAAAAGTCGACCTTGCTTGCCCAACCCCTAAGTGGAACCCTAGGGGTCAATCACAAAGAAAAGGAGCTTTGAAATGAATCCCTAACGACCTAAGGGTTACGACCTAAGCGCGCATGGGAGGTTGTATAATCCTCAATGGAAGTTGACACGTAATTTTTTAAGATTGGATTAAAACCAGCAAAATCGTTTGATTTCCGCATACATTACATAAAAACCAATTTGAGAGCTGAAATTTCAGTACATTCTTACCCAGACCTATAGGTTTTATGTTTTATGTAAGAAATGCTGGAATCAAACAAATTTGCTGCTTTTAATCGAATCTTAAGAGTTTACGTGTCAGTTTCCATTGTGGATCACAACCTCCCATTCTTTCTTATAAAATCCCCTAGGTCGCTAAGGGTGCATTTCCGACGCCTTACCCCATTTAGAAGTTCTAAAACATTTATCTGAAACAATTCAATTCAATTTTTCAAATTCAATTTTTTTGAATCAATGTATTTTTGGAAGTGAATTTTCTTTTGTCCTCGTGATCGTTCAACCCATTGCCTTTACCACCTAACCCTATCCTAATCCAAGCAAAAAAGGGAATCATACACGTAAAAAATCTGATAAAAAGCCATAACATTTTTTTAAAACAAATAATTCTTGGAAATGAAAATTTGTTTGAGACACTACATAAACACTAAATAAACTTTCCAAGTTTTCTAAACATTTTCGATTATATAAAAACGCCTTTCAATATCTTTAAATCTACCAATTTTGTTTAAAAAAACCTTAGATGATAGAAAATTGAAATCAAAGTAAAGGTGGTTGTGTCCCCCCGTTCCCCTATTTAATAAAGGAAAACTATTGCAATTTTAAGAATCGAAAATTATAAGAAAAAAATCTTCCATAGTATTATATTGAAATATCAAATAGCACTTAACTTTATTATAATTATTATTCTGTGAATTTTGCAAATAAAAAAGGTCCATAAATCACTGCTTGAAACTGGTTAATCAAGCAGGAAGTAAAAATGGGAATATTTCTGTATTGCTTAAAATTATCTTTGATAGTTTGAATAAAAAAAGTTAAGAAGTTTCAAAGATTTAAACTTCTGAAGATATTCTAGCAAAAATTACAATCTCTCGTGAGTTAAAATTAAAATTTTCAAAAAAAAGGAAAGGAAAAGGGTTAGGGAAAATCAACTTCCATCTTGCAATTTTGTGAAGGTGAAGGATTTTCATTTATAAAGGGTAGTCAGTGATGAAGGTTCCAATTCTAGGTTTAGTGGGCCGCGGATTTCAACAAGTTGTGAAGGAACCACTGTTTTAAGGAAAACCTAAATAATATAATATGATAATTATTGATGAGCAGGAGAAAATAAGTTTATTAGGTTTTAAAAGAAAGTTATTAAAACGACTAAGCTGGGTCTCTTGGGTTGGAGAAGTTTAACAAGCGGCCTCCGCTCGGTCTCAAAGCGATCAGTAAAAAACTGCGAAAAGTGCTCTTGGGGTTAGTGAGAAAAATTATTCATGATTTGAGAGATATCAATAGTTTTTTTTAATTATGTGTTTTTTTTCAAATTGTTCATAGTATCAATCATCACAAAATATATTAATATATTTTTAGTAATTTACTTAAAAACAATAGGATAGAAACAGTAAGATTAGAAAAATAAAAAATTTTAAGTACAATTTGTTGAATGAAATGTGCCAAAGAGAAAAATCAAAACTGCTTCAAAATAAATTACTTACCTTTATTAGCTTGTTTATGCTGCTGAGATCTAATCAGGTTTGATAAAATGTATTATAACTTGAAGATTTTCGTAAATTATAAGGGAAATTGACATTGCAAGGTTAAATTTTCACAACTTAATCAACTTTTCAACAAAGAGGTAGAATTTAAAAACGAACTGGGGGATATTTTAACTTAAAAAATGATTTTGTTACTGGATAAATATCACGATATAGATAAATAAAAAATATAGCAGTAATTAAAATAAAATGTTTTTCACTGGAAACTGTTGTCGAAAACTTATTTACCACTTCCTTATGCTAGTTTCCCTGACTGACACCATCCCTGTAAAACTACTTTTACAGCGAGCTTTATATCTAGGCGGCAAAGCAAACATTTTTCCGATGTGTGTAGTGTAGTGTTGTAGATACTGCTAATGAGGAAGTTGCATGATTTTTTTTTATTTTTTTAATCGATTCCTCTTGCAAAAATAAGCAACTACCCAAAATTTGAGGCCGATCGAGAAATATTTTGATTGTCAAAAAATTAACAAAAATCCCCTTTTTAAAAGCGCGCGAAAACGCCAAGAGTTTGGATGTGACGTCATTTTATACTAAACATTGTTGTAAAGCAATGGAGTTGATGGTATTATTGTTGAGGTCATCTTATAGTTTAAACAATAAACGTTTTCAGTCACGTGTTTTTTTCTCGACTTTTAAATTAAAATATTTAATTACCTGTACATTTTTTTGAAAAACTGACTAGATATTTCATTTTACCATACAAAAAAACATACGGAACACTTGTTTGTTTTTGAAAATCTGACACATGCAACTTCCTTATTAGTTAAGTAAATAGTTTGCTTAAGAGCGTTATACTACAAAGTCACTTTATCACAATACACATAGTACTATAACGAAAAATATGCGTGAAAGATATTAGAAAATTATAAAAAATATTTATTGTTTCTAAATATTAAATATGTACAATACTGGAAAAAAAATCGACTCAGACCCTATATCTCCGGAACGGCTTGTGATATAAAGACAAATGAGGCATCATTTTTCATGATTTGAAGTATTCTATATACAGACAAATTTTCAAGTTCTTAGGGGGTCGTCTTCATATTAAACGAAGCACCAACTTTCGCTTTTTCCCTATGTGCGACATCAAATATTATTCCCGATTCTGAAAGAGCACCCCCTAAAAACCCTCAAATCCAATTTTCATGTCATTTGGTCCCCAAATAAAGTCAGGAGTGTGGGTTGAAGCTCGTCGAATTTACATTGAAATCTGTTTTTTACGTTAATTCTCGATTTTGATCCTTACAACCATCAACCCCGCAGGATCAAAATCGAGAATCCAACGTAAAAAACGAGATTTTTACGTAAATTCGACGAACTTAAACCCCCACTCCTGGCTTTATTTGGGGACCAAATGACATGAAAATTGGTTTTGGGGGGTTTTAAGGGGTGTTCTTTCAGAATCGGGAATAATATTTGATGTCGCCCATAGGAAAAACGAAAGTTGGTGCTTTGTTTAATATGAAGACGACCCCCTAAGAACTTAAAAATTTGTCTGTATACAGAATACTTCAAATCATGAAAAATGATACCTCATTTGTCTTTATATCACAAGCCGTTCCGGAGATATAGGGTCTGAGTCGATTTTTTTCCAGTATTGTACGTACATGTACAGTTAGGGGAGAGGGGGATATATTTGAACATGGGGCACTTTTAAACTATTCAAGTTTCTCTACGTTATTTTGAATTAAAAATATGAAGAAAAAACCAAGAGGTAGCATTACGTATCTATTGCTTGAGCTTTCAGAGCTGTTGGACATTTATCTTTTTAATTTTTAAAACTTGCCCTTATGGAAGGTGAGTAATTTTTTATATTTTGTTGGCTTGGGAATTCAATCAAAAAAGTTTTTAAAGTAAAATTTCTGCAATGCATTCTATCGCAGCATTAATAACGTAAGTCCAAAAAAAGTTCAGTTTCCTAAATTCAATTATAAGTACAAACAAAATACTGTTTACGATATAAATTGTACTCTTTTGCAACTGTTTAACTTTTACTTATGAACACTTTTAAAATTATGTATTAACAAAAAGTCCACTTACGTAGTATGTGATGAAGGTTTTCCCTATTTCGTGTTTTTTTTCTAGGAATCCTTCAAGGATGTCTATTTTTTCAGTGTACATTTAAAGCATCTAACTTACCCTAGGAGCTTTTATCGAAAATTCTAAACATTTTGTCTAGAATAGTTGAGATTTTTTTTGTAGTAGGAAGCTTATTTTTAAAAAACGGTTAAATTTTTTCTCCTCATGTTTAATAACATTAATTTCCTTTCAGTTCACATTTTATGGTAATTGTAGGAGACCGTTGTAGAAGACTTTCTCTGTAACAGAATATTTCTTAAAAATGATAAAGCTTTAAAAAGTAAGCAATAAAACTACAAAGTAGCTTTGCAATTTTAATTTTGTACAATTTAGTATAGGTTACATTTGTTAACAAAAATAGTATAGGGGAGACGGTTGTACCTTCGGACAAAAATCACGTTTGGATTTTTCTAAGACAGGTAAATTCACATTCGGCATTAAAAGGTATTCACTTTAATGAAACCCGATTCAAAAACGCCGATTAGCAACACACGCCATCAACAAGAACGTGTCCATAGGTACAACACTTACGGTGTCCGAAGGTACAACATCAGGTGTTTTTGCATCCAAAATTCTATATAAAAATAAAAGAATTGAGATCTTGCGACTTTATGATATAAAAAATAAATTGTCAAAATCTCGGGGTTTCCCCATGTATAAAAAAGTTTGTAAATAAAAAAGTTTTTATCGAAATTTCAACTTATTAATGTAGTTTGAAAGGAATACACAGAAAAGGTGTATGGTTATAATATCACAGTTTATTTCAAAAACAACAAGTTTTTTCTTTGTGTCTGTTACAGAATGCAGCAGCGAAATTCACAGCTCGGACCATAGTTTGCATTGTTCAAGCTTATACAATATACAATCACTTGCAGACAATAGTGCATGTACAATATTTCTCGTAGAACTCAAAAGAAAGGATTTCAAATATTTTTTCTCTATATCTAATACAGGTTATACATAAAATTAATATCTACTTTGTTTTCTACGATCATAGGAGATTTGGATATTCCACTACTCAAAAAGCAAGATAGTTTACATTAGTAGTATAAATTAGACCATGGGACTACGACGTAATTGTAATGAAAAGGAGAAAATACTGATTGATGATTGGTTATCACGAGATACTCTAATCAAGAAATATAAATTCAAAGCATACATACTCGATTCAAAGCAATTTGATACTTGTAAAGAATCAATCATATCCATTTAAAGAGGTTTATATTGAATATTTATAAAGAGAAACCCAAAATGCAGAGAGAAAATTAACATAAAGGTAGCTTTTTGCAACTATGTCGGTTGAATATAGAATTTCATTTCGTGCAGATACATATTTATTGTTTAAAACTGCCTCTTAAATGTAGTATTTGGCCGTACTGAAACTAGTTATTATTATTTATCATTCCATGTTTCTCTAGAAAATCTGGAAGAAAATTTCTTGGAGCTAAACTGGTGGTTATTCTAATTAATAAAAACTTATTTACAAAATTAATCTTTTGCTTGTACAAACTTATATAGCACTCCAATGGATGTGAGTTTGATTGTGAATTTTGATGATTAAGAGATTTTGCATTAATAAAACATTAAAAAAAACTAGACTTCTGAAGCTGAAACCTAATTAAATTTTATTATAGAGAACTTAATAAATTCAATAACTCAACAAAAAAGTTTTTTATTGAGTTTAAATAAAAATTCAAAATTGGTCAAAATATTAAATAGTCATTTCTAGTTTAAATATAATAAAGTACTTAGGAATTTAAAAATACATAGTAGTACTTAAAAATTTACTAATTGCATCTTGTTAAGAAAGCTGGATATAATAATTCAATAAGAAAAGCTCTTAAGTAACCAAGAGCTCTTTCATATATTAGATAAAAATAGAATACAAAAAAAATATGCCACTTCTAGCTTGTTTTTATTCGTCCAATGAGTCTTTTTAAGCCTAGATTGTAATACTAACTTTCCTATCTTTCTCTACATTCTGTCTGATTAGAATATCCCAGTATATCACTTTGGAGTTCATACAACTGGCAGCATCTGTTAGAGTGGTTATATGTCCTACTATGAGGCATCCTGATGACCGATACATACAAACAGTCATAAACATGGCAGTATTGGGAAAATTAATTCAAAACATCTTCCTTAGTTTCACAAAAGCAAAAATATTTTTAAAACGCAATTTTCAAGAGTGAAGTGAAATTTATTTCAATTAAGATTTTTAGTTCCGAAATTTCACATGAAGGATACATTCAATATATTTAAAACAGTTCACATATATTTGATATTCGAATTTTAAGGGGGTGGAAATCCCTTTTCAGTAATTAAACTCCATGACCAAGCTTACATTAGTCAAATAAATCATCAAAAACGGCTACATATATAGGACACCCTTAAAAGTTATTTCCTAGAATAACTCCCCCATTATTCTTCCACCTAAGTCCATAACGCTTAATATTGGAGAATCTCATTGATTTTCTTTAGTAAAAGATTACGATATAAATTAAAATTTAATAATAAGAAGAATTAATTGAATAATCGAGAATCTTATAAGTCTAATTTGAAACTTTACACACAAAAAAAGCAGAAAATAATTAATCAAATAAAAAACAAAAAGCTCCATTTTTGAAAAGGACTAAAAAGTATAAAAAAATTTTTCCCTATTCCTTGTAAAACGAAAAACGTGGGGGGATGTAACAGATAGGTAAATAAAGGAAGTGTAAGTTGTAGGTGATGACTTGTATATTGCATGATCGCTACTTTTTTCGTTTTACAAAGAATTGGGAAAAATTATTTTATACTCTTCATTCACTTTTAAAAACGTGGTTTTCAAGAAGTTTTTTTAAAATTTCCTTTTGGGATTTTTTGAAACTAACTAATAAAAACGCGTAAAATATACATGGTAAACATTTATATTAAAAAATCAATTATTTTAAATTTAGATTTTAAAAATTTTTTACCCTTAATCAACAGATAACTTAAAAACCCTACTCAACGAGAAAAATAATATTTGCATGCGATTTAACTACATGTACTACTATGTATAGGGGAGACTGTAGTACCTATGGACAAAAATCACGTTTTAATTGTTCTAAGACAGATTAAGTCCCATTTTGACCTTTGACCCATTTTGACCCAACCTTTGTAAGTATATATTTTTTATTAGCTAAATATTTAAAATTGGATTTTTAATCATTTTTAATAGCTTGACGAAATTAGTGTCCGATGTCCATAGGTACAACAACCTACTCACCCTATGGACAGACCCAGTTGTACCTGTGGACACCCATAAAAAGGAAAGTTTTAGTTGAAAAAAGCTAAAAATTAATCTTTTTTTATTGATGCATTACATTTAATAGACAATTTCAAGCATGCATAAAATTGAAAATAGATTTTTAAAGAAAAGTAGTGTTAGATCGTAAATGATCATTTGAAATTAAAAGGAAGTTGAATGATAAGTCTTTATTTCTTACCAAAAATTCACATCAATCGCATGGAATTTCTCAAATGGAAATTTAAGGTTAATAGTTTTATCGATTATGTGCTGATCGATTTGGTCATTTCCCTGATTAAAAAAATTTGATCGACACGTAGTTTTGTAAGCGTTTGATGATAGTAACTTTGTTACACCTTCAGTAGAAATTTTTAGTTTTTTGTCATCATGATTGTTTTGTAACGAAATTTGACAGTGGTGCTAGAAATTTTATACCATATTTAACAGTAAATTCAAAGTAGAATCTGAAATTTAAAAAAATTTGTTTGGATCACAAAATGTTTGATTTTTCATCTAAAACTTGCTAAAAAATAAAAATAGATAGCATTTAAGAAGTAATTTAACATGCATTTAGATGTATTCTCATCAACAAAACCTGATTTTAAAACGCGGATTAGCTACAGACACATCAAGAACGTGTCCATAGGTACAGGACTTATGATGTCCGTAGGTACAGCATAAGGTGTTTTAGCATTTAAAATTCTATAACAAATTAAAGGATTGAGATCTTGCGACTTCTAATATAAAAATAAATTTTCATAATATCGGGGTTGCACCACGTATATCCCCTTTAATCATGCCATCATTAAAGGGGAAGAAAAATATTAATGAAGGGATGCATTAAATGTAACTTAAATAATTTTAAAACTGTATATCTATTATCTTTTTTAAATACTAGGGAGCTACCGCCCCCTGCTCGCTATCGCTCGCCAACCCCCGTTAACTGCTGACGCAGGACCTTTTGGAATTGCTTCGCAATTCCCACAAATTCCAACTCGCTAAACGTAATACACTTTATAAAACAATTAAACAATTTACAGAAAAAACGTCAACCAACTTTCCAAAAATACTTCGCCAAATCCCCTCCATGAATAAATCTCCCTTAAAAGTTTAAATATATATTAACTCGAACTTATCAAAAATATAAACGAAATGTTTTTAAAAATATCCAACTTAATTATTTTTGATCTATGGTTATAAAAATAACTAATTATAATTGTTTATCAATATTCGGACCAAACAAAAGCCATTATCTTAAAGTAACTCGTTATTATAATATGCCTAGTGTTTATCATTCAAATATTTTTTTAAACACAGACTTCTTAAACAATACCGTTTAAGCAATTGAAAATAATAAGAGACAAAACATCACTCTATGTTTACAATTAATTTCGATAAAATCAGACAAAAAATTATAAATATTGGACAAAAAGTGTGAAATTATAGTATAAAATGGCGTTCATGTAAGTTTTTAGAATCTGTTTTTATCAGTCTGAGTGATATTTCATCAAGAAAGTACTTTTTTAAAAGGTGAAAAAACATGTTTATGTTTATCTTAAAATATAGCGTCAATCGGTCGTTGTGATTGGATGCATAATAATTTGAATGACAGTACTTGCTTTATAACTGCGACCTTATCCGTTATCTAAAAAAATGGAAATATTTTAAAATTGAGAATTTTTTTGAAAAATCGAAGGGCTTACTCGGAAATCCGGAAAGAATTCGGACATTTTGATACCATATATGTGTCATTCGGTTCAGTAGTTAAAAAGCCTTTCTCTGGAAACCGTTCACTAAAAACTTTTTTTTAGAATAGAGAGATTATTTTAAAGAGCTGATTTCATGTTAGCAACTATAGATATATAGCATCGGTTTACATTAAATATTTACCACAAATTTAAATTTCCGTTTATTTCCGAATTTTAAAATACGGTGGCCGAAAGTACAACAGTCTCCCCTACAACTTAATTAAAATTATCTCAAATTAAAATCAATGAATCATAATTATTGGCATTTTTAATAGTAATAATTTGGAGTTTCTTATTCAATAAATAATTTTGAACTTCGAAAATATATTCGAAACTACCATTGCATAAAAAATTAACAAACTTTTTGTTACTTCGATATTTCGATATCAATAATAAACTTGTGGTTAGAGGTTATGGATAACAACGATAGGTTACAATTTCGAGACAATATTTCTAGGAAACTAAAAAATCAAGAAGAGAAATACAACAAACACTATTGAATTTTTCATCTCAAGTGTCGATAATGTCCTTTAAATTGATATAATAAAGTGTTTCAGTCTATTATGAAACTAATCGTATTGACAACAAAGTATAACTAATAAATCTTAATACTTTTTCAAAAATTATTCATTTAACTCTCCATCCCTGAAAAAGAATAATTTTATTTGGGGGAATAACTGTAGTGATATCACAGCTATCACCAAAAAATAGATATTGCTATACATACAGAATACATCAAGAAATAAAAGCCGCCATATTGGTTCCGTATTATTATGTACACAGCACTTTGTTTCAAAGCAATGATATCTTGTTGTAATAATCATTAAATATATCTATAGAACTGATCTCGAAGAGAACTAAAGGGTCTCGGCTATCTACTTTAAGCATATAAATAAATATAGTTATGGGAAATATTGTTTGGTAAATAGAGATGTAATGTGCACTTTTACCCTAAAAGTTACTAAAATATTGCAATAACATAAAAGATTTTGTGCAATATGAAAAAATTACAGATTATTTAGTTCTTTATTGGATATAATCTATTATTTCAAATGAACTAATTAATTTTTTAATACCTGAATATTGTAGTTACATTTTTAATTTAAACGAAATGAGATACTTTTATACCCCTTTTTGATACATGTTTTATAAAATTTAAAAATCTTTTACAGTGATAACTATAATGGTGTCTTAAGAACTTTTGTTATAAATTATAATAAATTTTGAATTATTTTTCTTTCAATTCTGTTTATATTTAAATTTTTTTAAAACGCATTTACTCTAGCTTTATTGGCTTTGTAAAGTTCTTTTCATTTCATTACTTTTATTTGTGTGGCAAGCTAAAGATTTAAATAATAATCCATGTTAAAAGCAGATCCAAATATAGAAACAATATTTAAGAATGAATATACGTGTGCATGGAACTTCTTTAATTCAAAAAGATATTACTTTTGTAGCTAAGCATCATGAATACAAGTTAAATAAAATAGACATAGACACACACTTTTATTAGCCCTTCAATAGCATTTCATACCTTTCAGAATTTATTTATAATGTACTTGCAAGCGTAATCAAAGAAATTTATCTGAATAAAAATAATTAATATCACAAATTTTTACATTCTTATTAGTTTTTTTAAATAATTAAATTTCTGATATATTTTTAAAATCACAATTTTTCAATACAAGCACCGATTAGAAATTCACATGAAAATACAATGAATCTAAGAGTAAGCACTAAAATTATTTACAATAAAATCTTACCCAAGCCAATTTTGAGCACATCCGGGCAAATTTGGTTTAGAAAATGCGAATTAAGTAATTCCTTTACAAAATAAAACTAGTTTTGAAACACTGACGACTACAAATCAATTCAAATTAATTTTCATTGCTGATTCTAGTTCTATTGCATGTTACTCACATGCCATGATACTATCATAAACTTTTTTAAAATTAATTCTAAAATTAGAAAGTTATTGAGGCATTTAAAAAGTTTTAAAAGTATTACAAGGTCAATAAAAATTCTGTAATCAAAAACATAATACTAAAACATCAATTAACACATATACATATGTTTTTTTTCATAAAAAATGACTATAATAAAACACTCGTGTAAATATAATTGGAAAAATATAATTCCAAATTTGTTTTAAAATACATTGCTATTAGTTTGCACGTGTTCAGCAGAGTTTTTTTACTTTCAAAATCATTTTCCCACCTCCTTAACCACACGCAGATTTTTTTTTCGAAATAGATAGAAGGGTTTTGATGAATACATTGTACTGTGCGTTAGCTAATAAGTGTAAAAACAGAACTCCAGATAAAAAAATAAACGACTATCAAAATAAAATAAATAAAGACTAGAAAACGAGATGTCAAAGCGGTAATAAATGCGAAAGTCTTGTCAAATCGGCTATTCTGATGCATGCCAAACTTTGACCCAACCGACTTACAGGGTAACCTCTTTGGGTATTACATACTTCATTTCCACCACTTAAATATACACACTCATTTAAAAATTGAAGTCATTTTGTGCTGCATTTTATAAACAAATAAATGCATTGAAATGAGTGAGAGGCTTTCAGGCGCAAGTCAGGCCGTACTCAGATACAGTCCGACGAATTATTTATTATTTGTAGAGACACAACTTTTTGCTCTTTTGCTATGGATGCTTATACTTGGTAAAAAGCGTAAAGCTTGGCGTGAAAAACGAGTTGGTGATAAATAGAATTGGTTAATACATTTTTACCAAAGTAAATCACGAGAAAGAATACTCAGATAAAACACACATTAGGTGAGGCAATAAAAAATTGTAATTTTTGAATGTGAATCTAAACTTCTTTTCCATTTATATTTCTACATAAAACTCATAGTAGGTTATTATTTATTATTTAATGCATACTTTTCTTATTTTTACACAAGAATTTTATTTTAAGTTATATTTAGTTTTTAGAGGGTTATCATACAGTTTTAGAATGGAAAAATAAATGAGAAAGTTATGCGTTTTTCCTTTGTTTATTATTAAGAATACTTAGGAAACAGGGAAATTGACAACCCCTAAAAAGGTCAAAAATAGCCTATAAATTTCAATTCAATAAATGATCATTAAAAAAATTACATCCTTATCTAAAAATTGCATCCATCTAAAAATTATTATAATTGAATCGGAACTGTTTAGAATGCGATGAACATACCCATCGGGTATTCGAACACAAATATTACTAGTTATTCACATTTAAAAGAGTCGGTAATTTTTATTTTTAGATAATTTATTGCACACTTATTATTTACTGCACTTTTATAAGACAAAATATTCCTACGATTTTAGAATTAGGGATGACTAGATGAGTAACTCAAAGAATCGGGAATTTAAACTGGAAAACTTAAAAACATTGAATTTGGTAATAAATATAAAAACAGTTTATAATCGCTTCATTCCCGTTTCAATTGCCCCACCAAGTGCAACTTATAAACCACTTGATGCCTTTTTGCATAGAAAAGCATCCATTCATCTCCCTTCACGAGAAAGTCCGAGAAATCACCACATTACGTGACAAAAAAAGAAACAACGCGTTATTTTGGCAAGAAAAAAATCCGCTTAAAAACCTCTCCTCATACACTTCGCGCGTATCCGTCATCGCAACAATGTAGAGACGATAATTATATAGAGATAAGAAATAAGGGAGAAATTAGACCCATCCGTTCTCGGGGGCGGCGCTGATGCGCGGCCGCGACAGCCGGCTCTTGCCGCCGCCCGCCGTCGGGATGTGGTTGCCGGGGGCTGCGGCCGACGGCGACGACACGATGCAGGAGGGGTGCGAGCGCGAGCGCACGTTGCAGATGCGGAAGTCCGATTGGCCGGGGAGGATGGTGGACAGGAAGTTCTTGGCGCTGCGTCGCGTCAGGAGGCGCACGGACAGTATCTGGAAAATAATTATAGATTTTTATTTATAATGAACCGTGGTACCGAAGCTTATACCAAATACCCTACTATACTCTGTTCATTTAGAATAGGCGCCTGAGACGTAATGTATTAGAAGCAGTTACTATTATAATTATCATCGAAAAATTTTTCTTATGCAAAACAAGCAGCAAACAAGGCAGCCGAAACATAACTATAGTTAAAATACTGTAAAAAAATCGGTCCCTGAAGTTGTGTGATGAACGTTATTGAACGTTTTTGATCCCGTTTCAGCGCATATTCTAAATGAACCGACTATAGCACAGCTTATACCAAATATGTCAAGTTTGCGTAACTGCTGCTAGAAGTTAAGGAACGAAATTTTGCCGTACATGACCGTAAGATGAGGGAAAGCTAGAGGAATGGGGAGGATAATAGATAGGTAAGTGAAAGGAAGAAGAGATGGTTGAAGAAAGAATAAAGAAATAAAGAGGACAGAGAAATGGAAAAGATGGAGATAATGAGATTCCAAGAGGTGATAAGACTATGAAAGTGAAGAGGTGATAAGAGTGGAGCGGATGATATGAATAAAAAAGAATGGATGGATGAATGGAATGAAGAGGTTGGAAAGGATAAATATAAGAGGGATAAAAAGAAATAAAGAGATAAAATAGGCAAAGAGATGAAAGAAAAAAAGATGAGATATGTAGGAGAATCAAAAGGATAAGAGAGTTAAAAGGATAAAAAGTAGGAGAGGGATGAAGACGATGAGAAAGTAAAAGACTATGGAAGTGAAGAGAATTATAAGAACAGAGAAGATATTAGTTGGATAAAGAGGAATAGTGTGATGAAAGAGACACGCGGATGAAAGGGATGAAGATGATGAGAGAGATGAAGTTGATGGATGAATGGAGAATATGAAATGGATAAAGAGGGTGAAAGGATAAGAGCTTACTCACAGATGAAAGGGATAAATTAATAACACGAATGAATGAGGATAAGAGAGATACAGGGGTAAAGGTATAGAGATAATAGGTAAAGTTATAGAGAGGGTAAAGGTATAGAGATAAGATATAGAGGTAAAGGTATAGAGAAAGGTAAAGGTATAGAGATAATCTTTTGAAAGGTATAGAGATAAAGGGTGTGATGAAAAGGATGAGGAAAATTGAGATATGCAAAATTAAAAAAGGATGAGCAAAACAAGAACAGAGAGATAAAGAAAAGATGAGGACAGTAAATTTAATTGATCAAAGTATGTTGAATTTATACATCTACCAAAAATTTTTTTTTAAATTTTCATAAAAGCAGTTTAAAACTTTTGAAGTAAATAAAAATACTAAGATGAGACACAGTGTAATAAATATACCAGGTAAGTCGACTGAACATTGATGTTCAAATACCGGTGTTTCAAAAGTCCGTTTCGCGGCTTTTATTTGAAACCAAAGTATCTTTGGGTCATGAAAGTAAGGTCTACCCGTAGGTAAGTGACCCTGGAGAATCTATTCAGATGACTACCAGCGCCCCTAGTGGCGAAATAAAAAAGTTAAAAAATTAATTAAAAAACTAAAGGATATAGATCAAAAACCTCAATGAGATTATTGTTGTCAATGCTATGATGACTCATTGAAAAAAAATTATGAAAGTATCGCGAATATTCACGGAGATATAAGCATGTGGAAATAGCAATTTTGCATCAAAAAAGAAGTTCGATAATGTGCAAGTTTTTTAAATTTATTCATTAAATTTTGTCTTCATTTCACTAAATAAACATAAAAATACAAAACACAACTGAAAAATTTGCAAATTTGTGACTTTTTTTTTGATGCCTCAAAAAGTGCTACATATTTTCACATGCTAATATCTCAGTGAATATTTGCGATACTTTCATGAGAATTTTTTCACTGATTTATTCATAACGGTGCCAACAATACTATCATTGAGATTTTTGCTCCATCTCCTTTAGTTTTTGAATTAGTTTTTTAAACATTTTTATTTCGCCGCTAGGAGCGCTGTAAGTCATCTGAATGGATTATCCTGGGTCACTTACCTAGGGGTAGACCTTACATCCATGAAGGTGACTTTGGTTTCAAATAAAAGCCGCGAAACAGACTTTTGAAACACCATGCTTTCCTTAAACTATACCAACTGTACCTAACTGTCAGAATTAAATTAAAGTGTGAAGAGGGAAATTCAAGATATGAGGATGGGCCTTGGTTCAAATATTTTATTAGTTTTGATGATCTAGTTCAGGGGTTCCCAAACTTTTTTGGCCCGTGGACCCTCTGACGACATTTTTCGTACCCCGTGGACCCCCTGTCTTAGGGACCGTTCAAAAAGTAGCTAAAATTTTATGTTTATGGTATTTATATTTCTAAACACGCATAAATTTTGTAATAATAATAATAATAATAATTTGTTTTCACTTTTACATATTTAAAAAAATTTTTGCCATTCATATGATTACTTGATATTTTTAAGGAAATTATAATAATCAAACATTTAAAAAGTTTGAAATAAAAACAAATCTAAAATTATAGTAATATCACTACCATTTCACGACACAAAAACTTTTAGCTACATTGGCGAATCCAGGATTTTTGTCTAGGGGGCTGAGTTTCACTAATAACTTAATTGCTATTATGGGCTGTTCAGGATTATTATTGTAAGTAACTGAAAGGGGGAGGGGTGGAGGGGGGTTGCCAGTGCCATAGCCAGATATTTGTTTAGGGGGGCGGGCTACTCAACATCTTTTCGAGGTCTAATCATAGTAATACTAAGTTTTAAGTCAGATGACATCGTAAGGTTTTAATTTTGGTGCACTAAATTTCAAAATTGTGAAAAATGTCAACTCCAAGTAAAAGGGGGGCCTGGGGGTCCTCCCCCATAAAAATTTTGAAAAGTTGCCCCTCAAAATAGTGATTTAGCTCATTTTGAAGCCTTATTCCCCCCAAAGAGCACCCCTCATTGTAAGCGGCAGAATTTTCAAGGAAAAAAGTTTATGGTATTATGAATTGGAAAATTTCTAGGTGGTTTAGGGGTTCCTATTCCAGTAAAAAATTTTAATTTTGCCCTTAAAAGTGGCATTTTAACTCATGTTGAGACACTTTAGGTTACATCCAAGAGGATCCTTCTTTGTAAATCCCTTAAGTTTCAAGGAAAAACCGTACTTATTATATTCCAAAATTTCGAGGGGGTTTGGGGGTCTTCCCCCAGAAAATTTTTGTAATTTTTCCCCTTAAAAGTAGGGTTCCGACTCACCGAACACCACCGGGTAACACCACCGAATGTCCGCAAAGTGTTGAAATTTCTTTTTTGGCTTTATTGCTACAACCAAAACTTGAATGTCTTATTCCTGGGGGGGGGCTGCAGGCTGTAGCCCCACAGCCCCCCTTCTGGATTCGCCACTGTTTAGCTCCGTGGAAGGACTCCGTGATAACCAACTTTTCATATTACTAAAAGTTGATTATAACAAAGACAAAAGTTTTGAAACTGGTCAAAATTTTTCATTTTGATGAAATTTTTCCAGTGGACCTCTGAAAGTCACTGTGGACCCCTTAGAAGTCTCTGTGGACCCCCTAGAAGTCTCTGTGGACCCCCAATTTTCATTTTCATGCCCGTGGACCCCCTGGAAGTCGCTGTGGACCCCTGGGGGTCCATATGGACCACTTTGGGAACCGCTGATCTAGTTGAAACATTTAAAGATATTTTAGCTTTATCATCTCAAAATAGTAATACTAGTTTCCACACGAAGTAATGAACAAAAATTTTAGGGTCAGCGCAAACTTTTATGGTACCAACGACGAGGAATCTTCGGGCATTGATTAACTACCCCATCTCTTTGTGTTGTTAGGGGTTTGGAGGGGAACTCTTTTGTTCGCTACTGCCCGAAGGATCCTCGTCGTTTGTACCATAAAAGTTTACGTTGACCCTTAGGCTAAGCGCGCACTAGAGACTTCTGTCGCGGCGACTATAAACACTAGGTCACTCGACAGCAATGCATTTCTATGGTAGATTTTTGGCAAACGGCCAAGAATCTCGTCTCCTAATGCGCTCGCTCTAGTTTCTTGCAATAGCCAGGGTGATAATTTTGTCTCTGTCGCCGTGACAAAAGTCTCTAGTGCGCGCTTAGCCTTAAGGCGGCTTTAGACCACGCGATTCGCGACAGCGATTCTGCGGGATCCGGTTCGCGACAAAAAATTGACCCTCTTCCCTTAATTGAACAGCGCCATCTTTCGAGAGGTCGCTGAGTTACTGCGGCTGTCGAAATTCCCGAAAACCGCGGAATCGCTGTCGCAAACCGGGTGGTGTAAAGCCTCCATTAGGATTCGATGCAGGAAAACTTAGGAAAGATGCAGTAAAGCATATTGATAAAATTCCCCCCTCCCTTACCACTATTATGGCAGAACCGAAGAAAAGTAGAAGCATGCTCCACCACTTCTCCGCGATCCATTTCTTTAGGATGGCCACTCCTTCGGGCGACATCAGCAGGTTGCGCAAAGTGGCCAGCGGTCCAGAAGGGTCGATCTGGAAAAGTTTCAAACACATTCACATGGGTCTTAACTAGCGGCAGTATTATAAGGAAATAAGATAGAGTGAAAAATGTAATTGGAACCTCGTTTAGTGCTTAGTGAAATTTTTTTTCGTTTTTTAAAAGTTATTTGCATAAATGATAAATCCAAACACCTCTTGAAACGTTCGAGAGTCCCTGAGATAGAGGATCAAAATATAGCATAGTATGTTCATAGCCTTTCTCTCTTTTATTTAAAATAAATCACGTTTAAGTTAAATTATTTTCTAGGTTGATACTACTTAGTACTCCGTTTGTTTTGAAAGAAAAAAAATATCATTTCTTGTATACATATTAGCATACATTCTATTAAACTTATATCTGGGAAAATATTTAATGGAGTAATCAGCTCGTATTAAAACTATTCGTATTAAAATAGAGAATGGTGAGACTCAAAAATTGAATACACAATTAAGAAATTTAATACGCAGCTTTTAATTTATTTTCATAAGCATCTAAATATACTGATATCAGTAAATGGGAAAAGGGTAAAATTTTTTCAAAATTTTTTCCTTGGTAACCTTGGGTAACTTTTATTTTGGTTTCCACGTCATGAAAAAACATGTGTTTATTATTTAATTCAATACTGAAATACATTTCATTAAGAAAACACACTTTAGAATTATTTTTTAAAGAGTGTTCTTGAAGGTTTGCGAGAGTCGCAATTTACTATCTCACAGAAAAAGGAAACTATTATTTTTAATTTAAGTAAAATTTTAACATCTCCTTCAAACTAAATAACAGTTATAATCAGCCAATCAAACACAGTGGCAGTGGTACCTCTCTGCATGATTGGTGGACGTCGCAGTAGCCATTGTAGTTGTCGCAAGGGGCTCCCGGTTTGGCATATAAGTCGGGTACATCGTAGGGCGGAGAGTTCCACTCGAACGAAGACCTGCCAGAATGTATTATTTCGATTAGAATTAAAAACAAAGTATACTTCAGTAACGATAAAAAGCAATGAAGCTTTTGTGAACATTAAAATTTATTCATGTTGATTCATATTGGATAAAAATTAGGTTTTTCCCCCGATATATTTGAAGTTATAGATATTTCTCTCTATATTAAAAAAAAGTAACAGTGACCGCCGCTGCCGCTGTCGCCGCCGCCGCCGCCGCCGCCGCTGATTTTGAAAATTTAATTTTTGAACCTTTTGAACTCTAACTACGCAAAAACTATTCAAAGGAATATTATGAAATTTTGACCATTGGTAGACAAATGCATGATAATCATTTTCGTTCCAAAACCTAATTAATTAGATAATTAGTTCTGGAGTTATTTAATGTCAAAGTCGAAAATTATTTTTTTCTGCTGCGAGTTCGCCTCCAGCAAAATCTATTTACAGCAGAAACGTGATTTTTTGCATACACATACTCTTAGGCATGAATTTTTGCACCTCATCGCTCTTTTTTTGAATTTCGAATTAGTTTTTGAGTAATTCAATTTTAAAGTTTCGAAAATTTTGACAATTTTTCCATTTTTTCGTTATAAAATAAAAACTAATCTTGATAGAGGTACAATATTTTAGACACATATACAGTTATTTTTTATAAAAATATTGGCGTTTCGTTTTTTAAAAAATTCGAATTAGTTTTAGAATTATTGAGATTCAAAGTTTCAATTTTTTCTTCTCTTTCTGGTCTTTCACTAGGGAAACAGCTTATTTTTATGGGTCTTATTTCTTTAATTTCCGACGATTCACTAGATGTTTACATGCATATTAAAAATTTAAAGTTTCTTAAAGGCTTGTTTTTACTCTAAGTTTGTTGATGATAATTGGTAGACTTGCTTGATATTTTTTTTAAAAACATTTCTATTCAATAATTATTGAAGAAAGAAGAATTGAAGTTAAGAGATGAATATTTTAGAAACAGTTTTATTTTGGTATCTTCGAGGGAATGAATGATTCGAATTAAATCATTTATAAACTAGAGAGATGAGTAGCTTCGGTATCAAAGGAGCATTAACTAAGCCGACGAGCCTGGATTGTTGAGATGAAACAAGCAAGATCGCGAAGCGATCTTCAAAGAACTGCGAAGCAGTTCCGGGGGTTGGTGAGCGATAGCGAGCAGGGGGCAGAGCCCCCTAGTAACTTGAAAAATTAACAGCGAATCTTTTTAATGGTATTTCACTTACTGGGAGATATAGTATGAAGAAAAAAAACTCCATTTCACAACTCTAAATACGCATAGATTTAATTTTGCAGTTTTGTGTAAAATAAATTTAAAAGTTTCTAAAAAATATAGAAAATGCGTTATTCAACCCACAAAAAATGCAAAGATTCTTATCAAAACGGGATATAGATGCAGACATATCTTTACACGACCCGGAAGTCCTACTTAAATGGATGCAAATGTCAGAACATTCCTATTTTATTGAAATACGTACGTCAATGAGTTGCCTGATATATTTCTCTTCCGCGCAATCTTTGTCAAAATTAACATTTTCCCCTATGAATTTTCATTAAAATAGCATTCAAACCAAAAATTAAGTATATTTTAGTGTTTCACTGACACATAATTTAACATATTTTTGATGTATAAAATAAAACACCCTATCAATGCATCCTCATTAGAAAAGTTGAGAACGATAAGATAAATAGCATTCAAACAAAAAATTAAGTATAATTTAGTATTTCACTGACATATAATTTAACATATTTTTGATGTATAAAATAAAACACCCTATCAATGCATCCTCATTAGAAAAGTTAAGAACGACAAGAAAAAAAATAAGATTTCAGCAAAAATATATTCCAAAAAATTATTTCTGATATTTTTAAAAGTCCACTTTTAAACAAAACTAAGCATTTATATTTACACATTTTTAAATCTTTTACAGTACGTTTTGAAAAGTTTTATAAATCACAATTTAACTATAGTGAAACATATTGCTTTTAAGGGATTTCCCCAAATTTTGATGATAATAAACGCTACATTCTACGTTTAACTAAATTACTAAATAGGAGTGATTGGGACCCAGTCAATTTCGGTAGCATTGTCCGATTGATAACATTAACAACGATCATATTAAGCGGGGTCGACTGTATCTCAAAACCAGCTTTTTGTTACATTTATCCTTCTTTCACTCGCCCCTTTAATCACGTACACTGATCTCTGGCTTGGCTATGATAATTTCTTAACGTCTCCCGTTATTTGACACAATCCGAATTAAAGTTAACAAACAGCTAGGGCTGTTCGAATGTTTACACTCTCTTACTTGCAACTCAGTTCATCTCCAGGGAGCTTACAGCACAACTCGCACGAGCGGATAAGAGGGTCGTGATAACTCCTTATACATTGACAAGATTCGAGTCCGTAAGCCATGCAGATGGATCCTGTGCATTCCTGCAAAATCAAAAGAAGGGAAACTATTATGAAACTCTTATTCCAAGTTGTTCTACTAAAATGTGGAAGGAAACATATGTACCCCATTATAGCACACGAATTCTTCGCTGCAAACTGTTTTGTTCGGTTTCTTCGTTGAAGATGGGCACAGTGGTCCTTTACCAGTGAGAGAAGTTAAGGAAGTATTTTGTTTTCAGAACCGTAACGTATGTAATCCAAACGGGGCGTTTGGAAATAAATTTACATTAATTTTCTAGCAATGTTTTTGAATAGAAACGAATAGCATCTTACGTTCAAAAGAGTATTTAAAAAAGAGTGTTCAAAATTACTAAACTTATATTTATTTTAAATAATTGTACTAAAGAATCATGTTTCCTGTTTATTAACATCAATTAATATATTTACGCGGACTACTAAAAATAGTAGTAAATATTCAACTGTAATTGATTTTATTCTATCAATGATGATTAAAAACCTTTTAACACCTTTTGAGAAGACGAAATTAAGGAAAATGTTAATGCAACTTAATTGTTTACTATTGAAAGAGAGCAATGTCAAAAGTTATACTGAAAGGATTTAACTGAAAAACAACAAATTAGCTTGGTGAAGGGTAACGGAAAAATATAGCTCATTTCTAAATTAATAAAAAAAACACCCCAATAAACCTTTTATTAGAAACACCAAGAAGCTAAAAGATGTAATAAGTGTGGTTATTAGAAAATAGAAATTAGCTTCAGCTTAAAATAAATACTTTCTAAATATTTTTAAATGCGTACTAAAAGATGTACATCGAAAAAAGTTACAACTCTATGGTGATGTGGTGATGATGTATAAATTCATAACAAACAGATTTAGAAATACTTTAGTTGAAAGGAAAATAAGTCTCAAAGAAAGAGGGAGAGAGAGAGAGAGAGAGAGAGAGAGAGAGAGAGAGAGAGAGAGAGAGAGAGAGAGAGAGAGAGAGAGAGAGATTTACATTATATAAAATGCAGAGATAACAGTAAAATGAAACACTTAAATGAATCGTCAGTTTAAAAAGGAAATAAGTCCAAAAAATGACAAATTGACTTTTTGTGCTCAAAAAAATCTCCACGTTTTTCTCTACACATGAGTGGAAAGAGGGAAATATAAATACCTCCGTAAACAGATTGAATTTGGAGAAATTGTACTTTTCATTACTTTTCACATTCATTCAAATCATTTTTCAAAATTTCAAATTCATTGTACTTTTTAAATTAAATTTGAAATTTAAGTTATTTTTCTATATTTTCTTATTAGCATTTGTGCTGTAAATTAAGTTTACATAAAATTTGTTTTCATTTTAAGGGTTTTAGTCTTTTTTATCTATTGAGTGTTGAGTGTTTGACTGCATTAATAATCACTTACTCCAATGATGCCTTAATGAACTTTCTCTCTCAGTTTCATAAAATTTTTAAATTTTATTGCTCTTTCTATTTTTGTTTTTATGCTGTGAACTAAGTAGAAATATAATTCAATGGGCAATAACACTATATATTTTTTAATTTTTTTTATTCGATAGAGGTACCCTAGAGCGGAATATAAGCGCAAAAATTTTTTAATTACAATGATTATTTATTTTTTTATGTAATTTCAAAGTTCGACTTTAAAAAAGGGCGTCCAAAAAATCGTCCAATTTCCCAAAAATTTAAACAATGCTTTAATTTAAATTGATGAAAACTTTCACGACCTGAAGAGTAATTTATTTCATTTTCCGGGATAGATGGCCGTGTTTGATGAATGGAATTTCCAAACGTTTCGCTCTCTGATAATTGTTTGGTATTTGTTTTTATTTTCAGTAATTGTTTGGTATTTGTTTTTATTTTCAATTTTTAGCAGTTGATTTTTGCCACTGAGGATGCTCTCCGAAGCAGAGAGCGAAACGTTTGGAAATTCCATTCATCAAACACGGCCATCTATCCCGGAAAATGAAATAAATTAATGCTTTAATTGTTAAAAACAAATCAAAGTCATTGTTAGTTTCTCGTTAAAGTCTGTATTAAAGCCCTGGATACTCTACCTTCGTCTCTAAGGTACCGTATACTCTACCTGGATACTCTTCTAAGGTAGATGATCTAGGGCTTTAGTCTGTATGAGTCAGTTGTGACGTACTTTTACCCTTAACAAAGACAAAGGGCTTGGCGATTTTAATTTTAAATATTTAATTAGCTAAATTTTTTTGAAACTTTTCATGTGGATTTTTGGATTAGTTTTTTTAAAGATTTTTTCCCAACTTAATTCCCAGTAAAAATTTAGTGGTCATACAGTATAAATTCCATTACTTATACAGGGTTTTTTCGTTTTTCTCAAAACTTAGCTTTTGGACTTATTACCTTTTTCAAACAGACGATTCAATTTCAAAAGGTTTTAATGAATTCCAAAAATGCAATTAGTTGAACATTTTAAACACAATCCGCGAACACTATCAAGCACTCTCTAAAAATTGTTGCTTCGCTTCGATCGACGAAAAGGATATTCGCAATAGCTGGCTGTTCTGCAACCGTTGTCTTCCCTGCACAGCACCCCGTACTTCAGACGGCAGTCGAGAGAACAACATGGACCCTGACTTGGACTGCAAACAGAAAAGACGTTAATAGCACAGAAGTCAAAACAAGCAAAAACAGGTTTCAGCAACAAAAAGTACTAAAATCCTTTTTATCCTTTTAAGAATTTTAAATGTTAATTATTAGAAAGTATCTGCAAAGCCATCCTTGGTTCTGGGTAAAAAAATTAAGTTCATCCTTCCCGAAAAGGCCAAAAAGTTAAGAACACCCTTTTTTTACTTTAAATCTTAAATCTTATCTGGAACCGGCATATTTAAAAATTAATTTGATAGACTTTTAGGTTAAGCGCGCACTAGAGACTTTTGTCACGGCGACAGAGACAAAATTATCACCCTGGCAATTGCAAGAAGCTAGATCAGTGGTTCCCAACCTTTTGTGGCCCATCGCCCCCTTTCTAGGGGTTGACTAACACCTATCGCCCCCTTTTCATTCTAATTGTATGTCTAATTTTAATTCTAAGTAAAATGTAAATAACAAAGCATGTCCGGGGGTCCTCCCCCAGAAAGTCTGTAAATAAGACTCCAAAAAACAGGTTTTTAACTAGTTATGGTACACCTCTTCCGAATGTCGGACATATATTTTCAGGTAGGATTTTTATTTTGAGCTAGAGAGTGCGCGCATAGGCGACGAGACACTTGGCCGATTGCCAAGAATCTCTCCATAGAAATGCATTGTTCTCGAGTGACTAGTGTAATAAGTCGCCGAGACAGAAGTCTCTAGTGCGCGCTTAGCCTTATAACTGATAAATATTTTCTTATTTCCAATGAAACTGTTTCTATGGGCTTTTAAAGACTTTAATTGGACCCATATTGAAGAAGGTAGACTGGTTTTATGACAAGACTTTTTCTATCTAACAAGATTAAAACGTCTCATTTTCAAACAAGGAGCAAGAAACCATGGATTTGGCTTCTATAGCTTCTTTGCAAAGTATAAAAGATAATTTAAAACTGCTTAAACCAACCATTTATTTAGAGTTTGAATTGCTCTCAGACATATAAAATCAATAAGCATTTGTAAAAAGAAGGGAAAGATTTTAAGAAAAAGTCCGAAACACCTATTAGAAATATAAAGAAAAATTTAAAACCCTGGCCTTGAACCGAAATTTCTCCTAAAAAGCATTTCAAGAAGTTTTTAGACCGAGTTATTAAATCTATAAAGGGAAAATGGAGCAGGGTGTTTTTAATGCTAAATTATAGGGTACCCAAACCAGGGGTTCCAAAACATATTGAGTATCTTTTCAAGAGAGAGAGAGTGAAATTTACAACATTCCACATCTCTTCATAGTTTATACCTGCAGAAGGCGGCTGGACGCAGACGACATGGTGGTTGGTCTTGAGGGGGGTTGACCCTCATGGGGAAGCAGCAGGGCTCGTGGCAGTCTTCCTCCCACCCGCAGTCACACTCTTCGGCTCCTTCAACCACCTCGTTCCCGCAGACGGCATCCAAAGGTTCTACAACATTCAAGTACGATGAGTGTTACTACACAAAGAAACATCGCTGATTTTAATACAGTATGGAAATGACTAAAAAGCTTTGTTTTCAAACTAAAGGTAGAGACAGTGAAAACACGGCCAGACTGTACCTAGGCCCTAAACTATACCATTTTGAACTGGCATCCGAAAATATTTCCTTCCCCACCACCAAATCAGTAACCATGGCAACTATCAACTTCACAGCAACGAAGAAGGTTTACTATTGCCCGCGCGAAGAGCATAGCCATGGTTATGCTAGGGGGAAAGCACTATTCTTCAGGCGCTATCGACAGTTCAAAATGAATAATAGAGTATAGTCCCCATCCGTATAAATCAATTATGATTACTAACAAATAGGTAGACCTATTTGTTATACTATATATATGTATGCTATAAGTATACTGCAGTACTGCAGGTTATACTCTATTCATTTAGAATTGGCGCTTGAGAAATAGTGCTTTCCCCCACGCTAAAAGCGTAACCATAGTTACGCTCTTCGAGCAGCCAATAGTAAGCCTTCTTCGTCACTTTGACGAGGATAGTTGCTATGGTTACCGATCGGTGGTGGGGGAAGGAAATATTTTCA
The DNA here is from genome assembly GCA_024610705.1 of Tetragnatha versicolor. NCBI lineage: Eukaryota > Metazoa > Arthropoda > Arachnida > Araneae > Tetragnathidae > Tetragnatha > Tetragnatha versicolor. The sequence continues at coordinate 42,159,245 of JANDEH010000006.1, forward strand.
AGCGCCAGTTCAAAATGAACAGAGTATAGCTTTTACTCCCGTATTCACCACTAGATTCATCACTAACCTGACCGGCACGGCGTTAAACTTCAGGATTAAATGAAATCCCTGGATCATATTCAGAACAAGACAAGTTATGTTAACCAAGAAGATCATAAATTAATACCAAAAATCCTCTAACATCCATCAAAGACCCCTGATACTTTGTTTCAAAAAACTTAAAAAAAATTTTTACTGGTTAAGACGATTAAGAAATATCACAAAATGGTTTGACTTTTCCCCGTTGCTAATTAAATCTGTTTAAGCCTCTTTCTTTATTGTTACACAGAATTATTTTTTGTCTAATAGTATAAAGAGTACTCTTTGATTTGAAAAAATTAATCGCTTCAAACACTGTCACAGTTGTTTGAAGTTACTTTTGTCAAAGCGCTGAGATTTGGCGGTGAAAAGGAAAATGTACAGAGAAAAGAACAGAGGGTAAGAGAACTCTGACGTCAGGAGTTGAGTGCTCAAGGAAGACCCAATTACGCTTTTGGCACTTTTTATTAGAGGGAGCTTAAGACTTTGAACTCGTTTTTTATAGTGAATGGGATTGTTCTTTGAAATTGAGCTATTTGTTCTAATTTTAAAGATAAGTGCAGTAAGTGTAAGTCTGAACTTAAGAGTAGACGTTTTAGAGATCAGTGAACATAGAAGAATGTCTCCCTTGTCTTTAGTTTTGTTTTTCCGTTGTCCTTAGAGGTTTTGCATTACAAAATGAAAAAGTTGACAGCTAATCTTAGGGTTTTCTGAATATGTAAACAAATGATAGCGTAATTTTCTACCGGTATAATTTTTTTTGAATTGATTAAAAGAATTTAAGATGATCTATTTTTAAAATATCGTAGACAATAAATATTAGCTAAGAACAATTTTAAAGACTATCCCTAATTTAGACTTTCTGAAGCGTACTAAACAGGTTATACAGGGTGTTTCAAAAATCCCTTTCACGTCCTTTATTTGGAACCAACGTCTCATAGGGCCACGGAATGTAAGTAAGGTAAGTGACCCTGTAAGTAATGACGGTAACTGACCCTAGGTAAGTGACCCTGACAAATCCCTTGCAGCTTTTGATCTATCTCCTATAGTTTTTTTAATTAACTTTTTAAACTTTTTTTTAAAGTTTGTAAAGTTTGTGCTGTAAATCATCTCATTGGATTCTCCGGGGTCACTTACCTAGGGGTAGAACCTTACTTCCCTGACCTTAGGAGACGTTGGTTGGTTGGTTTGTTCCAAATACAAGCCGTGAAAGGGACTTTGAAACACCCTGTTCTATGTAATTCATCCCTTAAAGTAAAATTTTCAAAATTTTGGAACTTATCGTTATTTTTAGGGGAAATTTTACCATCGCAGTTAGCATTTGAGTATGTAAATTACATAAACATACTCAGTTACATACAAAAAAAATACTTAAAAAATTCAAAACGTAATGAAGTGGTATGGAGTACCAGTGAAGCATCCCTTGACGCTCCTGGCCTTGGTATTGAGAACGGCGTTGATGCTCCGTAGACTGCAGGGGGAGAATTTGTTGTTGTTTTTCTTGTCCCCTGAAGTGGCTCGAGCAAACATGATATAGTTCCCGTGGTCCCCGCCTGGCGTGCAGTGCAGGTCATCCTCAGGATCGTGCTGGAGAAAAGAGAGATATATACTAGGTACTACTAGACTG